>CM038225.1:109854009-111054009 GCA_021442155.1 Cymbidium sinense
TAAAGTTTGAAGAAAATTATTTATTTTGAGTTGAATTTTTATTAGAAATATAGGGCTTACAATTCCATGATACAAGGTCTTGAAAATGCCTAAGAGGTGAGGATTTATGCTTATAGCCTGCAAAGGGAAGAAGTAACCTCAGAACCTAAATCTAGGGGAGCTTTGGCAAGGGCCAGAACATGGCCTAAATCTAAGGTGATGATGTGTATTTGGTTTACCTCCACAAGAAAAGATAAACTACTTGACTGTTTAAACTTACAACCGCCTAGGGGTGGCTGTCAACTAACTCCTCTTACAATTTTAAATTCATGTAGGAAAGTCTTATGCTTTTGCAAGATAGCTAGGTAGTTATTTATTTAGAAAGAGAC
The DNA here is from genome assembly GCA_021442155.1 of Cymbidium sinense. NCBI lineage: Eukaryota > Viridiplantae > Streptophyta > Magnoliopsida > Asparagales > Orchidaceae > Cymbidium > Cymbidium sinense. The sequence continues at coordinate 109,854,378 of CM038225.1, forward strand.
TAAGTTCTTAAACACACTTCCTAAGAGACTAGATCATGTAGGGCATGATTTAATGACTTAGATCTAATGCAACTTTTGTTATATTTTATTTTAATTTTTTGACAATCAATTTTACACAAGCTTTAGGATTCATATGCCTAATGCTTGAGAAATTAGATTATGGGCCAAAATCAGTAAAATAAGGAGGTGTGTTCCCACCATGGCTCTCAAAGGTCAAGCCAAATTCCTTGGCATGGGTGGAAGCCCTCCAAATCAAGAGTGAAATAATATGCTTTTATGCATCATTTGAGAAAGAAAATATAGCATCCAGCTAAGGGGTTGCTAATTCTTTTATATTGATTTATAACCTAAGCTTTAGGTGAGATTATGAGTTATTATTTTTAATTTTGAGTTGCTTACATTGGATAGAAAATTTATTTTTCTAAGAGCCTAATCAGCATTTAGGCTATACATCAAAGCAAGGAAGAAACTAGGAAAACATGCCATTTTAATGCACAAGCTAAACAAACATCAAAGAGTTTATAAAGGCTAGCATAAAAGAATAAGAGGCCTTTCATGGTCGGGCACCACCGCACAAGCCCTAAAATAAATGTGGGTAATGGAGCTCTACCCTTATACAACCCAAATTACAAATGAATTAATTACAATCAAGGAAATTCGTGTTATGGGGTCTTCATTCTTCTTTTCTTCTTTCTTCTTTCTTCTTTCTTATTTCTTCTTCCTTCTTTTGGATGGTAGGAATGTGGATTCTCCAAAGGCTTCACATGGTACATAAGATGCAATCTTATGACCAATGTTCATCCTAATTCCTCATAATAATAATTCAAAACTCTTAATTGCAAAATTACATGAAAAGGAAAAAGTAAATCTAACTAACACCTGTAAAATAGAGATTAGCTAAACAAATCACACAATCCTAAGCATGTATATACATAAATTGGACTTAGCACCCCACACATGGATAACCAAGTCCACCTAGCCTATTGGATTATGCTTAGAGGTATAAGCAACCTGCATAACAAAAGCATTTATATTTTTATTAAAATGCCCCTTAAGCACAATCCCCTGTAGAAGACAATGATTAGACTAAAAGCTACCTACCATTCAGTCTACGCACATGCACCCTAACATCCAAACTAAAACATTACATCACAAAATAAAAGTAAAGCATCAAACCATGCACCGCCCTAACCTAAAGCTAGAACTGGTGACATAGTCTAATATGTGTGTCATTTAAGGTTTGTGTGGTACGCTTAGTTAGGCTTTAAGATTGAAATTTTCTAAGTATGAAAATGTTCAACTTAGAGGGTGGTTTCATTTAAGTTATTTAGTTAATTTGGGTTAATTTTATTTGATGATTTGGTTTGGTTTGAGTGAATCTACTTAATTACTATGTTGTAAAGAGAGGGAAAAGAGAAGAGAATTTCTCTTTCTTCCCTACCTTAAGTAATTTCTAAGTTAGATTCATTAATGATTTTTATTTAGTGAATATTTTACTATGTGTTTTAATTAATCCTAACTTTAGATTTTTCCCTAAATAAACCTATTCAAAAAGAAAGGCATTTTAAGATTAAGTAAAGTGAAATATTATCGCAAAATGCACAACACTTCATTTCTTTCCTAACATGTATAACATGCATATGGATGAATCCTAAGCATATCTATACATGCAAATGGAAGTGTTTATCACACCTTAATGATGAATGCTAAGAGAGTTTGTTTAAGAAATTTTAGAATGTTTCATGCATGCATGAATTTGTTAAGTAGAAAAGAGTGATTCTCTTATCCAATTTTCATATGCACATTTGCAAGTATAAAACATATAAGTGAGTAGGGTGCCATTGTTAGCACCAGGAGTGTAAGGAACAAGACCTACTTAGGGCTACTTAAAGCCTCACAACCCAAGAGTTGTTCAGACTAATATACCATTTTTCTTAAATACACGTGCGTGTACAAAAAGAAATGCATGAAAAGAGAATCATGCAAAAAGTTTATGTTTGTTTGTCTGATTTGTTTATGCAATTTACATATGCAAGTGTGAATATCTTTTTAAAGTTATAACATAAGAATGAATGGGAATGGATTTAATCAAGTGTTATGTTCTTTTCAAATGAACTATATACTTTGCAAAATCCTATTCAAAACTATGCTAAAAGAGAAGAGAAGGAAAGTCACACAATGCACATCTTTATATTTATACTCACATGCAAGCTTATAATAAATTATAAGTAGCATACCTTTTAGTTATGATATTTGATTTATAAGTTTTGAAAATAATTTTATATTTAATAGTGATAATATCCATTCATATTCTTACTTTAACCAAAGCTTGTAATTTGACATAAAGGAAACATTTCATTTTAATTTTATTTTTAAAAGACATGAATGCATGATTTTCATATGGCATACACATTTAGCATATTAGGTAAGAAATAAAGTTATGAAAGCATGTAAATCCATTCACCCTAATTAATTCCTAAAGATAATTTTATGAAATAGGATTATTTAAAGTGAATCAAATTTATTTTAAAGAGATTTTTAATTTTGTTTGAGTTTGATGTGATTTAGGAAATGTGAAGAGGTTTGCTGGTCCTAACCCATTTCCCACATGTGTATATTATTTTAGTTTAATTTTTAGAACCAATAGATTAGTTTTATGTTTTTCTTTGGTTAAGGTGTACATTAAGTCCATTAATTACACTTTACCTACACCACTTTAACATACTTAACCAAATAATTATCAGCCAATGTATGACATAAAATCACAAGGAATTTAAATCAGCAATGCACCTAAGAAAATAAGGGGCCTAATGCTATTGGCTGATAATTAATGATTAATTAAGCTAAAGGGTTTAATTTAAGTACTTTCATAACCTTTCCCACACATATAGGTGACTTTGATTTCCTTAAGCTATTTAGGTTATTGAACACCTAGGCACCTACCCAAGATGAATTGATTAAGTTCTAGAATGTTTTTATTTTGAAAAGTTTGATTAATTAAGCCATTTAATTAAGTGATTAAACTATTTAATTAATTTGCACTTTAATTAGATTTTTATCCAAATGAAATAAACTTAGGGGAAAAGATTTGGGAAAGAATTCCTAATCTCATTCCCTAAGACCATTCAATATTCTAAGGTAATTAAAAAACTTAATTAAATAATTTATCATTATTTTATAGGTTAATTAATCATTTAATTGATTAAAGGAGTGATTAGGACTGGATCAAGTAATTCCCCTAATTAAACCATTAATAAATTCCAAGAAAGTCATATGAGGTAGAGGTCATCCAATTAATCAACCTTAGAATGTTTAGAATTAATCAGTGGAATAATTAGAGAGTAATTAATATAGTTACATTCCCAATAAAACCCAAATTTTATAAAATTCACTATTCAAAATCCATCAAACTTAATTTTAGATTATTTCTTTTTAAAATATCTTCACAATGCATTTTATTTTATATTTTTTTTATTTTTCTACATGTTATGAATATTTGAAGATTCCATGTTTCTTAGGTAATTAAATCCCTAATTATATGACTAATCTCGTCAGCGCCATGTGGACTGCTGATGCAGCGTTTGCTTTCCACATGGTCCGATAGGATTCATCACTTAAGTTATCACATCGACTGCACAGTCAGTGGTGGTGCTACATGCTTTCTCTCTGGATCATCTGATCAAAGATCGGACAGTTGAGATCAAGCCCGTAGTTTCTAAAGTGATTAATCATAGTTCTAGCGTGGATTAATCAGGACCATCCATCCAAAATGCACGGATAGATGGTCCATGATCCGTCATTGAGTTTGACTATGAGAGAGGGAAACGTCCACTCTTTAGGGAATGATCTAAGCTCGATTGATCTTGGATTGAGCTCAAACTCAACCTACACCATCATCATGCAAGGGGATGAAGATCTAATGGTCCATCTTATTTCGAGTGAAACTTTCCTTAAAAAATGACCAAAGAAAATTCAAACTATGCTTGATTTTAAAAAGTATCTCGCTGGAGGCTATCACCAGTGCTCCCAACCATCAAGGTAGCTTCGTCTAGTGGAGACGAAGCCCTGTTGAAGGTTTCAACCCTTAGGATGAAGTGGATTACTCAATTGATCAAACTCCTCCACCTAGGCTTGCGGCTTTGGTCTAAACACCTCTTTTCATGGCTTAAACACTTGGATGAAGGTTTGAGTGAGCTTGGTCCCCTCAAGGTGCTTGAAGAATGAATTGAGGTTTGGTGAAGGATTGAATGAGGTGGAAATTCTTACTACATCCCCTATTTTGGCTTAGGAAAATCGAGAATGGGAAATCGAATTGGCTTGGGGAGCTTGGGAGACATAATTGCTTCCTGCTTCCTATCACTCACTCAAATGCAAGAGAGTTGAATTCAAGTGAAATTAGGGGGATTATATCTCCCTCTAGATGGATTGGATGGCCGAGAGTGGAGATGTCATTTTGGATCAATTGGCCTAATTAAATGGGTTGTTTTTGCTGTTTGAACTTGCACAGGGTTTATTTTTTGGCAGAGGGGGGTAGTAGAGAGGTTCCCATGTGCTGATTTTGGGTGGAGGAGTGATTGCCATGTGCTTGAATTGAGTGGGTTAGTTGGTTTGGCCATTGGGTTGGGTTTGGCTAACCCAAACCCATTGGGACAAGTGCACCACTCTTACTAGTGTCAATGGAGTCCACTAAAGGATTTGACCATGAAGAGGTAAAATTCCAAATGGTCATTTGGCTTTGATTTTAATTTTAATATGTTTAGTATGATTGAATAATGGGTTGGGCCAAGTTTCAATAAATTTGGAATTGATTTGATAGGATTTGGCTCATATTGACCCATTTAGGTCAAAATGGGTCAACTTGGGACAAGTTGACCAATTGGTCAAATTGCATCAAACCAAGAGTTGGGTCAAGTTCATATGACCATTTGAAATATTTTGGTAACTTTGGTTTGGTTCAATTTAGTTTATATTTGGTTTTGGTTCATTTGATTTCATTTAAGTCAAATGGGTCAAGTTGACCAATTTGACCCATTTGACCTAATTGGGTTAGGTCATGGGTTGGTTTAGGTTTGGTTGGTCATTTGAAATGATGTGGTATCTTTGTTTTCAATCAATTTTGGTTTGGTTTGATTTAGGCTCAATATGGCCTTTTAGGTCAAGTTGGGTTCATGGTCGATTGGGCTAGGTTGGGTCTACTTGGCCAATTGAGACTTTGGTCAAGTTCAATAAGTGATTTGGAATGCAGTTGACCCATTGGTTACAATTAATTTGGCTTAGATCAAGATTTGACACATTTTGACTTTTTAGGTCAAATTGGATCAACTTAGGTCAAGTAGCCAATTGGGCTAGGTTAGGCTCAAATGATGGCTTGGTCAAGTTTAAACATTGATCATGAATTGGTTTTGATCAATGGTTTCAATCAATTTGGCATGTGGTGGATAATTTTGTTTCATTTTAGCTAAGTGTTGACTTGGTCAACCCTTAGGTTCGACTTAGTTTGACCCAATTTGAGTGATTGATCATCTTATGATAATTGTTGCTCATAATGTGAGGCTTAGGTGGACTTAGTTCAATCCAATTTGGGTAGGATTAGAATTTGGCTCATAAGGGGTACTTTAGGCCACTTTGGGTCGAGTGAGCCTAAGTGGGTTAAATGGCTTGGTCAAAGCTTGATTTGAGTTTGATTGAACTCACATATAGACTTATGATTGAAATATAAATCCATTTGCAAGTGATTTGGAGTCAAATGGGTTTTGATTCACTTGACAATTTCAAGTTCAAAGGGTGAACATTGGTTTGACTTGGGTTTGATTTGATGATTAAAGTTTATGTGTATATTTGGATTCATGATTGAAGGATTGATTGAATCATAAGAAAAAAAAATTTGGCTTAATTTAAGTTACATTTGGCTAAGTTCAATAATTTGACTTGAAAGGCTTAGGTTGGATTTTGGTTGAAATTGGATTTGAATTTTGAATATAGTTTTATTTGATGATTGGAATTCATGTTTATATTTGGATTCATGATTGAAGGATTGATTGAATCATGAAAAAAAATTAAGAGTTTGGCTTGATTTGAGTTTGATTTGGCTAAGTTCAAGAATTTGACATGAAAGGCTTAGGTTAGATTTTGGTTGAATTTGAATTTGAGTTTTGAATTTAGTTTGGTTTGATGATTGAAGTTCATTTTATATTTGGATTCATGATTGAAGGATTGATTAAATCATGAAGAAAAATCAAGAGTTTGGCTTGATTTAAGTTTGATTTGCCTAAGTTCAAAAATTTGACTTAAAAGGCTTAGGTTAGATTTTAGTTGAATTTGGATTTGAGTTTTGAATTTAATTTGATTTGATGATTGAATTTCATGTTTACATTTGGATTCATTATTGAAGGATTGATTGAATCATGAAGAAAAAACAAGGGTTTAGCTTGATTTGAGTTTGATTTGTCTAAGTTCAAGAATTTGACTTGAAAGGCTTAGGTTAAATTCTGGTTGAATTTGGGTTTGAGTTTTGAATTTAGTTTTGGTTATTTGAATTTATATTTCATTTATATTTATGAATATAAATGATAATATAAATGAGTTATGAGAAAATTTCTTGAATTTGAGTTGATTTAGATTTGATTTGAGCTAAGTCCATAAGATGAAATCGAAGGGACTTAAGAAATATTTTTAAACTTAGAATTCAATCATGGGCTTCAATCATTTGGAATTGATTCATTACTTGAGAAAATCCATTGGAATTGATTTGAGATTTGTTTTGGAGTTGAAGTTGATTTGAGCTTAGAGTTTGACTTGAAAGAAGGAAGTGAGGATTTGGTTCAAGCTATAGAGTAGACAAATTTTTCTAACACTCCTAAGGCATGACCTATTCCTATGGCTAACTCTTCTAAGTCTCTAGGGTTAGGTTAAGTGTTCACCTAATCACTAAAAGTGTCTTAAGACTAAGGAACTCTTAGTTTCTAAGAGGAGTCCTATGTCTAAGATGGAGGGGTTAAGAGCTCATTTTAAAAATAAGGTCAACAATCATCTAGTGACCAATCTACTATGCCTGGCTGGACTGATATGAATACTCGCTGACTGCTAGTCGTAGGATTGTGCTCCTCTACCTCTATGCAACTAACACTGCCTACTGTCAAGACTTCCTCACCGGGAAGATCAACTATCATGGGGACCATATCTGTGTCCACTCCCCTTTCCTTCTCTATCTACTGCGGTGGTGATACAATGATGATGCTCTTAGGTCGCCACTTCTTTTTTACCACAGGTGAGGTAAAGAGTCGAGCAGGGGAGCTTGATCTCACCTCAACAGATGGAATGGATGGAGCGGGATCCTAAGGCCATAGTTGGATCACCAGTGGGGATGGTCTCTCCCTAGATGGGGGATTTTGAACCTTGATGGGAATGGTAGATGTTGCGAGCTGGACTCGTGATGGTGGACGACGAAGGGAGCGCTGTGATGGAAACACCGACTGCCCCTCAACTGGAGATCTTTGCCTGCGGCTGACTACACCAATAAGAATGATCTTTGAATGATCGGCCGATAGCGGCATCGAAAATCCATCGAGGCGGACTATCTCGCATACCTCTATCGCACTCTCACACTGCACAGCGGATACACAACTCTCTATGGATCGACCCCTAACACTCATGGGATGTAACATAATTCAAACAAGGTACTAAGCATCCGTAAGCTCACGCCTACACGGCATAGAATAGTTTTAAGTCCGGGGTTGGTCCTTCTATGATCCCTAGTCGGTGTCTGGTAAGCTGGTGGTGGAGGAGATGCAGCGATCCTCCGGTAATCCTCCTCTCCATCTGAGGCTGAGAGGGGGTGGAACCTACTACCACTTAGAAAGTGGAGAGGTATCACGAGGAGAACCCTCCTCAGTAACATGGGAAGCAGTGTAAAGCTCCCTGGCTGCTCACTCATGCTCCCGCTTAATCTTTCAATTTTTTTGTGGTGCTATGAGTGAGCAAGGTAAAGTGGGAGATGGAACCTCGAAGGTGGAGGAGACTATCTCGAGTCTAAGATAGCCTTCCCCTTTGGGGTGACCAAAGAGGAGGTATCGACTCTCTCTAGAGTTATGGTAGAACCATGAGTTAATGAAATAGCTAGCACTGACACTGACACTAAACATGGCGTAGGAACCACAGTGGCCTTCTTCTTCAACGAGGGAAACCCAGAGTCAGATGGGTAACCAAGCAGATGAGTGGCGTCTATCCTGCCACCTCTGCTCTGCTAACGGTTGTGAGGGCTAGCCCTCACAAGTAATATAGACCTCCTCAAAGCCACAACCAAAGTAAATCAAGTTTGTGGCATCATTTGTGGTGAGAATGGCTTGATCCAAGGCAAAATCTACACCAAAAGAGAAAGAGAAGATGAACTTGCTAGGAGTCATGATCACTGCAGTGATTGGAGGCTAAAAAGACCGACTGTATTGGAATCACTGCATTTGTTGAAACATAATTGAGTCAGACCCTTACTTTGATGTTTACCTTCAATTATTTACTTCTATATTTAATTTGGAATTTGAACCCACACTTAACAATTTTAGGTATGCTAAGTGGGGTTCATTGAATTTTGGAGAGGTTTTTGATATTTGGAGGAGAGACTTTGTCATATGATTTTGATTTAGGACCCATACTCAACCAATTTAAGTAGGTTGGTGGGGTTCAAATATTTGGAGAGACCATTAAAGATATTTGTATTATATGTCTTGTTTGAAAATTTTGATTTGAAATAACCTTTACTTAGCAAAAGAAAGAGGTTTTGATTATATGTTTGAAAATTTTGTGAAAGTATCTTGGCTTGTGATGATTGGTTATGTGTGTGATAAATGTTGATTTGAAATAGGGCTTCTTACTTAACAAATTTAGCATGTTAAGTAGAGGCCAAATGTACTTGATATGTGTTTGAAAATGAGACTCTCACTTAATAAATTTGATATGTTAAGTGGAAGCCAAATGTATTTTGATTTGTTTTTATTTGCTTTTGAAAATGAGATTCCCACTTAACAAGTTCGGTATGTTAAGTGGAAGCCAAATGAGATTGATTTGTGAAAATAGGACTCTTACTTAATAAATTTAGTATATTAAGTAGGAGCCAAATGTATTTATAATTTTTGAAAATGAGAATCTTACTTAACAAATTTGGTATGTTAAGTAGGAGCCGAATGTGATATGATATGCTTTTAAAAATGGACTTCCCACTTAACAAATTTGGTATGTTAAGTAGGCATCAAATGTGATTATGATTTATGAAAATGAGAATGCTCCTTAACAAATTTGGCATGTTAAGTAGGAATCAAATATGATTATGATTTGAAGATGAGATTCTTAACAAATTTGGTGTGTTAAGTAGGAATCAAATATGATATGATTTGAAAATGAAATTCTTACTTAACAAATTTGGTATGTTAAGTAGGAATCAAATATGATATGATTTGAAAATGGGAATCTTACTTAACAAATTTGGTATGTTAAGTAGGAATCAAATGTATTTATGATTTTTCAAGATTTTGGAAAAGATGAATTCTATTTGACAAATGTAAGTATGTTAAATAAACTTCAATTTGTTTTGATTTTTTTTAAAGGGGAACTCTTATTTGAAAATTTTAGGTGTTTCAAATGGAGTTTAAAGTATATCTTGATTTCATGTGTGTGATTTCTTACTTTTTAAAAGAGGGAAACTTCAACTCTAGCATTTGTGAAATATGTTAAGTGAAGTGTCAATTTTATGCTATGATTTTATTTGAAGATATGATTTTCATTCAACAAATTTGAGCACGTTGAATGAAGGTGGTTATCTTCGAAAGTGTGCTTTTGAAAAAGAGAGAAACTCTAACTCTAGCATGTGTGACATATGTTAAGTGGAGTTTCAATTTTATGCTATGATGATTTTTTTTAAATAGAATTTTCATTCAACAAATCTCAGTATGTTGAATGGAAATTCCTATTTTCAACAAGATGCTTTTGAAAAAAATGATTTTGATTTTGATTTTGAAAAGAACCTCCACGTAACAATCAAGAGTATTGTTAGATGAGGTTTGGTTATATGAGTTTTGTGCTTTTTAAAAAGTTTCTTAAGAATTTTCTGCAATATCTTTTGTTATGTGAATTTTGAAAAAGTGCTTCTGGAAAGTGGAATTTTTGCAAAAGAGTTCATTTTCTTAAATATAAGATGAACCTTATCTCACCAAGCTAGTGATGAGAAGGTTCTAAGTTTTTGTCATCTCAATGTTTATACAAAGCCAAAGGCTGAACTAAGGGAGTTATGTCATCAACATGTCCATTACACGCAAAACATAGGACTAGTGACTCTTTGCCAATTGACCAAAAATGGGCTCAGAGAGACAGGTCATCTGCTGGCATCCTTCTATAAGCTCACAAACGTAGAAAGCTTATAATTGAAGAATAGACAAAGTAAAGAGCAGTTACATATGATATTTGTTGATTTAGATAAAGCTTATAATAATAGCAAACTTGAAATGTTATATTACAATACAAAAATAAAATAAACTATATATATATATATATATATATATATATATATATATATATATATATATATATATATATATATATATATATATATATATATATATATATATATATATATATATATATATATATATATATATATATATATATATATATATATATCATGACCTTAAATCAAATTAGACTCTAACAGTAAGCCCCCAACTGACAAACTATCTTGATCGGCATGACCTCCTCCTGTCCTGGGTAGGAGCCTCATACTAAACTATAGGTGGAGGTGACAATATGATCCTCCTAACATCTTCCTCTCCATCAGATCCAAAAAGAGGATGAAACTTGTTCTGTGTAATCATAGGAGAGACTATCTTGGGTGACTCCTCTACTAAAACTTGAGAGACTGCCTCCAACTCCTTGGCTACGTGCACATGATGTCACTTGATCTTGAGACATCTGTTATGATCGAAGTTTTGCTTGAGAGTAAGATGGGAACTAGAACCTACCTCATAGGTAGAGGAGACTATCCCTGAAGCTATATAAGTGATAGATAGAAAATAAATGAATACATGTACCACAAACACATTAGTAATACTATCCTAAAATAATAACGCCTCCATCGTTTGCATGAAATCACACCACTCCCAGGTGTATATTGATCAGGTGCGCGTGGTGGATGATCACGCAGTTGATGGTGGCCCTCCAATATAAGTTTTTCATGAACCACATCATCATGCATTATAGCTCGAGATGCCGATGTAGGATAGTCCTATGATGGGATAAAAAGCGACTGTGACTCAAAACTAGGATGCTACATAGAAGGGCCTGGATCAGCATATATAGATGGTCTGACGCCCCAGTCATGTTGTGAGACACCCTCGTGCTCCATAACACGTATGACCCTGACCTCAAGTCCCTGAAAGAATCTCATATATATCCATAACTAACTGTAACTCATGCTCATCTACATGGCCAAACTATGGCTAATAGATGTCCTGAGTAGCCAAATGTGCTCTGACTGCATGAAAAATAATATTTGAAATTATCCTCAACTAGGTAGACAACATATTAAATTTTGCATAATACATATGTAAATACTCACATATATGCACCCCATAGGTGCTCTGGGATAATAAGTAGTCGTAGATTCTGTCAAGGCCTTCAGTAAAGTGAAGCCCATGATCTAAAATAAAATATGTACTAATTAGTAGCTATCAGTCTGTCATCATAGTCATCCAAGCCATCAACTATATGCTCCCTCCTCCTCACCCATGCAGTAATGTGTACCTGATGAAAATCCACCTAGTCTACATCAGCTTTACCACGACTATCAACCTTTTTGAAGGTAAGGTCTACACGTGTCACATCAGTCCTAGGTAGAAGTCCAAACTATCTAAGCACTTGATTTGGTAGGTTTCATTCTACCCTTTCTCGTATCAGGCTTTGTGCTAATGCTCGAGCCTATTGAGCATATACCTGATAGCCACTACCTAATCTACTCATTATAGGGCCCCCAAATCACCTGTGCATATTACAATATATATTCGAATAATTAAAAATACTCAAAAAATAAAACTAAATGACTACTCTGAAGGTCATACCTGTGTATGTAGCAGACCATCTAACTCATTCTTGTATACTGTCACATTCTCCACTAGCATCTGGTGCATATCGCTCGTTGCACCCATTTTAATAATTTTTTTAGAAATTTTTGGAACACTCATAAGCATAAACTTAAAATAAAAATAATTAATTTATACCTCAATCCAATCGATCCGGATCTCTGATACGCACATGTAGAGTCGGCCTCTATATGTAGGTGTTCCCAAGACCATATGTAAGAAGATGCAAGCGACCATCCATATTAGCCACGGTGAATAGTGGACTCATACAACCCCTATATAAATGCATCAACATCCCCAATGGATAGTGTCAATGTATCCAAGTTCTCATGTAATGGAACATACTCCAAGTGGACCTTAGATCCTAAAGTGTCTGGTAATAGGAAGCTCTCAATCAGAAACATAATATAGGCACTTACATGTCTGCTAAACTCCCTACGCTCAGATGCACGTACGACTCTCTGTAGAAAGACCATCTGAGCCACCTCAAAGGCATGCAAGTCTACGCATGTGCCTGACCCATCCAAAATATTAATGTGATGTGTGAGTTGATAAGATCTTAGTACACCACATTTGGCAAGGGTGTCAACCCAAAAGCTCATCATAATAGTCTGGCCAGCTATGCCACCTCTTCCCCTCACTAACCAAAATTATGCTAATAATAGGCAGCCCATCAACACATAGGCCTAGTATCATCGCTACATCCTATAAGGTCACTATCATCTCACCAACGGCCAGGTGGAAAGTATTAGTCTGTGGAGACTATGTCTCAATTAAGCAGTAAGCAGATGATGATCCAAATAAATGTAACATAGCTAGCTTAGTCAACTCTACATGAGAGGAGAGGTGAACCTAGGACATGTGATGGGTCACTCCTTAGCATAAGCAAGTGGGAAGCAGCCTCTAGAATAGTACTCTACATTTAAACAAGTCACGCATAAACATTAATCATATGACAAGTTGATATGTTAGCAATTTGAAGTTGAACTTAAAATTATACTTACAAAATCAGGGTGGGTGGCTCTATGCCACCAGGAGGGGAGTGAGGGTGGACCTTTAGAAGAGGTTGGTCTAGCTGCGTGGTGTCCTCCCTAGCATGGCCCCTATGCCTACATCTAACCAGAGGGAGGTCCTCCTCATCCATCGTACCTATTGAAAGAAACACATGACATGCATTGTTAAGCAATTATAAAGCTAAAACAAAAAATTGTAATAAAGTAAATTGAAATAGAGTACAACAATAATGTAGACACTTTTAAATCTAGCAAATTAGGTAAAACCTTATAGCTGTAGTTACTAGAACATACCTTCTACTATTGACATTATATCGGCATAATGACCTGTAATGACCAACTATTTTGCATAAACTATATGATCTCCTACTGTCACCTCTATTTTCATCCATAGTATTCTTAAATCTAGTGTGTGGTTTTCCTGACTTTCTCCAATAATTAGGTGGTAATAACTCGATGACACCTTCTTCAACATTGAAAGTTGGCTAGTTAGAACGATCAAGTAATGTATGGATTTTAGCTACGTATGCAAGCTTATACAAATATACAGTGTAATATTGTGAGATATATGTTAGATGATTTAATCTTCTGAACCACAATACGGCAATAACATGCGAGCATGGAAAATGATATATTAATATCTTATTACAACTACATATACACTGTAGAAAAGTAGTATTGATGAAGTAAATAGGATCTGCATATGATATTTGCTGATTTAGAGAAAGCATGTGATAAAGTTCCAAGAGAAGTATTTTGGAGAGTCCTAGAAAAGGAGTTAATATTGGGTATATTCAAGTCATTAAGGATATCTATACCAGAGCTATTACTTGTGTCCAAACACAAAGAGGATTAACAAAATATTTTTCTATTTCAGTTGGATTACATCAAGGATTGGCTTTAACCCATTGTCTTTTTGCTTTATGTTATGGATGTTCATTTACATGAAGATGTACCTTGGTGTATGAAATTTAAGTTGCAAGGTTGTAGTGGAGGAATGCATCTAGCATACATTTCTTAAGAGGTTTAGAGGAGAAGTATAGAGAAAGTAAGTAGTAGTTACATATGATATTTGTTGATTTAGATAAAGCCTATAATAACAAGAAACTGGAAATGTTATATTACACTACAAAAAAAAAAATGAAATAGCTACTATATTATAGTACAAAAAAATAAAACATAAGTGATAGATAGCAAATAAATGAATACATATACTGCAGACACATAAGTAATATTATCCTAAACATCTAACGCCTCCATTATCTACATGGAATCGCACCCTCCGGGTGTATCTTGATCGGTGCGTAGTGGATGATCATGTATGATGGTGGTGGCCTCCTCTTCATGAACCACATCATCATGCAATGTAGCTCCAGATTTCTGTGTAGGATAGTCCTCTGATGGGATAAAAAGTGATGACTCAAAACTAGGTTGTTACGTAGATTGACCTAGATCAACATATGTAGATGGTTTGACGTCCTAATCATGCTGTGAGACACCCTTTATAATAACTTGTGTAACTTGTATTGACATGTACCTACATCCTTAAGTCCCCATCTTATATATATCCCCAACTAACTATAACTCATGCTCATCTGCACGGCTAAAGTATGGCTGAAAGATGGCCTAAGTAGCCAAAATGTGCTTTGATTGCATAAAAAATAACATTTGAAATTAGCCTCAACTAAGTAGACAACATATTAATTTTTTTGCAAAATACATATGTAAATACTCACATATATGCACTCTACGGGTTCTAGGATAATAAGTTATGGGATAATTTCTGGTCTTCAATAAATAAAGTGAGCTCATGATCCCGAACCAAGACATGTATTGATTAGCTATCGGCCTCCTCATCCTCATCCAAGACATCAACTATATGCTCCTTCCTTCTCTCCCACACAGTAATGTGTACCTGATGAAAATCCACCCAGTCAACATCAGCTTTACCATGACCATCGACCCTTCTAAAAGTAGGGTCTACAGGTGCCACCTCAGTCCTAGGTAGAAGTCCAAACTATTTAAGCACTCAATATAGTAGGTGTCATTCTACCCTCTTTGAGCTGATGAGTGAGGTTCATGCTAACTAGATATCAGAGCTTGTTGAGCATATACCTGATAGTTGCTTCCTAATCTGCTCATTGTAAGGCTCCCAAATCACCTGTGCATATTACAATATATATTGAGAAAATAAAAAAAACATTAAAATTAAACTAAATGACTACTTTGAAGGTCATACCTATGTATGTAGCAAACCATCCAACTCATTTCTCATACTACCATGTTTCAGCATATATTGCTCATTCCACATGTTTGAACATTTTTTTAGAATATTTTTAGAACACACATAAGCATAAACTTAAAATAACAAGAATTAATTTATACCTCAATCCAATGTTGAGCCCGTCCAAATCTCTCAGATATGGCACATGCAGAGTCGGCCTCGCTACATGAAGGTGCTCTGAATACCATATATGAAGAAGATACAAGTAGCTAGCCATATTAGCCCTAGTGGGCCTAGTGGACTCATATAGCTCCCTAAACAAATGCACCAGAACTTCTCCCCCAATGGATAGTGTACTGAATGTATCCAGGTCCTCAAGTAATGGAGGATACTGTAGGTAGACCTCAGATCCGGAAGTGTTTGGTAGTAGGAAGCTCTCAATTAGAAACATAACATAGGAATGCACATGTCTGCTAAACTCCTCTACGCTCAAATGTACATACAACGCCCTGTAGAAAGACCATCTGAGCCACCTCAAAGGCATGCATGCAGTCACCATTGAGGATGTGAGGTGTTAGTTGAATCATGGTCACCACCACAATGGATCTCACCCAACAACTCATCACAATAGAACAGTGAAAATTAGATTTCTAGAGATACTTCCATCTTCAATCTATGCAAAATAATGAAGTAGTTACTTCCTTTTAAACTAGCATTGAGTTATGCCTAAGTGTACTATCTCAAAGATAAGTACCCTACAATACAATCACCTCAATAAGAACTCCAAGGAAGATTTGTAGATTCTTTCTCTACTATGGAAAAGTAAAGTTTTACTTTAAACTAGTTATAAGTTCCAAAGATTTCAATCTAGGAAGGATTTCTTGAATACTCTCGATTTGGGTAAAAGATAGTTTTCAAAGATTTCATATGGGACAATCAATCAATTAGTTTATTTTAAAAGAGGGATTGATCAAAGAGAGAGAGTTATTATCAAAGCCAAAGGAAGATAAGTAGGAGATTCTCACGATGCTAGAAAACCTAGCGAGCATCTCAAACTATCCTATGGTTGGGCTTTATGTTTTTGAAATTGAATTATTTATTAGAAGTTTAGGGATTATAATTCCACAATATGAGGTTATAGAAATGCCTAAGAAGTAAGGATTTATGCTTAGGGCCCATAGAAGCAATAAGCAACCTCAAAACCTAAATCTAGGGAGCTTTGGCGATGACCAAAAGCATGACCTAAATCTAAGAAAAAATTGGGTATTTAGTTTTCCTCCACAAGAGAGGACAAACCATCAGACTACTTGGACTTACAACCGCTTAGGGGTAGCCACCAACTAACTCATCCTGCAATTTTAAATTCATGTAGGCAAGTCATATGCTTTATGCAAGATAGCTAGGTTGTCATTTATTTTAAAAAGAGACTAAGTCCTTAAACTCACTCCCTAAGAAACTAGATCATGCAAAGGCATGAAAAATGACCTAGATCTAATGCAAAACATATTACATTTTACTTTCATTTTGGACAATCATTTAACTCAGCTTATAAGATTCATATGCCTAATGCATGAGAAATAAGATCATGGGATAAAATCGGTGAGAAGGGTGTTTCCACCATGGCTCTCAAAGGTCAAGCTAAGTTCTCTAGCATGAGTGGAAGCCTTCCAATCAAGAGTGAAGCAATATGCTTTTATGCACGATGTTATAAAAGAAATACTCATCCAGCTAAGGGGTTGCTAATTCTTTTATCTTGATTTTTAACTTAGACTTTAAATGAGGTTATGAGTTATTTATTTTTAATTTTGAGTTGATTAATTTGGTAGAAGATTTATTTTTCCCTAAGAGCCTAATCATCATCCGCCATGCATCAAGCAAGAAAGAAATTGGGAAAGCATGACATCTTAATGCACAAGCTAAACAAAACATCAAACATTTTTATAAAGCTAACGTAAAAGAATAAAAGGTCATTTATGGTTACGCTACACCGCACAAACCCGAAAAATAAATTGGGTAGTCGAGCTCTACCCTTATACAACCCAAATTACAAATGAATTATTTTACAATCAAGTAAGGAAATTCATGTTATGGGAGTCTGCATGCCTTCTTTTCTTCCTTCTTCTTTCTTCTTTCTTCTTTCTTCTTTTGGTTCCTTCTTTTGAATGGTTGGAATGTGGATGATCCAAAAGGCTTCACATGGTACATAAGATGTAATCTTATAACCAATGCTCATCCTAATCTCCCATAACATTCATTCCAAAATCCTAATTGCAAAAATCACATGAAAAGGAAAAGTAAATCTAACTAACACGTACAAAACAAAGATTAGCTAAATAAACCGTACAAATACCAAGCATGTATATTGGACTTAGCACCTCACACATAGGTAACCAAGTCCACCTAGCCTATTAGATTATGCTTAGGCGTATAAGCAATTGCACAACAAAAGCATATATATTTTTATTATAGCTCCCCTTAAGCACAATCCCCTGCATAAAATAATGATTAGAATAGATCATCCTACCATTTATTCTACGCACATTCACCCTAACATCCAGACTAGGAACAATACATCACAAAATAAAAGCAAACATCAAGTCATGCATCACCCTAACCTAAAGCTAGAAGTGGTGACTTAACCTAATGTGTGTGCTTTAAAAGATTTGTGTGGTATGCTTAGCTATGGCTTTAAGGTTTAGATTTCCAAAGTATGAAGATGTTCAACTTAGAGGGTGGTTTTATTTAAGTTGTTTAGTCAATTTGGGTAATTTTTATTTGGTGATTTGCTTAAGTTTAAATGAACCTACAATTAATTACTAAGTTGTATAGAGAAGGAAAAGAGAAGAGAACTTCTCTTTTCCCTCCCTACCTTAAGTAATTTCTAAAGTGGATTCATATTTGATTTTATTTAGTGAATGTTTTATTATGTGTTTTAATTAATACTAAGTTTAGATTTTCCCTAAACAAACCTATTAAAAAAGAAAGGTATTTTAAGATTAAATAAAGTGAATTAATATCACAAAACACACATCACTTAATTTCTTTCCCAACATATATAACATGCATATGAATGAATCCTTAGCATATCTATACATACAAATGAAAATTTTTAGCACACTTTGTGATGAATGATGAGAAATATTACTTAAGAAAATTTGAATGCTTTAAAATGTATAATTTTCATTAAGTAGAAAAGAGGGGTTTCTTTTATCCATTATTCACATGCATATGTATATGTATAAAAAGCATAAGTGAGTCGCACCATTGTTAGCATCGGTGTAGGTACTTTTGACCTCATTTTAGGATGAGCTCTCAACCTTCTAAGACATAGGACTCCTCTTAGACTTTAAGAGTTCCTTAGTCTTAAGACACATCTAGTGATTAGGTGGACACTCAACCTAGCCTAGAGACTTAGAAGAGTTAGCCATAGAATAGGTCATGCCTTAGGGGTGTTAAAATTTCTACCCAGCTTGAACCATTCCTCACTTTCCTTCTTTCAAGTGAAACTCCAAATCAATTTTAATTGATTTCTCCAAACTCAAACCAATTCCATGATTGAAATCCATGACTAAAATCTATGATTGAAACCCATGATCAAAATCCATCAAAATTCCTAAGTAAATCCTTCTAAGTCCTTAATCTTTTAAGGACTTAAAAATCATGATCAAAACCAATTCAAATCTTTGAGATTTTCTCATAATTCATTTATATTTCCATTTATATTCACATATATAAATGAAATATAAATTCAAATCAATCAAACTAAACTCAAAATTCCAACTCAATTCATGAATTCCCAAGTCCCTTTAATTTTCTATTAAAGGACTTAGCCAAAATCAACCTAAACAAATTAAAACTCATGGGATTTTCTAAAACTCATTTATATTCTCATTTATATTCACATATATAAATGAAAGATAAATATAAATCAATCAAATCAAAACCTCAAATTAAATTTCCAATTTAAAAAATTTCCTAAGTCCCTTAATTTTCCATTAAAGGACTTATCCAAAATCTTGATCAAATCATTTCAAATTCATAAGACTTTCTCATAATTCATTTATATCCTCATTTATATTCACATAGGTAAATCAATCAAACTAAATTCAAAAATTCAAGCTTCAAACTCCAAAATTTTCCCAAGTCCTTTAAATCCTTCTTAATGGACTTAGGCTCATTCATGATTAAACCACTTCAAATCCTTAAACTTTTCTCATGATCCATTTATATTATCATTTATATTAACAAACATAAATGAAATATAAATTCAAACAATCAAAACCAATTACAAAAATTAAACTCAAATCCACTCAAAATCCAATCTAAGCCTTTCAAGTTAAAATCTTAAACTTAGCTAAATCAATTTCGAATCAAGCCAATCTCTTAATTTTCTCTCATTATTCAATCAAACCTACAATCATGAGCATATATATAAATCCAAACTTCAATCAAACAATCAAAACCTAGTTCAAAAATCAAACCAAAACCCCTTCATATTCTTCCTTTGAATATGAAATTATCAAATGGATCAAAACTTATTTGACTTCAAACCACTTGTAAATGGATTTATATTTCAATCATGAGTCCATATACAAGATTAACCAACTTCAAATCAAGCTTTTACCAAGCCATTTGACCCACTTAGGCTCACTTGACCCAAAGTGACCTAAAGTACCCTTATGAGCCAAATTCTAATCCTAACCAAATTGGATTGAACCAAACTCACCTATGCCTCTCATCATGATCAACAATCATCATGGGATGATCAATCAATCAAATTGGTCAAACCAAGTCAAACCTGGTG
Source organism: Cymbidium sinense (assembly GCA_021442155.1). NCBI lineage: Eukaryota > Viridiplantae > Streptophyta > Magnoliopsida > Asparagales > Orchidaceae > Cymbidium > Cymbidium sinense. The sequence continues at coordinate 109,874,538 of CM038225.1, forward strand.
ACCAAGTCAACACTTAACCTAAAATGAAACATAACATAGCCAAATTCCACCATAGGCCAAATTATTTGAAACCATTGATCTAAGTTCACTCATGACCTATGTTTGAACTTGACCAAGCTAACATTTGAGCCCAATCTAGCCCAATTGGCCACTTGACCCAAGTTGACCCAACTTGACCTAAAGGGTCAAAATGTGTCAAATCTTGATCTAAGCCAAATTGATTCAAACCAATGGGTCAAGTTCATTCCAAATGACTTGTTGAACTTGACCAAAGTCCCAATTGGCCAACTAGTCCTAACCTAGCCCAATTGACCTTAGACCCAACTTGACCTAAATGGGTCATGTAGAGCCAAATCTGAACCTAACCAAAATTGATTGGAAACAAAGATACCAATCCACTCCATATGACTAACCAAACCTAAACCTATCTTTGACCTACCTCAAATAGGTCAAATGGGTCAAATAGGTCAACTTAACCCATTTGACCTAAATGAAGTCATATGAGCCATATTCAAAACTAATCCAAATTGAACCAAACCAAAGCCACCAAAACATTTCAAATGGTCATATGACCCACCCTTGGTTTGTCCCAATTTGACCTATTGGCCAACTTGACCCAAGTTGACCCTTTTGACCTAAATGGGTCAACATGAGCCAAACCCTATCAAATGAATTCCAAATCTCATGAAATTTGGCCAAACCTAGTTTCTCCACATACCCAAAATATCCAAAGTCGAAAATCAGCAAAGTGACCATCCTACCCCTAGGCCATAGAACAAATTTTGGCTTAACTATACCCTCTTCACATTCACTTGAGGCTTTCCTGAAAGCTCAAAGGGACCTAATGAAGAGTGGTGCACCCAACCTAATGGGTTTGGGTCTGCCCAATTGGTCCCTAGACCAAACCCGACCCCAAGGGTCAAAACTCAAAATTTAAACTCCCTCTCCCACTCAAATTCAAGCACATGGGAGGTTGGCAATCCACTCTTTGGCTCAAACTGATCATGTGCACACTCAAAATAGCTAAAATAAACTCCTCAATATAATCAATTGGATCAAAATGGCATAATGGCTTACGACCGTTCGATCCTTCAAGGGGGAGATATACTCCGCCTAAATGAATTCAAATCCATGAACTCCACATTCGATTGAGCACTAGAGAGAGTAAAGAGCCATCAGAGAGTGATCCCTAGCTTTCTAGAGCTCTAGCCATTTTCCTATCCTCAATTTTTGAATAGTAAAAATAGGGAAGGAAAATTGAAGAGCTAACTTTCTCCATACTCAATTTCCACCCAATTGCCTTTGCATACTTCTTCAGGGAGCTAAGTCGAGTGCAACTGAGCTTCCTTTGGAGTTCCACGAAAAGAGTTGAATTGGATCAAAGCCACAAAGGGGAGCATGGGGAGTTGGTCCATAGAGCAATTCACCTTACCTCAAGAGCTCATTCTTCCAACACAGCTTTGTCTCAACCAAATGAAGCTTCTCCAAGAGAATCGAGCGTCGGTGATTACCTCTAGCAAGGTATGAACTTTTTTGACCACCTAACATAGGAGGTGTTGGTCCTTTATGAAGAAAATTTTCAATTCAAGTGAACCCCACTATTGGATGAGCCGCTCTTTGGCTTTAGATGGTGTGGGTTAAATTTGGTTTGAACCCGAGCTCAATCAAGCTCGAATCTTTCCCTTGATCATAGATGATCACTATTGATCAAGGGGGGAAGAACTTGGGAGATCTCAACTGTCCATCCATGCATTTTAGATGGAAGACCGAGATAATTCCCCATGTTTAGATTTCTTTTATCCATTTTAAAACCGCGAGGAGATCTCTAGCCATCCCATCTTTGATCGGACGAGAGATCAAACCGCATCCTCTGCCAGCGGCCATTTTGGATTTGATGTTTAAGTGAATCCCTCATGGTGTGACACGTGTAAGTGCACTAACCACCACTGCCACACATTGTGTCGTGAGCTAGAGGATTAGTTAGGGAATTAATAAAAATGCTAATTAATTTAGTGATCTTCTAAAATTCATAACTTTCTCTATAAAATTCAAAAAAATATGAAACAAAATCCTATGAAAAGATAATTCAACTTCAAATATTTTAAAATTAATATCAATGGGTTTTGAATTATAATTTTATTTGATTTCAAGTTTTATTGGAAACTTCATTTTGTTAATTACCTTTCAATTAAGCTTTTGATTAATCCCAAACTTCTTGGGTATGATTTAGGGGATGACTTCTGCCTCTCCTAATTTTCTTGAGATTTATTGAAGTTTTAATTAGAAGAATTGCATATGGATTTATTAATTACCCTCCTTATGTAATTAAGAATAATTCGGGTGTGATTTGTGGTTTTAATCAATGATTAGGGTTGATTAAGGTCGATCCAGATTTTAAGGAATAATTTTGGGGCTTTTCCTAAGTTATTCCCTAAACTCCTTTTCTTTCCTTAATCTCTCTTAAACGTTAATTAATTAATTATCTCTTAATTATTTTCTAAAATTCTAAAAGTTCCAGAACTTAACTAATCTACTTTAGGTAGATGCTTATGTGTTTAATAGCCTAAGTTTAATTAAGGAAATCAAAACCCAATTCATATGTATGAAAGGGTGTTTTGAAATTACTTAAGCTAAACCCCTTAGCTTAATTAACTCTTAATTGTGAGCCAAATTGCATTAGGTCCTTTTCTTATTAGGTGCATTGCAAATTTAAATTGCTTGTGAGTTTTTCTGTCATCTCATTGGCTCATAATTATTTGGTTAATTATTCTAAGGTGGTGGTAAGGGTTAATTGGTTACTTAATTCATACCTTAGCCTAATTATTACATAAAAATGGATCTAATTATCTAAAAATTAGAAAAAAATATCAAATACACATGAGAATGGGTTAGGAATAGCAAACTTAACTCATCTTTTCAAAATTAAATCAAACTTCAAACTAAATGAAAATCACATTGAATTCATTTTGATTTATTTTAAACTTTCTTATTCCATAAGAATGTCTTTAGGATTTAACTAAAGAGAGTTTGTTTACATGCTTTCATTGCTTTTAATCTTTCCCCAACATGTTAAATTTGTACATAATGTGGTCTCATGCATTCTTATTTTTTAAATTCAAGTTTAAAATGAAATTTTTTACTTTATGTCAAATATTGCATGTGTTGGCTAAAATAGAAATATTAATGCCTATTATCACTACTAAACCCAAATTATTTTCAAAATATATAAATTAAATATCAAATCTGAAAGTATGCTACTTATATTTTAATTATGAGCTTGCATGTGAAAGATTATAAAGGTATGCTTAGCATAGGTTTCTTTTCTCCTTTATGATTAGCATAGTTTTGAATAGGAATTTGGTGAGACATATGGTTCATTCGAAAAGGACCTAACACTCACCTAATTCCATATCTTATTCATCTCTATGCTATCACCTAAGAAGGACTACCTATACTTGCATACATAAATTGCATAAATAAAATGAATCCATTAATATAACTTTTGCATTCTCCTTTTCTATTTCATTTCTTTTATGCATATGTTTGTATTTAAGAAAAGTGGTATACTAGTCAGACAACCACGAGGTTGCGAGGCTTTGAGTAGCCCTAAGTAGGTCTTGTATCTTACACCTTTGGTTAACAATGGCACTGTACTCACTTAAGCCTTTCATACTTTCATGTGTGTATGTGAAAATTTGGATAAGGAAATCCCTTTCTACTTAAAAAAACATTATGCATATTCAAATTCTAAATTTCCTTAAATAGATTACTTAGCACACATCATAAGGTGTGTTAAATACTCCCATTTGTATGTATAGATATGCTTAGGGTCCATCCATATGCATATTATATATGTTGGGAAAGAAATGAAGTAATGTGTGTTATGTGAATTTTGATTCATTTTGTTTAATCTTAAAATGCCTTTCTTTTTGAATAGGTTTATTTAGAATTCATCCAAAATTAGAATTAATTAAAAGATTTAATCAAAATATTTACCTAAATAAAACTAAAATATGAATCTACTTTAGAAATTACTTAAGTTAGGGAAGGAAAGAGAAGTCTCCTTCTTTTTCCCTCTCTTCATAACTTAGTAATTAAATGTAGGATCCACTTGAACCTAAACAAAACATAAAATAAAATCAACCCAAAATAATTAAACAACTTAAATGAAACCCTCCTCTAAGTTGAACATGTTTTCACACTTAGAAAAATTGAACCTAAAGCCATAGCTAAGCATACCATACAAACCTTCAAAGCTCACACATTAGCCTAAGTCACCACTTATAGCTTTTGACTAGGTCAGTGCATGGTTTGATATTTGTTTTATTTAATGATATATGTTTTAGACTGGATGTTAGGGTGTATGCTCATAGAATGAATGGTAGGATGTTCTTAGTCTAACTATTCTTTTCTGCAGGGGATTGTGCTTAAGGGGCATTATCATAAATAAAAATATAAATGCTTTTGCTTGTAGGTGCTTTATACCCCTAAGCATAATCCAATAGGCTAGGTGGACTTAGTCACCCAAGTGTGGGGTTATAAGTCCAATCTACATGCTTGGGATTTATGTGGTTTATTTTACCTAACTTTTATTTTGCAGGTGTTAGTTAGATTTCCACTTATCTTTTTCATGTAAATTTGTGTTTTGGAATAATTATTATGGTGAATAGAATGAGCATTGGTCATAAGATCCTATCTTATGCACCATGTGAAGCCTTGGAGCATCTACCATCCAACCATCCAAAAGAAGGAACCAAAGAAGAAGAAGAAAAAAGAAAGAAGAAAGAAGAAATAAATCTTGAAGACCCCCATAACAATGAATTCCTTGCTTAATTTGTAATTTAATTCATTTGTAATCTAGGTTGTATAAGGGTAAAACTTGGCTACTCACATTTGATATTTTTGGGTTTGTGCGGTGGTGCCCGACCACAATGACCTTTTATTCTTTTTATGATTAGCTTTATAAATTGATTGATGATTTATTTAGCTTGTGCATTAAGTGGCATGTTTTTTCTAGTTTCTTCCTTATTTTATGTATGGCCTGGATGTGGATTAGACTATTTAGGAAAAAAATAAATCTTTTACCCAACTTAGAAACTCAAAATAAAAATTAAATAACTGATAACCTCACCTAAAGATTATGTTTAAAATTAAGATTAGAGAATTAGCAACCCCTTAGCTGGATGAGCATTTCTTTTGTAACATCATGCACAAATGCATCTTATTTCACTCTTAATTAGAGGGCTTCCACCTTTGCCAGAGAAACTTGACTTGACCTTTGAGAGCCATGGTGAAAACTCACCTTCTCCCTTCTCACTGATTTTGTCCAATAACTTTATTTCCCATGCATTAGTCATATGAATCCTATTAGCCTGAGTCAAAAATAAGTGTCCAAAATGAAAATAAAAATAATTTTTTAATTACATTAGATTTAGGTCATTTGAAGCATGTCCCTTTATAAGATCTAGTCTAGGGAGTGAGTTTAAGTACTTAGTCTCTTTTGAAATAAATAACATCCTAGCTATCTTGCATAAGCATAAATACTTGCCTGCATGTATTTAAAATTATAGGAGGAGTTAGTTGGCAGTGACCCCTAGGTGGTTGTAAGTCTAAGCTATCGGGTAGTTTGTCTCTCTTGTGGAGACAAACCAAATACCCATTTTTTGCCTTAGATTTAGGTTGCGCTTTTGGCCCTCGCCAAAGCTCCCTACATTTAAGTTTTGAGGTTGCTTCTCCCTTTTATGGGCCATAAACTTAATTCCTCACCTCTTAGACATTTTCTTAACCTTATGTTAAGAAATCATAAGTCCTAAATTTCTAATGAAAATTTCAACTTAAATAAACTAAATCAATTTCAAAAATATAAAGCCCAACTATAAGATAGTTTGAGATGCCGCTAAGTTTCCTAGCATCGTGGGCATCTCCTATTTATCTTTTTTTTAGCTTCAATAATAACTCCCCTTTTGATCAATCCCATTTGATCTTTTAAAATAAACCAATCAATTTATAGTCCTTTCCTATTGAAATCTTTAAGACAATGATCATTTACCTTAATCGAGATTTTCTTAAGGAATCTCCATTCCTTAGGATGTAATTAACTATGGGGGCTTGCCCCAGTAGAGAACTTAATGAACTTGGTTTAAAATAAACCCTGCTTTACTTTCCTATGTAAAGTAGTGAAGAATCTCTACATATGCATACCCATCGTCCTTAGGAGTCCTTATTAAGGTGATTAGGTCCATTAACGGGTAGTAACTTCTATCTCTCGAGATAGTACACAATTTCCTTGATGACGTACTCGATCACTTGAATAAGTACATCTGTGGATCTAAAGATGAATTTCTATATTCTTGCCTCTTCTATTTCTCCCCACAAATTTGAAGGTGACTCCTGTATAGAAATTTTCTACCATAGATTTTTTGCACTCCATGGGATGGTTCTCTCTCCATCTTTGGTAAATCATTGTTGTCTTTGAGTATCGATAGTGGGTTTTTACTTTGGTATGAATCCAAAACTATCCTTCTTTTCATTGGCACTTAGCTCATTTCATTCTTGAGTTGAGTTAGCCAATATCTTTAGGTTTTAGGACCGCAGTCTTTGTTGGTCTTAAAACCCCCTCTAAGACCTCCGATGGGTAAAATGAACAAGATCTAAATCAAAAAGGAAAAACATCTTAAAGACTTCCTCATCATTTTCATGATAAGGAAAGGTTCATCTTAAAATAATAAATCTTTCATAAAGAACATTACTTTTCAAAAGCACAATTTCAAAAATGCACTTAATAAAATATTTTCCACAAAATTTTGTCAACCTCATTTAACAATTCCCAAAATTATTACATATAGGGATTTTTAAAATAAAACTAATAACATTTTCTAAAAGCACAAATGAACATCTTCTTTCAATTCACTTTGACAAAAATTTCATTTTCAAAATAAAATGAACAATCATCTTTTCCAAAAATCACAATCATAATCATAAAGTTTTCAAAAGGCACACATGAATTTTTCTATTCAATACACTCATACCTATTGAATGGAAGTTTCCTTTGTAAACAAAATTAAACTTTTCAAAAAGCACACATGAACATCTCCATTTAATATACTCAAATTTATTAAATGAAGATTTCATTCCCAATTGAAAAATAAATAAATATTTTTTAGGAAATCCCACTTGAACATATCTCACATATGTTCTAAGTTGGAATTCCTCTCTTTCAAAAAGCAACAATCACACACAAAACAAAAATTTCATATTTTAAAAATAAGATTGATCTCCATTCTACATACCTAAATTTGTTGAATGGAAGTCCTCTCTTTCAAAAAAATTAAAACTTAAACAATCATACTTTCAAAACTTTTCTGAACACATTTGGAACTTCATTTAACATACCAAAATTTGTTAAGTGAAGTCTCCAAATTCAAAATTTTCAAAACACATTTGGAACTTCATTTAACATACCCAAATTTGTTAAGTGAAGTCTCTAAATCCAAAATCAAAATTTTCAAACACATTTGGAACTTCATTTAACATACCCAAATTTGTTAAGTGAATTCTCCAAATTCAAAATCCTATAAAATCTTTCAAACATATTTTGGAACTTCATCCTTAGCATACTCAAATTTGCTAAGTGAAAATTCCAAACTGAAAATCAAAAATCAACAATCATATATCAAAATTTTCAAACACATTTGGAACTTCATTTAACATACCCAAATTTATTAAGTAAAGTATCCAAATTCAAAATTCAAAAATTTTCTAAACACATTTGGAACCTCACTTAACATACCCATATTTGTTAAGTGGAGTTTCAAAATCCCAAAATCATAACTTTTCAAACAACTCTTTGGAACTTCATTTAACATACCCAAATTTGTTAAGTGAGGTCTCCAAATCCAAAATCTAAAAAAAAAATTTCAAACACCATTTGGAACTTCACTTAACATACCTAAATTTGTTAAGTGAAGTCTCCAAACTCAAAATAAAAAATTTTCAAACACCTTTGGAACTTCTTTCCTTAGCATACCAATTTGCTAAGGAGAAGCTTCCATTTTCATAACTAAAATGAAATCAAAATTTTGAACACATCATTTGGAATTTCATTTAGCATACCCAAACTTGCTAAATGAAATTTTCATTTCACAAAACCAAGTGGGACTTCATCTTTAGCATACCAAATTTGCTAAAGTAAAGTCTCCACTTTCAATCATCAAAACAAAATAAAATATGATTCCCTTAGCATACCAAATTTGCTAAGGATCCTACCTTTGTTTCAAAATCAAAACATCAAAACAAAATGAAACACTTAGGATTTTCTTAGCATACAAATTTGCTAAGAATCTTATTTTCAAAAAAATCAAACACACTTGGGTTCTTCACATAGCATACCTAAATTTGCTAAGTAAGAATTTCAAATTTTTCAAAATCAAAACAAAATTCACAAAAAGAAATAATCATTCTCAAACACTACACTTAGCATACCTAAATTTGCTAAGTGAAATTCTAAAATAATCAAACAAAAACAAAATCATTTGACCCTTACTTTAACATAAATTTGTTAAAGGAAAGGGTCCTCAAATCGAAAATTCAAATTCAAACAAACCATGAACCTATTGAAGCATCCTTATCAAAAAAATTTTGAATCCATATTTCAACATGCCTAAATTTGTTGAAGTTGGATTCATATTCAAATTCCTCTTTCAATCAATCTTCTCTGATCCATTTGAACCCCACTTAACACTTCTAAGTTGTTGGATGTGGGTTTAACTTTTCAAATTCAAATTTAAAAATCTATAGAGATAGAAATATGATATAAATTCATTTCTTATTGCAGATCTCTACAGTCAGTGCAGTACCAGTTTAGTTTCAGTCTATTACAGTTGTTGAAATGGTCGGTTCTCATAAGTTTGTCTTTACCTTCCCCATGGTATGGATCTGGCTTTAGATCAGGTTGACTTCCCCCGTCTGGACCATACCCACCTGATTCACTTTTGTCGGGGATTTGAGGGAGCCAGGGTCACTTGTGAGGGCACTCCCCTCACTACAGTTAGCAGGACCAAGGTGGCCGGCGAAAGCCATCATCGATAGACTTACCCTCCGATCGATGTCTCCTCTCTAAAGAGAAAATTTGTGGCGGTACCATAGATTTGATTATAGCAAGCTAATGTGTCAATACCGACTCATTGCTTCACCTAGAGTTGCTCATGTTGCCCACCCTACCATATGTACCCTAAGGTAAGGCTCCCCAGTCTCGGGGTTTGCCTCCTCTACATTTGAGTATGGGTCTAGCTCACACTCTTCTTATCCTACCCATACACAGCATAGGAATAAGAACCACATGATCAAGTGGTACCATATCAGGATAGCTAGGGAGCTAGAGGCTGCAGCTCGATCAACCATGGATGAGTTTTTCATTGTCACTTCACCCGGTTAAAACTAGTTTCATCTCTCTCCGGATCGGATAGAGGATATGTGGAGATTCATCACCTCCTCAATGGTGCATTTTTAACTAGCGCTTCCGCGAGGAGGTATCGATCTCTTATCCAAGTAGTGAGGAGCATCTGATCTCGGTCGACAGTTTGATCTCTGATCTATTATCCCCCGCATCATGGGGAAGTAGATTCATTAGGAGAATGGCCCATACAACCACATTACTAGCGGGAGATGTAGGTTCAACCATCGTCGCATCACTCGATTGATTTTCCGCGCGCTACACTGCGTCGACCATCGATAGTATTCTTCTTCACTTGGACTAGCCACCACATGGTTCATTCCTTAAGAGTTGGTGGTGTCTCCACCCCCGCTCTACCCCTGTCCACCATCGCTAGTACAGTTACATCTCTTATTCCATCTAAGGCCATGACATCTAGGAAAAGTGCACCCGTTGGTGATTGTATCACCAAGGATCCCTACCTATATCACCTATTATGGTAGGGTCGAGCTCTCCTGACCTTACCCTAGTGGTGGTGCGAAAAGGCAACCCCGTCATTGGTAGTCCCTTCACCACTCTGCTTACAATGTGAGATGGTGACAGTTATTATAGATATCCTAGATGACAATACAGCTACACCAGTGGTAGTGGAAAATCCTAGGATTGTTACCCCTATTATAGTCAGTATCAGTCAGGAGTGTCATTCATCCAGTGAGTATAGTCCACACAGGATTGGCTCTCTAGTGATAGCGGTCTAGTGCCTCTATTACACGATAGTGATCGGTCAACCTAGTTTGTTTGAACGCTCGATGGATCATTCTTTAGATGAGATAGTTGTACATTATTTTATGGAGAAGAAGAAAATCTTAGGGTACGATTGGTCTGATGAAGAGAAAGTCAGCTTCGATCCCATCGAAGATGACTTGATGGGGAATTCAGCTAGAGTATGTATGGTTGACACTAGAGGATCTCTTCTTAGGGAACAACAAGCCATGGAAGGTGATGAGGTTGATCAAGAAGACACCATAGAATCAGCCCAACACCTCTGACATCAGTTGAGGCAGAAGGATGAGCAGATTGATAGGATGTCACGTCAGTTACAAGACCTATTAGCAGCAGTGTCAATGCTTCATAAACAAGCCTCTTTAGTTTATCCTACTATAGTCAATGTTAGTCAGCCTCAGTTAGTGCATGTCTTGGACCCATTCAAGACTCTACCTCCCATTAAGCAAGGCCGCACTTACCTCCACAATATCCTCCATGGCCGGCCACATACCTACCACCATTCGCATGCATGCATACCCACTTGGTGGTCCCACTCTTTTAGATAAGTTAAACAAACCTTATTCTTTAAGAGGGAGGTAAAAAAATCTTTAAGAATCTCTTAAAGAAACTTGACTACCCAAGCCTGATGAGGAAGTAGGAAAAATTCATGATCCAAACTTTACCTTACCACCATATGCTAGCCATGTTTTGGAGGATTGCTTCACATTCAAGGACTAGCAGAACATAGTTTCAATAGTGTTGTAGTTATCTCAAAGGAATACCTTGTGGAATAACCTTCCACTTCCATTAGGGTAGTCCTTGGGGATACATGATACCAAAACTAAAGAAGGTTGGGATATTTCTCAAGCCAAACCTCTGAAGATTATTCAGAAGATCAAGAAGCTTTCCTTGTAGGTGCCTGAGTCAGCTCAAACCTCCAACACCAAGGAAGATTTTGCAAGTTACGAGTGCTAACTCTAGGAAAGTGGGACCTTAGCAATAGCATGTGTCATCCAGGGATAGCCCTTTAGCATAGCCCGCGTGTCCACCTCTACAGTTGTAGCACCTTGGCGACTTCTTCCATTTCAGCTAGCTCTTATTCTACTAGTAAAACTCTTGTATCAGCTGATAAGGGCATCAAATCCCTTACCCCACTCACTCTACTTGACTTCTACTTTGTACCTCAAAATTATTCCAAGAAATTGAATAATAAAGCTAGTTTGAATTACTATCACTTTTGATGGGTTATCTTCTTTAACTCCTAATAATAACTCTTCAAGTATAAATAACTATAATAATTCTGATCTTCCTCTTTCTGATTCAGAGTTGGATTCTTCAACTCTGAATACTACAGGTTCACCTCTTGAGATAGACTTGGAATCATCCGATTCCGAGAATCCCATAGGAGAAGTTGAAGGTGAGCCTGAAGTGCAGGTAGAACCTTCCATCAACTTGCCTCAAGATATCACCGAAGTCAACCTCAGTTGTGGCAAGGTTCTACCTCTTAGGGCAGTACCTCAAGATAGAAGGAAACAACTCATTGGTATTGAAGATCAAGAAACCCTTCCAAAGGATGCTGTACACTTGGATATGCTTGTGGAAGACCAACTGAAGGTGGACTACAATGTACTTTCTCATCAAAGAAAGTTATCATCTAAGTTAAGCATAAATCATGCACTTATCTTATCCAAAGGTATGAGGGAATCATTAATCAAGGCTCTGTTTGATCCTAAAATATACTTAGCTCAGCTGACTGCTATAAGCGAGGAAGCACATTATGCAAAAGAAGCCCAAAAGATCACCTTCACAGATGAAGACCTTCTTCTAGGGGACTTAGAGCACAATCGTCTCCTCTATCTCACAATTGACATGGACAGGTTCAGACTCTCCAGGGTTCTTATGGATTCTTGTGCATCGGTGAACATTATGAGTCTAAATACCTTTGCCTATTTGAAGATCAACATCTCTATAATCCGAGGAGATAGGATGATGTTGAGAGGATTCAATGATCAAGGTGAGCGGGCTTTAGGTTCTATAGTGTTACCATTGGAGATGGGATGGAAGGCGAAGCCAAGTTCTACATCATTGATTTCAAATACTTCATTCCTTGCTTTATTTAGGCCTTGGATACATCGACATGATCATTCCATCCTCCCTTCATCGATTCATCAAGTTCATAAAAGATAGAATTGAGTACCATGTCAATAGGATGAAAACTATTTTCGTTAGAGGTTAAGATCTATGAGGATGCAACCTATTATCTTCCTCAAAATATCCTTTCTCATGAACTTGGATAAAATTCAAATGCAAATGCAAAAGTAAAAAGAAAATGAAATAAAAGAAAAGAAAAAAGAAAATGAAAAGAAAAATAAAAGTCCAAGTGTACAAGAAAGGGGAATTGAAGAAAGAGAGATATCACATTCCACCCAGTTCATTCCATCATATGGACATGTGGGTAGGATGCTCAACCTCCACCAGTAGGGAGGAGAGAAAGCAGAGGCAATTCAGGTGGGAGACCCTAGTTGGCCTTGACTAATAGAATCATGTTTTAGTTCATAGGAGTACCCTACTATTCACATAGACTTGGAATCTAGCTGAGGATGAGTCCAATGTGATTAGTATACCCCCAACCCCTCGGTAGGTTCATTGGAGGTGACTTCTAATCTAGATAGAGATGAAGACTAGGCCTCCAAGCAAAGCAAAGTATTCAAATTTGGTTTATGTAAAACTATTAGGCAGTAGTTGGGAACCTTATCTCTTACCTCACTTACATCTCAAAAAGTTGAAGGTTTAGTAGTTAAGGAAGTCCCTAAGTCTTCCAGTGACATGAAATAGAAGAAGTTCTTTTTGGAATCATCATCCTCAAGCCCTAAAGTTAATGTAGATCTTAATGAAGATACTTTTAAAGAATTAATGGAATTATCTTTTGACTTTTACTCGCCTTGTGTTCAAAATCTTATACAGAAAGATTTAGTTCCTCACACATCATCCAAGCATAGGTCAGAATACTTTGAAAAGCTATGAAATAATACAGGTAGGGAAGCACAATCAAGAGTGGGACTAGGATTCAGTATTATGGGTCTGGTCGATGATGAAGATTATTGCCTAATTGTTATCAATCATTTGGAGTCTGATAGGTTCTTTTCACACAACACCAACTCTTATGAGAATGTGTGTTTAGAAACCTTAGATGATCTAGATGATCTCCAAATCAAAGTTGCACTACCAAAATTTGAAGAGGAGATCCATTCAATAATTGACAAACTCAAAGAAATCAACCACGGGATAGAAGAAAATCCACACCCGGCATACATCAATTCATTGTTGAATGAAGAAGAAACTAATGATTTAGTTAAGCTATTAACTAAGTTTAAGGACTGCTTTGTATGAAGTTATGAAGAGATGCCCGAATTATCACCTGATGTAGCAGTCCACAAGCTAGCAATAGATCCTAGTGCTAACCTTATCAAGAAAGCTCCTAGATGCATGCGATTAAAAATTGAACAACAGGTCATTTTGAAGTCAAGATGATGGTTTCATCAGGAAGAAAAATATCATACCAGTTAGCTAGTTCATTAAGAAGAAGAATGGCCAAATTTGCATATGCATCGATTTTAGGGACTTAAACAAGGCATGTTTAGGATGAGTTTCCTCTTCCGATACCAAAACTAATGGTGGACATCGCCTCATCTCATGGAGTTTTTTCTTTCATAGATGAGTCATCTGGCTATAACCAAATCAACAAGTCTCTTGAAGATGAAAGAAATAATACTTTTCAAACTCTAATTTGAATCTATTATTATAGGATCATGCCTTTTGGCCTTAAAATACTAGTTTACTGCCCAACCATGACTCAGATCTTCAGAACTCATCCATCATCGGTTGAGTGCTATGTTGATGATCTAGTAGTCAAGAGCAGAGAAAAGAAAGATCACCTCTTTGACTTGAGAGTAGTTTTTGAATGGTTAAGATAATATAAGCTCAAAATGAATCCCCTAAAGTGTGCATTTGGTGTAGCTTCATGAAAATTCCTTGGGTTTGTTGCCCGACATTGAAGAATAGAAATAGATCCAAAAAAGATTAAAGGTGTCTTAGAAATTCCACCTCCTAAGAGTTTAACTCAACTAAGATCTTTCCAAGGATGACTGGTGTATCTAAGATGTTTTATTTCCAACCTATCGATGCAATCCATTCTCAGCACTTATCAAAAAGGACACCAAGTTCAAGTGGGATGATAAGTGTCAGCATGCCTTTAAAGATAAACAGTATTTGGTGAAGCCGCCAATTCAAGCAGCCTCTCTCCCAGGCAGGCCACTCATCCTCTCATCTTTGCATTGGATGACTCCCTCGACACTTTGTTTGGCCAATGATGAAGGGAAGGAGAGTTCTCTACTACCTCAACCTTGATTCTTAAAGCAAACTATCCACCTATTAGAAATATTGCCTAGCTTTGATCTTTATCCAAAACTACAAACTATATGCTTTCATAAGGTAAACTTGATTTCGAACCAATCCACAGTATCTCATGACGGCCAATACTATCCGACATTTGGACGATGGTCCATGATTCTCTCATAGTTTGATATCACATTTGTACCTCTCCATGTGGTAAAAGGATAAGCACTGGCAGATTTCTTAGCAGCACACTCACTTCTTGTTGATTCTTCGCTTAGCGATGATCTCCCAATGATAATCATGAACTTAGAGGTTGACAACCACCAATGGGAGATGTATTTTGATGGTGCAGCTTCTTTTCATAAAGGGGAAGCACCATGATCTACTCTTCCAGAAAAGGTAGGGAATAGTTCTCCCTTTTGATGTGATGAGATTCTCATACTATCTTTCAAGCTACAAAAGTATGAGGCTTTGATTTTCGGTCAAAAGTTAGCCATCACCATCAGTGTCAAGAGCATCAACATCTTTAGGGATTCTCAATTTGTCATCAATCAGATTGTCAAGTCCTTCAAGGTTCTCAAACCCAAGCTTTATCATTACCATGAGTATACCGTGAAGCTATTAGCCCAAATTCCCAAAGTTACCATCTACAAGGTTCCTCGAGTAGAGAATGTAGTAGCATATGCTTTGGCCAAACTTTAGGTGGTATGTCGAAGATGAGTCCATTTTAAGGTCCAAAATAGACAAACCTTTATTGATGTTGAACTCATCGAGACTTTCTCTTGAAGGGAGGTTGTTGTTGCCAAAAGGACAAGGAGCTGGATTGGAGGCAACATTTTAGATTTGAACACCAAACTACCTCAAGAAAAGTCACAAGCCCATCAAGTGAAATAGAGCTCTCTCACGCTCTCGTTGATGGCACCTTGATCCTTTGATCAAATGTGGTTACGTTGTTTAGACATGAAGCATGGCATTGTAAGGTACATTCAGGTCTATGCGAAGCACATCAATCTAGTCCTAAGATGAATATCAAGATCAAGAGACTAGGATACTACTGGCCTTCAATGATTAAAATGCATGGATGTAGGAGATGCCATCGGTCTCAGTGCGTGGTCCTCCACCAACCACCCAATATTCACCTACATTTATCCTCGCCATTTGAGTGTTAGTATCGACATTGTGGGTCGATCAATCCTCTTCTTCCAGGGTCGGTTCATCTTTACATTACTTTTCCAAGTGGAAGCAATCCCACTCAGAGATCACCACATGTGCTTTATTTTTTAGGAACCATATATATAGGTTTGGGTGCCTTGATGAATTATATATTTGATAATGGTGCATTCAAAAGCACTAGATCAAGCTTTCGAGAAGAGGATGAAGACTCCACCATCTACTACCCGCAAATGCGAAGCATTCAACAAAACTCTCATCCATATACTAAAGAAGACCCTTGATGACAACAAGCAATAGTGGAATGAGCAGTTGGTTGAAGCCTTGTGGGCCTACCACATCACACACCAAACTCCAACTCAATCTACCCCATTTTCCTTAGTGTATAGTCATTATTCACCTTTAGAAGTTCAACTCATCACTAAGGATAGCATTGGGCAAAATAACTCTTTGGAGCAAAATGCAAGTTGCCAAAACCAGGTTGTACAAGGCCAAAATGATTCAAGCTCACAACAAGTGGTCTACCCAGGTCTTTTCAAGTAGGAGAACTTGTGTTAGTCCTAAGGAGACCAATTGTCCCATCAAAAGATGGGAGGCAAGTTTGAACCCACTTGGGAAGGCCCCTATGTCATAGAGAACTCCTACCAAGGAGGATCTTATCAATTTATTGATTGTAAAGGGGAACACCCAATGCTTCCAATTAATGGGCTCTATTTGAAGAAATATTACCCAGAAAAATCATGTTTAAAAATAATTCTATCAATCAATGAAAATCTGATTCTATTTCATCAAAATATTCTCTTCTTTCAAAACATTATTTGCATGTCTTGCAAATCTGCCATAACGTGTTTAGGGTAGGTGTAAGAGTCCCCCAATGTCTTCCTATCCCTTTTTCACAACACAAACACAATCAAACACAATTTTCCTGATGTTATTAGAATAGGTGTGAGAGAACTCAAGAGGCTTCCTATTTTGACTACCACAACTAAGTTAGGTATGATAGAACCCAAGCGGCATCATTTCTTAGTGAAAAATCTCATTTTCCATCCATGGCACTACTTCATCAAAATCCCCAAAGAGTGTTTAAGATAGGTGTAAGAGAACCCAAAAGGCATCCTATTCCTTTTAACACAAGCACAAAAACAAAACACTTCTTTTGTCTCAGAATATTTTGATGTGAGAGCAAGCCCCTGTGGCACTCACTCATTAGTTGCTCCAAGTCAGGTCTACATACAACCTCGCTAGTATGTCACCCCAGTGGTCACTTATTTGGAAGATATGAGACCCCATTCTTTCTTCTTAACTTGACCATTGCAAACCAACGAGCGCCTTATTAGTATGATAGACTTCACTGCCTAGCCAGTAAGCTACCTCAAGTTAATTTTGTTTAAGAAGATGTGAGTCCCCGTCCTTTCATCTTGAATTAATCATTAAGATATAACTAGGTCGAGTATATCTGAGGTTTAGGATAAGTCCCCCAGAGGCTCCTTTCCTTGACTACTTTGAGTGATATAAGTCCCAATGGCATTCACTTAATCACTAGGTTGGATGGCACTATCGAGCATGAGACTATCCCAATGTTCACTAAAGAGATGTGAGTCCCAAACTTTCTTCAGGCGATTACTACAATGATGAGCACCTTAGGTTGGTTGATGTTCTAACGATAGTGACTCACCGGTGGATACACCACTCTTGGCGGATGAGTCCGTGCTTTCTCCTTGAGTTGGCCACCAAATACCTATTTGATATATGACTAGCCATGTCATCTTCTCCATGGTTTTGGATTAAGCCTTTAATGTCCCCTCTCCCTATGGGCATTATATTTGGATCACATCTTTTATGACCTCATTTTGACACTACTCGAGTTATTTTTGGATTGGATAGTCCCCCTTTCCAAGTAGCCACCCATGTGGTCGGAGAATTTGTTCAATGGATGCGCATATTCTCCTTTGGTTCAGTAAATCTGAGATAGGTCTAGGCTGATATAAGCTTCTTCTCAATTTGATCCCTCACTAACCAACAGGGTCCATGTTAAAATAAACTAAATAAACAAATAAATAATTAGCTTATGGATTAAAAATTTAAGCCCCAAAGGGACCCTTTTCCCAAGCAGGCACCCTATTGTTAGGGAAGTATCAACAAAACTCCCTATAGGAATTGTCTTACTACCTGAGTTGAGATAAATCCTTGAGTCAGTACTCACTCCATAGTCACTCTTAGGTCTGGTTCAATCTATTTTGCCACAAGCAAGTTACCCCGGCAGTCATTCCGCTTTGGAAGATGTAAGACTAATACATTCTTTCTAGCATGATATGATGGCAACACGACCAGGTCAAGTTTGATTTGTTGCCCAAAGCAATTGATCACCCCAGTGGTCTTTTATAGTGGAAGATATGAGTCTCCAAGCTTTCTTTCCTTAAATTGATCATTGTAAATCGAAAGACACTCCTTTGGTCGGATGGTTCTCTCCCACCTACTCCTTTGGTTCAAAATAGATAGGCGGTATAAGCTCCTTCTCAGTGTGATCCACCGCAAACCAATGGAATCCATCAAAATAAACTCAAAATAAAATTAATCTTTTACTATTTTTGTGCTGATTTAAGTCCCCCAATGGCATTCACTCAATAATCAACCTTAGGTCGAGTTTGGTTTATTGCCCAAATGACCATTATGATTTCTTGTTTTGGAATGTAAGTCCCATGCTTTCTTCTTGACTTGTTATACCGAAAGGCATCCCCTTGGTTGGATAGTCCTACCTTGTGGTTGGTATACTACTCCCTTTGGATTGGTAAATCTATTTAGGTTGCCACCATATGGTCTGATCCATCCATGATGGGATCAATAAACTAAAAAAATGAAATTGATCCTTGACTATCTTTTGAGTTGATCTAAGTCCCCCAATGGCATTCACTCAATAGCCATCCGTAGATTGGGTTTGATCTGTTACCTTGCCAATGGGTCACCCTAGCAACTAGTCCCTACTCGAAAGATGTAAGTCTACTATGCTTTCTTCCTAATAAAGTTGCTGCACACCGAAAGGCATTCCCTTTGGTTGATTAGTCTTACTATGTGTTTAGTAGACTACCCCATTGTAAATGAGTTAGGTCTACCTCCGGATCCTACTTTATAATCCATCATAAACCAACAGGGTTCATTTCAAAATGTAAAATTAAAAATCTGAAATAATCAAAACAAAAAAAATCAATCAATCCAAATCAAATCTTTTGCTTCTCCTCAGTGAGATGAAAGCCCCACATGAGCGTTCTCTACATGTCTCATAACCTCTTCCCTTTTGTTGTCCATTGTTATGGCACCCCATTGAACATAGACTTGACTTGCCATTGATTTCCGATTTTGACATTCCATGTCTCACATCCTTCCCCTTTCGACTGTAAAACAAACACTTTGGTGAAGCTTCCATCTTTTATTTTAGTAAAGTTTTTGGTAGCTACTTTTATTGTTCACAATGCACATTGATGCCGATCTTCACAAAGGCATGATAAGTCTCTAATGTTTTCAAGTGTAGTTATTTAGGTTGACTTTATTGTTAGAATTTAGAGTGTAATTTAGTTGTCGAATTATAGAGCTAGAGTTGTTGCTTATTGTTCTGATTAAAAGTGCACGTTTAGGATATATTGAATTATTATTCAAAATGATTATGAAAAAAGATGAGGATCTTATTAGTAGGATTCAAATTGGATGGTTGAATTGAATGAATCATTTGGTGAAAATGTTGGATGTTTTATGATCAAGATGCTTAGGTGGATGAGTGGCTTAACTCTTAGAGATAAAATCATAATGAATATATTTTGTAGTTAAATTAGAATTCTGATTTGTTCACATAAGTATCATAATTTGTAAGTTATTTCATGATTGTTATACATTTGTTTGTGCAAATTTCCAAATTTACATTCTAATGTGATTAGTTATATTTTAGGATTTCACCTCAACTCATCTTCAAATCATGAGTTAGTCTAATTGATCTTTCATCAACTAAGCCAAATCATTTATTCCAAGTTATGTTTTAAAATCATCCAATTAGATTCTACAATGCCTTATTAATTTGAAACAAAGAATTGTAAGATCCACATTGATTCAAAGCATCACATTATGACTAATTATTCTTAACATATTTATACATATTTTCATGATGAAGTTTGTGTTATCTTTCATTCTTACAATTTGATGTACCTCAAACCAAATCTAATGTTCATCACATCATTGATCCAATGTTTAGCATCATATTCCAACCATTCAGATTTCATCTCACACTCCTTTGATGACATAAACCTTTGAAATTGGTTCCCTTACCTTATTTAAAACCATACTTTCATAGTTAAGTTTCTAGTATTGATATGTGTCATGAAATTCATCATGATTTTATTTATCATTAATTATACCTCATAGTGTTCTGATCTTAAACCATATCAAAACTCCAAAAATGATGATGATTGTTCACCATTTAATTGATAATATAGCATCATAATCTTAAAGAATCATTCATTTGAATTGAGATGAATACAATATTTTCTAATAATGAGTACATCTTAAGAAAATGTCCATTCAAATGATGTTAAAATTCTAAGTAAACTTATTGAAGGAATACATTTTATAGGTAAAAGAAGCCTTTAGTTTATTATTATTGGTTGTTGTATAGTTAACAATGTTCAATTCAACAATAACCTCAAACTTGAACTATCTTGATATTGTACATCAAAGTCAATAGAGCATGTAACTAATCATTGTAGTTGGTCTCAATCAAAATCTCCATAGTTAGATGACCACAAATCACTATCTAGCATTCATTGGTAATCCTCAATTCATTGTTTATTTCATTCATCAACAAATTGATCTAAAACCTAGAGAGATTATAGGTAGAATGGAATTAAAATTTAATGTCAAGGTAACTTACATGAAAGCCTGAGATGGTAGGCGTAAAGTAATAAAGATAATTTTTGGTAGTTGGGAAGAGTCTTATAGGACAATCAACATTATTATGGAACCAATTTTTTATGCCATACCAGGTATAGTCTACATAATACATTGTAGCACTACACAGCAATTCTAGAGACCTTATTGGACATTCGACATTTCTATTTTAAGGCATTGTCATCTATCCTCAACTTGTCAACATTTTGCTTAAAAAAATCATTATACAACTTATTGTTGATTTGATGAAAATAATGGTTTGTTTTCTCTTGCCTTTATTTTGGTTGAATATGAATCAAATGAATCTTGGCTATGGTTTCTAATGTGTCTACAGGAGATGTTATCGGTGGTGTTAGCTAGATGGAATCTATATATAATATCAGATAAACATACTAGTTTATTCTCAATGAAATTTTTTCTTCCCCAACTGCAAGACATCTCAAATTTCAAAAAATTATATGTAGATTAGTTGTTGATGTGGAATTTCTATGCTAGAAATATTTAACTTGGAATAATATGCATGAGTTTAATCGTCAGATGGCAAACATTAAAATATTAAGGAAGAAGCACACAAATGGCTTGTGGAGCAGACAGTTAAATGGTAGTTGAATATTTTGCAATGCATTTGGAACTATGATGACAAACTTCAATGTTTCAATGAAGTTCTTAACGCAAGTGATGCATTCTACTAATTCGCTATTTATTACAACAGTTGCACTTTTTTGTTAAGATTTGCCAGACTCAACACAGAAGCAAACTTATTTATGTTCCAATCCATATTGCATTTTGAAAGGAAGGCTAGACAATTCCCAGAACCAGTTAACATCAACCCTAGGGAGTTGTAGATGTTTGATAGGCCATGCTGATCATTTAGAGTTGATTTCTTAGATAATGGTCATTATATATGCAGTTGTAATAAGATAGTAATATATCATTTGTCATACCTGCATGCTATTGCCGCATTATGGTTCAGAAGATTAAATTATCTGACATATGTCTCACAGTATTACACAATACATTTGTATAAAGCATATGGCGATTCCATGGATACTGACTGGCAGCTTTCAATCTTTGAGAAGATGTCTTATTATCACCTACTTTTCAAAGAAGGTTAGGAAGACCATGCACTAGTAGATTTAAGAATACTATGGATGAGAATAGATGTGTTAGTAGGAGATCATGTAGTTTATGCAAAATACTTGGTCATTACAGGTTATCATACCCATATAGTGTTAATAGTAGAAGGTATGTTCCATTTGCCACAGTTATAGGGTTTTACCTCATTTGCTAGATTTAAATTTTCTTTTTTTGCATTGTAATGAGTTTACTTTATTATGTTTTTCCTTTTCAGCTTTTAATTCTTAACAGATCATATGTGTTTTCACAATTATGATCAAAAGCACCTCCCTCAAGTTAGGAAGTACCATGCTAGAGAGAGACCATTCATGATCACCTCTAAGGTCCACAAATAGCCTCCCTTTAATTCATGAGAGCCACACCTAAATCGTAAATAATTTTAAGCTCAACTTCAAATTACTAACATATCAACTAATCATATGATTAATGTTTATGATGATTTGTTTAAATGTAGAGTATTATTCTAGAGATTGCTTCCCACTTTCTTATGTTGAAGGAATGACCCATCACTTGTCCTAGGTTCACCTATGCTCTACTTAAGTTGATTGTGCTAGCCAAGTTATATTCATTTGGATCATCATTCATTTAATGCTCTAGTTAGAGATGGTCTCCACAAACTAATACTTTCCATTTTGGTGAGATGATGTGACTATACATGATAAATTCTTATTTATGTGATGGGCCACAATTTATTTTTGGTTGGTAAGAGGTACCATAGTTAGCTGTTGACCTCATTTTTGATGAGCTCTCAACCCTCATCTTACATAGGACTTCTCTTAGACTTTAAGAGTTCCTTAGTCTTAACACATCTAATGATTAGGTGGACACTCAACACAGAGACTTAGAAGAGTTAGCCATAGGAATAGGTCATGCCTTAGGTGTTAGGAGAATTTTTCTACCCTTAGCTTGAACCACATTCCTTACTTCCTTCCTTCTACTCCAAATTAAATCAACATCATCAAATCAATTATTGATTTTTTTCCAAACTCAAATTGCCATGATTGAAACCCATAAATTGAAAACTATGATTGAAACCCATGAAATTCCAAATATTTCTTAAGTCCTTTAATCCCCTCTTAAGGAATTAGCCTAAATCAAATCTAAATCAATTCTAACTCATAAAATTTTCTCACAGCTCATTTATATTCTCATTTATATTCACATATATAAATGAAATATAAATTCAAATCAATCAAACTAAATCCAAAATTCAATTCCAAGTTCAAAATCTTTCCTAAGTCCTTTAAATCCCTCTTGAGGACTTAGCCTAAATCAAGTTCAAATCACTTCAAATTCATGAAATTTTCTCATAACTTATTTATATTCTTATTTATATTCACATATGTAAATGAAAATTCAAACAACCAAAACTAACTCAAAAAATCAAACTCAAATTCAATCAAAATCCTAAGCCTTTCAAGCCAAAATCATGAACTTACAAATCAATTTCAAATCAAACCAAACTGATTTTTTTCTTCATGATTCAATCAATTCTTCAATCATGAATCAAATATAAACATAAACTTCAATCACCAAATAAAAACTCAATTCAAAAAATCAAACCCAAAAAACTCATGTTCACCTTTTGAATTGAAATTGTCAAATGAATCAAAATTCATTTGACTTCAAATCACTTTCAATGGATTTATATTTCAATCATAAGTCCATATGTGAGTTCAATCATGAAGCCATACTTAGGCTCACTTGACCCAAAGTGACCTAAAGTACCCTTAAGCAATTATAATCTAATCAAATTGAATTGAACTAAGCCCATCAAGCCTCTATCAATCAATCATAAGATGATCAATCACTCAAATTGGGTCAAACCAAGTCAAACTAAGGTTGACCAAGTCAACACTTAGCCAAAATGAAACGTAAACTTACCAAAATCCACCATAGGCCAAATTGATTGAAACCATTGATCAAAAATCATTCACAATCATTGTTTGAACTTGACCAGTCAACATTTGAGCATAACCTTTCAACTTACAACTTACTTTTGACCAAAAGTCAAAATGTGTCAAAAGATCTAAGCCAAATTGATTGAAACCAATGGGTCAAGTTCATTTCAAAAATTATTGAACTTGACCAAAGCCTCAATTGGCCTAACCTAGTCCAATTGACCCCATGAGCCAAACTCATATAAACCAAATTGATTTGAAATAAAGATACAAATTCACTCTATATGACTAACCAAACCTAAACCTACCCTTGACCTATCTTAAATAGGTCAAATGGGTCAAATTGGTCAACTTGACCTATTTGACCTAAATGAAGTCATAGGAGCCAAAACCAAATATAATCCAAATTGAACCAAACCAAAGGCACCAAAAAATTTCAAATGGTCATATGAACTTGACCCACCCTTGGTTTGATTTAATTTGATCAATTGTCAACCCAAGTTGACCCATTTTGACCTAAATGGGTCAACATGAGCCAAACCCTATTAAATGGATTCCAAATCCAAACCTATTTTCTCAACATACCAAACATACCCAAAGTGAAAAAAATATCAAAATGACCCTTTTGCCCCTATCCCATAGAAACTTTGGCCTATCCCAAGGGTATTTTGGTCATACCCTCTTCACAATCACTTGAGACTTTCCTTAAAGCTCAAGGGGACTTAGTGATGAGTGGTGCACCAACAATGGGTTTGGGGTATTTGACCCATGGACCAAACCCGACCATGGCATTGAGTTTTCAAATTCCTCTCAATTTCATGCACAAGTGAGCATTCCACTCAGATCAAACCATGTGTGCACACTCAAAATAGCCAAAACAACCTCCGTAATCTAGTCAATTGGATCAAAATGGCAAGCTTATGCTTGGCCATCCAATTACTGTAGGGGGAGATATACTCCCCCAAATTCAATAAAAATTCACTTCACTCACCCTCGATTGAGGCCTAGGAACCTTTTGCAATCATCCGAGAGCATTTTTAAGGTCTTGAGAGGGGATAGGAATTCTTCCTTCTCGGTTTTGCATTGTGCAAAAATAGGGTAGGTGGAGTGATTAGCCAACTTCCTTTACACTTGATCACATCCAAATTCCTTCTACATTGTTCATCTAAGGACAAATTTGAGTGCACCCAAGCATCCATTTGAGTTCCCACAGCAAGGAGAGCCTCAATTGGATCAAAGCCTCAAGGGAGATCAAGTGGTGTTGGTCCATAAGAAGATCCACTAAACCTCAAGGCTTAAAACTTTCAATAGGGCTTTGTCTCTACCAGATGAACCTACTTAATCGAGCTCGAGTGCCAGTGAGGTATGTACTTTTTTAGACACTTAGCTTGATATGTGTTGGTACTTTATAAAATAAATTTTCATTGCATGAGAAATCAACCATTGGATAGGTTGGTAATTATGTTTAGATGGTGTGGGTTGAGTCTTGTATGATTCCATGCTAGATCGGGCTCGGATCTCCCCTTGGATCATGGATGGTCTCCATTAATCTCAGGGGAAGAATGGCACATCTCAATCCATTGCACATTTTAGATGGACGGTTGAGATTATTTGGCACAATTTAGAAATCCTTTATCAGTTTTAAACAATGGGGAGATCTCGGGTCGTCCGATCTTTGATCGAACGTCAAAGATCAAAAGCGCGTGCCGCACCACCCACAATGATGCTTGGTGGTGGCTCGTGACGATGCATGTAAAGCATCGCGCCATAGCCGCCACAAGTGGAGTATTAATGGGATTTAGTTATTTTAATTAATTCTAATTAATCCAGATCTCTAAAATTCATAACTTCATAGAGAAATAAAAAAAAAGAAAAGGAAAAAATGCTATGGATAGATAATTTCATCTAGAATATTTTATAAATGATTTCAAAGTATTTTCAATTTCCCTTTTCTCTGAATTTAGGTTTCTTTAGGAATTTTAATTAACTAATTATCCTCTAATTAGGCCATCAATTAATGTCAAATTTCTAGGGTTCATTTTAGAGGATGACCTTTTCCTCCCTTCATTTTCTTGAGATTTATTGAGGCCTTAATTGTGATAATTTCTATTTCAGTCCTTAATTATCCCTTTCATATAATTAAGGGTAATTAAGGTGTGATTAGTGGACTTACCTTATGATTGAGTTTGATAAAGGTCAGATCCATTGAGATTTTAGAATAATTTTGGGGCATTTCTCCTATTCCCTAAACCCCCTTTTCTCTCCTTAATCCACTCTTAATTAAGGGTTAACTCATTATTATCTCTTTTAAACAAATTTTTAAAAATTCTAAAAAGTTCTAGAACTTAATTAATCTACCTTTGAAAGATGCTTAGGTGTTCAATAGTCTAAGCTTAATTAAGAAAATTAAAATCCCTTTCATAAATATGAAAGGGTGTTTTAAAAGTACTTAAGCTAAACCCTTAGCTTAATTTTAATTGTGAGCCAAATTGCATTAGGCCTTTTCATTATTAGGTGCATTGCAAACTTAAATACCTTGTGGGTTTTATGTTATCTCATTGGCTCATAAGTACTTAGTTAATTTTCCTAAGGTGGTGTAGGTAAGGGTTAATTAATACTCTAACCTAATCAATGCTTAAAATGGATCTAATTATCTAAAATTTCAACAAAAATATAAAATACATGTGGGAATAGTTAGGAACAGTAAACTCACCTCGCCTTTTTAAAATTAAATCAAACTTTAAACCAAAAAAAATTTATTTTGAAATTCACTTTGATTTATTCCAAATTTTCTTATTCTTTAAGAATCTCTTTAGGATTTAAGTAAAGAGAGTTTTTTCACATGCATTTATTGCTTTGGATCTTTCCCAACATGTTAAGTTCTATGCCATATGATTCATGCATTCATAATTTCATGTTTTAAATTTTAAAATGAAAATTGTTTACTTTATGTCAAATGTGCAAGTGTTAGCTAAATTAAAATATGAGTGGCTATTATCACTAATAAATTCCAAATTATTTTCAAAATTTTATAAATGAAACATTAAATTTGAAAGTGTGCTATTCTTATACTTTAAGCATAAACTTTCATGTGATGGATTATAAAGTAATGTTTAGTGTAGCCTTTTCTTTCTTTCTTATGTTAGGATAGTTTTGAATAGGAGTTGGGTGTAGTGTTCATTTAAAAAGAGCCCAACACTTACTTAATTCTATACCCTATTCATCCCTATGCCATCATCTAAGAAGTATTGCCTATGCTTGCATGAATAAATTGCATAAATAAAAATGAAACTATTAAACAACTTTTGTATCTTCCTTTTCCATTTCATTTATTTTATATACATGTTTGTAAGGAAAAGTGGTATATTAGTCTGGACAACCCCAATGTGAGGCTTTAAGTAACCTAAGTAGGTCTTGTACCTTACACCTCAGTTAACAATGGCTTGTACTCACTTATGCCTTTCTTACTTTCATGTATGTATGTGAAATTTTGGATAAGGAAAACCTTTTTAAGAAAAATCATGCATATTCAACTTCTAAATTTTCTTAAATGGATTACTTAGCATGCATCATAAAGTGTGTTAACTATTCATTTGCATGTATATATATATGCTTAGGGTCCATCCATATGCATGTTATATATGTTGGGAAAAGAAATGAAGTAATGTGTGTTATGTGAATTTTGATTCATTTTATTTAATCTTAAAATGCCTTTCTTTTGAATAGGTTTGTTTAGAGTTTGTCTAAACTTAGGATTGATTAAAGATGTAATCAAAATATTCACCTAAATGAAAATATGAACTTACTTTAGAAATTACTTAAGGTTAGGGAAGGAAAGAGAAGTCTCTTCTCTTTCCCTCTCTTCATAACTTAGTAATTAATTGTAGGTTTCACTAAACCAAATTAAAACATGAAATAAAAAAACCCAAAATACTTAAACAACTTAAATGAAACCCTCCTCAAGTTGAACATGTTCTTCACACTTAGAAAATTTGAACCTAAAGTCCTAAGCTAAGCATACCACACAAACCTTCAAAGCACACACATTAGCCTAAGTCACCACTTCTAGCCTTAGGTTAGGTCGGTGCATGGTTTGATGTTATATTTTATTTTGTGATATATGTTTTAAACTAATGTTAGGGTGTATGCTCGTAGAATGAATGGTAGGACATGCTTAGTCTAACTATTCTTTTCTATAGTTGATTGTGTTTAAGGGGTGCTATCATAAATAAAAATATAAATGCTTGCTTGCTATATACCCCTTGCATAATCCATAGGTGTGGACTTAGTCACCCATGTGTGGGGTGATAAGTCTAATATACATGCTTGGGATTTGTGTGGTGTGATTTTAACCTTTATTTTGCAGGTGTTAGTTAGATTTCTACTTTTCCTTTTCATGTAAAAATTTGTATAATTAGGATTTTGGAATGATTTGTTATGGGGATTAGGATGAGCATTGGTCATAAGATCTTATCTTATGCACCATGTGAAGCCTTGGAGCATCTACCATCCAACCATCAAGGAGGAACCAAAGAAGAAAGAAGAAAAGAAGAAAGAGAAGAAAAGAAGAATAAAGCTTGAAGACCCCATAATAATGAATTCCTTTGCTTGAATTGTAATTTAATTTATTTGTAATCCGGGTTGTATAAGGGTAGAGCTCGGCTACCCACATTTTATTTTTTCGTATTTGTACGGTGATGCCCGACCACAAATGATCATTTATTCATTTTGTGATTAGCTTTATAAATTGATTGATGATTTGTTTAGCTTTTGCATTAAGTGGCATGCTTTTCCTAGTTTCTTCCTTGCTTTATGTATGGCCTGGATGTGGATTAGGCTCTTTAGGGAAAAATAAATCTTTTACCCAACTTAACAACTCAAATTAAAACTAAACAACTCATAACCTCACCCATAGCTTAGGAGTAAAATCAAGATAAAGGAATTAACAACCCCTTAGCTGGATGAGCACTTCTTTATAATATCATGCATAAATTCATCTTATTTCACTCTTGATTGGAGGGCTTCCACCTTTTCCAGAGAAACCCGGCTTGACCTTTGGTGGTCGTGGTGGAAACTCACCTCCTCCCTTCTCGTTGATTTTGGCCAATAATCTTCTTTCTCATGCATTAGTCATAAAAAGCTTATTAACCTCAGTCAAAATGATTGTTCAAAAATAAAAATAAAATGAAATTTAAAATGCATTAGATTTAGGTCATTTGAAGCATGTCTCTTTACATGATAGTCTCTTTAGGAGTGAGTTTAAGGACTTAGTCTCTTTCTAAAAATAGCCTATCTTGCATAAGCATAAAGACTTGCCTACATGTATTTAAAAATCATAGGAGGAGTTAGTTGGCAGCCACCCCCAGGTGGTTGTAAGTCCAAGCAGTCGAGTGGTTTGTCCTCTCTTATAGAGATAAACCAATCATTCATTTTTTGCCTTAGATTTAGGTTGTGCTTCCGGCCCTCGTTGAAGCTCCCTAGATTTAGGTTCTGAGGTTGCTTCTCCCTATTATGGGCCATAAGTATAATTCCTCACCTCTTAGGTATTTCTTTAATCTTGTGTTAAGGAATCTTAAGTCCTAAAATATCTAATGAAAAATACAACTCAAATAAACTAAATCAATTTATAAAATGTAATGCCCAATTTTAGGATAGTTTGAGATGCTCGCTAGGTTTTCTAGCATTGTGGCATCTCCTATTTATTTCCCATTTTGGCTTCGATAATAACTCCCTCTTTTGATCAATCCCATTTGATCTTCAAATATAAACCAATCGTCGATAGTCCTTTCCTATTGAAATCTTTAAAGATAATGATCATTTACCTTAATTGAGAGTTTTCTAAGGATCTCCTTAGATGTAATTAACTATGAGGGCTTGCCCCTAGGAAACTTAATGAACCTAGCTTAAAATAAACTCTGCTTTACTTTTCCATGTAAAGTAAGGGAAGAATCTATGGTACATATGCAGACCCATCATCCTTTGGAGTCCTTATTTTCAATTAAATGATAGTGACTTCTATTTTTTTGAGATAGTACACTATTTCCTTGATGATGTATTCGATCACCTGAATAAGTACATTTACGGATCTACGTGGCATCTTATCAAGATGAATTTTTATAAGGGTTCCTCTTTCTTTTCTCCCCATAGATTTGAAAGGCGACTCCTTTATGGATTTTAAACCAACATCGGTTTAAAATAAACTTTGTTTTACTTTTCCATATAAAGTAGAATTTTTATCCTTGAGTAGGGATTGGTTCCATTAAAGATAGTGACTTGTCTAGTACACTATTTTCTTGATGATGTATCCAATCATAAGTATATCTATCTGTGGCATCTTGATAAATATTGTGGTGTGCCTCTTTCATTTCTTAGATTTGAACTATCTTATATAGAATTCTCCACATTGGCACTATGGTTCTTTTCCATCTTTGGAAAATGCTCTTTGAGTATTGCTAGTTGAACTTTGGTATGATTCCATACTATCTTTTTAGGCATAGCTCATTTCATTCTTGAGTTATAACATCTTTAACATTCCTTGTTGGTCTTAAAACTCACGTTGGATTCTCTAATGGGTAAAATGAAAAGAACTAATATAAAAGGTAACCTCTTAAAGACTTCCTCCTTACCATTTTCATGATAAAGAAATGTTCATCCTAAAAATAATAAATCTTCCATAAAGAACTTTGCTTTTTCAAAAAATGCACTTAATAAAATATTTTTCACAAAATTTCTTCACCCTCATTTAATAATTCATATAGTTATTACATGTAGGGATTTTTTTAAAAAAAACTAATAGCATTTTCCAAAAGCACAAATGAATATCTTCTTTTAATTCACTTTGATGAAGATTTCATTCTCAAAATAAAATAAACAATCATTTTCTTTAAATAACAATCATAATCATAAAAATTTTTAAAAGCACATATGAATTCTCTGGAAAGTTCATTTGTAAACAAAATTAAAATTTTCAAAAGAAACATGAACATCTTCATTTAATATACTTAGGTTTATTAAATGAAGATTTCATTCAACTAAAATAAAATATCATTTAGGAAATCCCATTTAAACATATCTCACATATGTGTTTTAAGTTGGAATTCTCTCTTTCAAAAAAGCAACAATCACAACAAAAGTTTCATATTTCAAAAATAAAATTTATCTCCATTCTATATACTTAAATTTGTTGAATGGAAATCCTCTTTTCAAAACATTAAAACTCCAACAATCATATTTCAAAAAATTTCCTAAGAACATTTGGAACCTCATTTAACATACCCAAATTTGTTAAGTAAAGTCTCCAAATTCAAAATCAAAAATTTTTCAAACATACATTTGGAATTTCACCTAGCATAATTAAATTTTCTAAGTAAAGTTTCCAAATTCAAAATCAAAATCAACAATCATATTTCAAAATTTCCAAACATACATTTGGAATTTCACTTAGCATCAAATTTGTTAAGTAAAGTTTCAAATCCAAAATCAAAAACAATAATCATATTTCAAAATTTCAAACACATTTGGAATTTCACTTACATAATCAAATTTGCTAAGTAAAGTTTCCAAATCAAAATCAAAATCAACAATCATATTTCAAAAATTTCAAACATACATTTGGAATTTCATTTAATCAAATTTGTTAAGTTTCCAAATCTAAAATCAAAATCAACAATCATATTTCCAAAAAAAATTCAAAAATACATTTGGAATTTCACTTAGCATAATCA
This sequence comes from Cymbidium sinense, assembly GCA_021442155.1. NCBI lineage: Eukaryota > Viridiplantae > Streptophyta > Magnoliopsida > Asparagales > Orchidaceae > Cymbidium > Cymbidium sinense. Next base: position 109,905,989 of record CM038225.1, read on the forward strand.
AATTTGCTAAGTGAAATTTCCAAATCCAAAATCAAAATCAACAATCACATTTAAAATAAATTTCAAACATACATTTGGAATTTCACTTAGCATAATCCAATTTGCTAAGTAAAGTTTCCAAACCCAAAATTAAAATCAACAATCATATTTCAAAAAAATTTCAAATACACATTTGGAACTTCATTTAACACACCCAAATTTATTAAGTGAAGTCTCCAAATTTAAAATCCAACAAAATTTTTCAAACATATATTTGGAATTTCATTTAGCATAATCAAATTTGCTAAGTGACCAAATTCAAAAATAACGATCACATTTCAAAAAAATTCAAAAACACATTTGAATATCACTTAACATACCCAAATTTGTTAAGCAAAGTTTTGAAATCCAAAATTCAAAAATTTTCAAAAGACATTTTGAAACCTCCATTAACATATCCAAATTTGTTAAGTGAAGTCTCCAAATCCCAAAATTCAAAAAAAAAAAATTACAAAACACATTTGGAATTTCACTTAGCATACTTAAACTTGTTAAGTGAAGTTTTCAAATCCAAAATAAAAAATCAACAGTCTTATTTCAAAATTTTCAAACACATTTGGAACCTCCTTTAGCATACCCAAATTTGTTAAGTGAAGCCTCCAAATCTAAAATTCAACAAAAATTTTCAAACAATCATTTGGAATTTCATTTAGCATAATCAAATTTGCTAAATGAAGTTTCCAAATTCAAAATCAACAATCATTTCAAAATTTTCTAAACATTTGGAACCTCTTAACATACCCAAATTTATTAAGTGAAGTCTCAAATCAAAATTCAAAAATTTCAAACATATTTGGAACTTCATTTAACACCCAAAAGTTTCCAAATCCAAAATTCAAAATATTTTGGAACCTCACTCAAATTTGTTAAGTGAAGTTTCCAAAATCAAAACAAAATTTCAAACAATTTGGAACTTCTTCCCTTAGCATACCAAATTTGCTAAGGAGAAGTTTCCATTTTTCAAAATCAAAACTTTAAAACACACCATTTGGAATTTCATTTAACATACTCAAATTTGCTAAGTGAAATTTTTGTTTCACAAAACCAAGTGAGACTTCATCTTTAACATACCAAATTTGTTAAAGTTGAAACTAAACTTTCAATCATTTCAAAAACAAAATGAAGCACCTTAGGATCCCCCTTAACATACCAATTTGCTAAGGATCCTACCCCTTTCAAAAATCAAAACATTCCAAACAAATGAAACACTTAGGATTTTCTTAGCATACCTAAATTTGCTAAGAATCTTATTATTCAAAATCAAACAAAATACACTTGTACTCCTTACTTAGCATACCTAAAGTAGCTAAGTAAAATTCTTCCAAAATCAAAACAAAATTAAAAAAGAAATAATCACTTTTACTTCACTTAGCATACCTAAATTTGCTAAGTAAAAATTTCAAAACATTCAAACAAAATAAAATCATTTGACCCTTGCTTTAACATAACATAAATTTGTTAAGGGAAATGGTCCTCCAAAATCACAAATTCAAATTCAAAATAAAAGTGAACTTATGCAAGCATCTTATCAAAATTTTGAATCCATATTTCAACATACCTAAATTTGTTGAAGTTTGGATTCATATTGAAATTCCTTTTTCAATCACTCTCTTCAAATCCATTTGACCACATAACACTTCCAAGTTGTTGGATATGAGTTCAAATTTTCAAAATTCAAAATTCAAAATCTAAGGAGACAAAAAATTGATGCAAGTTCATTTCTCATTGCATTCTTTTTTGGTGCATTTCTTTAATTTACTTGGTTAGTGCAATGGCAGGTTCCCAAAAATTTATCTTTGCATTCCCTCATGGCATGGATCTAGCCTTAGATTAGGCTGATTACCCACTTGATCCACTTTGGCCGAGGATTTGAGGGGGTCAGGATCACTTGTGAGGGGAATTCTCCCAGTTAATGAAGAAGGTGTGGCGGTAAGCCCGGTCATCGGGTAGACTTACCCTTTGATTCAGATATCTCCTCACTGAGGAAAGTTATGGCGTACCACGAATTAGTTTTATACAAGTTCTAGTTCAGGTAATTCATCTCGAGTTGCACATGTTGCCCGAGCTTGCATCATGTACCCCAAGGTAAGCTCCCTGGTTTGGGCTTCCTCCTCCACATTTGAGTATGGGTCTAGCTCACTCTCTCTCTACTTGCAGATGTAGAATAAGAATTGTATGGTCAAAGCGGTTCCATACCTGATAGCGAGCTTGAGGTAGTTGTCAAATCAGCCATGGATGAGTTTCCCATGATCACTTCACCACTGGTTATAGAAAACCAGTTTCATCCTCTCTGGATCAGATAGAGAGGATGCCCAGAGGATCCGTTCATCCCCTCCTCCAGTGGTGCATCTACAGCTGATAGTTTCTAGGAGTAGGAGGTCGTACGCTGACCTTTGCTTTGTTCTACACCAGGTAGGTGGAGAATACGGACGCTCGGAGTCTGGTACCCATTTGATCTTTGATCTATTATCCCCATAGTGTAGGGGAGATCCATGGGGCCGGGGCCCATACATCACTACTAGCGAGAGATGGAGAGGTCTTCACCGCTACTTGACTTTCCAATTTCGGTGCGCTGACCATACGATAGTATTCTCACGGACTAGCCACCACGGAGGCTCATGTACACAAAATTCGATGGTGTCTCCACCCACTCTCTCCACCATCAGTGCGGTTTGCATCATTCCATCAAGGCCATGAAGGCGCATCAGGAAAATATACCCGTTGGTGATCTGGCTACAACCAAGGGATCCTACTCCTTCTACACCACCCATTGTGGTAGGGTGACTCTCTTGACCTTCTACCTAGTGGTGTGCGAAGGTAGCGACTGGATCATGGTCATTCCTTCACCTCTCCCCTCCGGATGTGGAGATGGTGATGGTTATCGATATTGATGATAGTTCGGTTGCAATAGTGGTAGAGGATCATCCTAGGATTGTTACCCTATTACGGCCGGTAGAGTATCATTCTTTTTAGTGAGTCGCACGAGATTGACTCCATTAGTGAGGTTTGGTGCCTCTCGGTGCAATAGCTGATCACACCGTCAGCTATTTGTACTCTTGAGTTAGATCGATCCTTAGATGAGATAGTTGCACACTATTTTATGGAGAAAAGGAGATCTTAGGGTATGCATGGTCTAATGAAAGAGTCGACGATCCCAAAGATGAATGACTTGAGGGAGAATTTGGGGTATGCATGGTTGATACTAGTTATCTTCTTAGGGAGCAACAGGTGATGAGGTTGATCAAGGAGACACCAGAATCAACCCATCACCTCGACTTTAGTTAAGGAAGAAAAACAATTGATAGGATGGCATAGCGATTCTGAGGACTTGTTAGCAATAATAGTGCTTGAAATAAGCCCTCAGTTCATCCTAGTACAATCGATGTCGCTAGTGCATGTCTTAGATCTAGTTAAGACTCTACCTCCAGCAAGGTAGCACTAGATGTATAGGAAGGTAGTGAAGTACCTCCATACATGAAAAAGATCTAAAATCCATGGTTGAGCAAGTGAAGGAAGCTTTGGCTCAAGCGGAGGATCATCGGTTCAAAGAGACCCTACTGAATTGATGCTATCTATCCCAAGGGTTTCATGCCTCCTTCCTTCAAGAGCTTTGATGGCGGTGGGCAAGCGACATATAGCTCACTTAGGGCCAATTGTTGCAACATGGTGGCGGGATGCTTTACTCTTTAGACTCTTTTATAGCCTTGGTATCACTTTTGATTGGTATGTTGAACTACCCAATGGTTCGAACATTTGTTGAGTTAGAGCAACTCTTCATCAAGAGATTTGGAGCTTAGATTCTTGTAGGTGATCTGTACATTATGAGTCACTTATTGATTATATTCTTGATGGCATAACAGTATGAAGTGTGAGTGTGAATCATGCCATTGAGATTCTCTTGAAGAATATCCATGGCGGGTCACCTTCATGCTTAAGGGCTTTCAAGACATTTGAAGCTAATGGCTAGTCTATAAGGAGGCCAAGCAATTTGCCTTTTCCAAGATCGGTTGCCAGCGAAATCCCAAAGGTCTATGAGAAAACGGGTAGTAGTAGTTGACAGCGGTCGAGAGGCCACGACCTCGGTGACCTCCTTTGCCACCACCAAGGTATCCATCTGGACCTCCACCTACCTCCATGGCCAAACACCACCTGCCATACCACCACCAGGTGGCATGCATATACCAGGTAGTTGGTCCACCTACTCTATTAGATAAGTTAAACAAACCTTATTCTTTTAAGAGGTAATCGAAAATCTTTAAGAATCTCTTAAAGAAACTTGATTTTCATTGCAAGCCTAAGAGGCGGAGGAAGTAGGAAAAAGTCATGATCCAAACCCTTACCATATGCTAGGCCACATTTTGGAGGATTGCTTTTACATTCAAGGATTAGCTTGAACATAGTTTCAAGATCGGTTATCTTATCCCAAAGGAATACCTTGTGGAACAACCTTCTAGTTCCATTAGGGTAATCCTTGGGGATACAAGTGATCTACCAAAACTAAAGAAGGTTGGGACATTTCTTTGTCTAAAACCTCTAAGAAAATAATTAGAAGATCAAGAAGCTTTCCTTTGCAGTGCACAGTCTTCGACCTCAACACCAAGGAAGGTTTGCAAGTTGCCAACTCTAGGAAAGTGGAGCTAGCAGCGGCGACATGTTGTTGATAGCCAAGCGACCCGTCCATGTTCGGTCCAATGTTCATTTGTACTTCCACATGACTTCTTCCATTTTAGTTAGCTCTTCTTTGTTTCTTCTACTAGAACTCTTGTATCATGGATAAGGGCATCAAATCCCTTACTCCACTCTCTACTTGACTTCTACTTTGTACCTCCAAATACTTCCAAGAAATTAAAGAATAAAGTGGATTTGAATTACATCTATGTCTCTTGATGAGTTATCTTCTTCTATTCTGATAACTCTTCAAGTCTAATTAACAATAATTTGATCTTCCTCTTTAGAGTTGGATCTTTCCAACTCACGAATACTACGGTTCACCTCTTGAGATAGACTTGGAATCATCCGATTAGATCCCATAAGGCTGGGTGAGCGAGTGCATAAGAACTTCTTGCCACCTTGCCTCCAGAGATTAAGTCAACCTCCATAGTGGTGGGTTCTACCTCCTGGGGCAACACCTCTAGATAGAGGGAAACAAGTCATTAGTCGAAGATGAAGCCCTTCCACAAGATGCTCCACCCTTGGATATGCTTGTGGAAGATTAGTCGAAGGTGGACTACAACATCCTTTCTCATCTAAGAAAGTTGTCATCTAAGCTAAGCATATATGATGCCCTTGTCTTATCCAAAGAGATGAGGGAATCACTAATCAAGGCCCTCCTTGATCTAAAATATGCTTAGCTCGGTGACTACTATAGGTGAGGAAGCACATTATAAAAAGCCCAAGGGATCACCTTCACAAATGAAGACCTTCTTAGGGACTTGGAGCATACATCCCCATTATCATGTCGACATGGGAGGTTCAAACTCACCAGGGTTCTCATGGATTCAGGTGCATCAGTAAACATTATGAGTCTAAAGACCCTTGCTTTTTTAAATATCGACATCTCTACTCTCCAAGGAGATAAGATGATATTGAGAGGATTCAATGATCAAAGTGACCGAGCTTTAGGTTCCATAGTGTTACCATTGGAGATCTATCATTGGAAGACTAAAACCAAGTTCTACATCATTCATTTAAATACTTCATTCACTGCTTTGCTTGGTAGGCATTGGATACATTAGAATAAGATCGTTCCATCCTCCCTTCATCAGTGCATCAAGTTTAGAAATGATGAAATTGAGTCAGTGTCGGCGGGGATGAAAAAAACCATTTTCGGTTAGAGAGATTTATGAAGATGTGACCTACTATCTTCCTCAAAATACCCTTTCTCATGAACTTGGACAAAATTCAAATGCAAAAACAAAAGAAAAATAAAATGAAGCAAAAAAAAGATAAAAGAAAATGAAAAGAAAAAAGAAAAGTCCAAGTGAGCAAGAAAGGGGAATTGAAGAAGAAATAGATTTGCATATCACATTCCATCCAGTTCATTCCATCATATGGACATGTGGGTAGATGGCTCAACCTCCACCGTGAGGCAGAGGCGACCCTAGTTAGCCTTGGGCCAATAGAGGTTGTGTTCTAGTTCATAGGAGTACCCTACTATTCACATAGACTTGGAATCCCTTGAGGATGAGTGTGAATACCAACCCTCTCGGGTTCCATTGGAGGTGACTTTTGATCCGACAAAGGCGACTAGGCCTCCAAGCAAAGCAAAGTATTTGAATCTGGTTTATGTGAAACTATTCGACAGCAGTTGGGAACCTTAGCTCTTACCTCACTTACATCTCAGAAAGTTGAAGGTATAGTAGTTAAGGAAGTCCCTAAGTCTTCTAGTGACATGAAGCAGAAAAGGTTCTTTTTGGGTTCATCATCCTCAAGTCCGGAGTTGGATGTAGGACTTGATGAAGATACTTTAAAGAATTAATGGAATTACCTTTTAACTTTTACTCTGTGTTCAAAATCTTATACATAAAGGTTTAGTTCCTCACACATGGTCCAAGCACAGTCAAAATATTTTGAAAAATTATGGAACAACATAGGAAGCACAATCAAGAGGTAGGATTGACATGGTCTAGTCGATGATGAAGATTATTGCTAGTTGTTACCATTTTAATCGATAGGTTCTCTCACACATCCCCAACTCTTATGAGAATGTGTGTTTAGAAACTTCAGATGATCAAGATGATCTCCAAGTTAAAGAGGCACCGCCAGAGTTTGAAGAGGAGATTCATTCAACAATAGACAAGCTAAAAGAAATCAACCTCTTGATAGAAGAAAATCCTCACCCAACATACATCAGTTCATTGTTGAATGAAGAAGAAACCAATAAGTTAGTTAGGCTATTGACTGAGTTTAAAGACTACTTCGCATGGAGTTATAAAGAAATGCCCAAATTATCTCCTGACGTAGTCCATAAGCTAGCAATAGATCTAAACGTTACCCCTATTAAGCAAGCTCCTAGATGCATGCGATTAGAAATTGAACAAGTCATTTTAAAGTCGAAATTGATCGATCTCTAGTTTCATGGAAGAAAAATATCCTACTGGTTAGCTAGTGTCATCCCAATTAAGAAGAAGAATGACCAAATTCGTATTTACATTAATTTTAGGGATTTAAACAAGGCATGTCCTAAGGATGAGTTTCCTCTTCCTATACCAGAGTTAATGGTGGACATCATCTCATCTCATGTAGTCTTCTCTTTCATGGATGGGTCATCTAGCTATAACCAAATCAAGATGTCTCCTAAAGATGAAAAAAAATACTACTTTTGAACCATTCAGTCTTCTATTATAGGGTCATGTCTTTCAGCCTTAAAATTGTTGGTGTTACATACCAACGGTCTATGACTCATCTTCAATGAACTAATCCATCATCGGGTTGAGTGCTACGTTGATGATCTAGTAGTCAAAAGTAAGAAGAAGACCACCTCAGACTTGAGAGTAGCTTTTGAAGTTAAGATAATATAACCTCAAGATGAATCCCAATGTGCATTGGTCACTTTGGGAAATTCTTAGATGGTAGGGATTAGAAATAGATTCTAAAAAGCTTAATGCTATCTTAGAAATTCCACCTCCTAAGAGTTTAACTCAACTCAGATCCTTTCAAGGATGGCTGGCGTATCTAAGACACTTTATCTCAAACTTATCAGGGAGATACAAACCATTCTCAACACTTGTCAAAAAGGATTCCAAGTTCAAGTGTCATCATTACATCGAAGACATGTATCTGGACGGTCCTTTATCCTTTGTTGCATTAGATGACTCTCTCAATGCTCTTATTAGAGGGAAGGAAAGCACTCTCTACTACCTTAGCCATCATCGATTCCTCAAGAATATCCACCCATTGGCTTTGATCTTTTTGTTCATGCATCTCTGAACCAATCCATGATCTGTAACATGACCAATGCTTTCAGTTTGGCTCATTGGTCCATGATACTCTCATAGTTTGATATCACATTTGTACACCGTCGATAAAAGGATAGCTAAAGTCGCCGTCTACACTTGATTCTTTGCTTAGTGATAATCTTCCCTATGAATAAATCATGAACTTAGGAAAGGCAAGTCGATGGAGATGTATTTTGATGGTGCTTTTCTTAAAGGTCAAGCACCATTCTAGGTAGAATAGTTCTTCTAACTCCAAACTACAATGTGATGAGATTCTCATACTATCTTTTCAACCCCAGCACTAACAACGAAGCTGAGTATGAGGTTTTGATTATCAATTAAGAGTTAGCCATCACTATTAATGTCAAAAGCATCAACATCTTTGGGGATTCTCAGTTGGTCATCAACCGTGTATTTAGGGTTCTCAAACCCAAGCTTCATCATTACTGAGCTTGGGTTATAAATTCTCAAAGTCACCATCCAAGGTTCCCCGGAGAGGACATTAGGTGCCTTGGCCAAACTTGGCAGAGTTGGCATGTCCGAAGATGAGTCCATTTCAAGGGTCCAAAATACACAAGTCATATCCCTTATTGATTTTGAACTCATCAAGAGACTTTCTCTTGAAGGGTAGTTATCATTTCCAAAATAGGCAAGGAGCTGGATTAGAGGCAACCATTCATAGACTACTTGAACACTGGTAAACTACCTCAAGAGAAATCTTAAGCCCATTAGGTGAAACAGAGAGCTCTCTCCTATGCTCTCGTTGATGGCACCCTGTACCACCAGTCCTTTGACCAAATGTAGTTACGTTGTTTACATAAACATGAAGCCCATGGCATTATAACCAATGTACACTCAGGTCTATGCAGAGCTCATCAATCTAGTCTGAAGATGAAGACAAAGATCAAAAGACTTACTATCCCTTGTGATCACATATTACATGGGATAGCTAGAAGATGCCATCTTACGTGCTTGGTCCTCCATTCCATTACATGCTTTGACTTCATGGCCATTGGTGTTGGGTACCTACATTGATCGATCTCCTTCCCATGAGCATCGATTCATCTTAACTTCATTACTTTTCCAAGCATCCCACTAAGAGAGGTCACACTCACCATGTGCTTCTAGAACCATATCATATAAAGATTTGGGGTGCCTCGATGAATTATATCTGATAACGGTACTACATTCAAAAGAAAGAAGATTAATAGCTTTTCCAGAAGACACAGTATAGATTGGAGATACTCCATCATCTACTACCCTAGAGCTAATGGCTTAGGTAAAAAAGTATTCCATCTAGATACTAAAGAAGACTCTTGATGATAATAAATGATTCTTGCGTTGTGAAGCCTTGTGGATCATCACATACCAAACTCTAACTCATCCTACCCCATTTTCCTTAGTGTATTCCGACCATTCTTCTTCTAGAGTTCAACTCCCATCAAGGATGGCGTAACAAGATCCATGAGTTCAGGTTTTAGAGTCACCTATATTGCATCTTAGATCCAAAATGATTTAAGCTCGGTCCACCCTAGACTTTCAGTATGAGCTTGTGTTAGTCCTAGAAGTGCCCATCAAAATATGAAAGTTTGAACCACTTGGGAAGGCCCCTTTGAGGATCTTACATTGATGTAAAGAGGAACACCCATTGCTTTCAATTAATGGGCTCTATCTAAAGAAATATTACCTATGAAATAAAACTTGTTTAAAATAATTCATTAATAAAAAGAACAAAATTTGATTCCATTCATCAAATCTTCTTCTTTCAGTGTTTTGTTTGTGAATTCATCGTGACATGTTTAGGAGTGTCCTATCCTCTTCACAACACAAACATAATTTCTGATTCTTTTAGAATAGGTGTAGAGAGACATCTATTTTGATTAAGTGAGAGAACCCAAGTGGCATCCTTCCTTAGTGGGAATTCTTGTTGCCATTTATGGCATCATTTCATAATTTCCAATGTTTTAAGGTGTAAGAATCCCCACATCCTATTTTGCATGAAATAAACACAAATCTTTTATCTTGAGCTATTTTGGTCAAGCCTGGCACTCTACTTCTCCGGTCCGTTTCGTTCATTAGAAGATGTGAGTCCCCATGCTTTCTTCTTCATTTGCATGATGGTATGCTTCACCTTACCTCATTGTGACTTGTTTTGTGATAGGTGTGCTTTCTTCTTGAACTAGCCATCATGTTCTAACTAGGTTGAATATTTTTAAGGTTCAAGATATGTCCCCCAGAGGCTCCTTTCCTCTTGACTACTTTTGAGTTGATCTAAGTCCCCCAATGATATTAGTAGTTGCTAGTGGGATAGTCCGAGTCAAAGGAAAACTATCACAATTCGATAAGAAGATGGGAGTCCCCGAGCTTTCTTCGATTGTTGCAAATCGATGGGCACCTTAGATTGGTTGATGTATGTTATGCTGACAGTGATTCACGCGGTAAGTACATCACTCTTGGCAGTTATGATTCCCCGTGCTTTCTCCTTGAGTTGGATACCGAATACCTATTATATTTATGACTAGCCATGTCATTTTCTTTAGAGTGTTGGACTAAGCCCTTATCAGACCCATCCCCTATGGGAACTCTATTTGGATTAAGTCCTTTGCGACTCCATTTAGATACTACCCGGGTTATTTTTAGATTGGACAATTCCCCTTTCCTAGCAGCCACCCCTGTGGTTGAAAAATTTATTCAACAGTTGCATAAATTCTCCCTTAGTTCCATAAACCTGAGATAGGTCTAGGCTGATATAAGCTCCTTCTCAGTTTGATCCCTCACAAACTAACAGGGTCCATGATGAACCAACTAAAATAAATAAATAAAATTTTTTCTTTTGGATTGATTAAGATTTCCAAGTAGGTATCCTATCTTTAGGGCATTGTCAGCAGAACTCCCTATAGTAATTTCTTGACTACCTAAATATCTCTCAGTCACCTTTGGGTCTATTTTGCCATAAGCAAGTTACCCCAATAGTCATTCCGCTCTAAAATATATAAGACTATGACGCATTCTTTCTAGCATGATTATCACAAATTGATGGGCAGCCCTAAGTCGGATTTGACTTGTTGTCCAAAGCAACCAATCACCCCAATGATCTTTTCTAGTGGAATATGTGAGTCCCCAAGCTTTCTTCCCTTAAATTGATCATTGCAAATTGAAAGGCACTCTTTTGATCGGATAGTTCTCCTATCGATCGAGAAGCTACTCCCTTTGGTTCAGTAAATTTGAGATAGGTCTAAGCTTCTATAAGCTCCTTCTTAGTTTGATCCATTACAAACCAATGGAATCCATCAAAACAAATTAAAAAATGAAATTAATCTTGACTATTCTTGAACTGATTTAAGTCCCCTAACGACATTCACTCAATAGTCAACCCTAGGTTGGGTTCAATTTGTTGCCTTGCCAACTGATCACCCTAATGGTTTCTTATTTCTAGAAGATATGAGTCCCAGTGCTTTCTTCTTAAGACCTGATCACTGTGTGTCAAAAGGCATTTCTCTTTAGTTGGATAGTCCTACTTTGTGGTTGGTAGACTACTCCCTTTGAATTGATAAACTTGAGTTAAGCCTAGGCCTCTATGGCCCCTACTCAGTGCAGTTCATCAAAAACTTATAGGATCCATTATAATCAAACAAACAAAACTAAAAAATGAAATCAATCTTAACTATTTTTGAGTTGATCTAAGTCCCCCAATGCAATTCACTCAACAGGCAGCCCTAGGTTGACTTCAATCCGTTGCTTTGCCAATAAATTACCCAAGCAACTGGTCCTTACTAGGAGGATGTAAGTTTACAATGCTTTCTTCCTAATGCAGCTGCTGCATATTGAAGGGCATCCCTTTGGTTGGCTAGTCCTACTATGTGCTTATTAGACTACCTCTTTAGATTGGTAAATCTGAGATTAGGTCTTAGCCTTCATGGCTCCTATCCAATACAACTCATTGCAAACCAATAGGGTTCATCCTAAAAATTCAAACCTAACAAACAAATCTAACGCTCTCCCCCAGAGGAGATCTCTCTTTAGTGAGATTCAAATCAAATCCAACCTTTCATCTCCTTGTAGATGACTTGAACCTACTTTCCTAGTGGAAGGTTCACACTCTATCCCTTAGTGGATCTCTTCCCTCTCTCTTATATCTTAGACATATGTAGAGCCACATTGCACTAAGCTCTAGATTCTTTTTTTTCCTTGGGTTAAGGATAGATTTTTTCTTTTAGTGCTTGTGATCCTTTGGTGTTGTTGATCATTTTAGGTCAACATATGTGTGTTCTTGGTCGTCACACCACACCTATTGCTTTATTAACCTCATTTTTAGAATGAGCTCTCAACCCCTCCATCTTATACATAGGACTTCTCTTAGACTTTAAGAGTCCCTTAGACTTAAGACACATCTAGTGATTAGGTGGACACTCCAACTTAGCCTAAGATTTAGAGTTAGCCATAGGAATAGGTTGTGCCTATGGGTTAGATTTCCTAGCTTAAACCATTCCTCACTTTCCTTCTTTCAAGTCAAATTCCAAATCAATTCTATTTAACTTTCTCCAAAAACTCAAATCAATTCCATGATTGAACTCTATGATTGAATCTTTGATTGAAATCCATGATTGAAACCCATGATCAAAATCCATCAAAAAATTCCAAAGTTCAAAATTCTTAAGTCCTTAACCCTTTCTTAAAGACTTCACCAAAATTATGATCAAAACCTATTCAAAATTTTGAGATTTTCTTATGATCCATTTATATTCTCATTTATATTCTCATATATAAATGAAATATAAATTCAAACTCATCAAATCAAATTCAAAATTCCAAATCAATTCATGGAAATTTTCTTAAGTCTCTTTAATTTTCCATTAAAGGACTTAGCCAAAATCAACTCTAAAACTTGATCAAATCACTTCACATCCTTGGGATTTTCTCAAAACTTATTTATATTCTCATTTATATTTACATATATAAATGAAATATAAATAATCAATCAAAGGCAAATTAAATTTCAAATTTAAAATACTTGAAATTCCTTAAATCCTTAATTTTCCATTAATGAATTTAACCTAAACTTTGATCATTTCAAACTCTTGGGATTTTCTCAAAACATATTTTTCTCATTTATATTCTCATATAAATGAAATCAATCACTTCCAATTCAAAATTTAAATTTTAAATTAAAAAATTCTCTTAAATCCTTTAAATTCCCTTTAATGGATTTAACCTAAATCATGATTAAACACTTTCAAATTCTTGAAATTTTCTCATGATCAATTTATATTCTCATTTATATTCACATATATAAATGAAATATAAACTCAAACAATCAAAACCAATTCCAAAAATCAAACTCATGTCAACTCAAAATCAAATCTAAGCCTTTCAAGCCAAAATCTTAAACTTAGCCAAATCACTTTCAACTCAAGCCAAACTCTTGATTCTCTCATGGTTCAATCAATCCTACAATCATGAGCTCATATATAAATGCAAACCTCAATCAAACAATCAAAACCCAAATCAAAAATCAAACCTAAGATACCTTCATATTCTTCCTTTGAATATGAAATTTTCAAATGGATCAAAATCCATTTGACTTCAAATCACTTGTAAATGGATTTATATTTCAATCATAAGTCCATATACAAGAACAATTAACTTCAAATCAAGCTTTAACCAAACCATTTGAAAGCTCACTTGACCCAAAGTGACCTAAAGTAATATTATGAGCATCCTAACCAAATTGGATTGAACCAAACTCATATATCTCTATCATCATGATCAACAATCATCATGGGATGATCAATCAATCAAATTGGGTCAAACCAATCAAACCTAAGGGTTGACCAAGTCAACACTTAACCTAAAATGAAACCTTACATAGCCAAAATCCACCATAGGCCAAATTGATTGAAACTATTGATCTAAGTTCAATCATGACTCATGTTTGAACTTGACCAAGCCAACATTTGAGCCAAATCTAGCCCAATTGGTCCACTTGACCTAAGTTAACCCATTTTGACCTAAAGGGTCAAAATGTGTCAAAACTTGATCTAAGACAAATTGATTGAAACCAATGGGTCAAGTCCATTCTAAACCACTTTTGGAACTTGACCAAAGCCTCAATTGGCTAACTGTCGCCCCATTGACCTTAGACCTGACGCATGTTGCAAACCAAATTAACCCAAATTGATTGGAAATTAAGATATCAATCCCGTCCATATGACTAACCAAACCTAAACTACCCCTACCTCAATGGGTCAAATTGGTCAACTTGACCCATTTGAGCTAAATGAAGTCATATGAGCCAAAACCAAATCTAATCCAAATTGAACTAAACCAAAACATTTCAAATGGTCATATGAACTTGACTAACCCTTGGTTTGATCAATTTGTCAACTTGATTGTTGACCCATTTTGACCTTAATGGGTCAACATGAGCCAAACTTTATCAAATGGATTTCAAATCCAATGAAACCTGGCCAAACCTATTTTCTCAACATACCAAACATACCCAAAGTGAAAAAAATAGCAAAATGATCATTTTACCCCTAGGCCATAGAATAAATTTTGCCCTATCCCATGGGTACTTTGGTCATACCCTCTTCGTAATCACTTGAGGCTTTCCTAATAGCTCAAGGGGACTTTGTGATGAGTGGTTCACCCAACCAAATGGGTTTGGGTCAGCCCATTTGACCCATGGACCAAACCCGATCATATAGCTTGAAATTGAGTTTTCAAATTCCCTCCTAAGCTCAATTTTAGCACATGGGAAGTTGGCATTCCACTCAAGGGATCAAATTGACCATGTGCACATTCAAAACAACCTAAACAACCTCCATATGGTCTATTGGATCAAAATGACAAGCTTATGCTCGATCATCCGATTACCATAGGGGGAGATATACGCCTCCTAATTCAATGAAAATTCACTTCACTCACACTTGATTGAGGCCTAATAACCTTTAGTAATCATCAGAGAGCATTCCCAAATAGAATTCTTCCTTCTCAATTTTGCATTGTGCAAAAATAGGGGAGGTGGAGTGATTAACCAACTTCCTCTACACTTGATCTCATCCAAATTCCTTCTACATTCTTCATCTAAGGACCAATTTGAGTGCACCCAAGCATCCATTTGAGTTCCCATAGCAAAGAGAGCCTCAATTGGATCAAAGCCGCAAGGGAGATCAAGCGGTGTTAGTCCATAGGAAGATCCACTCAACCCTAAGGCTTGAAACTTTCAGCAGGGCTTCATCTCCACCAAAAGAAGCTACCTCATCGAGCTCAAGCGCCAGTAATCACCTCCGATGAGTATGTAATTTTCTGACCACTTAGCTTGATAGGTGTTGGTCCTTTGTGAAAGAAATTTTCATTGCATGAGAAATCAACCGTTGGATAGGTTGGTAATTATACTTAGATGGTGTTGGTTGAGTCTTGAATGATTCCATGCTAGATCGAGCTCGTATCTCTCCTTAGATCAAAGATGATCCCATTAATTCTCAAAGATGAACTTGGCTCATCTCAGCCATCCATCTGCTCATTTTAGATGGATGGTTTAGAGATCCTTTATATGTTTTTAAAGATCTCGCCATCCGATCTTTGATCGAGCGGTAGAAATTAAAAGTGCATGTGACGCTAATTGGTGTGACTTGTGTAAAAGATGAGGCAGTCGTCGAGTTAGTTATTTACCTAATTAATTCCTAATTAATCTTTAGATCTTCTAAAATTCATAACTCTTCATAGAAAAATTAGAAAAATAAAAGGAAAAATGATATGAATGGATAATTTCATTTAGAATATTTTAAACATGATTTCAAAGTATTTTGAATTACCCTTTTCTCTGAATTTGGGTTTCTTTAGGAATTTTAATTAGCTAATTATTCTCTAATTAGATCATCAATTAATCTCAAATTTTTAGCGTTCATTTTAGGGATGACCTCTACCTCCCCTATTTTTTTGACATTTATTAAGGCCTTAATTAAGGAAATTTCTATTTCATTCTCTAATTACCCCTTTCAAGTAATTAAGAGTAATTAAGGTGTGATTAGTGAACTTTCCCTATGATTGAGTTTGATTAAGGTCAGATCCAGTGAGTAGGGATTTATGAAATAATTTTGGGGTAATTCCCCTAAGCTATTCCCTAAACCCCCTATTCTCTCCTTAATCCCCCCTTAATTAAGGGTTAACTCATTAATTATCCCCTTTAAACAAATTTTATACCCATCCCCAGCAAAGTCACCAAAAAAATCTATTATGAAAATTTTATATTATATTTCTAAAAGAAATGTATACTTCCATCTTCAATCTATGCGGAATAAAATGAAGATAGAAATATACTTCTTTTTATCTATTTTTGGACACCACGTAGATTAGCAGATGTTCTTGAGGGTGTGGTACGGTGTACTCTCGAAAGATAGAAGTCACCACCTTACAATGGGCCCAATCACCTCAATAAAACTCCCTAGGATAATGGGTATGCATCATTAAAGATTCTTGCCCTACTTTTGAAAAAGTAAAGTAGGGTTTAAAATGGGTTCACCTACTGAGCATAGTTAATTATATCCTAAGGAAGGGATTCCTTTGGAATACTCATTGTCAAGATTTCAATAGGTAGGACTATTAATTGATTAGTTTATTTTAGAAGATAAAATGGGATTGATCAAAGAAAGAGAATTATTATCGAAGCCAATGGCAGATAAGTAGAAGATGCTCACAATGCTAGGAAACCTAGCGAGCATCTCAAACTATCCTATGGTTGGGCTTTATGTTAATGAAATTGAATTATTTATTTGAGTTGAATTTTTATTAAAAGTTTAAGGCTTATAATTCCACAATACAAGGTTATGGAAATGCCTGTGTGAGGATTTATGCTTATGGCCCATAGAAGAGAAGCAATCTAACCTAAATCTAGGGAGCTTTGACCTAAATCTAAGGCAAAATTAGTATTTGATTTACCTCCACAAGAGGGACAAACTACCGCTTGACTTACAACCTTTGGTGGCTAACTAACTCCTCCTATGATTTTAAATTCATGTAGGCAAGTCATATGTTGATAGCTAGGATGTCATTTATTTTAGAAAGAAACTAAGTCCTTAAACTCACTCCCTAAGAGAATAGATCATGTAAGGGCATGAAAAATGACCTAGATCTAATGCAAAAATATATTACATTTTACTTTTATTTTTGGACAATCATTTGACTTAGTCTTATAGGATTCATATGCCTAATGCATGAGAAATAAGATCATGGGCCAAAATCAACAAGAAGGGGGAGGTGTGTTTCCACCATGGCTCTCAAAGGTCAGTTTTGGATTTCCAATCAAGAGTAAAGCAATATGCTTTTATGCATGATGTTATAAAAGAAATACTCTTCCAGCTAAGGGGTTACTAATTCTTTTATCTTGATTTTTAACTTAGGCTTTAAATAAGGATATGAGTTGTTTATTTTTGAGTTGATTAATTTGGTAGAAGATTTATTTTTCTCTAAGAGCCTAATCGTCATCCAGGTCATACATCAAGCAAGTAAGAAACTTGAAAAACATGCCATCTTAATGCACAAGCTAAACAAAACATCAAATATTTTTATAAAGCTAACGCAAAAGAATAAAAGGTCATTTGTGGTCAGGCTCCACCACACAAACTTGAAAAATAAATTGGGTAGCTGAGCTCTACCCTTATACAATCTGAATTACAAATGAATTAATTTATAATCAAGTAAGAAAATTCATGTTATGGTGGTCTTCATTTCTTCTTTTCTTCCTTCTTCTTTCCTTTTTCTTCTTTCTTCTTTCTTCTTTTGGTTCCTTCTTTTGAATGGTTGGAATGTGGATACTTCAATGGCTTCACATGATATATAAGATGTAATATTATGACTAATGCTCATCCTAATCGCCATAAAATTCATTCTTAAATTCTAATTATAAAAATTACATGAAAAGGAAAAGTAAATCTGACTAACACCTGCAAAACATATATTAGTTAAACAAACCATACAAATCTCAAGCATGTATATTGGACTTAGCCTACACAAGTCCACCTGCCTATTGGATTAAGCTTAGGGTAGAAGCATGCGACAGTATTTATATTTTATTATAAGACACCCTAACGCAGCATCCTGCATAAAAAATGATTAGACTAGATCATCCTACCATTCATTCTATGCATATTCACCCTAACATCCAGACTAGAAATAATACATCACAAAACAAAAGCAAACATCAAGTCATACACTACCCTGACCTAAATTTAGAAGTGGTGACTTAACCTAATATGTGTGCTTTAAAATATTTGTGTGGTATGCATAGCTATGGCTTTAAGATTTAGATTTCCAAAGTATGAAGATATTCAACTTAGAGGGTGGTTTCATTTACGTTATTTAGTTGATTTTGGTGAGTTTTATTTGGTGATTTTCTTAAGGTTAAATGAAATTTCAATTAATTACTAAGTTGAAAAGAGAAGGAAAAGAGAAGAGAACTTCTCTTTCCTTCCCTACCTTAAGTAATTTCTAAAGTGGATTCATATTTCATTTTATTTAGTGAATATTTTATTATGTGTTTTGATTAATCCTAAGTTTATATTTTCTCAAAACAAACCTATTCAAAAAGAAAGGCATTTTAATATTAAATAAAGTGAATTAATATCACAAAACATACATCACTTCATTTCTTTCCCAACATAAACAACATGCATATGAATGAATCCTTAGCATATCTATACATACAAATGAAACTTTTTAGCACACTTTATGATGAACGTAAGAAATATTACTTAAGAAAATTTGAATGCTTTATGATGCATGATTTTCATTTAGTGGAAAAGAGGGGTTTCTTTTATCCATTATTCACATGCACATGCATATGTATAAAAGGAATAAGTGAGTACAACTATTCAAGCACTGGGGTGTAAAGTACAAGACCTACTTAGAACTACTTAAAGCCTCATAACCCCGAGGTTGTTCAGACTAATACATCACTTTTCTTAAATATGAACACATGTATAAAAGAAATGAATGGAAAAAGAAAGATGCAAAAAGTTTATATTTGTTTGTCTATTTTGTTTATTCAATTTATATATGCAAGTGTGGATGTCCTTCTTAGATAATAACATAGGAATAAATAGGAATGGGATTAGGCAAGCATTGTGTTCTTTTCAAATGAATTATATACTTTTTCAAATCCTATTCAAAACTATGCTAAAAGATAAGAAAAGGAAAGCTTCACTATGAACATCTTCATATTTACGTCCACATGTAAACTTATAAATAATTATATGTAGCACACATTCAATTTTAGGTATATGATTTATAAATTTTGAAAATAATTCTGGATTTAGTAGTGATAATAGCCATTCATATTTTTACTTTAGCCAAAACATGCAATTTAACATAAAAAAATATTTCATTTTCAATTTGATTTTTGAAAAGCATGAATGCATAAAATTCATATGACATACACATTTAGCATGTTAGAAAAGGAATAAAGTGATGAAAGCATATAAACACATTCACCCTAATTATTCCTAAAGACAACATTATGAAATAAGAAAGCTTAAGGCAAATCAAGTTATTTTTAAGGAAGGTTTGATTTTGTTTTGAGTTTGATTGAATTTTAGAAATATGAGGTGAGTTTGCTAGTCCTAACCCATCCCCACATATGTTTGTTAATTTATTTTGTTCTTAGGATTATTAGATGATTTTTATATATGTTGCTTAAGTTAAGGTATGAATTAAGTGTGTTAATTACCCATTACCTACACAACCTTAGCATAGTTAATCAAATAATTATGAGCTAATGATATGCATAAAACCACACAAGAAATTTAAATCAGCAATGCACCTAGGAAAAAAAGGTACCTAATGCAATTAGCTCATGATTAATGATTAATTAAGCTAAGGGATTTAAGTTAAGTAATTTCATAACCCCTCTCACACATTTGAGTTAAATTTTAATTTTTTTTTAATTGTACTTAGGCTCTTGAACACCTAAGCATCTATCCAAGATAGATTAATTGAGTTCTGGAAAATTTTAGAATTTTATGAAATTAATTAAGGGGGTAATTACTAAATTAACCCTTAATTAAGTTGAATTAAGGAAGAAAGGGGGTTTAAGAAATATCTTAAGGAAAGTATCTCAAAATTATTCTCTAAACTTCATATTCAATTAAGCAAAACTTAATTGACTCAATTAAATGGTTAGACCACTAATTATACCCTTAATTAAGCTTAATTATATTAAGGGAGTGATTAAGGAATGAACTAGCAATTCCTCTAATTAAACCATCAATAAATCTCAAGAAAATTAGGGAAGGTAGGAGTCATCTCACTAATTATGCATAAATAGTTTAGGATTAATCAGTGAATTAATTAAAGGGTAATTAACAAAAATAACATTCTCTATAAAACCCAAATCCAGAGAGAAGCATGGTTCAAAATCCACTGAAATTATTTTTCAATATTCTATGTTCAATTATCTATCTAATGCAATTTATTTCATATTTTTTTAATTTTTCTAGGCTTAGATATGAATTTAGGAAGTTTTCATGATTAATTAGGTGATTTAATAGCCTAATTAAATATTTAATCCCGTCAGCGCCACATGGACCGCTGACATGGCATGCTCTTTCCACGTGGCATGACTAGATTCAATATTTCACATTATAGCCGTCAGCGCTATCTTTCTCCTCAGTCCAATCAAGGATCGCATGCTAAGGTTAAAGTCGTTGTTCTAAAAGGATAAACCATGGGATCTACATGTCTTTGATCATGGCCGTCCATCCAAAATGCGTGGATAGATGGTCCATGATCCTTCCATATTCTTCTCTATGATAAATGGACACTATCCATCTTCTAGGGAAGATCTGAGCTCGATTGAGCTCAGATTGGATTGAAACTCAACCCACACCATCAACATGCAAAGGAGATCACATCTAATGGCTAAAATCTCATGGGGTGATACTTTACTTCATAAAGTACCATACCACATCTAGATTAAGCTGGAATACGGGTGATTACTAGCTCTGATTCCTTGGAGAAGCATCAGTGGAGAGCTTTAAGCTTGAGAATTTGAGGCCTTGAGATTATATGGATCCTTCTAGAAGCCAAGCTCGCCTTCAAGTAGGCTCGGTCTTGATCAAGATAGCACTTCCCTTGCCTTAGGAACTTGGAAAAAGTTCTAGGCAAGTTTGATTTGATCCTCTGATGAAGCTTGAGGGAGGAATTGGCTTGGTATAAAGTATTGGCTAAGTTGGATTTCAAGTGGAGCTCCCCTACTTTCAATATATGAAAACTAAGAAAATGGAAAATCAATTTCACTCTAGGAAGCTTGGGATCACTTGGCAATGGCTCCTCTGGCTTCCCTAAGTTCAATCGAGTGTGAGAGTGTTAAGATTGAATGGAATTAGGGGGAGTATATCTCCCCCTTGAAGGATCAGACGACCGTGAAGGAGCTTACCATTTTGATCCAATTGAACCTATTCAAAGGGTTGTTTGAGCTATTTAGAGTGGCATGGGTTAGAGGAGGAGTGAGGTGGCCATGTGCTCAAATAAGGTGGAAGGAGGATTCCATGTGGACATTTTCAAAGGACGTGGTCAATTTTGGGTTTGGGTTGGGTTTGGCTAACCCAAACCCATTGGTTCATGTCCACTAAGTCCATTATTGAGCATTTGGTCCACTAAGAGGATGCCAACTATCCATGAAAAGGAATTGACCAAATTTCAAGTGGTTTTGGCCAAAATTTACCCTATGACCTAGGGGTAAAATGGCCATTTGGTTTGGGTTTCAATTTTAATATGTTTGATATGTTTGAAAAATGGGTTAGGCCAAGTTTCATTGAATTTGGAGTTGGTTTGATATGATTTGCTCATGTTGACCCATTTAGGTCAAAATGGGTCAAGTTGACCAATTGGTCAAATTGGGTCAAACTAAGGGTTGAGTCAAGTTCATATCGCCATTTGAAATGTTTTTGTGGCTTTGGTTTGATTCAATTTGGTTTAAATTTTATTTTGATTCAATTGAGTTCATTTAGGTCAAATGAGTCAAGTTGACCAAATTGACTCATTTGACCTATTTGGGTTAGGTCATGAGTTGGTTCATGTTTGGTTGGTCATATGAAATGGATTGGTATCTTTGTTTCCAATCAATTTGGTTAATATTTAAGTTTGGCTCAATTTGACCTTTTAGGTCAAGTTAGGTTCATGGTCAATTGGGCTAGGTTAGGTCTAGTTGGACAATTGAGGCTTTGGTCAAGTTCAACAATCATTTTGGAATGAACTTGACCCATTGATTTCAATCAATTTGGCATAGATCAAGTTTTGACACATTTTGACTTTTTAGGTCAAGTTGGGTCAACTTGGCCAATAGGTTAGCTCAAATGTTGACTTGATCAAGTTCAAACATTGATCATGAATGAGATTTGATCAATGGTTTCAATCAATTTGGCCTATGGTAGATTTTGGCTAGTTTAGGTTTCATTTTGGCTAAGTGTTGACTTGGTCAACCCTTAGGTTTGACTTGGTTTGACCCAATTTGAGTGATTGCTCATCTCATGAGGATTGTTGATCATGATGAGAGGCTTAGGTCGGCTTAGTTCAATCCAATTTGAGTAGGATTAGAATTTGGCTCATAAGGGTACTTTAGCTCACTTTGGGTCAAGTGAGCCTAAGTGAGTCAAATGACTTGGTCAAAGCTTGATTTGAGTTTGATTGAACTCACATATGGATTTATGATTGAAATATAAATCCATTTACAAGTGGTTTGAAGTCAAATAGGTTTTGATTCATTTGACAATTTCAAGTTCAAAAGGTGAGCATGAGTTTGGCTTGGGTTTGATTTTTTGAATTGAGTTTTGGTTTGGTGATTAAAGTTTATATTTATATTTGGATTCGTGATTGAAGGATTGATTGAATCATGAAGAAAAAAAAATCAAGAGTTTGGCTTGATTTGAAATTGATTTGGCTAAGTTCAAGATTTTGACTTGAAAGGCTTATGTTGGATTTTGATTGAAGTTGAGCTTGATTTTTGGAGTTGGTTTTGGTTGTTTGAATTTATATTTCATTTATATATGTGGATATAAATGAGAATATAAATGTGTTATGGAAAATTTCATGAATTTGAAGTGATTTGAGCTTGATTTAGGCTAAGTCCTTAAGAGGGAATCAAAGGACTTAGGAAAGATTTTGAACTTGGAATTGAATTTTGGATTTAGTTTGATTGATTTGAATTTATATTTCATTTATATATGTGAATATAAATGAGAATATAAATGAGTTGTTAGAAAATTTCATGAGTTTGAATTGATTTAGATTTGACTTAGGCTAAGTCCTTAAGAGAGGATTAAAGGACTAAGGAAATATTTAGAATTTCAATCATGGGCTTCAATCATTAGTTTCAATTATGGGTTTCAATCATTTGGCATTGATTTGAGTTTGGAGAAAATAAATTAAGCTAGAATTGATTTAGGTTAGATGTTGATTTGATTTGGAGTTTGACTTGAAGAAAGGAGGTAAGGAATGTGGTTCAAGCTATAGGGTGGGAAAATTCTCCTAACACCTTTAAGGTATGACATATTCATATGGTTAACTCTTTTAAGTCTCTAGGGCTAGGTTGAGTGTCCACCTAATCACTAGATGTGCCTTAAGACTAAGAAACTCTTAAATTCTAAGAGAAGTCCTATGTCTAAGATGGAGGGGTTGAAAGCTCGTCCTAAAAATAAGCTCAACACTTGGCCAGCTATGCCACCTCTTCCCCTCACCAACCAAAATTGGGCCAATAATAGGCGGCCCATCAACACATAGGCCCAGTATTATCGCCATATCTTATAGGTTCACTATCATCTCACCAGCAGCCCGGTGAAAATTATTAGTATGTGGAGACCATCTCTCAACTAGAGCATTAAACAGATGATGATCCAAATGAATATAACATAGCTGGCTAGCACAATCAACTCCTACTGCACTTAGAGTAGAGGTTAACCTAGGACAAGTGATGGGCCACTCCTTCAATATAAGCAAGTGGGAAGCGGCCTCTAGAACAGTACTCTACATTTAAAAAAATCGTCATAAACACTAATCATATGACAAGTTGATATGTTAGTATTTTAAAGTTGAACTTAAAATTATACTTATAACATCTGGGTGGGCAGCTCTATGCTGACTACGCAGGGAGGCTATGCTAGGGTGGACCTCTGGAGGAGGCTGATCTGGCTACGTGGTGTCTTCTCTAGTATGTCCCCTACGCGTGCATCTAACCGGAGGGAGGTGCTCGGCCATCGTAACTGTTGAAAGAAACACATATCATGATCAGTGTTAAGCAATTATAAAGCTGAAAAGAAAATTTGTAATAAAGTAAACTGAAATAGAGTACTACAATAATGCAAAAAAAAATTTAAATCTAGCAAATGAGGCAAAACCCCATAGTTGTAGCTACTAGAACATACCTTCTACTATTGACACTATATGGGCACGATGACCTGTACTGACCAACTGTTTTGCATAAACTACATGATCTTCTACTAACAGATCTGTTCTCATCCACAGTATTCTTAAATCTACTAGTGCGTGGTCTTCCTGACCTTCTTCAAAAAGTAGGTGGTAATAACTCGATGACATCTTCTCCAGTAATGAAAGCTGGCTAGTTAGAACGATCAAGGAATTCAGCTACATATGCAATCTTATACAAATGTATAGTGTAATACTGTTAGACATATGTCATATAATTTAATCTTTTGAACCACAATGTCGAAATAACATGCGAGCATGACAAATGATATATTACTGTCTTATAATAACTACATATACACTGACTATTATCTGAGAAATTAACTCTAAATGATCAGCATGACCTATCAGACATCTACAACTCTCTAGAGTTGATGTTAATTGGTTCTGGGAATTATCTAGCCTTCCTTTCAAAATGTTGTAACATGGCAGAGACCCGTTGTGTGAACATAGATAAGTTTGCTTCCTATTGTTGAGTTGTAGTGATAAATCTTTTCATAAAAAGTGCAACTAAGTTGTAATAAATAGTAGTAATTAGTGTCTGAATCAGCAAATCACTTGCACGTTTAAGAACTCCATTGAAATATTCGAATTCATTTATCATCATAGTTCCATAATGCATGTACAATCATACACCAACGACCATTTAACTGGGTCTCACTCCATAAGCCATTTGTGTGCTTCTTCCTTAACATTTTTAATGTCTGCCATTTGGCAATTAAACTCAGGCATATTATCTATGTTTCCAATCATATACAATTTCTAGCATAAAAATTCCACATCAACAACTCCCAATCTATGTATACTTTTTTGAAATTCTCACACTGATGTCTCAGACAATACCTATGAGCAGCCCAAGGAAAATTTTCTCTACAACCATGCAACAAACTAGTATATTTATCTGATATTATACATAGATCACGTCTAGCTAACACCACTGGTAACATCTCCTATAGACACATTAGAAACCACAGCCAAGATTCATTTGATTCAAATTCAACCACAACAAAGACAAGAGAAAATAAACTGTTATTTCTATCAAATCCAACAGCAATAAGTAATGTACCACCGTACTTTCCAAGCAAAAAATGTGCCGTCTGAGTTGAGGATAGGATGACAACTACCCTAGCCTAAAATAAAAAGATCGAATGCCCAAAAAAGTCTATGGAATCGATGTGTAGTGCTACACTATATTCTGTAGACTGTACCTGGTATGGTGGAACAAACTGCTTCTATAAAGACGTTGATAGTCCTATAGGACTCTTTCCAACTACCAAAAATTATCTTTATTGCCTTATGCTTATCATCTCAGGCTTCATGTAAGTTACCTTGACATTAAATTTTGATTTCATTATACCTATAATCTCTCTAGCTTTCAGATCAATTCGATGACGGATTACAGGTAGAATGAAATAAGCAATAAATTCATAACTGCATTACCAATGACCACTACTTAACACTGTATTGATGCACCTGTGGTCATCTCCAACTATGGAGATTCTCCAGGCACCTCCTAGACGCTTGCTGCAACTACAATGCAGATGCTAGTTACATGCTCTATTAGCACTATTGTGATGTACACATATCACAGTATAGTTCTTCAAGTTTGAGGTTACTATTTGAAATTGAACATTGTTAACAATACAACAACCAATAACAACAAATTGAAGTCTTATTTTACTTATAAAATGTATTCCTTCAATAAGTTCATCTGGAATTTTAACATCATCTGATAGGACATTTTCCTAAGATATATCATCGAAGGAAATATCATTATCCTATTCTCTCGTGGTTTGACATATTCAGACATAGTCATTATTAGAAAACATTTCGCATTCACTCTCAATATTCTGAAATGAATGATTCTTTAACAGATTATGACTGCTTACATTATCAACCATAGCTTCTAACTAAGGTGAACAATCATCGTCATTGTTACCCTACTCAATGTCACTACTTGACCCACTGCTCATGGTCTCATACGCATCATCACCTGCAGTACTATGAGGCACATATGATTCCTCTGAATGATAAATAACAACACGTCCGGATCTGTAATTTCACGGCACATATCAATACTAGAACTATTGCATACTATTTAAACTTAACTATGAAAGTAGGGTAAGTTAAATAAGGTATTACAGGGAACCAATTCCTCAAAGCTACTCTATGTCATCAAAGGAGCAGGTGAGGTGAAATCATGTGAATGGTTCGATGGAATATCTGATGATGTAAACACTGGATCAGCTGATGTGGATGCAACATTAGCATCTTCGACTTCCACGTACAGTACCATTGTCTCACGAGATGCTTCGTCTAGTATAATATCACAAACTTCATCATCATAAATAATTGACGCTATAAATCTATTCTCCACCGAATAATGATGTGTCAGACTAACTGTGTGATGCTCTGAATCAATGTGTAGGGATCTCATAATTCTTTGTTTCAAATCTAATAAGTTGTTGTCTCATAGAACCTTAATTGAATGATTTTGACCACCCACATAACTTAGAATAAACTGATTGTCAACAGTTAGTTCGCCTCCGTAGAATAAGATCAACGAGACTAACTCTCTATGCATTCTTAACAAGATGAGTTGAGATGAAATAAATATCTAAAATATAACTAATCACATTAGGACTATGTAAATTTGGAAATAGCTTGCACAAACAAATGTATAACTAATCATCAGAAATAACTTGCATAAATTACGATACTTTATGTGAACAAATCAACTAAGGCGACTCTCTCTAATCTTAACTACAAAAATATATTCATTATGCATTTTATCTCTAAGAGTTAAGCCACTCATCCACCTAAGCATCTTGATCATCCACCTAAACATCCAACATTTTCACCAAATGCATTCATTCAATTCAACCATCCAACTTGAATCCTACTAATATCATTCTCATCCTTTTCATAATCATTTTGAACAATAGACCCAATATATCTGAAACGTGCATACTTTTTAATCAGTTGAAAAACTTAAGCTACAACTCTAGTACTACAACTTCGACAACTAAAATTACACTCCAAATTCTAACTATCAAGTCAACCTAAATAACTACACTTGAAAACATTAGAGAATTACCATGCCTTTGCGAAGATCGGCATCAATGTGCATTGTGAACAACAAAAGTAGCTGCCAAAAACTTCGCTAAAATGAAGGGAGCTGCCGAAAGCCACTATTCGGCTTCTACGGGCTGTCGAACAAAGGGGAAGGTTGCTGGACACGTGGAATGTCATTGTCAACCAAGGAAATTGACTCCTAGAAGTGTGGAGTAGCTGTTGGCCAAGGGAAGCTGCTGTCTGGCAATGGGGCGCCGCTATCCGACAATGGACGGCGATCGCATGCGTGGAAGAGGTTGTTAACGCGTGGGGCTTTCACATGGCTCATGGGCGCTCCATGTCGGCTCGCTGACGCTCGATGTCGAGTTAGAGGGAGAGGACCCAAAATGAAAATGGGGCCATTTTGGTGACCTAAGGTAGTCTCCCGTTTAACAGGCAACTAGCTCTAAGACTTATAGAGCTAGTCTCTCGTTAAATAAACGACTAACTCCGTCCTTTTAAAGCCAGCACCACGCCACGTAGGATCCGACATGGATACCTAGTCGCTCGATTAACGAGCGACTATACCTAAATTAATTTTTTTAATCATACTTAATTTATTAATTATATTTTAAAAATACTTAATTTAAAAATTTTGCCAAATCAATTTTAAACCTATGACATGGTAAATTAATACTTTTCAAATTTTCTGATAAAATCGTTTATTCATCAAATAATATATAGTGTGATGCGATATCTAATGTCATTCTAAGCTTAGGGCTCAAAGTGCAAATTTCATTTTCAATTCTAAATAACTAAACATATGATATCACTAAATCTGAATATCTGGAGGGGTTCTTAATAGCAGGAAATTCACCAAAATGTTTTGAATGAAATTTTACTTTTTTATACGTATTTTTTGACTGAAAATGATCTATATTGTCATATCAAAACTTAGATATGGTAGAATTATTGATTTCTTTAGCAAATTCACTAATTGGTTAAAATTATGTTTAAGGCTACATATTTCTTGACATACTTAATCATCTCTACCTCAAGATTACATAATGTTACAATTTATTACTACTCTCATCATTGAGAGGGGTTTCTTTAGGGATTCTTAAGATATGATTAACAATGTTTATGGCATATCCTTTCATATTAGAATTTCATGAAATATTGAAAGACCTAACCTTGAAGTAAGAGTTCCTTGCAATGTTGATATCGCAGGTTTGACTTCTTTCTTGCAACAAGGACATTAAGATTGGAGTACTGGCAAATAATTTTAATGAGTGTTCGCTATTTCATATTGATGGACGAAATCTTAGTAGGAAATAATAATCTTGTATGAGGTGAAGTTTTTATCATTTCTTTCATAAAATTTTTATATGATTTGTTGTACTTAAATTTAAGGATTAGTGGCGAACGTTTTTTCTATTTTATATATTATAATTATTATGTGTGAATAATTGTTATGTATAAATAAGCGCACAAGGACACGAACACATAACACTTCTATTATTAAAAATATCGGACACATATACTCTTCGGACATGACATTAAATAATATATATATATATATATATATATATATATATATATATATATATATATATATATATATATATATATATATATATATATATATATTAAATAAATAAAATATTAAAAATAACAATAAAGATAAATTAAATATTGGATAAAATTTTTTATCAATTCTAAATTAATAAATTTAATTATTATTTTTTATTATTTTAATTATTTATAATAAATATATTTTATTACCTTATTTTTTTTCTCTCCCAAATCTCATTCTCAAAATTTTCAAAATCCTCCATAATAATTTAAAATATAATAAATTACATTTAAAAATATTTTTATATAATAGAAATTCAATTATTTAAAACACATATCAAATACTATCCGTATCATTTCTTTAAAATGTCCGTGCATCATAGTCATTTTACAGTAAAAGTTAGTTTACTTCTTTCTTTCTCAAGTCAAATCAAATAAATTTTAATATTTTTTTAATTTATTTTCTATTTTATTCAATATTAACTTATGCCACATTATGCTTGATTCTAGCAATGAATTTGATTTAGGTCATTTGACACCTACACTGCAATACAAATATATTATATGTCTTTTTTTTTTTTTTAGTCGAATGAATTCGAGGAATATTTCTTATTTTATTAAGCTGGCTTCCGCTCATTCGTATAAAGAAATGGTAAATCCTCTTTCGTGCAGAAGTTATGTTATGTTCAGACATGATAATATATGGCACGAACTGGCGATAGAGCAAAAGGATATGTGGCCTCATGGTTGGAAAAAATGTAACTTTATAGTAGTAAACATTAGTTTGAGCTATTCTGATTGTTATTCTTTTAATAATTAAATTTATTATTATTATTTGAACCGGTGCTGGATGCCTACTCGGTCTTAGTAAAAATCAACAAAGCATCTGTAGCTATATATATTCATAGACAAACCCAAACGGACAAACGTGCTTTCTCTAAAGTTATAATAAATGAAGGACAATAACAAAATTTTGTTTGTGAACTCCTCAGGTCATACCTCATTAAAATTATAATTATTACTGATGCCCTAAGATATTTTTTAATAAAAATTAACAATTCATTATTACCATAACCATATATCTATATATCTATATATATATATATATATATATATATATACACACACACACACACACACACACACACACACACACACACACACACGGAGAACAATCTGTTTGTGATAAGCTGAACATACAAAGGAGAACATTAGAAGAATTCTCAAAAGACCAACCAAGAAGGCTGGAGTGAATACGATTCAGAAAATATTAATCAACTAGCTAATTACAATAGTAAAGTATATAGAGCAGGAAATGCCAGAGTTTGTTACAGTTGAACTGTGGAGATTGATCCAATGATGGAGGATCAACGGTGGAGCAAAGCAGCACATGCAAGAAGAGATAATATCTTCTGCTTATCATAACAAACTTATATAAAGACTTATCTTATCAGCGCCCTTCAAATTGAGCATTCAGAGACTGAATGGTTAATTTGCTTCTTAGTTCCTGAAAACGAGGGATGGAGAGTGATTTGGTAAGGATATCAACTAGTTGATCAGAGGAGCTAATATGATGGACGAAAAATTTCTTTTGATTGAATACATTCCGTATTGATAAAGCACACGTAACTGAACTAGTGCAAGCGTGAAAGACCGGATTATTAGCAATTGACATTGCTAAGGTATTGTCACAGTGAAGTGGAGTTGGACTAGAAACAAAAATATTGAAGTTAGCCAACAAACTGACGGACAATGTGGCAAAGCTAAAGCTCGATATTTTGTCTCAGTAGAAGACTTTGCCTTTGTAGATTGTTTCTTAACAGTCCAAGAAATCAAGGTTGAACCAAGAAAGGTGCAATGGCTTGTTGTACATCTTCGAGTGTTTGGATCAGCAGCCCAATCTGAGTCCGAATAAGAGTGTAGTAAGAAGTCCCCTTTAGTTATAAGAAGCCCGAAGGTAAGAGAGCCGTG
Source organism: Cymbidium sinense (assembly GCA_021442155.1). NCBI lineage: Eukaryota > Viridiplantae > Streptophyta > Magnoliopsida > Asparagales > Orchidaceae > Cymbidium > Cymbidium sinense. Next base: position 109,937,041 of record CM038225.1, read on the forward strand.
AATGTAATGTAACAGCCATTTTAATAGTTTGAAATGATGTTCAAGGGGATGATGCATAAATTGTCAAAGAAAGTTGACTGTAAAGGCAATGTCCTTCAGTAATTGTCAAGTATTGCAAACTCCCAACAAGTTGACGATAATACATTGGATCATGAAAATGCGATGTAGAAGCGTTAAATACTTGGGCGGCATTGGAGAATTAGCAAGTGTAGGAAGTCATGCTCGATTTCAAGTATATGCATATTTAGCTAGACTAAGAAAGTATCCAGTAACAACTTTATAAAATTCTATCCCAAGAAAATAGGAGATAGGTCCCAGATTCTTCATATTGAATTGTTGATGAAGATCATTAGTGAAATTTTTGAGAGCTGAAGAATCATTGCTTGTGACAAGAATATCATCAACATATATGAGAATAAATATATGTGTTTGCCCATGATGTAATGTAAGTAAAGATGAATCAAATTTATTGAGCTGAAAACCTTGTTTAAGTAGGTGTGTAGTAAATGTAAGATACCATCTCCTAGGAGCTTGCTTGAGTCCATAAATAGCTTTATGTAGTTTGCAAACATAATGTGGATATTGGCTATCTTGAAAACCTGATGGCTGTTACATAAAAATAGTGGTATCTAATGATCCATGTAGAAAAGCAATGGCAACATCTAATTGAAGAACGAGACAATCATTCGTAGCTATAATAGTTAATAAGATACGAATTGTAGGCATTTTAATAGCAATTGTTTCAATAATTCAAGCTAAATTGTTGATTAAATCCTTGAGCAATAAAAGTGCTTTGTACTTGATAGTAGCATCTAGATTAATTTTGATCCTGTAAACCCATCGACAACCAAGAATAGGAGTGTTGGTAGGTGGAGCAACTAAGGACCAAGTTCCCTGTTGTTGTAGAGCAAGGAATTCTTGAGACATGGCTTGTTGCCATTCTGAAGATTTGTTGGCTTGAAGATATGTGGTAGGAGTGAAAGGAAAGGATTGTTTAGTGTGCAGATTAAATACCTGTTTTAGTTTTAAGGTACCTGTCTTGCAACGAGTGATTATGTGATGACCAAATGGTGAAGGAGGTAGAATAGGAGAGGTAATAATAGGAACAATAGTTGAATTAGAGGAATGTGCAGTGGAAGAAGGAGAAATTACTGAAGGAGCTGCTAGGAAAATTGTAAGAATTTTGGAAGTAGTGGAAGAAGGATTGGAAGAAGAAGAATTGAAGTAGTAGTAATGGAGGAAGTGAAGGAGGAGAAGAGGAGAGGAGGAGACTACTGAAAGGTTGTTTCTTCAAAGATAACATCAGAAACAAATAATTTTGTTTGTCCTCGTTGAAATAAAGATAATGTCTTGAGTAGAATATCAAGAAAGATACAAGGAAGAGACCTTGGAGAAAATTTATTAGAGGAATAAGGTTTGAGCCATGGAAAACAAAGACAACCAAAACCTTAAGATGATTGTAGATAGGTGGTTTGTTGAACAAAAGTTCAAATGGAGATTTCATCGAGATTGTGAGAGAAGGTAAGTGGTTGATGAGGTAGGTGGACATGAAGAGAGCCGCAAGCCAAAAGCTGGTGAAGAGATGTGCTTGTTGTAAAAGAGAGCGGGTGGTTTCAATGAGATGGTGATGTTTGCGTTCGGCAATGCCATTTTGTTCAGGAGTATATGGAGAACAATATTGATGGAGAATACCACGTTTTGTAAGAAAATTATGAAGATGTGCAGTTTTATATTCAGTATCACCATCTGATCGAAGAACTTTAAGCGTAGCATTAAACTGTGTCTTAATCATACAAATAAAGTTTATAAGATGTTGAGATGTTTCAGATTTAGATTTCATGGGAAAACCCCAAGAATAACGGGAGAAATCATCAATAAGCAAAACATAATATCGAAAATCATCTATGGATAAAACTAAGGAAGGACCCCAAACATCGGTATAAACTAATTCAAATGGATTACAACTAGATTCCATATGTTTTGAAAAGGGTAATTTATGGCTTTTTGCCATTTTACAAGCAACAAAAAACACTATGGGATGAAATACATAGAGAAGCTTTCTTGAGCAATAGCTTAAAGAATAGCGCATGTGGATGTCCCCGGTTACAAGAGAAGCATTGGAGAGATTAGAAGCAAAACGTTTAGTGATGAAGCTACAATAGGATAGAGACCATTGTAGCTAGTGCCCTTTAAAAGAACTTGATTGGTCGAAGGATCCTTGATGATGTAGCCATGTTTGTGAAAAGAAATAACACAGTTATTATCAAGAATAAGTTTATGGATGGATAAGAGATTGTGAGAAATAGAAGGAACATGCAAAAGACGTTTGAGATAAGCTTACGGGTTGCATTAGGGGAAGGTAGAATCCCTTGACCTGTATTGGTTATAGGAAGAGAGGCACCATTGCCTACAATAACATCATCATTTCCTCTGTATGGTTTAGAATGTTGCAGCTGATCAAAGTCTATATATGTGAGGTAGCTCCTATCTAAATACCAATCAGTGTTAGATGATTGAGATTTGGTGACAAGAATGATTTTGAGTCTGTTGTTCATTGGAATTATTGTTGTAATGATGCCAATAATGGATAGCCAAATGCCCTTGTTTATTATAGATTTGGCAAGTCAGATGTGCAACAACTACTCTTCCTCTTTTCTGAGATGACGAGTTTCCTCTTTTGTTAAAAAAATGACCTCCTCTCTGATTATATGAATTTCCTCCTTTATAGATGTGTCTACCTCTATTTGAGATAAGAGCAAGAGACGATTACAAACTGAGTTGTCTTTAATTTGTTCATTACTTATATTAATTTCCTCACTGATTAAGAGAGAATACAGATCTTCTAGAGGGATGGGCTGAAGTGTGGAATGAATTGCAGTTATGAAAGCATGATATTGATGAGGTAATCCATTAAGAATATATAATATAATATCCTCAGTATCACTGTGTGATCCAACAGCTGTAATATTATCTACTAAGACCTTAAGAAAAGATAAATATTATGTCATTGATTGATTTTTATAGAGATATTATGAAGTTCATTCTTCAATTGAATGACTCGTGATCTGTATGTAGGTTGAAGACGCCTTTCAAGAGTAGTCCAAATATCAAAACATGAATGTAAATTGAGAATATAAGGTAAAATAGATGCAGAAATTATAGAATATATAGCAGCAGCTAGATTTTGTTCAATTAATTTCTATGAGTTTCAATCCGGCTTATGAGAGAACTCTTCAGTTTGAAGCATCATTTATTTTGTTGGACAAGAAATGGTTCCATCAAGGTAACCTTCAAAGCCATTTCAAACATCCTCAAAATTTGCAATCTCCATATAGGATAATCTGTCGGTTGAACACGGCGATATTCTTCAATTTGAAATTAGAAACTTCAAAGCAGAGGAATAATAAGATCTGTCTTAAAGCGAGAGGAAGATTGAATTATTTCATGCAGAGTTTTGAGAATCACCCATACCTATAGCGGTAAAGCTCACTGCTCTGATACCATGAGAACAATCTCTTTGTAATCAGCTGAATATACAAAGGAGAACAATCTATTTGTGATCAGCTGAATATACAAAGGTGAACATTGGAAGAATTCTCAAAAGACCAACCAGGAAGGCTGGAGTGAATATGTTTCAGAAAATATTAATCAACTAGCTAATTACAACAGTAAAGTATATAGAGCAGGAAATTCAGTTTGTTACTGAATGGAGATGGAGGATCAGCGATTAGCAAGCAACACATGCAAGAGGAGATAATGTCTTACGCTTCATAACAAACTTATATAAAGACTTATATTATCATAACAAATGCATATAAGGACTTATCTTATCACACACTCATAGCATCTTAGCAATAGCAATCGTAGAGATCATGGAAACAGCTTCTACCCTTATATCGGCTTTCTTCATCTTCTTCCTCCTCTTTACCACCTTCTGCCATCTTCGGCAATCGAAGAACTCAACACTAGGCCCTGTTCCCCTCCCAATCATCGGCCACCTCTACCTCCTCAAAACCCCCCTCCACTGCTCCCTAAGTGCACTCTCCATACGGTCAGTCCTCTTCTCAGCCGACTCAGCCCCATCCTCGTCTCCTCCTGCCATTGAATGCTTTTCCAAAAATGACCTCGCCTTTGCCAACCGCCCACACTTCTTCGCCGGAAAACACCTCGGCTACGACTACTCCTTTCTCGTGTGGGCTTCCTCCGCCTCATCACCGCCAAGGATATTTTTTCCTCTTCACGTATCGACACTTTCACCAAAGTCCGCAAAGAAGAAGTCGCCGCCATGGTGAAAGCTCTTGCAAATGATTCACGCAGCAACGAAGCGGTTAAAGTGCGACCAAGGCAATTCGAGCTCACCCTCAACGTGATGATGAGAATGGTGGCTGATAAGAGATTCAACAGAAATGAAGAAGGAGAGGCGAAGCAGGCTCGGTGGTTTCTTGAGATTGTGAAGGAGACTTTTGCGGTGGTCGGCGTCATTAATCTTGCTGACTTAGTGCCAGAAATGCGGTGGTTTGACTACAAGGGGTTAGAGAAGAGGGTAATGAAGTTACACGAGAAAAGGGATGCGTTTCTCCAAGAGCTGGTGGAGGAGCGGAGAGTAGAATTTAATGCCCAAACTAATCTTGAAGATGAAGGTGGAGAAGATAATTCCTGCAAGCGTAGGAAATGCTTAATTGATGTGTTGTAGGCCTTGCAGACAAGTGATCCAAGGCAGTTCACGGACCGAATAATCAAAGGGGTGATAGCGGTAAAACATTAATAAATTATATTTATATACGTAAAAATATTTATGATTGACCCTCGCAGAAAGCTTAAAAATTGATAGAGATATGAAGTTAATCGTTTGTCTATGGCTTTGATCCACTTTTGATATAAACTTCACAATAATTTCATTTTAATTACATCATAAAATAATTTCGTACTTAATTTCTTATAAGCGGTGCTTATTAAATTAGCATGGAACACTTGACTCTCGAGAAAATATTACGTCAGTCGCGTAGCTTTATATCAGGACTCAATCCATGGACGCGTGTCCCAATTTTTTCCCGTTTTAGCGATTAACGGGCGATGATAAGCAGTAGACATTTCCCCACCCGGCCGTAAGCGTCATTGGCGTATTAACCTACATTTCCCAGCCCTACAAAGCATCGTTGGAATGCAGGAGGAATTTAAAAGAAATATATATGATTTAGGGTTTAGGGTTAGTTTTTCGGGCAAACGAGCTCGAAGAGAAATAGAAAATCTCATTTCCTTTTTACAAAAGAACCATGAAGATGGAGAACGTTGAGGAAATAACAACTATTTTAGCTGAGGATGTATTAAATAGAAATTCATTGGTAATTTTTCTCGTATATTTTTTCTACTATTTGTTAGTGATATTCTTATTCTGTCTGAAGAGAATATGTCCATTACGTCCAATTAGAAGCAAATTGGATGTTTTTTTGTGGAATTTTTATTTTTGAGTGTTATTTTACACTTTCTGTATCTTTTGGAGAGTGATCATTTCAATTTATTTTTCCAACTTCTTATGATTATGTTTAGGGCATTCCAATGGAAGCATTTGGAGGCAGCTTGGATGGTTTCTGGGGGGTATTTGCATCTGTACTCTGTGTACCTCTTTGGAGGGTACAAATCATTTTTGACCTTTTTTTTCAGTTTATTTTATCTACTTCTTATGATTATGTTTAAGGGATTTGCAAAGGAAGCATTTGATGACAGTTTGGATGGTTTCTGGGTGATATTTTGCATCTATACTTACCTCTTTGGAGGTACAAATCATTTTGACTTTTTTTGCAGTTTATTTTGCCAATTTCTTATGATTATGTTTAGGGCATTATAATGAAGCATTTGGAGGCGGTTTGGGTGATTTGGTGGTATTTTATATTCAGTACTCTGTGTACCTCTTTGGAGGGTACAGATCATTTTTGACTTTTTTTTGTAGTTTATTTTGCCAATTTCTTATGATTATGTTTAGGGCATTATAATGGAAATATTTGAGGGCGATTAGGGTGATTTGGGTATTTTTGCATCGTACTCGTACCTCTTTGGAGGGTACAGATCATTTATGGCCTTTTTTTCAGTTTTTTTTCCTACTTCTTTTGATTGTGTTTAGGGCATTCCAATGGAAGCATTTGGAGGCAGTTTGGATGGTTTCTGGGTGGTATTTTACATCTGTACCTCTTTGGAGAATTTTAGATCATTTTTTTTTTTTCAGTTTATTTTGCCAATTTCTTATGATTATGTTTAGGGCATTATAATGGAAGCATTTGGAGGCAGTTTGGGTGATTTCTGGTTGGTATTTTGCATCTATACTCTGTGTATCTCTTTGGAGGGTATAGATCATTTCTGATCCTTTTTTCCAGTTTATTTTGCCAACTTCTTATGATTATATTTAGGGCATTCCAATGGAAGCATTTGGAGGCAGTTTGGATGTTTTCTGGGTGATATTTTGCATCTGTATTTTCTAACATATTTTGTATCTGTTTGGCAGTATCTGATCAATGAGCTATCGATGATGAAGTCGTGATGTAATGACTCAAATTTGGGAAACTCCTTGGCACCACTTGTTCAAAATGAAAGCAGGCGTATGATCGTGACTATACATCAAATTGGCTTCAGTGTTCGGAAGGATCATACTAGTTATTGGCCAAACTCAAAGAAATTGAAATCAAAAGATTTTTTATGTGCAAAAGCTGGTCGGAAGAAGTCTGCCAGTCTAAATGGCTTAACAAAATTCGAGTTGATACAAGCGGTTGTCCGATGATTAGATTCTCTGTTGATTTGGAGGGGAATTGGATGATTAAAAAATATATTCAGCTATCTAATTGAGAAAGTTGGCGGCATAGAGAATATCAGGTTCATAAAAAGAGATGCTTTCAATTTTATTCAGAAAGAGAAAATATCAAGGATTGCGAATGGTGACAGTAATGCATTAATACAGTTGTTTAAGGAAAGGCAAGCAGCGGATGGGATGTTTGCATGGGATGTGCAAGTTGATGAGTCGGATTGCTTAGTAAGTTTTTTTTAGTAATGGCATGTCTAGGATAGAATATGATTATTTTGGGGATGTGATAATTTTTGATATAAGCTATCGACTCAATAAATATAATCTGGTTTGTGCCTCTCTTGTTGAGTGAATCATCAGCAAAATGTATTATTTGGAGTAGCCTTTTTTATCGAAGAGACAATTGAGTCATTCATGGCTATTAAACATTTCTTCATTGATGAATGTAGACATCTATATACAATCCGATCAAGATCGACTATGGCAAAACTATTGAAATTATATTGCCGTACTCATCATAGGTTGTGCTAATGGCATATTTCAAAGAAAGCTCCTTCCAAGGTTCATTGCTTTAATGGTAATAAGATGGTACAAGGGCTATTTTATAAATGCATGAGTAAGTGTGACTCGAGGAAGAGTTTAAAGAGGCTTGTCTCGCCATGTAGAAGAAGGCAATTTGCATGATCATGCTTGGTGAGCTTTATAAGATTAGATCAAGTGGTCCATTATTCTCATTCTGCATGGGCATCTTGTCATGCAACGTAGTGAGTCCATGAACAATGCATGTCATAGAATATCTAAACCAACAAGTTCTCCGATTATTTCTGGGTTGGAAAAGGTTATGGAGACATGCCATGGAATGAACATGACGACTTCAAGTGTAGCCTCATCGATTATTCTTTGTTAAGACCGGTCAATTCTAAAACAAATATGTTTTATACAAGAAAGGTTTACACTATATTTGAAGAGGAATTTTTGCATGGAGTTGGAGGCCTATCGGACTAAGTCGATGACACCATGGAGTATTTGGTGAGAAACTTAGAGAATAAAAATGCATCCAAAACATGGTGAATTTCGATAGACTACCCTAGAAGTAACTTGTACTTGCAAAAATTTGAAATGATAGGATTACTTTGTGCCCTATGTCGAGTTCTTAGTCGGAAGATGTTGTGCATTGACAAGTATCTTCTCATCACGATGGTCTACCGAGCAAAGGGGATATTTACATTGATAGTGCATCTGAGAAAATTAAGAGATGTGGCAAGCACAGATGGAAATACTTCTGGCATTATTTTTCGGAACCACATAAGTCGATATGCATATCAAATAAGTGTCAGGGCACAGGACAATAAGAGAGCTGAGGACTATATGCTTGGATCCCTAAAAAAACTATATGATGATGTCGACTCTATAATAAGTGGGAATTCTCCTCCAGCTGATAAAGCAGTTAAGAAGAAGAAGTCAACCACAACAGATAAGGAAAAGACATCTTAAAATATCCAGGTTAAGCAGCGTCAAAGGGTGTTTCCAACTCAAGGCTTAAGGGATATTGGGAGAGATCCAAGAAAGCCAAGAGTAATTTTCTATTTGCGTATTATTTTTTGGTATTTTAAATATTGTTGTTAATCTTCAAACTCTTCTACTTTTTTGTTGCAGAAACAAAAGTACAGTCTGATAGTGTTGCTGAACGTGTTTCATCACAAGTTGCATCACCACCTTATGCGAGTATTTTTTTAGTGCACGCAAAATATCACACATCGATCTTTGTAAGATAGTATCAACTAATATGATGTTCTACATGCGAGAATTTAACTTCGAGCTCCACAATCAATGATCGTGAACACTAAGGCGATGATGGATATTATTTCAGAAAACATTTTGATGCATGACATTATCCGGTTTGTGTTCTTCGATGTAATCTTTTCTCCAATGCTTTAGAGTCCCAAATATGACTCACTTTAACTTAACAAACACACCAAGATGTTTAGACTGTATTTAGCTAGGGGATTTTGACACTGGTCTATTTGTAGCTCTTTAAGCAATAGTGATTGAGTTAATCCCCTACTGAGGACATTGTAATCATTGGACTGTACCAATAAATATGTGCAATAAATAATAGATCATTTATTGCCTTTTTTTTAGTTTATTTTGTCTAATACTAGAAATAATGTTCATTACATTCTTGTTTAGGCAATTTGAAAGCTATTTGGATGATTTCTGGGTGGTACAGATCATTTATGGCCTTTTTTTCCAGTTTTTTCCTACTTCTTATGCTTATGTTTAGGGCATTCCAAAGGAAGCATTTGATGGCAGTTTAGATGGTTTCTTGGTGGTATTTTGCATCTGTACTCTGTGTACCTCTTTGGAGGGTACAGATCATTTTTGACAGTTTTTTTCCAATTTATTTTGCTAACTTCTTATGATCATATTTAGGGCATTCCAAAGGAAGCATTTGATGACAGTTTGGGTAGTTTTGGGTGGCATTTGTATCATACTACTGTACCTCTTCGGAGGGTACAGATCATTTTTGATAGTTTTTTCTAATTTATTTTGACTGTTTATTGAGATTATGTTTAGGGCATCTCAATGGAAGCATTTGGAGGCAGTTTGGATGGTTTCTGGGTGGTATTTTGCATCTGTACTTTGTGTATCTTTGGAGAATCTGAGATCATTTATGGCCCCAATTTTTTATGCGCTTCTTTTGATTATGTTTAGGGCATTCCAAAGGAAGCATTTGATGGCAGTTTGGGTGGTTTCTGGGTGATATTTTGCATCTGTACTTGGTGTACCTCTTTGGAGGGTACAGATCATTTTTGATAATTATTTTCCAATTTATTTTTTCTATTTATTGAGATTATGTTTAGGGCATCTCAATGGAAGCATTTGGAGGCAGTTTGGATGGTTTCTGGGTGGTTTTTTACATCTGTACTCTGTGTACCTCTTTGGAGGGTATAGATCATTTATGGCCTTTTTTTCCAATTTTTTGCACACTTCTTTGCTTATGTTTAGGGCATTCAAAGGGAAGCATTTGATGTGATTTAAGGTGATTTCACAGGTATTTGCATCAGCCTCATTGTACCTCTTTGGAGATGAGATGATTTTTGCCACCAATTTATTTTTATTTTGCCAATTTCTTATGATTATGTTTAGGGCATTATAATGGAAGCATTTGGAGGCAGTTTGGGTGATTTCTTATTGGTATTTTGCATCTGTACTCTGTGTACCTCTTTGGAGGGTACAGATCATTTCTGATCCTTTTTTCAGTTTATTTTGCCAACTTCTTATAATTATGTTTAGGGCATTCCAAAAGAAGTATTTGATGGAAGTTTGGAAGATTTCTGAGTGGTATTTTGCATTTGTACTCTATGTACCTCTTTGGAGGGTACAGATCATTTTTGATAATTTTTTTCCAATTTATTTTGCCAACTTCTTATGATCATGTTGAGGGCATTCCAAAGGAAGCATTTGATGGCAGTTTGGGTGATTTCTGGGTGATATTTTGCATCTGTACTTTGTGTACCTCTTTGAAGGGTACAGATAATTTTTGACCTGTTTTTCCAGTTTATTTTGGCTGCTTATTTTGATTGTGTTTATGGCATTCCAATGGAAGCATTTGAGGCGTTTGATTTGGTGGTATTTTGCATCACTCATTACCTCTTTGGAGGGTACAGATAATTTTGATCTTTATTTCCATTTTTGCCTACTTCTTATGATTATGTTTAGGGCATTCCAAAGGAAGCATTTGGAGGCTGGATGGTTTAGTGGTATTTTGCATCTACTGTATACCTCTTTGAGGTGCAGATCATTTTGATAGTTTTTTTCCAGTTTATTTTGCTAACTTCTTATGATTATGTTTAGGGCATTCCAAAGGAAGCATTTGATGGCAGTTTGGGTGGTTTCTGGGTGGTATTTTGCATATGTACTCTGTGTACCTCTTTGGAGGGTACCTCATTTACAATTTAAATAGACAAACTCAGAATTGATTTTAGAAATCGGATTTCGACCAAATCCAACTTAAATTTCATAAATTAATAAATAGTAAACTACAATATAGTAAATTTGGATTGGCTCGATTATTTATTACAGCTCTAATTATATTATATTATGCTTAAAATTATTATTAAAAAGTTTATTGGAAAATACAAGTTTTCCATAAAAATTATCTTTCATTCCTTTAGTCCATTTAACTTCAGTGACTCTTAATATTTGATCTTCTGAATCAGTGTTCGCTGTTATTTTGAAAGGTAATTTTTTATAGATCCATCTCATAGGAACTGAACCTGAGAATTATCAATCATCACTCTCAAATATAAATAGATCCATATCATATGTGAAAATATACAATGCAGAATCACTCTTTATGGCAAGGAAATGCTCAATATTCAAGTAGATTATTAATAGATCAGGATTTACAGTTTTTTTTTCTTCATTTTTTTTATTTATATTCGTACTCAAATCATCTAGATTGTATTACATACCACAAACAAGAAAATTTTTAGACTCAAATTAACATGAATTTTACATGGTAACGCATGAATTCTGAATATCACATAAACTCAATGCTTACTTTCTTTACAAGGTTCCAAATTTCTTCAATGAGCACCAATATAAATATAAATATTTCATGAACCAACATTCTTTATCAATTCCACAAGTAGCTTACATATTAAACAAACACAAAGCTCAGTGAAAGGAAGAAGGTAAGAAAATACACTAAATCATAGAAACGAGGAATCAAACTTATGAATGCTGATCCATAAATCTCATGGAACTTGGTAATGAAGTCGATGCTTTAAGATGCCACCAACTCTCTTTATCACGGTGCTAACCTTACTTGTTCCCATTCAATCATCTTCTTCTTCTCTTGGTGTGACTTGCACAGAAGCTGAACAGAGAAGAGGATGAGTTCCCTCCCATTATTCTCTTCACACTACTTGAAGAAGAGCTCTTGGATTTAGCTTTAGGAACTTCATTGATCAGATTGTAGGAAGAAAATGGCAGAGCTCTGAATCTATAGCTTTATTTTCATAATAAAAAAAATAGCTAACAACAATCATAATCCCTAATGGCCAGTAATCACTAATTTAATTTTATGCATTAATTTTGTGCATTCTACTGGGTAACATTTATTTTATGCATTAACATTAATTTTATGCATTCTCATAAATGACCATACCATAAAAATGAATTTAAATGTAGATTTCTTTAAAGAGTATAGACCCCAAATATCAATCCAGAGTAAAATCTCAGTGAAATCAAACTATATGAAATGAGAGAAAAGAAGTTACAAAAAGCAGAGTAAAATATCATCCCAGTCCATGAACTTCAACAAACACTATGTCTTCAGCCCAAATGCATTATACAAACCCATACCAAACTAAATAATATTGTTCTCACTTTGATTTTAAGTCCCAAACAAAATGTAAGTAAGCGACTTCTAAATATATTCATTTTCTTTGGCCAATCTGTTTACCCAATCCCGGAGGTTTCTAATTCCATGTATTTTAAAACATTTTTCGACACTATTTTCTTGGACTAGTATCCACTCACCATTTTGATTGGCCATTTCACGGGATATCATGCACGGCGATCTTCAACAAGTAATTTGATCTAAATAGCCAAAACAAAATCTCAATAAGTTGGAGAAAAAAAATAAGCAAATTTGAAAAGCTTCTTACAATCTCGAATGCTCTTATAGGTTGGTTTGATAATGAGTCATAAAAATAGCCCACGACTTAATATGCCCAACCGGGTATCGGTCGATTATCTCGTGATTAACTCTCGACACATCTGTAGTGACATCGGATGAATATTTTACTTTCCATCTTTAGGCATAACATAACTCTGAGAAAAGAAGAGAACGATTGCACATTATAGCTTTTATATAAATAAACAAGAACTGAATCGTAATACCAACATTCTGTGGGTAACATATGCAAGCATGAAATGTATAAATAAGGGACATACAACCGGACGAGCAGTACTTCTCGGTAGGTGAAGGCATCAATGTACATCGAGAGATATTGATGCCGAACTCATCGATCTCTCGTGTAATAATGATATTCCGACAATACTTTATCACAGTGATAAATATTTTAAATGATCTCTCGAATAGGTTATTTTATGTATGAAGGACCTGATTGAGGCTTGAATTACTTGTCCTCGAACCAGGAGCATGACATGTCAATAAGATCGAGCATCGGCTTAGGCAAAATAGCTTTGGATAAGAACTCAACAATATGAAGTGCCTCGATGCTGCTGAAATTCGATGATGAAAGTTAGTGATGAGCTACATTCACGTGAATAAAGGATCGATCGCGATGATTCATACCTCCGATGCTCCTCCACCATAATGATAGCGGCAAGTGGTCGTCGACCTTTATTGGCTCATCTTTGAACCTATAAAAAATTTATTGAATAATATTTCTATTATCTCAAATTTAAAAGAAAGTAACTTAATACCTCTGGCTTCTCATGTGGCGGAGGCCACCACCACTTATTCTTGATCGAGACTTCTGTAAGTGTGTGTGAAGGGGAAGAAACATCTTTCCTCTTTCTTATCTGTGCTTTAACACCATCAATGTTTGTCAATTCTGGGTTTGGCGTCATGTAGTGGTGGCCTCCACAAGAACTTCTCCCCAATTCCACATGGGCTTCCCCTTTTGAAGTATCCTCAATGGAAGCTCACGTGGTAGCCTCCACAAAGCTACCTCTGTGCCCTCCTGGGGGCTTTACATGTGGTAGCCTCCCATGGGTACCATCCACGGGAAGCTCATGGTAGCCTCCGAAGAGTTTCCCCTGGTGACCCCCACAGAACCTCCCCACATTTGGGGGTAGGGCCCCCTCACAGAACATCCTCGATAGCGGCAAAATCAAGCCCACCCATCATCTCGTTATTGTTGCATGAAAGATGATCTTGTCTCTTTCAAGTCCTTGAAACCCTGCAATCCTCTCCATTAAAGTCTGTGGGGGGTGAGGCGGCTAGAAACACTGGGGGAGAATATCGAGGAGAGACATAGGAGAGAGTCATGGGCCTGATTGGACTTAAAATGGGACTCGGGCTCCACATGTAGATTGTTGGGCATGGGACAGGAGAAGGAAATTCTCCTCTTAATATGTCCTGAATGAAAGGCATACGTGGTAATAAAAATGTGAAGACATACAACATAAATAAAGATATTCTTATATGAACTAAGTGATATTATTATATGTCACTGTCCTCCCAAACCGGTGAAAAGTATTTTTTGAAACTCTATTTTTTACCATCGGACATACATGGCTTTCGGTTTGAGATAATGCTTGATGCTTATGTGGTCTATATCTACAATGAATATTTTAAATAGTAAACTTCAACACATTAAATTACCATCCTTGAAATATAAAACATACCATCGGAAGAGTGAAAACCACTCATGTAACGCCCTCACGGGTCGAATCTTTGATGCAATAACATCAAATTGGAAAACTAGAAAGTCTCAAATGGCCTCTGCCTAGTTGTATTCAGCAAATCTATCTATGTCATCGACGTAAGAAATCAATTTTGATGCCACCCTGTAATTGTGATATACAAAAAATAGATTTGACAGCAGAAAATGTATATAGCAAAAAATCTTTACGAAGCATCATTCTCAAGTTGATTCTTGTAGTCGATGACCACGACGGATTTACCCATGACCTTCTCCCCTCTGTTTGGCATCCCTATCATCAATGCAACTTCATCGAGGTGAAAGGAATGTCCGCCCAGAAAGAAAGCTTATGTCCAAGAAGAGGATCGATGTAATGGCGAAGTCTTACTTGATGGAGTCTAATGAATTGATGGAGATGAAGCCTCTTTAAAATGTCGGTGGCTTCATCGGTAAGCATGTTGTAATATTATCGAACACATTCTCGATGGTAGGCACGCATCTCGAAGTTATCCTTTTCCGGACATGATAAAGAAAGTCATTAGGTCAAAATGATGTACCCTCCAAAGAGATACGATCTGAGATGAAAATACCACCAAAATATCCAAAGCGCCATCAAATGCTTCCTTTGGAATGCCCTAAATATAATCATAAGAAGTTGGCAAAAAACTGAAAAAAAAAGGTCAAATGATCACGTACCCTCAAAGAGGTACATGAGTAGAGATGCAAAATACCACCACAAAACCACCCAAATTGCCATCAAAGAATGCCCTAAATATAATCATAAGAAGTTGGCAAAATAAACTAAAAAAGGTCAAAATGATCGTACCCTCAAGAGGTACAGTCTGAGTCAAAATATACCAAAATCACCCAAACTGCCTCCAAATGCTTCCATTATAATGCCCTAAATATAATCATAAGAAATTGGCAAAATAAACTGCAAAAAAAGGTCAAAATGATCACCCTCAAAGGTACACAGTCTGATGCAAAATACCACCTAGAAACCATCCAAAGCCCTCCAAATGCTTCCATTGGAATGCCTAAATCAAAGAAGGCAAAAAAAATTGGAAAAAAATAAATGATATGTACCCTCCAAAGAGGTACAATCTGAGCAAAATCATCCGAAACCATCCAAACTTCCTCCAAATGCTTCCATTGGAATGCCCTAAACATAAGCATAAGAAGTAGGTAAAAAAAATTGGAAAAAAAAGACCAAAAATGATCTATACCCTCCAAAGAGATACATAGAATACATATGCAAAATACCCACCAAAACCATCCAAACGCTCAAATGCTTCCATTGGAATGCCCAAACATAATCATAAGAAATTGGCAAAATAAATTGTAAAAAAAAGGTCAAAAAATGATGTACCCTCAAAGAGATACGTAGTCTGATGCAAAATACCACCCAGAAACCACCCAAACTGCCTCCAAATGCTTCCATTATAATGCTCTAAACATAATCATAAGAAATTATCAAAATAAATTGCAAAAAAAGGTCAAAAATGATCTGTACCCTCCAAAGAGGTATACAGAGTAAAGATGCAAAATACCTAAACCATCAAAACTTCCTTTGGAATTCCCATAATCATAAGAAATTGGCAAAATAAACTGGAAAAAGGTCAAAATTGTACCCTCAAAGAGGGTACAGTCTGAGTCTGAAATACCACCAAGAAACTGCCTCCAAATGCTTCCATTATAATGCTAAAACATCATAAGAAATTGGCAAAATAAATTGGAAAAAAGGTCAAAATGATCCTCTCAAAGAGGTACATAGGTACATATGCAAAAAACCAAAACCATCCAAACTTCCTCAAATGCTTCCATTGGAATGCCTAAATATAAGCATCTGATGAAAAATAAAGAAAAAAAGGTCAAAATCATCTACCCTCAAAGAGGTACAGTCTGAGATGCAAAATATCACCCGAAACCATCCAAATGCTTCCTATTATAATGCCTAAACATAATCATAAGTAGGCAAAATAAATTAAATAAAGGTCAAAATGATATGTACCCTCAAAGAGGTACACCAGTCAGGTAAAAATCACCAAAAATCCAAACATCTCAAATGCTTCCATTATAATGCCCTAAACATAATCATAATAAATTGGCAAAATAAATTACAAAAAAAATATCAAAAATGATCTGTACCCTCCAAAGAGGTACACAAAGTATAGATGCAAAATATCACAAATCCCACCAAATGCTTCCATTATAATGCTAAACATAATCATAAAAAATTGACAAAATAAACTGGAAAAAAGGTCAAAATTATCCCCAAAAGTACAAGAGTACAGAGATGCAAAATCACCCAAATCCAAATGCTTCCATGGAATGCCATAATTCAAACAAAATAAATAAAAAAAAAAAATAATTTGTACCCTCAAAAACAAACCTGAGATGCAAAAGCCACCGAACCATCCAAATAGTCTCAAAATGCTTATTGGAATGCTAAACATCAATCAAAATAAGTGGCAAAAAAATGGAAAAATGATAAATGATCTATACCCAAAGAGATATGAGTATGATACAAAAAACCAAAATCCAAACTTCCTCCAAATGCTTCCATTGGAATGCCTAAACATAAGCATAAGAAGTAGCAAAAAAATTAGAAAAAAGTCATAAATGATGTACCCTCAAAGAGGTACCGAGTATATGCAAAATACCACCCGAAATCATCCAAAATGCCTCAAATGCTTCCATTATAAATGCCTAAATATAATCATAAGAAATTGGCAAAATAAAATTTGGAAAAAAAGGTCAAAATGATCATCTAAAGAGGCACGAGTCTGGTCAAATACCACCCAAATCATCAATCAAATGCTTCCTTTGGAATGTCCTAAACATGATCATAAGAAGTTGGCAAAATAAATTGAAAAAAAACTATCAAAAATGATTTATACCCTCAAAGGGTTTAATACAGATACAAAATACCTTTAAACCATCAGCTGCCATCCAAATCTTTATTGGAATGTGGAATGCCCTAAACATAATCATAAGAAGTAGGCAAAATGGAAATAAAGGTCAAAATGATCTATCCTCCAAAGAGGTACAGTACATATGTAATCCCGAAACCATCCAACGCCATCAAATACTTCCTTTTCAAATCCCCCAAACATAATCATAAGTAGGCAATTTAAACTAGAAAAAGGTCAAAATGATTTGTACCCTCAAAGAGGTACACGAGTCTGATGTACAAAAAAAAACGCCTCCAAATGCTTGGAATGCCTAAACATAATCATAACAAGTAGGCAAAAAATAACTGAAATAAAGGTCAAAATGATCTACCCTCAAAGAGGTACACAGTCTGAGATGCAAAATACCACCAAGAAACCATCCAAAGATCATTTTGCTTACATTTGAATATAATGAACATAATCTAAAGAAAGCTAAGGAAACTAGAAAAAAAAAATATGATGTACCCTCGAGATCAGGAGAATCTATACAAAATAACATATAAAGAGATTTCCTGATAGTGAAAAGAAAGAGTAAACTCTAAATTCATTCTAGTTGAGAATGCATGTGTAAATACCTCATGTAGTCACCTACAATACCTCAATTTTTTGATTTGCTATATCAGCGAAGGCCGTGCACCGATCGAGGCGGGGCTAAGGCGAGAAAAAATCCTTCATGAAAGCCCTACTCGTGATGAGGAATGTCGAGCGTCGGTAATGTTTCTCATTCTTCTTCTCCGCTTTGAGCGAGGCGGGTGCCAAGGGAAGTATAAACGGCGTCGTTAATACACCAACGACGCTTACGGGTCGGGCGGAAATGTCTTTTCTAGTTATCTTAACCGTTAATCGCTAAAATGGGAAAAAAATTGGGACACGCGTCGTCCATGGATTGGAGTCCGCATGTAAAGCTAAGTGCGGACTCCTGACGTAATATTTTCTCTCGACTCTCACAGTGGAATGGGCCCTCGCGCTCTTCTTAAGCAACCCTGCTTGCCTTGAAAAAGCAGTGATCGAGCTCCACTCCCGAATCAGCCATGCCTGCCTCATAAATGAATCCGACCTCCCAAACCTTCCCTATCTCAACTCTATCATCAAAGAGACACTGCGCCTTCGGCCAGTTGGGCCAATCATTTCCCATGAGTCGGCGGAGAATTGTACCGTCAGCGGCGTGGAAGTGCCGAAGGGAACAATGTTGCTTGTGAATGCTTGGGCCGTCCACAGAGAGCCAGAGCAGTAGACGAAGCCCGATGCTTTTAGGCCGGAGAGGTGAGAGGATAAAGAAGAAAGAGCGAGAAAATCAGGAAGGTTTATGGCTTTTGGGATGGGGAGGAGGGTTGGTGGAGGGTTAACCTGCTTTGTGGGGCTTGCTCTGGCCTTGATCTTGGAGTGGGAATTAGGAGATGGCAAGGAGTTGGATCTCAGTGAAGGGCATGGGCTGTCTATACCGATGGCTACGCCATTAAGAGCCATATGTAAGAAGCGAGAGTTTGTGATGGAGACCTGGTTCGTTTAGTTAGTAGTGTGTTTGAAGTTCAACTTTTATGACTTTTGGATGAGATAGAAGTCATTTTATTCTTAGTGGTTGAGAGTTTTGATTTTAATTAAAAAATCTTTGATTTAAATAGCATATATAATATGTGTGTGAATTTGTAATTAAATTTGTTCAAATACCTTTAAAAAATTTTGGATGAGATGTGATAATGAGAAGAATTTTAGTGATATGAGTGAATTATTGGAGCAATAAGCTTTATGAGATACCATATTTATGCATCATTATCATAACAACAACAACAACAACAACAACAACAACAAACCTTTATCACAGTAAGTGGAGTCGGTTACATAAATCTTTTTGTATACTAAGATCATTTTGTATACATCTTAGCCAAGTCTTTTTAAGTCTACCTCTACATTTCTTAACATAAGACAAATCTAATGCATCTACTCTACTAACCGGGATCGGATGGCCAACGCTTTATGTGGCCAAACCATCTAAGGCGACTCTCTCTAATTTTATCTGCCACTAGAGCTACTCCAACTTTTTCCCGAACATACTCATTTTGCATTTTATCTCTAAGAGTAAAGCCACTCATCCACCTGAGCATCCTCTTCTCTGCAACACTTAATTAGTCTTATGCTTCTCTTTTATTGGCCAACATTTTGCACCATAAATTATTGCAGGCTTTATCACTATCTTATAAAATTTTCTATTAAGTTTAAACGGTACTTTTCTATCACACAAAAGATGCATTCCTCCACTTCAACCATCCAACTTGAATTCTACTAATAACATCTCTATTTATTTCACCATCATTTTGAACAATAGAGCCTAGATATCTGAATGGCTTACTCTTTTTAATGACTTGTTCACCCAATGTCACAATATTACCACTAGAAATTCTACAACTAAAATTACACTACATATATTCAATTTTGGATCTACTTAAACAAAAATCTTTAGACTCTAAAGACGACTTACATAATTCAAGTTTCTCTTGGACTCCCTCTCTAGCCTCTTCAACAAGAAGAATGTGATCAGCAAAAAGCATACACCAAGGTACATCTTCTTGTAAATGCCTAGTAAGAACATCCATAACTAAAGCAAAAAAGATAAGGGCTTAAAGTTGATCCTTGATGTAATCCAACTTAAATAAGAAAATATTTTGTCAATCCTTCTTGTGTTTGGACACAAGTAACAGCCTTAGTATACATATCATTAATGACTTGAATATAACAAATATTAACTCCTTTCTTTACTAGAACTCTCCAAAGAACATCTCTTGAAACTTTATCATAAGCTTTTTCTAAATCAATAAATATCATATGTTGATCCTCCTTACTTTCTTTATACTTCTCCATCAAACCCCTTAATAAATTTATAGCATCCATAGTAGATCTACCTAGCATGAAACTAAACTGATTGTGAGAAACTTTTATATCATGTCGTAACCTATGCTCAATTACTCTCTCCTATAATTTTAATATATGACACATTAACTTAATTGCTCTCTAATTTGCATGCTCTTGTACATCACCTTTATTTTTAAATATAGGAATCAACAAACTCTTTTATCCAAAAAAGAAATAAAATCTTTCATTTATATTTCTTGTGTTTCAAATCAATTTTAAACCTAATCCATGGTAAGTTAATTCTTTTTTACAATTTTTAAATAAAATCATTTATTCATCAAACTTATTAATATATCTAAATAAAAATATGTAACCTTACTTGAAATAAGATTTTAAACATGATTTAAATAAGATTTTAAACAAGATTTTATGAGGTTTTGGACAAAGTTTAAGCAACAAAAAAAAAACTTTAAATCCTACATAAGCTTAAATCTTTCTTTGCTCTACTATAAAGAAGATGTTTAGTTTAAAAAAATTGAATAAAAAATTAATTATGACAACATAAGCTCTACCAAACAATAACTATGTAACTTTAATTTTTATAGAATCTTAAATTCTTTTCTCCTTATGGACTCAACGATATCAACCTCAGTGAGTGCCCATCAATGTCTTCTCAGATAAGCTCTCGTCATGATGTTATGGCTTCTCTTTCACTAAGGTGTTCAAGAAATTTAGGATAAATGGCTATAGGGTGTGAGAGAGTGCATGTTGCAATGTGAAGGTGTATTCAAGAGGGCCATGGAAAAATCAAAGACTCATGAAATAGTAGGAGTTCTTGGGTGAAGATGCTATTTAAAAATTACAGTAGATATTATAATTTTTTATTTTAAAAAAATCATATCATAATTTTCTAGTTGCCATCTCACTCTATCAAGTATGAAAATGCAGCTTTACACAACAGCTTTTTCAAAATACAATAAAAATATAGTTATCAAAATGATAACTGTGGTGCATTTTAACATCGCACCGCATAGCTATTTTAAAAAGAGTAATTCTCAAAGATGTGTTGTCTCAATGAATGAAATAAATGAATTAGTATCAAGTAATATGCCTTGTAGTATCCTAATAATAATTTAACAAAGAGACTCATGCAACAATATATCAAGATATTTGATTTAATTTTTATGGACATATATTTTGAGACAAATAAGCATAAATTAATATTTAACATAAACATACATTTGAATCATTTTGATGATCAAGACAACTATAAAATCCACTAAATAAAATATTTATATTTTAATATATAATTCATCAACAGATTGTTCAACACGACGACTTTCAGGATGTCACCCATCATAGTGCTGCTCTCTCCCAAGCAGGCTTAACTGAAAAGTTCTCATGGGATCTGGTGTGCTGGTGCGGTCATGTCAGCTGAAGAATTGGAATAAATTGAGCTCATCCGGAACCCGTCCATGCTGCGGTAAGGCTTCAAAATATCAAGATAAGTCCAACTGCACACATCTGATGTCGTGCACCCACGTAGATCTTTCCGGATTAGGGTCATAATGGCAAATCAGATGATTGAGCGTGAAATTATGGCAATTTCTGTACGGCCTCCAAACGAACGCACATATCAGCCTAGTGGACCCCACGACTCGTGTTTTTCAGTCCGAGCCATCCCATCAATGACGTTTTCAGAGTCAAACACTGAGTTCTCCGACTTTAACGTTAAACTAAAATACAAATAAAAATAAATAAAATGGGCAACATCAACAGATGGTTCATCACGATGACTTCCCAAGAGGTCACCCATCATAATGCCCAAGCACGCTTAACGAAGATTTCTCTTGGGTCTGTCGTCATCGATCCTCTATTTGATCTTTATGTGGAACCCGTCTCTGCGGTAAATAAAATTATGAATCGTCCCACGATATGCCTTTAACTAAATAATAAATTTTATTTATAAAATATTTATATTTTAATATATAATTAATTTATTGATTTAATATTTCAATTAATGAAAAATTTCACTAATTTCTAAAATATACAAGAATATTCACTAATGTATTTACTTTACTTCATATCTTTCACCAAACAAATATATTTCATTATTTCTTTCTGAAACAATTTGTAAAGTATTTAGAATTATTTTATTCACTTTCTCTGTATTTTTTTTGATATCTAAAAAGATCATAAGTTACATTTTCTCTCTCAAAATCATCTCCTAAGCTGGCGCCTGATATAACGCTGTAAATTAAAATATGGATCCTGCATAAATGATGATTCCTTGACGCTGACCAATTAAAATATGGATCTTGCGTTAATAAAAAAAACAAAAACAAAAAAAAAATCCTTGATGCTGACCAATTTGCCTGAAAGAAGAAACTCGGGAAGCTTACATGAGATCTAGGAAGTTAAAACTCTTTGAATTTGACTTCAAATGGAATCTACAGAGTTATGATTCCCTTGTTGTTTGGAATTACGTACAGATGCTCTTTACTATTTTGGGCTTACTATGAATAGCATAGTTTCCTCATACAAATATTTTTTTTTTTTTTTTGGAAATCATACAAATATTCTTTTGCTGTCATTTTTTTCCTTCTGAAATTAGACCCTTATAGTAAAACGAGCTTGAGACTTTTTTTGTTTGTTCGTGTTACTCATTGAAATTTATTTTGTTATATTACTCATTTATATATCGAGCAAAATGTCTGTTATTTAGTTTAACTAACGATAAACAGTATCTTACAATGAGTTTTTTTGACGTAGGATTCCAAGTCACTGCGATAGTTTTAACCACTAATTCATTATTGTATTTGTGACATATAAATATGTTAGTATGTATATAATAATAATAATAATAATAATAATAATAATAATAATAATAATAATAATAATAATAATATAATAATGATAATAATAATAGTAATATAATAATAATAATAATAATAATAGTAATACAATAATAATAATAATAATAATAATAATAGTAATAAACAAAAATAATAGTAATACAATAATAATAATAATAATAATAATAATAATAATAATAATAATATAATATAATTTTTTATTTCAAGCTAAATCGAGTTAACAATCGAAACAAATGATTGTTCAGTTCGCTTTATATATCGCTTGAAATGTCTAAATGTTATTTCGTTTAGACGAGCAGTAAATTTACATAACGAGCACATTAAATTTCAATAATAAGCTTTTTACCTACTTCCGGCCATTCGTTTCTGCTGCCACTTCATACAGGTTATGAACTTCAGTGCATCGCCTTGTCATAATCATAATGTTTTCAACACGCTATATTTTTCATTTTTAGAGGAAATGAATAATTTGCATTTAAGTTACATAACAGTTTCCAATAGATTTGAAAACATCTTAACAACAATCAAGTTCGTGATGATTATTGGTCTGTTGAAGCTCTTGACATCCTCAATTCCTTGTGATTTGCTTCGCTTGGAGTCTGCTAAATTTTTCTGTCATTATTTTTTTGGGTAATTTTTTATTTATTTTTATGTTGATGAGGCGCTGCTTTTGACATTTGGTTTCGAACCCCGCCGCTTTGCTATTCTTTAATTTGCTGATCTTTTACTGGAGAAAAATTATTAGGTGCAGAGTTTAGGTATAATTATTCTAATAATATATCATCATGCTCAATCAATATACAGAAATTATGTATTGATTATAAATATTATATATTATTATTTATATAGATGATATATATTATTATATAATTAATTATATCGATACATATCTTTATTGATATATAGTTATGTATTAGGACGTCACTTATTATGTTATTGAAGTTATATATCCCAATGCATATGTCAATTATTTTTATTTTGGAGAATAGTGAAAACAAAAGCTCAAATTAATATTAATAAAACCATTTGATTATATAATTGATTGAGAAGTATAACATAAACTCAAGGAATAAATTAAAAATCGTCTTGCACATGAGACGAGCTCAATTTTTTGGTGGCATGAACTCACAAAAGCCGTGGAGCCAACTAACTAGCACAAGTATAATGATTCATATAACTGATCATAACCCATAATTTATCATTAATTTTTTGCAATAGTAATTTAGTTTTTCTTTGATTTTTGTGTTATGATTTATTTAAGCTGTATCTATTTATCTGTAAACAAAAATATATTATAGTTTCATGTTAGGTCATTTTAGGTTCCAAATTATGCATTATTTTCAAAAAAAAAAAAAAAAAAAAGCACGGGAGATTTACATACATACCACTCAATTCTTAGATATTTACATATCAAAATCTAAATCTCAATTTTTTTGCATATATAACATCACAATCCTTAATATCACATCAAAAATATCATCATCATTAGTTTTTTTAAAAGTGAAATGCACCTTTTTTAAGTATATAAAAGTATTAGATAAGTAAAATTTTATTTTTAGGTGTTAGATATGTAAATATATAAGAATTGTGTGATATATATGAAAATCTTTCAAAAAAAAAAAAAGCAAAAAAATTGTGTGCATCATCAAAATGTTTCTAGGTCTAATAGTCATTAGGATGAGCCACTGAATTTTCATCAAGATAGAAACTTTTTAATTTGCCATACCGTGTCATCTATAGTCTATTTATATATGTGACGCCTTTGAAGTTTGCATGTCATTTAAATATAAGTTATATAACATAACACTTATTTATGAGTTGAACCACATAATTTGCAAATTGTAATCTAGATGCTAGATTGTTTCCATTGTGATATGCTAGAATTCCATACTTCAATTGGCCAATGTTGACCTCTATAACTACTCCAAAATATATTTTGATATACTTGACGAAAATAATGGACGATGTGCACGTAACAAAATTTAGACTAAAATGTTTCGACTGAGATTAATCGTTCGGATATTGTCCATTCGCGAAATACATTGTGGAGATATATTTAAAATATCAAATCTTCTTAGAGGAGCTTATCGTCGTCAGTAAGATCGACAACAATGTAATATCGAACATTGAAAGTAATATCACATGAATAAGAGTTGAAACACTTCTAGTGCCTTCAAAATTCATCAATCAACCTTCAATCGTAAATAAAATGGTGATAGCATCAATATGTCCAGATGTTTGAATTACTTAGAAAGACACTCATATTATATGACTCATCTATTGAAAATAAGTTTGAAAAGTTTACTGAAACTCAATGAGATGATGCGACATTCAAGACGCATGAATTTTGCGAAATTTGGGACTCATGAATTTTCGGAGCAAAAAATAAGTTTTTATTAAAGTCAATACTTTATCACCTTTATTAATCATAATTTTTTAAAAAAATTGTTGCTTATAATTTACACATCGTATTGTTCAGCTAAAAAAGAAGTGTATACATTATGCAAATATTTGTAGGTCTCATAATCATTAAAATGAGTTACTAAATTGTTATCAAGATAGATATTTTCAATATGCCATACTAATTTGTGTCTGTGTGTGAAATCTTTGAAATTTTAGTGCCATTGAAATACAACATATCAATTCTTTTTTGGGCTGAACTACAAAAATAATCTAAATTGATGTATTTATTACATCATGATATAGTGGAACTCCATACTTTTGTGGTCAATTCTTATTAAAGTCAATAATTCATCAACTTTGTCGCGCATGACATCATAATAATAGAATTTTGAATTATTTAACGAGTGATAGATCTTAAAAAACTAGTCAATATTAAAGAAATAATAAGATGAAATCAATTTATATAAATAATCAATCATTGTAGAGATCTTCTTTCATCATTAAAAGCTTTTCTCTAAAAACTGTGAGCTCAACAACACAACCCAAATTATAATATCATGATATTAAGCTGAATAATACAGAAGACCAAAATATAATTAAATACATCTTGAGTAGATAAAGTTAGACTTTATGATAATGATGACAATGAAGATGATTATATCCTATATCACCACATGTATTAATAAATAGTTATAAAATCAAAAAGTCTAAAGACTATGTTATAATACAAGTGATTAATAATATAAGAGATGAATGATTCTTTAATTGTGAATGTTAGTAGACGTGTGTAACAAAGTTTTCATAGCATTCGGTCTTGATTTATTTTTCACAATGAAGTCAGACATCCCAATAACTAAGCGCTTTGATTCAAACAGTATGCTTCTTAGTTTCAATCAAAAGGTTTTAAACTATAATGAACAGATACGAACATGGGATACGAATACGCATTGGACACAACATTATTGTTGACCTTCATATATGTGTCATAAGTTGAGTCAAGCCTACAAGTCGAATTTGATGGACTTCGGAGGTGACAGTGCGCAAATCGGGACTCAAAATATACTCGACGTCACCGAAAATGTTTGAAATGACCTCCGATCGACGAACGGACTTCACGCATTCAGAACGTCAAAATTGACCATGATATAAGTATTGCAATCTAAAGAGTAACCGATCGAGCGAGCGACCTACCAATATGTCGACACGCATATCGGAGTAAAGAAGTTGCGACAATGTTTGAACGACCTCCGTTCATAAAATTGATCACGTCGTTAGCTTTGAAATATCAAAAACTATCAAATGATACTATCCACGCTTAATTCAGACAAGTCTATGCAAATGTCGAATGATTTGAAGTGACAGTGCGTAAACCGAGGCTGAAACACACAGGATGTCGCCAAAATCAACCCAAAAGACTTCAGATCGATGAACGAACTTCGCCATCACGTTTAGAACGTCGAACATAAATGTTTCACAACTTGATGATCGACCGATCAAGCAATCGCATCGTCAACACGCCTGCACATATATCGAGATCGGGAGACGCCGATGTAAACCAAATGACCTCCGTTCGTGAAATTGATTGTGTCATTAGCTTTGAAACATCGAAATCTATCAAGTAAGATCATTCGCACTCAATTCAGATAAGTCTGAGCGAACGTTAAGTGGTCAGAAATGATAATGCATTTTGAGCTGAACTAGACTCAATTTGACGCCGACTTGAACCAAATAGCCTCTGATTGCGAAATGGGCTAGGTCATAGCATTTAGAATATCGAAAAAAGCTAAGATTGATATATATATTGGCCATGTGATTTTATCGGCGTAAAAAGTCAATTAATCAACTTAAAAAATTAATTTAAAAATAAAATCTAACCCAAATCACCCTATTCCTATTTGGACCGACCCCTTCCCTAACTCGACCCGCTCCTCTTCACACGTGAAGCCCTTGACCGAATCCTCCCTTTCTCGCACGAAGCCCTCGTGCGGTCAAACTCAATTCGCTCGGCTTCACGCCCGTTCGAATGCACGGTGAGCAACCATTACCGCTGCTCCTCTCCGACCGATCCCTCGCACTTCCTTCTTCCCTCCAAACAGAACAGGAACGAGCCCTCTCCATCTTTTTGGCATTCTCACTTTCCTCCAAATTAAAAAACCACATCCCATTTTTTCTCCTCACTCAAAACTTAAAAAGGTAAGCTCCTCCTTCCTCTTCCCCTTCTTCTTCTTTCTCTTCTTTTTCTTCTTCTTCCTTCTACTTCTTCATTCTTTTTCTTTCTTCCCTTTCTTCTTCATCCTTCTCCATTTCAGGCTCCATTATATTAAGATCACGACTGTAGCCCGTATACTCCCCAAGGACTCTACCCTTTGAGTTTTGAATCATAGGGTATACTTGATAGGACAAACAACCCTCTGTCATCTAAGGTAAACTTAAGACTACCTCCTTTGGCAAACACCACCCTAGGTCTACAAGAATTTCTTGGGCAGTAACCCATGTGTTCGATAAGGATCCTTCAGTCAGTTTTACTACCTCCCTCGACTAAGTAGACTAGGGATCACGCCGGCCGGATGGGAACCATGAGATCTAGATCGGGCATGTCATCATTCCCCCAACCATCCAGTTTAAGCTGAATCGGTGAATTTCATAAATTCCAAATTTTAAACTCCACATGCTGCTACTATACATTATGCATTTAGTGATCTATGACTAGTCTTAATCGAAAGTTCTCTCTCGGCATTGAGAGGGTAATTAACTAAAGTTAAACATAAAACGGAACCAGATCTAAAGTCCTCATCAAATAAGGATGAAATCTCTGGGTAGTGTCTTGTCTACTATTCCATCTACCTTCTGAAAATTACACCTACACATAAATCACTCTCTTTAAATTCAAATTTGTCGAGAGATTGGTGGCAAATTTTTGGAGCTCACAGATTTCTGGCGACTCCACTAGAGACATGATTCTCTTTCCATCTTTAGCTAGTCATATATGTGTTATAGTAGAAGCAAAATATTTGAAAATTCAAAACAAAAATGGTGATTTAAAAGTGTAATAAATTCAAATTACTAATGTATAAAACTCTATGATGAATGAATCATTCTGTAGAGTATATTTTTATTACACTATTATTTTATTCTGTAGTACCTCTTCATTCTAAAGGTATGGGGTGAAATAATAATTACTAATCCTCATATTTCACTTTTACAGAATAGATCTACAAAGCACTCCTTTCATCATTCAGCTAAGGTATGGTGTGAACATCTGCCTAGCCAATGCCGTCATCAACATAGGAGATGTTGGAGCTACTATTCAATTTAGTAGCTTGAATTTCCCCACTATCATAACAGTAACTTCTAAAGTACCCACCCATGGTACATTCATCCAAGGTCATGCTGGAAGGCCTCAAGTTACTAAAGCTCCTACTAGCCATGTTAATTAGTTCGACCAACTTAGGTGTTCTCATGAAGGGAGGTTTAGTTTTCAAAGGCTAGGTCAATCACAGGCCCGTGATGAAAGATCGTCGATGACTATGTCTTTAATGCCTCATGGTTCAATTACTCTGCCGATTGAACCATTTGTACCTGGAAAGCATGATCATGAAACTTCCTCATCAGGAAGCAAATTAACCAAAAAGCAGAGAAGAAGAAGAAATATTGAGCTGAGGGCTCAGCACACCCCTTTCAAATGACCTAGTGAACAAGCGATATTACAGCCAAAAGCGAGTATTCCTACCCACAACAACTTTGATAATTTGAAGTGGGTAAAAAGGAATAGCTCTACTGGTAAAGTAAAGTAGTCCTTTTGGAACCAACAATGTCAAGCTCTATCACTACAAAGGAGACACCCTAAAATACTGTCTACCAGAATACACAAAGTTCTCAATGTAGCCAAGGACAAAGGCTTAATAAAAAGAAAATTTTAGAGGCCTGTGGTAATTGAGAATACTGAAGCTCTACCAAGGAGGTTGTCATCTCTTCTAGTAACTAGTCATCGAGCCTAGTATGCTTCACATGGTGAGCATCAAAGCGTTACACTTGGACCGCATGTCCAAGAATCTGCTGTAGAAAGGTCCCAGCGAAAGGATAAGTAAATATGGAGGCTAAGGCCTCGTAATGAAACTTTGAAGAATGAAAGAGGTGTGACATCTAATACATATACTCAAAAATTTGCCTCAAAAATAACTCATCAGAAGTGGATACCAAAAAGAAGGGATATCATTGATGAAAGACATGATGGTCGACACCCTGAAGAATCCTCTACGGGATCCCATCACATATCAGATTCACCCTCACAAGAGAAGGTTGACTTTAGTCACAGTCATTTAATGGAAGAAGTGTTTATTCCGCATATTGAGCCAGAGATCCACTGGAAACATCGATCAGAAATTCATATGCAAAAAGAAGGTGATGAAGAAGACACTATGAAAGTAGAAGTCATCTATATGGTCAGAGATATAGATGAACTTTTAGCTCAACACCGTCACCGGCGACATGGATCCAGGGAACTTGAACTTGAATTTGATGCTTATGAAGAAGTGTCTTCACAGGAGCAAATAGATGAGGGATCTTTAATCTCTACTAAAGATGAAGAAGAAGAGGATCGAAACAAGAAAGAGATCATGGGTGTTGAAGCTGTTTATATGATTAAACCAGGAAATGATCCGCCTAGTACACATTTTTATACTCAGCTTCATCGTTCAACCCCAGCAACATCTATCTTTACAAATGCACAAGGAGAAGGACAATTAAGTTCTTCCCCTGAGGATGATCATGGAGTAGAATAGCAATAAGAAATAGAAGAAGAAGAAGAAGAAGAGCCTGTACTTGTTGACGCCATGGTGCTAGCTAAAGAGCAAAGAGAAATGCAGCGTCAAATGGAAGTAAAAGATAAGGAAGTAAATTGCACAGCTCGGTACCAAGATGAATGACATGATGGTGTAAATGAATATCATGATGTAGATATTGTAGAAGAATATCACATCAAGTGCAGCACCTATTTTATCTGCTAATCAATAGGTAGCTAATAATGCAACTTCTATACCACCAGTCACTTTGGTACCTCAAGCTCATACAGTACACGTTACACCTGAAGCGAGGAATGAAGTTAACCAACTACCTCTTCAACCGATAATTCAAAATATGGCTAGCACATCGAAGCATTTGTCGCTAGAAACAAAATCAATGAAAAGATAAAGGCATTCATAGCCTGAGCGCTAAAAGGCGGTGAGTAAGTTAGCCTTACTAGAAATGATTAAGTATCATACCCGAAAGGTTACTCAGTGCCAAAATTTAATTCCTTCAGTGGGCTCGATAACTCAAAGCAACATCTAGCCCAATTTAAGGCTACTTGTGGTAGCATAGGAGGGAATAATGTGTTGTATTTTTGTCAATTTTAGAAGTCGTTGGTGTAACCTAAGTATGAAGTGTGAGCAACAATTAAAAGAAGAACATGCAATCCAATTGCTAATGGAAAATATGGATAATAAAATGACACCATTCCTATGTTCAGCATCAATTATAATATTTTAGGACTTGCTCGATAGGGTGGCTAAATTCAAAAAATTGGATCGCCCTAAGTCTGAAATCTATGCAGATAAAGTAAAGAGAAACAAACCTTCAGACTTAAGAAGAAACAAAATTCATGCCGCTTCCTACAACTCAAATGGTGAAAAGCAAGTGATATATAATGTGGATAAAGGAAAGCAGCCAATGTACAATGATGATAAGGGAAAGAAGCCTATTTATTCTAATCCACGGCCAAAATTGGTTTAGGAAGCAATGATAAACCTCAAAATTTTCCAAGTGGTGGAGAGCATCCAAAATAAGCAACAAGAGATGATGAGAGAATGTGGCCATCTCGTAAGAAAAAGATGAATAAAGATTATTTATTTAGAAGAGACAGTGTGGCTAAATTATTTCGGTAAGTAGTCAAAGGTGGTTTACAATTACCAAAAATTGAAAGGCCTGAAGAAGTTGATCAAGTCAGTAATCCAAAATACTGTCCCTATCATCGGATGATCAGTCATCCTATCGAAGATTATTATATCTTTAAGGATTGGTTAGAAAGGAAATATTGGCGAGATAAATTTATATTATCCGACAGTGTTCTAATCAACCCTAAAAGAGAGTCTACAAAAAGAAGGAAAAATCAGTTCAGACTGAAGAATGGGAAACAGTAGTCTCCAAAAAGACTGTGAAAATGTTGAAGCAG
The DNA here is from genome assembly GCA_021442155.1 of Cymbidium sinense. Lineage (NCBI taxonomy): Eukaryota > Viridiplantae > Streptophyta > Magnoliopsida > Asparagales > Orchidaceae > Cymbidium > Cymbidium sinense. Next base: position 109,968,525 of record CM038225.1, read on the forward strand.
TTAAAAGGCGTCCCTAGTGTTAAGTGAAAATCACCACTTGAACTTATATTGGACTTAAGAGAGATAAATGCCTAATCCAAGTATTTGGGCTTCTCAGCGACATTCTGATAATGCTACTTCATCACAGCATGATGAGCAATCTACTAAATGCAGGCCTCATAAATCAAAGAAGTCGGCTAAGAAAAAGAAGATCAAGAAGAGAACTACAACTCAAAAATTATTAACAATTTAGAGGAGTATCACCAAGCTGCAAAACAACCATTTAGGCTTGCAGACTTTATGCCTAAACTTCGCATTGATGAATCGGATGAAGAAGATAATGGTGAATCTTGTCCAGTAGAGACATGTCAAATCATTTATGTAATATCAGATGTTCTTCAATATCAGTTACTCCAAAATGACAAGGGTAGTCAGACAGACTCGATCAACCAATCAAATTCTTATTAGGAAAGCAAGAAGAGCCTAAGAAGTTAACATCTGAATTTTGTTTAATGATCTAACAAGATGATAATAGCTCATATGAAGATCTATATTTTCCTGATGGAGAAGAGTCAGACTCATCGATATCATCACGCATGAAATGTATGAAGTTGAAAATCTAGCCAAAAATAAGAAGGAATTTGAAGAAACTACCTCTAAGAATAGCAAGATAAGGTGATTCAAGTTTAATTGAGAAGTGGTAAAGTCTTACCACCTTCATCAAAGAGGGGAAATACAAATAAAGATAAAGGCAAATAAAATTGAAGTCAATGAGATATCATTCCAAAAAAATCCTAGAATAAGCCTAAATCAAGTGAAAAGATTATAATATTCTATCACATTTGAGAAAGATCGCACAATAAAGCAGGCTCTCTTGATGTTAAAAAGACCTCCGAGAAACTTTGATAAGCTCAAAGATCCGAAAGTTATGAAGCTTACTTTGAAAAAAATGCATGAATAAAGCATTGCAAACTCAAGATCTCCCAGTAATCACATTTTTTTAGGAAGATCTTATGTTGGGAACATGGATCATAACCATCCTCTATATGTTACTGTAGAGAGTGATGGCATCTCGATCAACCAAATATTGATTGATCCAGGTTCTTCTATCAATCTTATGAGTCTAAAGGTATTAAGAGGATTATCACTGATATCCAACATCTTGGGAGAGATAAGTTGATGGTTCATTTCAATGAAAAGGGCGAAAACGGTTCTTTTATTCTCCCGCTCAAGTTCAGATTTATATACATAAGCCAAGTTTCATGTAATCGATGTCGATACATCATTTAGAGCTCTTCAACATGGTCGCATGAGTATGGCATGGTCCCATCAACTATGCATCAATGTATGAAGTATCTAAAAAAGATGGAGAAGAGAAATTCTGAAACTTACAACCATTCTCCATCAATGAAGCAAAGATCATGAAGATGCAAAATATTTCATCCTAAAGAGCCTAAGCTAACAGAGCCTCTTGAAGCTAGATCCACTTTGAACTAAAAAGCAATTTCACAAAGTGAAAGAGCATAAGAAAAAGAGGAAGAAAGAAGGCAATGTCGACTCTCCTAAAGCACTTGATTCTACACCAAATCAAGAAAATCAATTCCTCATTTGGGAAGTGACACAAAGAAGAAGAAGAAGAGAAGAAGAAGAAGAAGATATTCCTATCAAACCTAAGGGAACTTATAAGCTTTCAAGAAAGACAAAGTATGAAATAAGTGATTCTAATTCAGAATATGACTTTGAATCTACTTATGGAAATAGAGTTCAAGTGGTCGCATCAAGAGGATAGCTCACTGTAGATGACTCCTCAAAATTATACCCATCCCTCAAGCTTCAAAGAAATCACCCACTAGAGGTTCATAATATTGAAGAATTGATAACATTCTGTGTGCCATTGAGTGAGAGTGAAACAGAACTCTATTTTACAAATCAAGAGTCTCACCTCATTTTGATCACCTACTCAACATGAAAATTGATGAGATAGTGCCAACAAGAATACCAATATACTATCCAAAATTATGAAGAATGATGCATAAGCTTAGAATTCATATTGGAACTACTAAACATAGGACTCAAATCTTTAACAAGATGTGGAGCTAAAGAAGTCCTCAGGCATCACAAAGAAGTGATAAGTTTATAACTAAAGGTCTTGGGTTCATCCACAAATCTCAAAATAAAGTCTATTATAATATAATAGAAGTGAGATCAAAATAAATAGTGATGAAGAAGATGATCTCCATGAAATTCTTCAAATGAAAGAAGTAAGCTAAGCCACTAAGAACTCAAAGATGGTGGACAAATAGCTACTATGGATGAACTTAAAGAAATCTAGAGAGATGATCCCCATCAACTTTCGTCCCTTCACCGATGAGAAAGTTGAAGAGCTAAAAATGATGCTTTGTGAATTCAGGGATTACTTTGCTTGACATATTTTGAAATGTTAAGCTTATCCCCTGAGGTAGCAGTTCACAAACTAGCTATTAAACTAGATGTGATGCCTATTAGGCAAGCTCCTCGACGAATGAGTTGGAGATTAAAGAATAGGTAATTGTAGAAATTAAGAAGCTGATCAAAGTAGTCTTCATCCGGAGAAGTATGATTGATAGCCAACATTGTCCTTAGAAGAAGAATGGTCAAATCCATCTCTACATTGACTGGGACCTAAATAAGGCATGCCCAAAAAAGATGACTTTCGCTTCCAATATCAACTACTAAGTGGACAATACTTCTAACTATGACATATTCTAATTCATGGACGGATCATCAGGATACAACCAAATCAAAATGACACTTGAAGATGAAAAATATACATCGTTCAGAACACCTATTGGCATCTATTGCTACATAGTCATGCCTTTTGGTTTAAAAAATACTGGAGCTACATACCACAGAGCCATGACACGTATTTTTGAGGAGTTGATTCATAAAGTGGAGTTATGCGACGATTTGGTGGTGAAGAGCTTAAACCATGAAAACCACTTCAAGACTTGAGAATTGTATTGAGAGAATCAAAAAATATGATCTCAAGATGAATCCTCTAAAATGTGCATTCGGGGTATCCTCCAAAAAAATTCTTGGGTATATTGTATGTCATAGAGGAATTGAAATTGATCCTGCTAAAATCAAGGCAATTGTGGAGATGCCTCCCAAAGAGTTTGCGTTTCTTTAAGGACAACTGCATTCATCCATCGATTTATATCAAATCTAATTCAACCATCATTGATGAAGAAGGATGCTCCATTCAAATGGGACAAGAGTGCCAAGAAGCCTTCAATAGCATTAAAAGTTATATTAAATCCACCTTGTACTCCTAGGAAGCCCTCATTCTATACACACCACATTAGAAGAGTCCCTTGGAGCATTATTGGCACAACACAATGAAGAAAGCAAAGAGAATGCTTTTATTATATCATTCAAGATTAGAGTAAAATGAGATACTCTCCGATAGATAGAGGCATTGATCTGATCCAAAAGCTCATCATTATATGTTATCTCACAAGATTACCTCATCTCAAGGATCGATCAAGTACTTGATGACAAGACCAAAGATGTGTCGCTGGCAAGATGTATTACTTTACAATTTGATATCACATACGTAGCAAAGTGAAGGGACAAGTCTTAGCATTTTCTAGTCACATCCCATCCTGTGGACTCTTCTCTTAACGATGATTTGCCTGATGAGCAAATTATGCTCATTCATGAAAGAGAAAATTACCAAATTTGGGAAATGTACTTTGATGGAGCCTCATCGATCAAACAAGTCAAACCTCTAAATTTCCCAAGAAAGCAAGAGCAGACATCATCTTCATAACACTAAGAAGGGATAATGAGACGATCATATGGATGACCAAGAATAACTAAATAATGAAGCCGGTATGAAGCATTTAAGTGTCTTGAAGAAGCTATTTTCATAGGCATTCAAAACTTGCATATTTTGGCGATTCTCGCCTTATTATAAATCAAGTACTTGACATCTATAAATCAAACTTGAGTTAGCTTTCTATCACAAGCGAGTTCTCGAGCTTATGAAGCAGATACCAAATATCACACTAACTCGAGTCTCTCGATCCGAGAATAGTAAAGCCGATTGCTTAGCAAAATTAGCTAAGGAAATGAAAAGTATGAATGGTGATAATGTCGATATTTAGAATGAGTTCTAGAGCCAAAGAAAGTATCAATCCCCGCAGTAGGGGTTATCAAATTTGACCCCAGGATATGACTGTGCTTTCCTCATACTCCCAAAATAAACAAGGAGTTATACCAAGAAGAGCTAAGAATGATATTGCTCGTCAAAAGCAGGAAGCTTTTATAGAAGAGCCACATGATTGGAGGCAACCTTCATCGACTACTTTAAAGAAACAAATTACCAAATAATAAATCACTCAAAATCAAAGAAGAGAATGTTGCGCTATGCAACAACACTTTATATCGTAGATCCTTTGAACAAATGTGGCTAATGATCTAAATGCGATAAGCTACCAAAGTGATGATTGAAGTTCATGAAGGAATTTGTGGTGCACATTAGTCAAGTCCCAAGATGGCAGTAAAGATCAAAAGGATGGGCTATTATTGGCCATCTATGGTGAGAGACTGTATCAATCATGCTAAGAAGTGTCATGAATGTCAAGTACATGGAAATATAATCCATCAACCTCCAAATCCACTACACCCAACAATAACATCTTAGCCATTCGAATGCTAGGGTACAGCTATAATTAGACCAATTGATCCACCATCATTAGCTAGACATCGCTTCATCCAAGCAGCGACTGACTATTTCTCTAATTAGGCTGAAACTATCCCATTTAAAGAAGTTACTGTTGATCGAGTGATCAACTTCTTCACGCATAATATGGTTTATAGATTTGGAGTGTCACGTCAAATAATTTTTGATAATGGCACAGCTTTTAAAAGATTTATAGATTCGTCAATCGACACAAAATTGATTGGTGATACTCTTCAATATACAATCAAAGAGAAAATGGTTTGGCGAATGCCTTCAATAAAACACTGGCTAAACTGCTCAAGATGATCCTTAATAAAAATAAGAGAGAGTGGCATACTAAATTAATAGAGGCACTATGGGTGTATCAAACCAACTACAAGATGTCGACTAAAGTCACTCCCTCTTCATTGGTATTTGAACCGGGCTTCTTCCGCTGAAGTTGAGTTGCCTTCACTTCGTAGCCATCCAATACAATCTAATTGAAGATCAAAATGCCGAGAATGGAGGAACTACACTGATGAAGTTAGACAAAGCTCATCAAAATCTAAGTTTATCGAGCAAAGATGTCAGATTTTGACCATAAGGTGCGGCCTCAACATTCCAAAAGGGGAATTGGTCCCGTGCCGAGAATACAATTATTCCAATCAAAAATTTTGGTGGCAAATTTGAGCCTAATTGGGAAGGCCCTTTATTCATTGAGAAAGTGTACCAAGGAGAGGCATATCAACTCATTGACCTAAAAGGTGAAAGACCAATGCCACCAACTAATTATTGATACTTGAAAAAGTATTATACATGATGACTACATTCTTGAAGTACAATAGAAATCCTCCTGCAAGACAGGGGGCATTTTTTAGTATATCTATTTAGGTCGATATCATGCTTCATGCCTAGATCTCTAAATAAATACAATAAGATGAAAAATTTTCCGTGAAAATCCTCTTATTCCGTAGATTTTTAGTTTATGTCAAGTTTATTTGAGTTGACATCATGCTATAAGACATATCCTCAAATATATATGATTGTTGACAAGCTTTAAATCCTCGAATATACCCATAATTATTATTGTTAAGTTAGTTTTAATAAAAAAAAGAATCTATTTTACACATGAAAAGACATTTAAATATCAAAATTTATCTCTCTCATATTTGTCAAATTCGGATCAAGTCAAGAACTCCAATTTTGGAAGCTTCAATCAATTGAAGAAAAATAAAACATCAACCTCTACATCCTCAAGTCTAGACATTGAGTTCTAAAGGTCAAACTCAACAAGCTAAATGGCCGTTGTCGATGCGACACTCACTCAACAAGCCACAAGAAAAGACCACAGTGAAAGAGCCCATATTCGTTACTTTGATAAACAAATCACCAACCCCTTACAACTTAAGTCGAAGACTCGAGTAGGTTCTAAAGGTCAAACTCAATAAGCCTAAATATTAAGTTGCTGCTCCTCACTCAACAAGTCATAAAAAAGGCCGCATGAAAGAGCCTCACAAATGATGATAGCTATTCAATCTCAAACCAGATCTAGCTTAGTGATTATAATCAACTAGGATATAAGAGATTTTTTTACTTGATCAATAGAACAAGATAATATGAGAAAACTCTCAATTCAGGGCTATCTCAAATCAATCTATATATTGCCTGTAGAGTGATATCTCAATTTATTCTCAAATGATCTGATCAAGCTCAAAGCACAGATCAAAGCCAATCTCCTCATCAAGTCTGTCAAAGTAGAAAGCACGGGACCGAGGAAATAATTTCATAATTCATACAAACTCGATGGCTGAACTAAAGAAATTTCGTGGTTATTCAGCCTGTTAAAGCACACATTGCTAGAGGATAACTCAATATGACTATATATGCCGAAGGTCGGGTCATTATATCGACCCTTCAATGAATCCATCAAAATAGTAAGCACAGGATTCATGGTGTACATACACTTCCTGACAAGTCAATATGAATAAATCGTGTCCTTCATCAAGTCCCGGCTTAAAGCTAGACGTAAAGGAATTTCAAATCTCAAGCAATAATAAACCAATTCCTCAGAATCCTTCATCAAAATAAGCAATCCTCCATCAAACCAATCAAGCACGGGTTTGATTGGAGAAACTCAAAGCAAATGACATAAAAGAAAGAGATCTTCAAAGAAAGCCATCAAGTAGAGAGTATGGTGTAAGAACTCTTATCTATTGACAAGTCGATTCTAAAAATGATCAATCTCATTTAGCATGTCTAAATAAGGCATCATACTAATGACAAATCCTATCAAAGCTCCATAGCTATGCAATCAGCTAAATGATCCAAATTTCTATAGCCCAAAGGTCAAGCTTTCAACAAATGCTCCAATGAATCACATTTATTGGGGCATTTGTTGACCTCCATATATGTGTCATAAGTCAGCCTACAAGTCAAATCAACAACTTTGAGGTGACAAGTATGCAAAACGGCTCAAAATAATCGATGTCACCAAAAATATTCAAAATGATCTCCGATCGATGAACGGACTTCACCATCATGTTCAGAACATCAAAATTGATCATGATATAAATATTTTATAATCTAAAGAGCAATCGATCGAGCGAGTAAGCTATCAATGTGACGCATATCGCCGGAAGTGAAAGATATCCGATATTCAAAATCATGTTATCTTCAAAACTTAAAACTATCAAATGAGAGGCCCATGCTTAATTCGACGATCACAAATGTCGAATGATTTGACAATACAAATCGTCAAAATACACCTACACGCCAAAATCAATAAATGACTCGATGAACGGACTTCACCATCACATTCAGAACATCAAAATTGGTCAAAATATAAATATTGCACAACTTGATGATCAATCAAGATCAATCACATGTCAACGCGTACACGCAGATCGAGATAAAGAGATCGACCGAAACTAAATGACCTCCGCTCTTTAAATATCATTAGCTTTCAAACATAAATCTATCAAGTAAGACCATTCACACTCAATTCGGACAAGTATGAGTGAACATCGAGTGGTCAAAAATGATAATGTGTATTTTGAGCTGAAATGGAATCAATTTGACGCCGACTTGAACCAAACGGCCTCCGACAGAACATCAACGCATTGAAAACATCAAAATAAGATATATATATATTTTTATATATAAAATGTCAATTAATCAATTAAAAAAATATTAAAAATAAAAACCTAACCCAAATCATCATATTCCTATTTATATTTCCCCTATCTATCTTTTCATTGTAACTCTATCCTCTGTCGAAACAAAATTTCAACAGCTGAACTTCTTTCATTTTTCAACGCACAAGTAACTGTTCCTGCTCCTTCAGATCTCCCACTTCCAACCAAGGTCTGCTTTTTCTCATCTTCCTCCTCTGAAAATCACTGATGCCTTCACTCTTCCTCCATTTCTTTTTCCCTATTTCTTAAAACCAAAATTTTTCTTTTCTCCTCATCCGAAAATCATTCTCCTCTCCTCATCTTTCTTTTAGCTGAATTCTCTTCCTCTTTCTTTTCTTCCTTTCTCCCCACCAAAACTCCTCCAAATCCTTTATTTTTCAAAATCTGAAATTTTGTTTTCAAATCTAAATTTTCTTTTTCTACCAGAGAACAAATCTAGCGAGTTCTTATTTTGATTGATCCTCTTCATTACCTTTTCACTTTCACAGAACCAAGAGAACATATTATTTTCTGTTTTTCTCCTTCTATCTCCCTCTCCGACTCTTCCTTTAAAAGAACTGAGAGGAACATCCAAGTGTTCCTCTCTTGGTTTTCATCAACTCCAACTTCTTCCCATCGAAGTGCAAAAAATGAGTCAACACAGTGATGTGAATATATAAATGTTTGTCTTTTAAAAAGCCCACTCATGCCGACGATGAAAAATTCTGTGATCGCAAGACTCACATGCTCAGGCATCGAAAAGCCATATGTTAGATGTTCCCTCAAATGTCAAAATTTTGTCAATTTTACTTAAAAAAAAAAGAGAAATGAATATATATATATATATATTGCATTGTCTTTTCAAAAAGGCCTCACCACGCCATTAGGCAACGAGATGAAAACTGATTGTGGTGTCGCAAGACACCACTCGCTACGCTCAGCACCGAGAAAGCCAAAACACTCGATGCATCCTCTATGACGCCGGAGGTGCTAAAATTTCTCTTTTTTTTTTTGGGACTTAAACTCGAAACTAATTGAATGTCCAATTAATTATGAAACCTAAAGTCCTAAAACAAAATAAATCCAAATAAAATTTTTATTAAAATTGAATTCAAACTCAACTTGAGATGATAGTTAATAAAGAATTAAGCAAGAGATTAAGATAAATAATGTTTAAGTGAATATGGGCAAAGTCATTTACTAGATTTTTAGATCATTTTTGTAATTCATTTAGAAATGATTAAAAAAAATTTCAATTGGCTATATTATTGAAGTGCAGAGGGGCTTTGAGATATATGTGTGCTTGGTCGCAAAACAAATGTAATGAACTTCAAATAAACTTGATTGCACATTCAAATGATTTAGTTTTATTCATAACAAACTTTAAATATAACGATGAACTTTATCAAAGATATGTTCAAACTAGATAATATATATATATATATATATATATATATATATATTTATTTATTTATTTATTTATTTATTTATAAAGCATAAATATACTATGTGGCTTATATACAAGCAAATATTCTTGCTTCAAATTAGATATTTAAAATCCACATAGCATTTTAAAATAAACAAAGATGCATATGCGGCAATCACTTTCTTGATTTAGATATCTTGAAATGTATGTGAGAGCTTGAACAAAAAGAATGAAAGCTTACATATGTCTTTGAAGCAATTATATGTTTATTCCAAGTGCTTCAAAGCTTATGAGATTTTTCAAACAAATGAATTGGGAAAAATCAAAGAATTCATTGGAGATTCTTAATGAAATTGAATGATTGCTGATAAACATAAGTGACGAATCCTTGGAAAATATTTGAAGCATATTTATCACTTTATCAAATACTCAAATTAGAAGAAATTGAGTATAGTTGTAATTTGAGAATGATAAAAAATCTATTGAATATTCAAAGACTTATCAACTTGGAATCAATTAAATATTAATCCAAAAAATCTAACGAGATAGATATTTAATGTCTTCAAAATTCAAATCATTACAAGAAAATAAAAGCGCTAATTAAGCATTCTTAAATATCGCATGGGCCCCACACTCTAATGTTTAAATTCAAGATGGGATGCGCAGTTGTTTCTTCCAGGTCTGATTCCGTTAACAAAACCTAAAAATCTATTATAATTTCAACTTAGTAAATATCTAAGTTAATTATGTCATGACAAAGAGATCGATCCTCTATTATGAGCTAAACAGTTCACAAGATCTAAATTTCTCAAATATATTCGATCAATTAATTAACAACTCGATGATGGTCTTGAATGGTGATTTCATAGGGGATACTCATCAAAATGTGATTCTATTTTCAAATCAAATTAACTCAAATTGATTAATCTAAAAAATTGAAATGAACTTATCATTAAAAAGATTCAATCCACCTTCACTTATGAAAAATTAAAAACTCTAGCACAAAGGAGCCAATGTCAAATAAGTTACTGTTCACTCTCAATCAATCTTCTCAAGAAGGACGGTTCGTGTCCTTCCTGATGGCTTGGCCAAGAGCACAGATGATGAAGCACACCGAGTCCTCCGATCAGTGGTTTGGCTCCATTATATTATCACAACCATACTGTGATGCCCCCCAATGGCTCGCTTCTTTAAGTTGTGAATCATAGATTTGATACTAACAAGGTAGATTTAAGATTGTCTTCTCAAATAAACACCACCCCAAATCTACAAGGATTTCTTGGACGACGTAACCCATGTGTTGCTAATAAGGATCCTTCGATCGTGTCGACCTCCTCCTCGACTAAGTAGACCAGACGATGACGATGGAACCATGAGATCTAGATCGCACGCCATCATTCCCCAACCATCCCTTTAAGCTAAATGATGAATTTCATAATTCCAAATTTTAAACTCCACATGTCGCTACTATACGCCATGCATTTAATGATCTAATGATCAAATTTAATCTCTCTCAACACTCGAGGGTAATTAACTATAGGCCTATAGGAAACCCGAACCAAATCTAAAATCCTCACCAAATGAGTACGAAATCTCTAGGTAGTGTCTTATGACTCTTATCTACTATTTAATCTGTCTTCTGAAAATTACACCTACACATAAATTAAATTTGAAGAGAAGTCGATAGCAAATTTTCAGAGCCAATAATTATAATAATAATTAAGAATAATATTTATAAATTAAATATATAAAATATTAAAAATAATAATAAAATAAGTCATTTAATTAAAATTTTTGAATAAATTACTTAAGTAATATATATATATATATATATATATATATATATATATATATATATATATATATAAAGTAATTTATTTTATTGTACCTTAATAATCTTAATGAGTAAAATTATTATCAATTCTAAATTTATAAATTAAATTATATTTTTTTATAATTTTAATTATTTGTAATAAATATATCTTATTATTCTCTCTTTTTAGCTCAAATATTATTATTTAAAATTTCAAAACTCTCTACAATGATTTAAAATATAACAAATTATAGTTAAACTATTTTTTATATAATTTTAATTTAAGTATTTATGATATGCATGTCCCTTTAATTTTTTAATTTTATTTTAATCGGCGTTTCTCCGTAAATAGCGTATGAGTGGGACCATCTATCCATCCGACACTACATGCCTAACTTTTGAAAATGTCGGTGCATCATAAGTTTTAAACACTAATTTTAGAAGATACAATTATGATAAATTTCTTATTTATAACACTAAGTATTGATTTTGTGCATTTATTGTGCAAATCTTATTTAAAATAATCTTTAATATACAAAGTTGAATTGCATGCAAAATTTATTTTATTTTAAAACATATTATAATAACCTTTTTGATAAAAAAAAAATTAGCAGTCAGGAAGAAATTGTTTATCAGTGAAAAATACTTTAGAATTGTTTAATTATAAAAATATTTTATAAAATATTATTGCATTAATCCAATAAACTCCGGATGTATTGATATAATATAAAACTGTTATTTTACAATCAACTCTATCAAAACCGAGAATTTTTCAGATATGTCATTATCACTTATCAGCATCTTCTTCTTGTGAGGAAATAATTTAATTGCAGATTAAATTTATGATGATATTATATAGACTATCACTTATCAGCATCTTCTTCTTGTGAGGAAATAATTTAATTGCAGATTAAATTTATGATGATATTATATAGACTATGTAAAAAAAAATTAATCATAAATAATGCGAATTTTTACTATTGACAATTTCACTCATATTTTTTTAAGTATTTGAATGACGCAATTCTTAATTTTTAATTTATAATTATAAAATCATTTGTCACATCTAAGTCATCTCATTTGTTTTTAATTTTCGTTAATTGTGAGTTTAATTTAGAACTAAAATTATTAGCTTTCAATAAAGCCAAATTCACTCTAATTTGAATCGATATTAACTTTAACTGCATCGAAATTAGATTTCTGGTTTATAATTGGGTGTATTTGGCTCCTGTCAATGATCGGCTTTAATCACATCTAATATGGTTTATCAAAAAAAGCTACGCTGCTCAATCAAAGTTTGAGGAAATGTATTCTCTAATTATTCTCTAATCATAAACATAGAGACATAAATGAATTAACTTAATTTTGACTTTATTTATCTAATTCATAATTAAGCATCATAGTGTTTTCATCTTAAGACCAAGGTGTGCTCTTGATCCTCTAATGTCGAGTAGAAGATCAGGTATGTGTGCCCAACATCCAGAAAACACATTAAGAGTCTATTTGGGATAACTATAATATTATGAAAATGCAATGATGAAGTTGTATCAGAAGAAGTTATTGTCTAAAAAATTACAATGATCATTACAATTTTTTTATTTTTAAAAAATAAAATTATAATTTTTTGACAATCATTATATTCTATCAAGTCAGTTTAAAAAATATAATCTTTAAAATGTAGTCAAAAATATAATTTTTCAACAACACTTATAGTACATTTTTCTCATCGTTACCATCGCCTTAAACACAGTATCTTTCAAGAACTAAAACCAAGGCTTAAAATATGAATATTTGTAGAACGCATAACTTAAATAACGTTAATGCTGCTCAAACTTCAGTCCAAAGTAGAGAAGACACATGACAAGCCATAGCTCATTCATATCATGTATCACTATCACATGTTTGGGACACTATGGGGTGGCGCCAGCAGTATTGTTCTTTTTGTGGTTACATTTCAATACTGAAGATACAAAGATTGGGGAAATAGACACAATTGGGGAACCACAGCTGAGACATAATTACAATAGTGATTCTTACATTATAACTGAGAAGATATCATATCTTTAAAATGACTATGAAAGCAACCCAGATAAATAAGAGAGCCATAATATTCAAAATGCTCGCCAAAAATCTTCTACGAAATGGAAACAAAGAAGACAAAGGAAACACAAATCCAATGAACCCTTCCATCAGAACCAGCAGGGCTACAACTCCTTGTTTGATTCGCTTATGATCATGAACAATATTATTTAAAGCTCATGAATAAAGTATTTAAAAAATATGGCTACACTATAAAATACACTCATAACCTATTTGTTTATGTTGGTTGAAATGTTTGTATATTTAATTATTTTTTCTATTAAAGCCTATTTTTAGCTCAATAAGCTGCTCAAGAGTTGTTCAATTAACTATAGAGCTGTTTGATAATGTTGTTCTTTAATATGCTTATTAAAGTTCTTTTGATTAGCTAATAAGCTGAGATCAAAACAAGCTCAAACCAGCATAATTTTAAATAAATCGAGCTTGGACACTACTACAAATACTCAAGCACAAACACAAATAGAGTTTTGGCAAACTAGTTGAAGTTTGAGCAAGCACATTCTCAGTTCTACTCAGTTCATTTGTAGCCCTAAGCAATCAATAATAGGGATGACGCAAGCAAGTAAACATTGTGGGCTCCGAAAATTTGTTACCAACCTCTCGATAATTTGAATGAAGAGAGTATGATTTAAAGCGTCGGTGTAATTTTCAGAAGGCAAATGGAATAGTAGATAAGACACTACCCAGAGATTTTGTCCTCATTTGGTGAGAACTTTAGATCTGGTTCTAGGTTTCCTATAGGCGCAAGCCTCTATAATTAATTACCCCTCTCAATAAGTGAGAGAGAACTTTCGATTAGATCGTTAGATAATGCATCGTAAATATAGTAGCGACATGAGTTTTGAATTTGAGATTATGAAATTCATCATTTAAACCGAATGGTTGGGGAATGATGACGTGCCAATCTAGATCTGGTTTTAGTCATCCAGTTGTCGTGGTCCTCTACTTGGTCGAGAAGGTAGTCGACATCCGACCTAAGTTCTTATCGCAACACATGGGTTACGTCGTCCAAAGACTGGGGGTGTTTGTCTAAGGAGACAATCTTAACTCTTAGCGGCAGAGTTGCCCTATCGGTGTATCCTATAATTCACAACTCAAAGGGGAGCCATTGGGGGAACATGGTCTGATCGTAATATAATAGAGTTAAACCACCGTCGAGGACTGGTAATCGCATCATCACATGAGCCTGAGCCAAACGCGGTCGGACATGGGCCACATCCTTACCAGTATAAGATTGGTTGAGAGTGAACATAGTATAACACTTGATTTGACATTGGCTTCTTCGTGAGCTAGAGTTTTCTTAATTTTTCACCTCTGACAAAAAATTGCAGAAAGTGAATTAATTGAGTTTTCTTTAAGCTTTTAATAATAGAATTTCATTTAAGCATTTTTTAGATTGAAACTCAACTTGAGTTATTCGTTTTGAAATTAGAATCACATTTTGATGGAAGTATCCCCTCCGATAGAAATCACCATTCAACACAGCCATCATCGGGGTAGTTAATTGATTGATTGAATCAAATATATTTGAGAACTTTAAATCCTATCAACTGTTTAGCTCTACAATCAATTCTTGTCGCACGATTAATTACTCAGATATTTTAAAAGTTAAAATTTTATAATAGATTTTTTAGATTTTGTTAACGACCGTCTAAGACTAAATGAAACAACCCACACATCCTGGAATTTAAACATCTAGTATAGTGTCGGGGCCGATGCAGGTATATTTAAGAATGTCTTAACTAACGTCTTCTGTTCGCTTGTACGACGTATTACGAATCCGGTGGCATATTGATTTATATTGTAATTTAAAATATTGCTTGCACTTAGTTTACTTGTTGAATTTTTCAATTCTCCAAGTTTTCAAATTCGTTTGTGAGCAAGTTTGAATTCTTTCATATTTAAAAATCTATCTTCCAATTAATTTGAAACAAACTATTAAAAGCTCTTGTATGAATCTTTCAATTATTCATTAAGAAGTTTTAACTATGCTTGCCAACATGTTATTTCACTTTTTCATAACTCTCATAAATTTCATTTGACTTCCCCCTTTTTATTATATATATAAGCATGACACTCAACAAAATTCTTATGATTTAGTCTTGTATTGAGATACAAATTCAAGTAAACTTGAAATATAGCATTCATGACTATCAGCAAACCAATAAGTTATGCTTTTGAGTAAGCTATCGAATAATATTCTTGCACTTATGAGAATTATCCAGCCTTCACATAAAAGCGCAAACCCAATTTGACTTTATTTTAAATTCTACATCAAGTTTTATGTTTATCTAAAAGTCAAACTTCAAACTTATTATAAGTCTTTATGAGCTTGGCATTTATCTCCTCTAATTTTAATCAAAGTTTGTTTACAAGAGAAGAAAACTCACTTTACCACTTCAATTTAAGCCATAGAGAATTGCAATTTAAGTTTGTGAGTTTAATATTAGCCTCCCCAAGTTCCAAATAAAGCTTGTTTAGTTTTAAGGAATTTACAAGAAAAGAGAACTTACTTTATTAAGAAGTTAAATTTAAATAAGAATGGGTTCCTCATTACTTCCTCAAATCCCTCTAAACAAGACTAAGAGAGAGCACTTGCTTGAGTTTAAAGTACCTGAGAAAGAGGGAGAAGAGTTTAGTTTGCACTTCGGGAAGGCTTTCAACTTGCTTAAATAAGTTTTGTAAGTGTTTTTTCACTTTTTTTTTTTTTTTTTGGTTTGATGTTCGTTTTAATATTTATCATGTATTTTCTTATTTAATTTAAGCTTAGACAATTTCAGTTTGAATTCATTTAAGTTCAATTTAAAATTTTGGCGATCCAGCGTCTCATAGGGGTTTCATCAGTATTTTGGCTTTTCGTGACCTTAATGGGAGGTGTCTTGACACCACAATATTTCCATCTCGTCTAATGAGTGTGGCAGACCTCACTGAAAGAAGACAAATGTGAGGCAATATATATATTCACTTCATTTTTTTAAGTCTAGATTTTTGTTAAAATTTCGAGAGCATTTCGGCTAGAGGGAGCGACATCTAACAGATGTTGGCTTACTCAGTACGCCCTAATGAGCATAACAAGCGGTGTCTTGCGACACCGCAACAGTTTTTTCATCTCGTCATGCTGCAATGAGGCCTTCAAAGAAGCAAAACACAATATATATATATATATATACACACACACATCACATTGATCATGTTACTCATTTTTTGCATTGCAAAGATGAAAGAGAGGGGTTAGGCTAGAAACCAAGAGAGTAATCCGCTTAATGATGATGTTCCTCTTTGGCTATAGAGGAAACATCGGAAATGGCGATGCAATCGAGAGAAGAACCCCTAATGATGATTTCTCTTCTGACAAACAATTGAAAGGGTGATGGAAAGAAGGATGAGAAACCAAAGAAGAACTCTAATTCGATTGTTCTCTCAGGTTGTGAAAAGAAAATTTCAAATTTTGGAAAATAAATTTTGGTTTGGGATTTTGGTAGAAGAAGAAGGAGGAGGAAGAATTGATAGGAAAGTGAGGGAAGAGAAGAATGATTTTCATATTGGATAAATGAAAAAATAAAATTTCAATTTTAAATGAGATAAGAAGGATGAGGAGGAAAAGGGAGGATCTTTATTGGATGGGAGAAAAATGCAGAAAAGTTGGAGGGAAGGAGGTTGTCGAAGGGAAAGTTCAGAGAGTAAAAGATTTTGTGATCCTGAGGGAGAGGAGGAAGAATTAGTTGCATGGCGTGAGAAGAAGGATCAAATGATCAGTGTGTGAAGAGATCGGGAGGAGGGTTGTGCATGAAGAAGAAAAAATAGAGCAAGTCATCTGAACAAGTTTTTGAGTGGTAATTTAGGGATTTATGTTAGGGTTAAATTGAATTTTAATTGACTTTTTGACTTTAATGTGAACTTTACGTCGACATAATTAGATAATCAATATATATATATATATCAATTTAAAGTTATTTGATATTCGAACCATGACGATGCGGTCAGTTTTAGGTGATTTAGTTATGTCAAATTGAGTCAATTTTAACTCAAAATATGTGTCGTTGCTTTCGACCACTTGATTTTCACATAGACTTGTCCAAATTGAGTGTGAATAGTCTTACTTGATAGATTTTAATGTTTTGAAGCTAATAGCATGATCAATTTCTTGAACAAAGGTCATTCAGACATCGTCGCAGCTTCCTGACTCTAATATGCGTGTCGACACATTGATAGCTTGATCTTGATCATTGTTATGAAATATTTATATTGATCAATTTGAAGTTGAATGGCAAGTCTGTTCATCGATTAAGGTTATTTTGACCATTTTGATGACATCGGTGCATTTTGAGCCGATTTCATCTTAACTTCAAAGTCCGAATTTGACTTGTGAGATTGACTTGACTTATGAAACATATATGGAGGTCAACAAATGCCTCCCAAAAAATGTGATTCACGCATGGAGCAAGTCACGTTTGTTGAAAACTAGTTGACCCTTTGGCTTTAACTTGGATCATTTGAAATTTGCAATAGCTTATGAGCTTTAATAAGTTGTCATTAGTATGATGTCTTATTTTGGACATGCTAAATGGCGAGATTGGGATTTGTCGAATGACTTGTGATAGATAAAGTTCTTACACCATCTACTCTCTACTTTTCTTTGAAGATCTTTTTCTTTTATGTCCTTGCAGATTTGAGTCTCCTAACCCTAGCTTCTTGGTTGGGTTTGATGGAGAATTTATTTGTTTTAATGAAGCTCTGGAGAGTTGGTTTATTAGTCTGGTGATTTAAAATCTTTGTTCTTTAAGCTTGGCGAAACACTGATTTGTCAATATTGACTTGTCAAGAAGTATGTTACATCATGAATCCTGTGCTTGCTGCTTTGACAGATTCATTGAAGGATATGTACAAATGACACCGACTTATATGGTCTATGTTGAGTTATCGGTCATATGTGTTCTTTAGAATAACCAAATTCCTTTAGTTCGGTCATCGACTTTGTATGAACTATGGAATTACTTCCTCTGTTCTTTCTATTTTGTGGACTTGATGATTGCTTTGAGCTTGTCGGATCATTTGAGAATAAATTAAATATCACCTGCAATATATAAGATTGACTTGGCCTTCGAATTGAGAGTTTTCTCATATTATCTTGATCTGTCGATCAAATAGAAAGATCTCTTGGATTGGTTAGTGGCGTGACAACTTCGACCACATTTTGGCTTGTTGAGTTGACCAAAACTTCTTTGAGTCTTAGACTTAAAATTTATAGTGGGTTGGTGGTTTGTCATGGTGACGGCAGGGGCTCTTTCATTGTGCCTTTTCTTGCGGCTTGTTGAGTGAGGAGGCGTCGACCTTCGACCATTTTGGGCTTGTTGAGTTGACCTTTAGAACCCATCATGTCTAGACTTGGGATGTAGGTTGATTTTTCAACTCAGTTGATTGAATCTCCCAAAATTGGGAGTTCTTCCGACTTGATCTCCATAATTTGACAAATCTATGAGATAAATTTTTGACATTTATGGCTATATTTTCCTACGTAGCAATAGATTCTTTTTGTTCCTATAAGAACCTACAACTTAACAATGACAATTATGGATATATTTAGATATTTTGGTGTAAAACTCAATGTCAACTTGAATCAGAATATATTCGAGGATCTCATCTTATAACACGACATCAACTCAAATAAATTTAGCATAAACTAAAAAATGCCCCCTGTCTTGCAGGGGGGATTCTAAAGCGCATTTAGAAGAACATTCAAGATGAAAATATGTAAATACATCAATATTTGAATTGATATACTCTTAAGAGAGTTTTAGCATACAACATTGATATAGAAATCTAAAATGCCTCCAGTGTAACAGGAGAATTTTCATGAAAAAGTTCTTTTCATCTGGAGTGAGTATATTTATTTAGAGATCTCAGCATGAAGCACGATGTTAACCTAAATAAATATATTAAGAAAAATACTGTCTTGCGATTTCTATACCTAGTGTATTCATCATGTATAATACTTTTCAAGTATCGACCATTAATTGGCGGCATTGGTCTTCACATTTTAAGTCAATGAGTTGATATGCCCCTCCTTGATATACTTTTTCAATGACAAAAGGGCCCTCCTTAATTAGGCTCAAATTTGTCATCGAATTTTTGATGAGGAATAATTAGTCTTCTCAGCATCAGAATCAATTCCCCTTTTTGGAATGTTCGAGGCCACACCGTATGGTCAAAAGCCCTGGACATCTTTGCTCGATAAACTTCCAAATTTTGATGAGCTTGCAATCTACCTTCATCAAGCGCATCGAGTTCCTCCATTCTCAGACGAGCATTTTGGTCTTCAAGTACATTGTATTGGATCGCTATTTGAAGTGATGGAAACTCAACTTGGCGGAAGCTACTTGATTCCAAATACTAATGAATAAGGAGTGGCTTTTAATTGACATCTTGTAGGTGGTTGATACCCATAGTGCCTCTATTAGCTTGGCATGTCATTCTCTCTTATTTTCAGTAAGAATCTTCCTGAGTAGCTTGACTAATATCATGTTGAAGGTCTCTGCCAAATTTACTCTTAGATTGTATATTGATGAGTATCGTAAATCAATTTTATGTTGATCGATGAATCTATAAATCTTTGCACTTTTGAAAGGCATTATCAAAATTATTCGCCACTCCAAATCTATAGACCACATTATGTATAAAGAAGTTGATCACTCGGTCAGCAGTAACTTCTTTAAATGGGGTAGCTTCAACCCATGTAGAGAAATAATCAATCGCTGCTAGGATGAAGCGAGTCCAGCTGATGATGGTGGATTAATTGGACCAATTACATATGTACCAACATTGAATGGCAAGATGCTATTATTGGGTGTAGTGGATTTGGAGGTTGATGGATTATATTTTGTACTTGACATTCATGACACTTCTTAGCATGATTGATATAGTCTCTCCATAGATGGCCAATAATAGCCCATCCTTTTGATCTTTCTCGCCATCTTGGGACTGGTGTGCCACAAAGTCCTTCATGAACTTCAACCATCACTTTGTCTTCATCTATTTAGGCATCATAGCACATTTGTTCAAAGGATCTATGATATAGAGTGTTGATGAAAGCATAGCACAACATTCTCTTCTCGATTTGAGTACGGTGATTTATTATTTGGTAATTTCTTCTTTAAAGTAGTCGATGAAGGGTTGCCTCCAATCATGTGGCTCTTACAATAAAAGGCTTCACCTTGCTTTTAGGCAATGTCATTCTTAGCTCTTCTTGTTATAACTCCTTGTTGATTTTGGGAAGTATGAGGAGCAACTGAGTCATCCTACTATAATTTAATAACCCCTCTACTGCGGGGATTGATACTTTCTTTGGCTCTAGAAATCGTCAGTAAATATGTCGATCATGACATAATCACCATTCATACTTGTCATTTCTTAGCTAATTTTGCTAAAATCGCTTTTCTATTCTGGATTGAGAGACTTCGAGTTAGTGTGATATTTGGTATTTGCTTCATAAGCTCGACAACTTTTGTGATAGAAAGCTAACTCAAGCTTGTTGATTTTATAGATGTCAAGTACTTGATTTATAATAAGGCGATCACCAAAAATATGCAAGTTTTGAATGCCTATGAAAATAGCTTCTTCAAGACACGCCCTTAATGCTTCATACTTTAGCTTCATTATTAATTCTTGGCTCGTCAATCCATATGATCATCTCATTATCCCTCTTTGGTGTTATGAAGATGATGTTGATTTCACTTGCCCTTGGAAATTTAGAGGTTTGACTTGTTTGATCGATGAGGCTCCATCAAAGTACATTTCTCAAATTTGTGATTTTTCTCTTTCATGAATGAGCATAATTTGCTCATTAGGCAAATCATCATTAAGAGAAGAGTCTGCAGGGATGGGATGTAGCAAAAATCTAAGACTTATCCCTTCACTCTTTACATGCATATATAATATCAAATTGTAAAGCAATCATCTTGCCAAGTAACACATCTTGGTCTTGTCATCAAGTACTTATTGGATCGATCCTTGAGATGAGGTAATCTTGTGAGATAACATATATAATGATGAAGCTTTTTGCGCAATATTGCCAAATAGTACTTCTCTATCGAGTATCTCATTTTACTCTATTATCTTGATATAATAAAGAGCATTCTCTTTATTTTCTTCATTATGTTGTGCCAATAATGCTCCAAGGACTCTTCTAATGCATGTGTATAGAGAGGCTTCCAGAGTAGGCAGGATTGGTGGATTTAATAGTAGCTTTTAATGCTATTGAAGCTTCTTGGCACTCGTCCCATTTGAATGGAGCATCCTTCTTCATCTTTTGCAAATGGTTGAGATGTCGATAGGTTTGATATAAATCGATGGATGAATGCAAGGTCCTTGTAAAGCTGACAAACTCTTGATTGGAGCATCTCCAATTGCCTTGATTTTAGGATCAATTTCAATTCCTCTGTGACAATATACCCAAGAATTTTTCTAGGATACCCGAATGCACATTTTAGAGGATTCATCTTGAGATCATATTTTTGATTCTCTCAATACAATTCTCAAGTCTTCAAAGTGATTTTCATGATTTAAGCTTTTCCACACCGTTAACATAACATTCCACCTTTGAGTGAATCAACTCATCAAAATATATGTCATGGCTCTTTGGTATGTAGCTCAGCATTTTCAAGCCAAAAGGCATGGCTAGCAATAGATGTCAATAGTGTTAATGATGTATGTCTTTCATCTTCAGTCCATCTTGATTTGATTATATCTCGATGATCCATCCATAAATGAGAACATGTCATAGTTGGAAGTATTGTCCACTAGTAGTTCGATGGCAAAGTCATCTTTTGGGCATGCCTTATTTAGGTCCCGAAGTCAATGCAGAGATGATTTGTTCTTCTTCCTAACTGGACAATGTTTATCCAATGCATACTTCTCCTCCGGATGAAGCCTACCGATCAACTTCTTAGTTTAATTATATATTCTTCAATCTCCAATCTCATTCTTGTTTAACATGCACATCTAGTTTAATAACAAGTTTATGAACTACATCAGGATAAGCTCGGCATTTGAATATGTCCGTGCAAAGCAATTCTAAATTCAAAAGTAGCATTTTAGCTCTTCAACTTTCTCATCGGTGAAGGGCAAACAAAAGTTGGATGGGATCATCCTCCCTAGGTTGATTTCTTTGAGTTCATCCATAGTAGTATTTGTCCACCATCTTGAAGTTCTTGCATAGTTGGCTTCTACTTCTTCATCATTTGTAAGAAGAATTTCATGAGATCATCTTCTTCATCACTATTAGTTTCGATCTTCTATTATATTATAACAGCTTTATTTTGATGAGATTTGTGGATGAACCCAAGACCTTTAGTGATAAACTTATCACTTCTTCATGATGCTTGAGGACTTCTTTGGCTCCACATCTTGTTAAAGATTTGAGTTCTATATTTAGTAGTTCCAATATGAATTCCAAGCTTATGCATCATTCTTCAATTTGGATAGTATATTGGTATTCTTGTTGGCACTATCTCATCAATTTTCATGTTGAGGATCAAAATTGTGAGGAGACTCTTGATTTGTAAAATAGAGTTCTGTTCGCCACTCTCAAATACACATAGAATGTTATCAATTCTTCAATATTATGAACCTCTAGTGAGTGATTTCTTTGAAGTACTAGGGATGGGTATAATTTTGAGTGAGTCATCTAACTCCAAGTGAGCTATCCTTCCTTGATGCAATCTTCGAACTCTATTTTCATAAGTAGATTCAAAATCATAGTCAATCAAAATCACTTATTTCATACTTTGCTTTCTTGAAAGCTTATAAGTTCCTTAGGTTTGATAGAATATCTTCTTCTTCTTGTGTGTCACTTCCCAAATGAGGAACTGATCTTCTTGATTTAGGTGTAATCAAGTGCTTTAGGAAAGTCGGCATTCTTCTTTTTCTTCCTCGCTTCTCTTTCACTTTGTGAAATTTTTTTTAGTTCTAAGTGGATGCTACCGCTTCAAGAGGCTTAGGCTCTTTTAAGGATGAAATATTTTGCATCTTCATAAATCTTTGCTTCATGGATGAGAATGGTTGTACAGAATTTGAATCTTTCTCCATCTTTAGGTACTTCATACATTGATGCATAGTTGATGGGACCATGCATACTCATACCATGGTCAACCCAAGAGAGCTCTAAATGATGTATCGACATCGATTACATGAAACTTGGCTTCTATATATAAAACCCAAAACTTAAGCGGGAGAATAAAAGAACCCAGAAATTTTTTCCCTTTTTCATTGAAACTATGAATCATCAACTTATCTCTCCCAAGATGTTGGATATCAAGTGATAATCCTCTTAATACTTTTAGACTCATAAGACTGATAGAAGAACTAGATCAATCAATATATTGATCGAGATGCCATCACTCTCTAGTAACATATAGAGGATGGTTGTGACCTTCCCAACATAAGATCTTCTTCAAAAATGTGAACTTGGGAGATCTTGAGTTTGCAAATTCACCATGCATTTTTAAAGAAAAGCTTCATAACTCTGATCTTTGAGAGCATATCAAAGTTTCTGAGGTCTTTTGACATCAAGAGAGCCTCACACTCAATTATGTGGATCTTTCTCATGTGATAGAATATTATAATCTATCTTTTCGCTTGATTTAGGCTTTAGGATTTTTTTTTGGGAATGATATTTGTTGACTTCAATTTATTTGCCTTTGTCTTTATTTATATTTCCCCTCTTTGATGAAGGTGGTAAGACTTTACCACTTCTCAACTATACTTGAATAACTTTGTCTTACTTAGATTCTTCTGAAGTATAGTTTCTTCAAATTCCCTTCTTATTCTAGAAGATTGGCCAAAAGGGCTAGACTCATTTTTCAACTTCATACATTTCATGCGTGATGATATCGATGAGTCTGACTCTTCTCCATCAGAAAAACATAGATCTTCATATGAACTATTATTATCTTATTGAGTCATTAAACAAAATTCAGACGTTAACTCCTCAGGCTCTTCTTGCTTTCCTGCTAAGAATTTTGACAGGTTGGTCGAGTCTGTCTGACTACCCTTGTCATTTTGGAGTAACTGATGCTGAAGAACATCTGACATCATGTAGATGATTCGGCATGTCTCTACTGGACAAGATTCACCATTATCTTCTTCATCCGATTCGACAATGCTAAATTTAGGCATAAAGTTTGTAAGTCTAAATGGTTGTCTTGCCGGCTGGTGATACTCCTCTAAATTGTTAATATATCTTTTTGATCTTCTTTTTCTTAGACGATTTCTTTGATTTATGAGGCAAGCATTTAGTATATTGTTCCTCATGTTGTGATGAGGTAGCATTATCAAAATGCCACTGAGAAGACCAAATACTTGGTCTATACATCTATTTTAAGTCTAATATAGGTTCAAGTGGTGATTTAACACAAGGACACTTGCTTTTCAACATTTTCACGTCTTTTGAGACTATTGTTTCATTCTCACCGAATTGATTTCTCCTTTTTTTTGTCTTTGATGGATGATATGGAAGAGGACGTAATCATCTTTGTAGACTCTCTTTTGGGTTGACTAGATAAATCGGATAATGTAAATTCACCCCACCGATACTTCTTTCTAGCCAATCTTTGAAGACATAATCTTCAATAGGATGAATCATGATAGGATAATTTGATTATTGACTTGATTAGCTTCTTCATACCTTTAATGGTAATCAGTAGACCGCCTTTGATGCTTGCAAATAATTTGGTCACATTATCCCTTTTAAAGGAATAATCTTTATTCATCTTTTCCCTAAAAGATGGATGCATTCGCTCATCGTCTCTTGTTGCTTTTTTTGGACGCTCCCCACCACTTGGAAAAGTCTGAGGTTTATCATTACCACCCAATACTAATTTTGGCTGTGGATTAGAATAGACAGGCTTATTTCTTTTATCATCATTGTACATTAACTGTTTTCCATTATACATATTATATATCACCCACTTTTCACCATTTGAGCTATAGGAAGTGGCATGAGTTTCATTTCTTCTTAAGTCTGAAGGCTTGTTTCTATTTGCTTTATCTGCATAGATTTCAGACTTAGGGTGGTTCAGCTTTTCAAATTTAGCCACCCTATCAAGCAAGTCCTAGAATGTTGCAATCGGCGTCATACATAGAAATAGTGTCATTTTATCATCCATATTACCCATTAGCAATTGGATTGCATGTTCTTCTTTCAATTGCTCACTTCATACTTAGGTTACCAATGACTTATGAATTTTGTCATCGATCTCCTTTTTAGGCAATGTCGATTGTGATTTTCTTTGCACAACAAACCTCTTCATGAATATATTTCTAATTCAGAAAGTTTTAACTAAATCATTTGACAGCATACCATCATAAAGTTAGCCAGAGAAACCGATGGAAGAGCACGCATCATTCCCGTTATCATAAGTAGCCTTAAATTAGATGTTGCTTTGGATTACCAAGCCCACCGAAAGTATTAAATTTTGCGAGTAACCTTTCGGTATGCACTTGATCATATTCGTAAGGGCGACCCTTACTCATCATCTTTTCAGCCTGCTCTGAGGCTATGATTGCCTTTATCTTTTCATTGATTATTGTTTCTAGCTGAGTAGCTGTTACCATTCCAGGTGTGCTAGCCACATTTTGAATTATTAGTTGAAGAGGTAGTTGGTTAACTTCATTCCTCACTTCAGGTGTAGCATGCATTGTAGGATCTTGAGGTGCTATAGTGATTGGTGATATAAAAGCTGCATTATTAGCTACCTGTTGATTTGCAGACAAAATAGATGCTACACTTGATGTGATATTCTTCTGCAATATCTCCATCATGATATTCATTTGTACCATCATTTCATTCATCTGGGTACCGAGCTATGCAATTTTCTTGTATTTTACTTTTATTTGACGTTGCATTTCTCTTTGATCTCTAACTAGCACCATGACATCAATCAATATAGGCTATTCCTCTTCTTCTATTTCTTGTTGTTGCTTTGGTCCTTGCTCATCCTCAGGGGAAGAACTTGACTCCTTCCCTTGTGCATTTCAGAGACAAATGTTGATTCGAATAACATGATCTCTTTTCATTTGATCTCTCTTCTTCTTCATCAGAGATTAAAGATCCATCTTCTATTTGCTTCTGAAGACTCTTCATAAATGTCAATTCAGTTCTGGTTTATGCCGTGATGGGCCGAGTGGAGAGTTCATCTATATCTCGACCATAGATGACTTCTACTTCCATAGTGTCCTCTTCATCACCTTCTTTTGCACATGAATTTTGATCGACGCCAATGGATCTCGAATGGAACAGACTTTCTATTAAAAGACTACGATCAAAGTCAACTTCCTCATGTGAGAGTGAATCTGATCTATGATGGGATCCCCTAGAGGATTCTCCCGGGTGTCGATCGTCATGTATTTCATCAATAATATCCCTTATTTTGGGTATCCACTTCTGATGAGTTATTTTTAGATGAATTTTTGAGTATATGTATCAGATGTCACACCTCTTCCATTCTTCAAAGTTTCATTACGGGGCCTTGGCCTCCATATCTGTTTTCCCTTTCACTAGGACCTTTCAGCAATGGATTCTTGGACATGCGGTCCAAGTGTCACACTCTGATGCTCACCATGAGAAGCATACTTATCTCGATGACTAGTTACTAGAAGAGATGGCAACCTCCTTGTGGAGCTTCAGTATTCTCAATCACCATAGGCCTCTAAAATCTTCTTTTCATTAAGCATCTATCATTGGCTACTTTGAGAACCTTGTGTATTTATGTCTCCTCTATGGTGGTGGAGCTTGATGTTGTTAGTTCCAGAAAGACTATTTTACTTCACCAGTAGATCTATTCCTTTTTACCCACTTTAGATTATCAAAGTTGTTGTGGGTAGGAATACTCGCTTCTAGTGGCAGTATCGCTTGTTCATTCTTAAGGATCTGGAGCTCAGAGATTTCTTCTTCTTCTCTGCCTTTTAGCTAATTTGCTTCCCAATGAGGAAGCTTCATGATCATGCTTTCCAAGTACAAAAGGTTCAATCGGCTGAGCAGTTGTACCATGAGGAATTAAAGACACAATTTTCCAACTAATGGTTCTTTTCATCATGGGGGCTTCATATTGGCCTAGCCTTTTAAAAACTGAAGTTCTTTCATGGAGAACTCCTGACGAGTTGGCTTGAACCGGTCAACATGGCTTAGAGCAGAACGAGGCCTTCTAGATGGCTCTAATGTACCAGGGTGGGTACTTCGAGTTACAGATAGTTAGGAAATTCAAGCTACCAAATTGAATGTAGCTCCAACATCTCTTGTATGATGATGGCATTAGCTGCAAAGTCACACTAATAATGAGCTAGATCCATTCTGCAAAATGGAAAGATGGGGATTAGTAATTAGTAATTATTATTTTACCCCCATACTTTCAAAATGTGGAGGCACTACATAACAAAAATAATAGTGTAATAAAGATATACTATATAGAATAATTCATTCGACATAGAGTCTCATACATCAATAATTTAAGTTTATTACACATTTAAATCACCACTTTTTGTTTTGAATTTTCAAAAATTTCATTGCTACTATAGCACATATATGACTAGCCAAAGATGGTAAGAGAATCATGTGCCCAACAGAGTCGCTAGAAATCTGTGGTCTCCAAAAATTCACCACCGACCTCTCAATAATTTGAATGAAGAGAGAGTGATTTAAAGTGTTAGTGTAATTTTCAAAAGGCAGATGAAATAGTAGATAAGACACTACCTAAAGATTTCATCCTCATTTGGTGAGAACTTTAGATTATGGTTCCAGGTTTCCTATAGGTGCAAGCCCCTATAATTAATTACCCCTCTCAAGTGAGAGAACTTTTTGGCTAGTTAGATCAAATGCATGCTATAAACATATGGACTTTAGAATTTAAGAATATGAAATTCATCATTTCGCTTAAATGATGGTTGGGGAATGATGATGTGCATCTAGATCCTCATGGTTCCATCATCAGCATCCCTAATCTACTTAGAGGAGGTAGATACAAGAGGATCCTTATCGAACACATGGGTTACGCCGTCCAAGAAGTCCTTATTGGTGGGTTTTTGTCTAAGGAGACAAACTTTAGTCTACCTTAGCGATGAGGGTTTTATCCCCTATCAGTATACCCCTATGATTCACAACTCACATAGCCATTGAGCATACATGCCGTGATCATAATATAATGACCGGAAAATCCACCCATCAAAGAACTTTGGTCATAATCGTCATGTGGAGCCCATGGGTCAAGCTAATGAGTGAGAGGACACGGTCACATCACTGATAAGATTGATTGAGTGAACATAGAGCTTGATTTGACATTGGCCTTTGTGAGCTAGAGTTTTCTTAATTTATCACTCACAAATAATTCAAGGTGAATTGATTGAGTTCTACTTTAAATTTTTTAATGATAGAATTTTATTTAAGTAGTTTCTAAATTGACACTCAACTTGAATTAATTCATTTTGAAATTAGAATCACATTTTGATGGAAGTATCCCCTACAGTTGAAATCAACATTCAACACAACCATCATCTAGGTAGTTAATTGATTGATTGAATTGAATATATTTGAGAACATTAGATTGTGTCAACTCTATTTAGCTTCTAACAGGATCGGATCTAATGTCACAAAGTAATTAAAGATATTTTAATAAGTTGAAATTTTTATAATAGAGTTTTAGGTTTTGTCACATATGGGTCACCACTCAACTTGATTTTTAGGTTTTGTCACCTCCTTCATGAAGGCAGTAAGACTTTACCACTTCTCAATTAAACTTGAATCACCTTCTCTTTCTCAGATTCTTCTAATGAAGTAGTTTATTCAAATTCCCTTCTTATTCTAGAGGATTGGTCAAACGGGCTAGAGTCATTTTTCAACTTCATACATTTTTTTGATGATATGGGAGTTACTCTTCTTTTGTCGGAAAACATAGATCTTCATTTGAACTATTATCATCTTATTAGGTCATTAAACAAAATTGATGTTAACTCTCAAGCTCTTCTATCTTTCAAGAATTTTGTGGGTTTGTAATTAACTACCCTTATCATTTGAAAATGTGATGAAGAATATCTGATATCATATAAATAATTTGGCATGTCTATAGTGGACAGGATTCACCATTATCTTCTTCATCCTATTCATCAATGTGAAGTTTAGGCATAAAATCTGCAAGCCTAAATGATTGCCTTTTCAGCTAGTGATACTCCTCTAAATTGTTAATAATCTTTTGAGTTGTAGATCTCTTCTTGATCTTCTTTTTCTTAGCCACTTCTTTGATTTATAAGGCATTAATTTAGTAGATTGCTCCTTGTGCTGTGATGAAGTGGTCTTATCAAAATGTCACTGAGAAGCCCAAATTTTTGGTTTAGGCATCTCTTAAGTCCAATATAGTTCAAGTGGTGATTTTCACTTAACATTAGCCTTTAGATTTTACATTTTCATGGTATTTTTGGAGACTAAGTTTCATTCTTCAATCAACCGATTTCTTTTGTCTTATGGATGATGAAGAGGACGTAATCATTCTTGTAGACTCTTTTTGATTAACACTATCTGATAATGTAAATTCACCTTGCGATATTTCCTTTCTAACAAATCTGTGATGATTGATCATCCATGATAGACTAATTTGAATTATTGACTTGACTTAATTTATGGTATTTGTAAACTAGATTTGACTATTTGCCGAAATAATTTAGCTACACTGTACCTTCTAAAGGAATAATATTTGTACATATTTTCCTTAAGAGATGGCCGCATTTGCTCATCATCTCTTATTACTTATTTTGGACGCTCCCCACCACTTGAAAAAGTCTGAGGTTTTTCATTACCTCCTAATACCAATTTTGGTTGTGGATTAAAATAGACAGGTCTCTTTCCCTTATCATCATTGTACATCGGCTGGATTCCTTTATCCACATTATATATCACCCGCTTTATGCCATTTTAGCTATAGGAAGTTGCATGCGTTCCATTTCTTCTTGAGTCTGAAGGTTTGTTTCACTTTGCTTTATCTGCATAGATTTTAGACTTAGATTAAATTTTCTCAAATTTAAACCTATCAAGAAAGTATTGAAATATTACAATGACATCATATACATAAAATGGTGTCATCTTATCATTCATATTGCCCATTAGCAATTGGATCGATGTTCTTCTTCCAATTACTCACACTTCATACTTAGTTACAACGACTTATGAATTTTGTCACCGACTCATCTTTTCTCTTTTCAAAGATGTGACATTATTTTTTAGTTGCACTAGTGAATCTCTTCATAAATATAGTCTTTAATTCAGCAAAGGTTTTAACTGAATCATTCAATAATTCTGCATACCACTCAAAAGTAGTTGAAGTCATGTTGTTGATGAACTGATGGAAAAGCAGAGCATCATTCCCTCTTGTGTTAGCCTTAAACTGGGCTAGATATTGCTTTGGGTTACTAAGCCCACTGAAGGTGTTAAATTTTGGCACTGAGCAACCTTTTGGGTACAACACTTAATCATATTCAATTGGATAAGGGCGACCTTTACTCACCAATTTTTTTCATTTACTGAGGCTATGACTTTTATCTTTTCATTGATTATTATTTAGGAAGAGCCTATTGGTTGCTAGCCATATTTTGAATTATCAGCTGAAGAGGTAGTTGGTTAACTTCACTCCTAGCTTTAGCTGTAGCATGTATTGTAAGAGCTTTAGGTACTAGAGCGACTAGTGGTATAAAAGTTATATTATTAGCTACCTATTAATTAGCAGATGAAACAGGTGCTACAGTTGATGTGATATTCTTCTGCAATATCTCTATCATGATATTCATTTGTACCATCATGTCATTCATCTTGGTACCGAGCTGTGCAATTTTCTTATCTTTGACTTTCACTTGATGTTGTATTTCTCTTTTCTCTTTAGCTAGCGCCATGGCGTTAATCAATGCAGCCTCTTCTTCTTCTTATATTTCTTATTTTTGATGTGCTCCCTGCTCATTTTTAGGGGAAGAACTTGATGTCCTTCTCCTTGCATTTGTATGAGTAGTTGTCTGGGGAACGACGAGCCGAGTATAAAAGTGTACCGTTGATCATTTTGGTTCAACCATATAAACAGCTTCAACACTCATGATCTCTTTCTCATTTTGATCTTCTTCTTCTTCTTCTTTAGTAGAGATTGAGGATCCCTCTTCTACTTTAGTAGAGATTGAGGATCCCTCTTCTACTTTCTTCTATGAAGACTCTTCTTCGATGTCAATTCAGTGATCTGGATCGATGTTACACGATGGTGTTGAGCAGAAAGTTCACCTATATCTCTGACCATATAGAAAACTTCCACTTCCATAGTGTCCTCTTCATTATTTTTTTCTTGCACATGGATTTCTGATCGACGTTTCCAGTGGATCTCTAGTTCAATGTGTGGAACAAATGCTTCTTCCACTAAATAACTATGATCAAAGTCAACCTCATCTTGTTGGGTGAATCGACGATGATGAAATCAAGGATTTTGAGTCAACATGTCTTTCAAAGTGATATCCTTTGGGTATCCACTTCGATGAGTTATTTTGAGGCATTCGGTATATGTATCAAATGTCAAACCTCTTTCATTCTTCAAAGTTTCATTAGAGAACCTTGGCCTCCATATCTGCTTATCCTTTTATCGGGATCTTTTGATAGCGAATTCTTGGATATGCGGTCTAAGTGTCACGCTCCGATGCTCACCATGTGAAGATACTTGTCTCGTTACTAGTTACTATAAGATATGGCAACCTCTTTGGTGGAGCTTTAGTATTTTCCATCACCACATGCCTCTGAAATCTTCTTTTCATTAAGCCTCGGGCATTGGCTACTTTGAGAACTTTATATTTAGACAGTGTTTCGTTTCCTCCTCCGTGGTGGTAGAGCTTGACATGGTTGGTTAATATGCTTACTTCACCAGTAGAGCTATTCCTTTTTACCCACTTTAGGTTGTCAAGGTTGTTGTGGGTAGGAATAGTCACTTCTGGCTATAGTATCGCTTGTTCACTAGGTCATTCAAAGGGGATCTACTGAGCTCTCAGCTCAACATTTCTTCTTCTTCTTTATTGTTGGTTAATTTGCTTTCTGATGAGGAAGCTTCATGATCATGCTTTCTAGGTACAAAAGGTTCAATCGACGGAGCAGTTGTACCATGAGGCATTAAAGACACAGTTTGTCCACTGACGGTTCTTTTCATCATGGGGGTTTCATATTGACCTAGCCTTTTAAAAATTGAAATTCTTTGTTGGGAGAACTCCTTGACAGCAGTTGGCTACTAAACTAATTGGCAAACATGGCTAGTAGGAGCTTCAGTAACTTGAGGTCTTTCAGTATAGACTCGGACTAATGTACCATGGGTGGGTACTTCAGGATATGCAATTACGATAGCCAAGAAATTCAAGCGATAAAATTGAATTGTTGCCCCAACATCTCATGTGTTGATGATAGCGTTGGCTAGGAAGATGTTCTACCACGCCTAGTTGGACAAGAAAGGAGTGCTCAGATCCATTCTCAAAGTAAAAAGATGGAGATTAGAATTATTATTTCACCCCATAATTTTAAAATGCAAAGGTACTACAAAATAAAATAATAGTGTAATAAAGATATGCTCTGCAGAATAATTCATTCGACATAGAGCCTCATACATTAATAATTTGAATTTATTACACCTCTAAATCACCATTTTTGTTTTGAAATTTCTAAAATTTTATAGCTACTATAGCACATATATGACTAGTCAAAGATGGAAAGAGAATCATGTCCCCAGCAGAGTCACCAGAAATCAATGGGTTCCGAAAATTCACCACCTACCTCTTGACAATTATGATTGAAGAGAGTGATAATTTGAAGTGTCATTGTAATTTCAGAAGGTAGATGGAATAGTAGGTAAGACACTACCCAAAGATTTCACCCTCATTTGGTGAGAACTTTAGATCTAATTTTAAGTTTTCTATAAATAAGCTGTACTTTAATTACCTCTCAATAAGTGAGAGAACTTTCGATTAAAATATTGATCGCTTAATGCAGTGTATAGAAGCAACATATGAAGTTTTAGAATTTAAGATTATGAAATTTATCATTTTAGCTTAAACTGGATGGTTGGGAGAATGATGATGTACCTGATCTTGATACTATAGTTTTGTCATCCCGGGCCGTCGTGGTCCCTAGTACTTAGTCAAAGTAATCAACCTCAAGGGGATCCTTATCGATACATGGGTTACGCCATGAAGTCTTGTAGACCGGTGGTGTTTGTCAAGGAGATAACTTAAGTCTACCTTAAATTTAAGGTTGTATCAAGTACTATGATTCACAACTCAAAGGGTGAGCCATTGGGAGCATATGTGATCGCATATATAGAGTATCGCCACACCCGTCGATGACCGATCAATCGCATCATCTATGGAGCCCAAAGCCAAATTTGAGGACACGCCACCCCACGGCAAGAGATTGATTGAGAGTGAACATAGTAGAATACTTGATTTGACATTGGCTCCTTTGTGAGCTTGAGTTTTCTTAATTTGTCACCTCCGATAAACAGTTACGGAAGGTGGACAGATTGAGTTTCTCTTTAAGCTTTTAATGATTAACTTTCATTTAAATAATTTTTAAATTGACACTCAATTTAAGTTAATTTGATTTGAAATTGGAATCACATTTTGATGGAAGTATCTCCTCTGGTTGAAATCACCATTCAACACAGCCATCATCGGGGTAGTTAATTGATTGACTCAAACATACTTGAGAACTTTAGATTATGTCAACTATATTAGCTCGATAAGATCTACTATCACATTTAATTATTTCTCGATATTTTACTAAGTTGAAACTCTTATAATATATTTTAGGTTAACCCTGGATCTAGTCTAAGACTAAATAAGCAACCCGAAAAGATCTACACTTGAATCTAAATATTCAGCATAATATTAGGGCCTATGCTAGTGTATTTAAGAATGCCTTAATTAACATCTTTTATTCTCTTATACAATGTGTTGTGAATTCGGTGGTGTGAAAGATGTTGTAAATTGATCTAATATCTTATTAGATTTTCAAATTAATATTTAATTGATTCTCATTTAGCCTACATAGCCTTTTTAGACATTAAAATTTGCACTTTAAGTCTCTATGTCCGAGCACATGCAAGTATTTATAGCTTAGATAATTTCATCTAATTAATGAAATCATTGTCATTAAAAATCATAATTAGAATGAAATTTCTTTTATTTTTGGCTTGAAGGAAAGTTCATTCATTCGTGCAGTATTTAATTTAGTATTTTCTTCTATCTGCTTGTACAAATAATTACAGATCCTGTGGTATTTCATGTTTTAAAACTATAAATTCAAAAAGACAATTTAATTTATTATTTTAAACGAAGATTTATCCCTCGGAGTTATTTCTGTGAATCAATAGAGTGTAATATTTAACTTGATTCCTCCTCTTTTTTGAAGGTTCCTCATTTGACTTGTTTCTTATTTTCACATATAAGATTATGAGCTTCTGTATTCTTTTTTATGATAACATCCTTAGATATTTCAAGCTTGCAAATAAATCAACCCATATTATGAATAGAGACATCTTTTCTCATTTCAATTCAACCTTCAACTCTATAGGATTCCTCCACGCAAATGTTTGCTTTCAATTTAAGTATTATAGCCAAAACTTTAAATATCAAAAATTTTAAGTGCCTGCATTGAAGTTAGTTATGCTATGACGCACATAGGAGACTTATTCAAACTCTCCTACATTCATTTTCTGCCGTCTTTTTTTTTTCTTTTGAAAGTTGGTCCTTCACTGCCCCCTCTAATTTCTATAAATAAGGCCAAGATGGGAAGAGTTTGAGTATTTGAAAGAAAAGGGTTAAAAAAAATTAGTGGTCTTTCAACTTTCCTTAGATAAATTTTGTAAGTGCTTTTCACCTTTCTTATTTTTTACTTTTGTGTTTGCTGTATGTTATTTTCCCTCCCCCTTTTATTTGTTTGGAGTTTTTAATTTAAATTTTATCTTTAGGTTTCCTTGCTTAACATTCTTAAGTTGATTCTTTTATTTTCCATTTTTTTTCTAAGTCACAAGATTTTGGTGAAATTTCGGCAGCATTTCAACTAGGAGTAGTGACATCTAACGGATGTTAGCTTAGTCGGTACGCCCTAATGAGTGTAGAGAGCAGTGTCATGTGACACCACAGCTAATTTTTCATCTCATCGCGCCCTAATGAGCACGAGGAGGCCTTCAAACCTACAAAGAAACACAAGCATATACATCCACATTACACATTGATCCCACATGTTCTGACTCCTTTATTCTGTGCATTGCAATGTTCGACAAAGAGATGGAATTGGTGATGCCAGAATCCAAGAGAGGAACCTGCCTAATGACGATGTTCCTCTTTGGTTATGGAAAAGGGAAAGGTCAGAAAGAGAGGTAGAAATGGGTAATGCCGGAAACTAGGTGAGGAGCCCGCCTAATAATGATGTTCTTCTCCGGTTGCGGAAAATTGGAATTGGAAAGGGCAATGGAAAGGGGCGATGCCGAAAACTAGAAGAAGAACCTGCCTAATGATGGTGTTCTTCTCTGACTATAGCAAAGCAGATTTGGAAATTCGGATTAGGGGAAAATGAGGGGATTTTCGATTTTAGAAAATTGGGATTTTCGATTTTGGGAAAGTGAGGGAAGTGGGAAGGGATTATCGGCCAATAAGATTGAGGGAAGGATGAAAAATGGAAAGTGATTTTTGGCTCAAGGAAATTGAAGGAAATGGGGAGGGATTTTCGGTTTTGGCTTTTTAGAGGAAAATAAAGAAGATGAAGAAGAGAATAAGGAGGAAGAGGAAGAAAAGAAGGAAGAAGAAATTTGCCCACCTTGCTTGTGTTTCAGATGAGGGGAAAAATCAGAGAGGAAGAGAGGATGCTTTTTCAATTTTTCTGATGAGAGAAATTGTGGAAGGGAGATTCTCTCTCGATTTCCCCTTTGGTTAAAGAAGAAGAAGGAGGGAACAGTTGACGGAAGGAGGGGGAATGGTTGTCATTCAAATGAAGGGAGGGAGCCAAGCGAATGGAGTTAGGCTACGCGAGAGCTTCCTACGGCTTCGTGCGATAGAGGGAGGGTTCGATCGAGGGCTTCATGCGTGAAGGAGGGCTCAGTTCGATCTCGTGAAGGAAAAGAGTGTTTAGCAGTCAGAAGGGAAGACCATTGGGTTGAAAGTGGGATTTAGGGTTAGGATTATATTTAGGTCTTTAAATTGATTAATCAACTTTAATGTGAATTTTACGTCGATAAAATCACATGGTCATATATATATATATATATAGGGGCAGAACCAGCCTTTATTTTTAGGGTGGGAAAAAAGCAATTTAAAAAAAAAAAGGTGAATTTAACAATGAATATACCAAAAGGATGAATTGTATTATATTATCATCAATCTAATAAAAATGTTTACAAACTTTAATCTATTTTGCATTGTCGATAATATTGCATGATGATAGATTCGGAATCGATTCAAATACTTCTTTCTCAATATAAGGTATAAGGCAATCATTGAGCCAATCATCACTCATTCTACTACGCAATCGATGTTTAACAATCTTCATTACAGAAAATGCTCTCTCCATTGTAGCTGTAGCAACTGGTAAAGTTAGTGCCAAAATAATAAGTCTATAAATTAAAAGATACACACCATCCTTCTTTGTCTTGACAAGTTGTTTGGCAAGATCAGCAATATCATTTAAAGATGAAAAATCATCACTACTAAGCACATCGATAAAGCTGATGTTCAAGGGCCACAAGCTCAACTGCAGAAAAATCAGTAGGATATAACTCTGCAAGTCAAATAAGTTTTTTCTTATCAAAAGCAAAGAATGAATCACTTGGATTTAAGCATGCCACACAAAGAAGTAACTCTGTACTTGCTTCAGAAAAATGATTATTCAATTCTTGAAGTTGCATATCAATTATAGTATAGAATAACTCAATGCAATAGTGATGCAAATTTGTCATTTCTTCACCTCCCCGTATAGCTCGTCGATGAGTTTTAAAGGTAGAACTCATATCTGGAATATCAATCTCAAAAACATTACAAAAAAGAGACACTTCATGTAATAAGGAATCCCATCCACTATTTCTCATTATCTGTAATCGTTGCTTGGATATCTGCACTAATTTCATTGCATTTTCAATATCTTGGTCTTTTTTTTGCAGAGATTGTGATAATTCATTTGTGATACCTAAAATATCAATCATTAAATGCATAGTAAATACAAAATCAAAAGACTCCATTACCGATTAAAACCAGCTGATGATTGATGTACTCCATCCTCTTTTACTATCTCAAGCACTTGAGAACGCAGGCATACATCTTCATAAGACTAATTAAACTATGAAAATGTGAACTCCAACGAGTGTCACCATTTCGTTGTAGGTTAGTTTGATTCAAACCACGTCCACTAATTAAATCCCCTGTTTGGAGATGTAAAATAACCTTTTCATGTTGAATAGTTTTTATAATGTCACTTCTCTTATAAGAACTTTCAATTGTGTTTAAAATTCTTGAAGTGATCTCAAAAGATGCTTCACTTGCCAATGTTTTTTCTTCTGACCACTAAACATAATTGAAGGCGATGGGCAAATAATGAACATAAAATGCACGAGGATTATCATTAAGAATGAGTGCCTTCAAACCATTAAATTCACCTCGCATATTGGATGCCCCATCATAGCCTTGACCTCGTATCCTATGCAAGCTTAATGAATTAGCGATAGCTTCAAGTGTTGTCTTGAGTGCAATTGCACTTGTTGAAGAAACATATTTAATCTTAATAAATCTTTCAATAACTTGACCTTTTTTTATCAACATATATCACAATGATAGCTAATTGTTCCTTTGTTGATACATCACGAGCTTCATCCACAATAATAAAAAAGTAAGAATCACCGATATCTTTGATGATAGAAGCTAAAGTCTCAGATGATGCAGCTTGACAAAGCTATTTTTGTACCTTTGGTGAAGTCGTAATTTTGTACTAGCATTTTCAAATGTAACTTTTTTAATTTCTTCATTATGATCTGCAAGAAAATTCTAAATAATTTCCTTGGTTAACTGAATTAAAAGATTCATCGTGACCACGGAATGGTAATCCTTGTCACAAAAGAAATCTAACACAATCAAGCTGCGGTCAACATTACCTATACTCTTTTTATTTCTCTCTTTAGTCAACCACATAGTAGAGATACTTTGTGTATTTGAGGCTTCATTAGATCTTCACACTTTTTTGCATTATGAGCACTATTGTGTTCACCAACGTGGGCTAAAAACTTTTCTTTTCTTTTCCAATTTTTAAATCCTTCTCTGATAAATGAATCTCCACCTCCTTGATTTATAGTAACTTGTTCTTGAGGCTTAAATAAATAGCAATATAAATAATATGCAGCATCTTTTTGTATGCTATATTCTAACCAATAGGGATATTTCTCAAATCACTTTGAATTAAATCTACGTGCAACATTGCCTATCATTGTTTGAGGAAAATTATGACTTTTGGGTTGATGTGGCCCTTTTACCAAATATGCTCTACGTATTTCTATCTCTCATTAACATCATAACTCCAAATTGACTAAGCTCGGATTAGCCTAAGATTATCGATATCAAGATCAACTCTTCTTTTCTCTCTTTAAATAACGATCCATTTAGAAAATCTAAATATTATAGTAGAATGCAAATAAAAATAAATCAATAAATAATGACACACTTTCAACCTTTTTCATAATATCTCAAGAATAACCAAGACGCCGACCTTTTAAAATAAAATTAAACCAACAATATTTAAAAAAAGGCACACCTTCTACTTTTTAAAATAAAATTAAACCAATAATATCTTAAAAAAGGCACACCTTCTCTTTTAAAATTAAAAATGATATTCATTGATTGAGAAGAATGTTGCAACAAAAATATTATTGAATAACCTAATCCTTCAATATCATCTGCATATAATTAATGATTACTACATGTGATAAAAATAACTTTGAATGCCCTAATCTAATGATTAATACACAAATTTAAGGACTACTTTTCTTGTAATTACAAATATGTGTTAGACTTGGCTGCAAGATAACTGTGCACAAGCTTGTCATCAATCCTTTAAATAAAATGAAAGTTTAAAAGCTCTAACAGCAAAGCTTAAGATAGATTAGGGTAGCATTTATAGTACCAAAAGTATGAAATTTTAAAACTTAGAATTTTGTGCTGCTATTTTCTAGGTATGAAGGAGGTGGGAGGCATCATGGAGGAAAAATTTATGCAAGTCTTTACTTGATGAGGCCATCTTGGTCACTGTGGTATCTATTTGGGAAAGGAAATCTCTTTATCCAAAAGAAAAATATAGGCTTTGTAAGCTCATACATGATTCATACCAATTAACATGCCAAACAAAGTCAATTATTTGGATAATGATAAAACATTGAGAAAATGAGAGAATAAATGCACTAAATATACAAATTCAAGGAAAATATGCTCATGTTACCGGATATCCACTAACACACGATTGCATAATGATCAAATATTTCATGGGATTCCTTAATAATTTCTTCAAAGGAAAGGATAGAAATATCACTTTCTTTAGGACAATAATTTAGAAAGAACACAACCACCTACCACAAAATGAGAACTTAACCTAGAGAAAACACATTTCGCTACTACTACTCTCTTTCTTTCCATATTGTAAAGAATTTCTCCCGCTATGTCCAAAAGCTTCTACTTTTGATAGATCCAAAACTAACAACACCTTCTCGCCTTTGAGGAAGCAAAAATCTCTTTCTTGCAAGCACCCAAAACTCCTCCATTTCCCTCTTACTCTCCTCTCTTCTTTCAATTTACTCCGCTTGTGGCATTCTCCTAAACACCATACAATCATCTCCTTATACAATATTTAGAGATGATAGGTAACAAATTTATATAGGTTTTGGTCAATGTTGATAGTTAGCATACTTGTAGAGGTGGTAGGTAACAAACTTGGGGGACTTAGACAAAGGGTGAAAGTTAACATGTAAAGATTAGATCTAAAACATATAATCTGCTGATCACAACACCCATCTTATGTTTGGTAATATATTCAATCACGAGAACAAAAATGAAGATAAAATAGCAAGAAGATCAACATACAAAAATACAACAAAACTTTATACAGGTTCACGCTCACACAAAGATGCCACAAAATTTCAGATTATTTTGACTACGAGTCTGCTCAGCTTCCCTCTTCTCTCTTTATTACCAAAAAAAAGAGAGTAGATCATGGGAAGAAAACTGGACCCTTAACTATGCCTAAGAGAACAATTTATCATAAAGGAAAAAAATAATCTAAACATTAATATATCTTCCACTGTGCTCTCAAACACTAAAGAAGAGAAGCCAAACACGAAGCATTCAAAGTGATGCAATCTTCGCTCCATAAATAAACCTTTTCTTTATCACTTATTTTCCTATATCAAGATAAAATAATCCCAAAATATAAAGCAACGGCTATCTCCAGGATATGGTGATGGCCATTGGTTCATCCATATTCAAGAAAAGAACCAACATTCTGGAATAAGAGAAAACTCATTTTTTACAAAGAGGGATGGCGGGCAAAGCACGGAATAAAAACCAAAGAGAATATCCAACCTAAATAGAAAACTCATTTTTCACAAACTAAGAGTTCTAATAAAACCAACTAAATAGGAAGGAATTGTAAGTTGACTCACTGGAAGTGGACCGTGAGGATGGCATAACACGATCGAAAAGAGGAGAATATCCGTCGAGGGACAAAGGAAAAGTGAGCCAAAGAGAGGGGAGATCGGATAGTGCTGATTTTTTTTGAAGAGGTGAATTTTCGCTCGGGCCGAGGGTTTATTTTGGGGGAGGAGAGATTAAAGCAAATATATTAAAAGTCTAAAATACCCTCATAATATTTTTTTTTTCAAGGTGGGCAATTTCTCACCCTCGGATAAGGGCAGGTCCGCCCTTGTATATATATAAATATATATATTCTTAGATTTTCAATGTTCTGAACACAATGGCATGGCCTGTTTCGCAATCGGAGATCGTTTGGTTCAACTCGGCATCAAATTAAGTCCATTTCAGCTCAACATGCGCGTCACCGCTTTCGACCACTTGACATTCGCTCATACTTGTTTGAATTAAGTGCGAATGATCTTAATTGATAGATGTTGATGTTTTTAAGCTAATGACATAATCAATTTAATGAATAGAGGTCATTTGGTTTACGTTGGTGTCTCCCGACCTCGATATACGTGTAGGCATGTTGATGATGCGATCGCTTAATTGATCGATCATCAAGTTATGCAATATTTATATTCTAACCAGCCTTGATGTTCTGAATGTGATAGCAAAGTCCGTCCATCAATCAGAGGTCACTTGGGTTAATTTTGGAGACGTCCTGTGTATTTAAGCCTCAATTTGCGCACTATCACTTCAAATCATTCGACATTTGCACAAACTCGTCTGAATTAAGCATAGATAGTCTCATTTGATAGTTTTCAATATTTTGAAGCTAACGATGTAATCAATTTCATGAACAGAGGTCATTCAGATATCATCGTAGCTTCCTGACTCCGATATGCATATTGACACATTGATAGCTTGATCGCTCGATCGGTTGCTCTTTAGATTATGCAATACTTATATTTTGATCAATTTCAACATTCTGAACGTAATGGTGAAGTTCGTTCATCAATTGGAGGTCATTTTGAACATTTTTTGTGATGTCCAGTATATTTTGAGCTCCGACCGCGCATCACCTCAAGTCAGTCGACTTATGACACATATATGGAGGTCAATAAATGCTCCCTAAAAAATGTGATTCGTGCATGGAGCGAGTCACATTTGTTGAAAATTGGTTGACCCTTTAAGCTAGTCATAGAACTTGGCTCATTTTAGCTTCAATTGCAATAGCTTACAGAGCTTTGATAGAATTTGTTTATAGTATGATGCCTTATTTAGGACATGCTAAATAACGGGATTGATCGATTCATCAGAATTGACTTGCCAAAAAGATAAGAGCTCTTATACTATATACTCTGTGCTTCGATGGCTTTACTGAAGATCTTTTTCTTTTATGTCCTTGTATATTTAAGCCTCCTCCAACCCTAGCTTCATGCTTGGTTGGGCTTGATGGAGGAATTGGTTTATTTATTTTGTTGAAAGATTCCGCTGGGGAATTGATTTATCTGTGCTTGGTCAAATTTGAAGTTCTTTCTGTCCTAGCTTTAAGCTTGATGGACTTGATGAAGGACTAACCTGATTTGTCCATATTGACTTGTCAAGAAGTGTATGTATGCCATGAATCGTGTGTTTGCTACTTCGACGGATTCATTGAAGAGTGCATATAAATGACCCAGTCTCCCAGCTTATATAGGGTCAATGCGGAGTTATCAGTCTAGCAATTTGTGCTTTAACAGACTTAATAATCACGAAATTCCTTTAGTTCGGCCATCGGCTTTGTATGAACTATGAAATTGCTTCCTTGGTCATGTGCTTTCTGCTTTGATGGATTTGATGAGGAGATTTACTTTGATCTGTGCTTTGAGCTTGCTCAGATCACATGAGAATATATTTGAAATATCAACCTGCAGGCAATATAAAGCTTGACTTGAAGCAGCTCTGAATTGAAAGTTTCATCAGATTATCTTGGTCTATCGATCAAGTAGAAAGATCTCTTGGATTCTGGTTTTCCTAATCACTAAGCTAGATCCGATTTAAGATTGAATAGCTATCATCATTGGACTGAGCAAGGGCTCTTTCACTGCGGCCTTTTCTTGTGGCTTATTGAGTGAGGAGAGCGTCAGCAACTCGACCATATTTGGGATTGTTGAGTTCGACCTTTAGAACCTACTAGTCTTAGACTTGTTTAGTGGGTTGGTGATTTTGTCCAGACTGACCTAAAGGGGCTCTTTCACCTTCTTTCTGGTTTAGTGAGAAGAGCGAAACTATATTTGGGCTTGTTGAGTCTGAACTTTAGAACTCATTCGTGTCCTAGACTTCACGATGTAGAGGTTGATGTCTCTCCAACTTAATTGATTGAAACTTTCGAAATCGAAAGTTCTTCTGACTTGATCTCCAGAATTTGGCAAATTTGGGAGATAAATTTTTGGCATCTAGGGTTGTCTTTTTATACGTAGAAATGGATTCTTTTTTTCTTGTAAGAACCTGCAACTTAACAATAACAATTATGGATATATTTAGCGATTTTGACGTAAAGGTTGATGTCAACCTGAATCAGAATATATTTGAGGATTTCATCTTATAGCATGATGTTAACTCAAATAAACTTGACATAAACTAAAAAATACCCCATGTCTTGTAGGGGGAATTATAAAGCACACTTAGAAGAACTTTCAAGATGAAAATATATAAATACATCAATTTGAATTGATATGCACTTCAGAGGGTTTGAAAATATTGACCTCATTTTTGAAATGAGCTCTCAACCCTCCATCTTAGACATAGGACTCCTCTTAGACTTTAAGAGTTTATTAGTATTAATACACATCTAATGATTAGGTGGATACTCAAACCTAGCCTTAGAGACTTAGAAGAGTTAGCCATAAGAATAGGTCATGCCTTAGGGGTGTTAGGAAAATTTTCCACCCTTAGCTTAAATCATTCCTCACTTTCCTTCTTTCAAGTCAAACTCATAATCAATTCTATTTGATTTCCTCCAACCTCAGATCAATTCCATGATTAAATTTCATATGATTGAAACCCATGATTAAAATCTATGATTGAAACCCATGACCAAAATCTATCAAAAATTCCTAAGCTCAAATTTTCTAAGCCCTTAATCCTTCCCTTAAGGACTTAACGAAAATCATGATCAAAACC
The DNA here is from genome assembly GCA_021442155.1 of Cymbidium sinense. Taxonomy (NCBI): domain Eukaryota; kingdom Viridiplantae; phylum Streptophyta; class Magnoliopsida; order Asparagales; family Orchidaceae; genus Cymbidium; species Cymbidium sinense. The sequence continues at coordinate 110,012,588 of CM038225.1, forward strand.
TATTCAAACCTTTGAGATTTTCTCATAACCCATTTATATTTTCATTTATATTCACATATATAGATGAAATATAAATTCAAATCAATCAAACTAAACTCACAATTCTGAATTAATTCATGCATTTTTTCCTTAAGTCCTTTAATTTTCTATTAAAGGACTTATCCAAAATCTTGATCAAACATATTCAAATCCTTAGGATTTTATCAAAACACATTTATATTCTCATTTATATTCACATATATAAATGAAATATAAATATAAATCAATCAAATCAAAGGAAAAATTAAATTCTCAATTTAAAATTTCCTAAATCCCTTAATTTTCTATTAATGGACTTAGCCAAAATCAACTCTAAACAATTTTAAGCTCATGGGATTTTCTCAAAACTCATTTATATCATCTTTTATATTCACATATATAAATGAAATATAAATACAAATCAATTCAATCAAATGCAAAAAATTAAAAACTCAATTTAAAATCTCCTTAAGTCCTTAATTTCCCATTAATGGACTTAGCCTAAACATTGATTAATTCACTTCAAATTCATGGTATTTCATCATAATTCTTTTATATTCTCATTTATATTCTCATATATAAATGAAATATAAATATAAATAAATCAAACCAAATTCAAAAATTCAAACTCTAAACTCCAAAATTTTCCAAAGTCCTTTAAATTCTTCTTAATGGACTTAGCCCAAATCATGATTAAAACCACTTCAAATCCTTGAAATTTTCTCATGATCAATTTATATTCTCATTTATATTCACATATATAAATGAAATATAAATTCAAACAATCAAAACCTATTCCAAAAATCAAACTCAAATCAACTCAAAATCCAATCTAAGCCTTTCAAGTCAAAATCTTGAACTTAGCCAAATCAATTCTAAATCAATCCAAATCCTTGATTTTCTCTCATGGTTCAATCAACCCTATAATCATGAGCCCATATATAAATCCAAACTTCAATCAAACAATTAAAACCTAGTTCAAAAATCAAACCCAAAACTCCTTCATATTCTTCCTTTAAATATGAAATTGTCAAATGGATCAAAACTCATTTGACTTCAAACCACTTATAAATGAATTTATATTTTAATCATGAGTCCATATACAAGATCAACCAACTTCAAATCAAGCTTTGACCAAGTCATTTGACCCACTTAGGCTCACTTGACCCAAAGTGACCTAAAGTACCCTATGAGCAAATTTTAGTCCTAACCAAATTGGATTGAACCAAACTATTATATCCCTCTCATCATGATCAACAATCATCATGGGATGATCAATCAATCAAATTGGGTCAAACCAAGTCAAACCTAAGGGTTAACCAAGTCAACACTTAACCCAAAATGAAACCTAACATAGCCAAATTCCAACATAGGCCAAATTGATTGAAACCATTGATCTAAGTTCACTCGTGACCTATGTTTGAACTTGACCAAGCCAACTATTGAGCCTAACTAGCCCAATTGGTCAACTTGACCCAAGTTGATTTTGACCTAAAGGGTCAAAATGTGTCAAAACTTGATCTAAGCCAAATTGATTGGAACCAATGAGTCAAGTCCATTCCAAATCACTTGTGGAACTTGACCAAAGCCTCAATTGGCCAACCAACTAGCCCAACCTTAGTGACTTAGACCCAACATGACCTAAAGGGGTCATGTTGAGCCAAAATTGAACTAACCAAATTGATTGGAAACAAAGATACCAATCCACTCCATATGACTAACCAAACCTAAACCTACCCTTGACCTAACCAAATAGGTCAAATGGGTCAAATAGGTCAACTTGACCCATTTGACCTAAATGAAGTCATATGAGCCAAAACCAAATCATACCAAATTGAACCAAACCAAAACCACCAACATATTTCAAATGGTCATATGAACTTGACCCAACCCTTGTTTGACCCAATTTGACCAATTGGTCAACTTGACCCAAGTTGACCCATTTTGACCTAAATGGGTCAACATGAGCCAAACCCTATCAAATGGATTCCAAATCCAATGAAACTTGGCCAAACCTATTTTCTCCACATACCAAACTTACCCAAAGTGAAAAAATAGCAAAATGACCATTTTACCCTTAGGCCATAGAACAAATTTTGGCCTAGCCCATGGGTATTTTGGTCATACCTCTTTCACAATCACTTGAGGCTTTCCTAAAAGCTCAAGTGATGAGTGGTGCACCAACCCAATGGGTTTGGGTCAGCCCATTTGGCCCATAGACCAAACCACCATAGCCTAAAAATTCAATTTCAAACTCCTCTAAGCTCAATTTGATGCACATGGGAGTTGGCATTCCACTGGATCAAACCAACCATGTGCAATGATCTAACAAAACCTAAACAACCTCCCATACAATTGGATCAAAATGGCAATTAATGGTCGTCCGATTGCCATGGGGAGATATACTCCCCTAATTCAATGAAATTCATTCACTCACACCGATTGAACCTGGAACCTGAATCATCGAGAGCTTTCCCAAGGTCTAGAGGATTTGAATTCTTCCTTCTTTTGCACAAAAATAGGGAGGATTAATTAACTTTCTACACTTGATCTCATCCAATTCTACACTTCATCTGGGACCAAGTCGAGCGCCAAGCATCCATTTGAGTTCCGCAAGGAGAGCTCAATTGGATCAAAGTCGCAAGAAGTGGTGTTGGTCCATGAAGATCCACTCAACCTCAAGGCTTGAACTTTCAATGGCTTCGCTCCACTAGATAAGCTACCTCATCAAGCTTGAGCCTGATCACCTCATGAGGTATGTGATTTTTCACCACTTAGATTAGAAGTGTTGGTCCTTTGTGAAAGAAATTTTCATTGCATGTGAAATCAACCGTTGGATAGGTTGTAATTATGCCTAGATGGTGTGGGTTGAGTCTGTATGATTCCATGCTAGATCGGGCATCACCCCTTGGATCATGGATATCTCCATTAATCGTGAGAAGAACTTGGCTCATCTCGCCATCCATCCGCACATTTTAGATGGACAAGATTATTTAGCACATTTTATAAATCCCCTTTAAATCACGGTGATCCTTTCATCCCATCTTTGATCGACGGCCAAGGATAGCGCATCCGCCGCCCTTTTTGAGGTGACAACTTAAGTTGTCTCATGGCATGCATGTAAAGCGATCACCGCCACGCGTCATGTGAGTCGATTAAGGTGGATTAAGTTTTAAAATTCTAATTAATTCTAAAACTTCTAAAATTCATAACTCTTCATAGAAAATAAAAAATAAAAGGAAAATGCTATGGATAGATAATTTCATCTAGAATATTTTAAAATATTTTCAATGGATTTTGAATTCTTTCTCTGAATTTGGGTTTCTTTAGAAATTTTAATTAGTTAATTATTCTCTAATTAAGTCACTAATTGATCTCATTTTAGTGTTCATTTTAGGGGATGACCTCTGCCTCCCCTAATTTTCTTGAGATTTATTGAGTCCTTAATTGGAAAAATATCTATTTCATTCCCTAATTATCCCCTTTCATGTAATTAAGGTAATTAGTGGATTTATCCTATGATTAAGTTTGATTAAGTTCAGATCCAGTGAGTAGGAATTTTATGGAATAATTTTGGGCATTTCCCAAGCTATTCCCTAAACTCTTTTTCTTCCTTAATCCCTCTTAATTAAGGGTTAATTCATTAATTATCCCTTAAACAATTTTAAAAAATTCTAAAAATTTTAGAACTTAATTAATCTACCTTGGGTAGATGCTTAGTGTTTAATAGCCTAAGTCTAATTAAAAATTAAAACCCCTTTCATAAGTATGAAAGGGTGTTTAAAAGTACTTAAGCTAAACCCTTAGCTTAATTAACTTTTAATTGTGAGCCAAATTGCATTAGGCCTTTTTCATTATTAGGTGCATTACAAATTTAAATACCTTGTGGGTTTTATGTCATCTCATTGGCTCATAATTACTTAGTTAATTTTTCTAAGGTGGTGTAGTAAGGGTTAATTAATACTTAATTCATACCTTAACCTAATCAATGCTTAAAATGGATTTAATTATCTAAAAATTAAACAAAAATATAAAACACATGTGGAATGGGTTAGGAACAGCAAACTCATCTCACCTTTTCAAAATTAAATCAAACTTCAAACTAAACAAAAATCATTTTGAAATTCACTTTGATTTATTCTAAATTTTCTTATTCTTTAAGAATGTCTTTAGGATTTAAGTAAAGTGAGTTTGTTTACATGCTTTCATTGCTTTAGATCTTTCCCAACATGTTAAGTTGTATGCCATGTGATTCATGCATTCATAATTTCATGTTTCAAATTTTAAAATGAAATTGTTTACTTTATGTCAAATGTGCATGTGTTGGCTAAAGTAAAATATGAGTGGCTATTATCACTACTAAATCCAAATATTTTCAAAACTTATAAATGAAATATCAAATCTGAAAGTGTGCTATTCTTATCTTAATTATAAGCTTGCATGTGATGATTATAAAGTCATGTTTAGCATAAGTTTCCTTTCTTTCTATGTTTAGCATTTTGAATAGAGTTGTAAGATGTAGGGTTCATTTGAAAAGAACCCAACACTTACTTAATTTCATACCCTATTCATCCCTATGCTCATCTAAGAAGGTTCCTATACTTGCATGAATAAATTGCATAAATAAAAAAATGAAACTATTAAACAACTTTTGCATCTTCCTTTTCATTTCATTTCTTTTATACATGTTTGTATTAAGGAAAGTGGTATATTAGTCCGGACAACTGAGGTTGTGAGGCTTTTATCCCTAAGTAGGTCTTGTACCTTACACCTCTGGTTAACAATGACGTTGTACTCACTTATGCCTTTCTTACTTTCATATATGTATGTGAAATTTTGGATAAGGAAAACCTTTTCTACTTAAGAAAAATCATGCATATTCAACTTCTAAATTTTCTTAAATGGATTACTTAGCATGCATCATAAAGTGTGTTAACTATTCTCATTTGCATGTATAGATATGCTTAGGGTCCATCCATATGCATGTTATATATGTTGGGAAAGAAATGAAGTAATGTGTGTTATGTGAATTTTGATTCATTTTATTTAATCTTAAAATGCCTTTCTTTTGAATAGTTTGTTTAGAGTTTATCTAAACTTAGGATTGATTAAAGATGTAATCAAAATATTCACCTAAATGAAATTAAAATGTGAACTTACCTTAGAAATTACTTATGATTAGGGAAGGAAAGAGAAGTTCTCTTCTCTTTCCCTCTCTTCATAACTTAGTAATTAATTGTAGGTTTCACTTAAACCAAATTAAAACATGAAATAAAATAACCCAAAACACTTAAACAACTTAAATGAAACCCTCCTCTAAGTTGAACATGTCCTTCACACTTAGAAAATTGGAACCTAAAGTCCTAAGCTAAGCATACCACTCAAACCTTCAAAGCACACACATTAGCCTAAGTCACCACTTCTAGCCTTAGGTTGGTGCATGGTTTGATATCATGTTTTATTTTATGATGAATGTTTTAGACTGGATGTTAGGGTGTATGCTCATAGAATGAATGGTAGGACGTGCTTAGTCTAACTATTCTTTTCTGCAGGAGATTGTGCTAAGGTGCTATCATAAATAAAAATATAAATGCTTGCTTACAGGTGCTTATACCCTTTACATAATCCATAAATGGACTTAGTCACCCATGTGTGTGATAAGTCCAATATACATGCTTGGATTTGTGTGGTGTGATTTAACTAACCTTATTTTGTAGTGTTAGTTAGATTTTCCTTTTCCTTTTCATATAAAATTTGTATATTTAGGATTTTGGAATGATTTGTTATGGGGATTAGGATGAAGCATTGGTCATAAGATCCCATCTTATGCACCATGTGAAGCCTTGGAGCATCTACCATCCAACCATCCAAAGGAGAAGAAAAAAGAAGAAAGGAAAAGAAGAAAGGAGAAAGAAGAATAAAGCTTGAAGACCCCCATAACAATGAATGTATTTTCTTAAATTATAGTTTAATTCATTTGTAAGCTTGGTTGTATAAGGGTAGAGCTCGACTACCCATATTCAATATTTTTGAGTTTGTGCGGTGGTGCCCGACCACAAACGATCACTTATTCTTTTTGCAATTAGCTTTATAAATTGTTTGATGATTTGTTTATCTTTTGTATTAAGTGGTGTGATTTTTCTAGTTCCTTCCTTGCTTTATGTATGGCCTAAATGTGGATTAGGCTCTTTAGGAAAAAATAATCTTTTACCCAACTTAACAATTCAAACTAGAACTAAACAACTCATAACCGCACCTAAAGCTTAGTATTAAAATCAAGATAAAAGAATTATCAACCCTTAGTTGGATGAGCATTTCTTTATAATATCATGCACAAATGAATCTTAATTTCACTCTTGATTGGAGGGCTTCAACCTTTTGAGAACTAGCTTGACCTTGATCGTGGAAACTCACCTTTTCTTCTGTTGATTAAAATATTCTGATTTCTCATGCATTAATCAAAAATCTTATAATTGAGTAAAATGCATTTGTCTAAAGAATTAAATAAATGATCTAGTCGAGTCTCTTTAAAAATAATAACCTAGCTATCTTGCATAAGCATAAAGACTTGCATGCATGTATTTAAAATCGTAGGAGGAGTTAGCCAATGGTCACCCCTAGGCGGTTGTGAGTCCAAGCTGTCGTATGGTTTGTCCTCTCTTATGGAGGCAAACTCTTACTCATTTTTGCCTTAGATTTAGATTATACTTCCAGCCCTCATCGAATCTCCCTAGATTTAAGTTCTGATATTATTTTTCCCCCTTTGTGGGCCATAAGCATAATTCCCCACCTCTTAGGTATTTCCTTAATCTTTTGTTAAGGAATCTTAAGTCCTAAAATTCTTGAAAATGCAACTAAAACAAATTAAATCAATTTCAAAATGTAAACTATATGATAGTTTGAAATGCTCGAGTTTCCTAGCATCGTGAACATCTCCTACTTATCTATTTTGGCTTCAATAATAACTCCCTCTTTTGATCAATCTCATTTGATCTTCAAATACAAACCAATCGATTGATAGTCTTCCTTATTGAAATCTTCAAAGATGATCATTTATTAATCGAGTTTTCGGATCCGCCCCTTTAGGGTTTAAGCCCTAAAAATAAACCCCAAAGAATAACATATGTGTAATGTAATTTCTTGTAGAGTCCTTATTGAGGTGATTGGTTCCATTAAAGGGTAGTGACTTCTTTCTTTCAAGATACTATACATTGATGATCACTCGAATAAGTACATCTGTGGATCGCAATTTCCAAGATGAATTTAAGGTCTTTCTTTCTCTTCTCCATTTGAAAGGAGACTCTATAAAGAATTTATTCACCACGATTTTTTCTCATGACTCCATCGGATGGTTCCTCTCTCCATCTTTGGTAAATGATCATTGTCTTTGAATATTGATAGGGTTTGTACTTTGGTATGAATCCAATACTATCTTTTGACACTTAGCTCATTTCATTCTTTAGTTAAGTTAGCCATCTTAGGTTTTAGGACCACATTCTTGGTCTTAAAACCTCTCTCCAATGTAAAAAATAAAAATAAAAAAAGAAACATCTCTAATTCCTCCTTATCATCTTCATGATAAGGTTTCATCCTAAAAATAATAAATCTTCCATAAAGAACTTTGCTTTTTTTTTTAAAAACACCTTTCAAAAATACACTTAATAAAATATTTTTCTTAAAATCTCTTCACCCTCATTTAAAAATTCTCATAATTGTTACATGTAGGGATTTTCAAAAATAAAACTAATAACTTTTTCCAAAAGCACAAATGAATATCTTCAATTCACTTTTGATGAAAATTTCTTTCAAAATAAAATAAACAATCATCTTTTCCAATAAAAAAATCACAATCATAATCATAAAACCTTTCAAAAAACACGCATGAATTCTTCTATTTAATACATTCACACTTACTGAATGAAAAATTTATTTGGAAACAAAATTAAAATTTTCAAAAAACATACATGAACATCCTCATTTAATTTATTGAATGAAGATTTCATTCCCAACTAAAAAATAAAATATCATTTAGGAAATTCTACTTAAATATATCTCACATATGTTTTAAGTTGTTTTATTTCAAAAAAGCACACATTCATTTAAAAAAATTGACCTCCATTCCACATACCTAAATTTGAATGAAAGTCCCCTTTCAAAAAAATTAAAATTTCAAACAATCAATCATAAAACACTTTAAAACTTAAACATATCCAAATTTGTTTATGAAGCTTCCAAATCCAAAATCAAAATCAACAATCATATTTCAAAATAATTTCAAACACTTTTTGGAACTTCGTTAAATATACCCAAATTTGTTAAGTGAGGCTTCCAAATCCAAAATCAAAATCAACAATCATATTTCAAATTTTTCAAAAATATATTTGAAACCTTCCTTAACATACCTAAATTTGTTAAGTAAAATTTCCAAATCCAAAATTCAAAAAATTTCAAAACACATTCGTAACTTCATTTAACATACCCAAATTTGTTAAGTAAAGTTTCTAAATCCAAAATTCAAAATTCCAAAATTTTTCTAAACACATTTGAAACTTCATTTAATATACCCAAATTTGTTAAGTGAAATCTCCAAATTTAAAATCCAACAAAAATTTTTCAAACACACATTTGGAATTTCATTTAGCATAATCAAATTTGCTAAGTGAAGTTTCCAAATCCAAAATCAAAAATCAACAATCATATTTCAAAAAATTTCTAAACACATTTTAGAACTTCATTTAACATACCTGAATTTGTTAAATAAAGTTTTCAAATCCTAAAATTCAAAAATTTTCAAATACATTTGGAACTTCATTTAACATACCCAAATTTGTTAAGTGAAGCTTCCAAATCCAAAATCAAAATAAACAATCATATTTCAAAATTTTCAAAACACATTTGGAACCTCACTTAACATACCCAAATTTGTTAAGTGAAGTCTCCAAATCCCAAAATTCAAAAAAAAATTAAAAACACATATTTGGAACTTCATTTAACATATCCATATTTGTTAAGTGAAGTCTCCAAATTCAAAATTCAAAATTTTTCAAACATACATTTAGAACCTCACTTAACATACTCAAATTTGCTAAGTGAAGTTTCCAAATCCAAAATCAAAAATCAACAATCATATTTCAAAATTTTCAAAAAATACATTTGAAACTTCATTTAACATACCTAAATTTGTTAAGTAAAATTTTCAAATCCAAAATCAAAATCAATTTTCAAAATTTAAAACATTTGGAACTTCATTAACATACCCAAATTTGTTAAGTGAAGGTCTCAAATCCCAAAATTAAAAAAAAAAATTCAAAACACATTTAATTCATTTAACATTTTTTGTTATGAACTTTCCAAATCCAAAAATTTCAAAATTTTCAAATAATATTTGGAACTTCATTTAACATACCTAAATTTGTTAAGTAAAATTTCTAAATCAAAAATTCAAAACTTTTCAAAACATATTTTGGAACTTCACCTAGCATACTCAAATTTGCTAAGTAAAGTTTTCAAACTCAAAATAAAAATTTCTCAAAGACCTTTGGAACTTCTTCCCTTAGCATACCAAATTTGCTAAGGAGAAGTTTCCATTTTTCAAAATCAAAAAATGAAATCAAAATTTTAAACACCCTACTTGGAATTTCATATTAGCATACTCAAATTTGCTAATTGAAATTTCCATTTCATAAAACCAAGTGAGACTTCATCTTTAGCATACCAAATTTGCTAAAGTTAATTCTCCACTTTCAATCATTTCAAAAACAAAACAAAACACTTAGGATTCGCTTAGCATACTAAATTTACTAAAGGATCCCACCCTTTTCAAAAATCAAGATTTTCCAAACAAATGAAACACTTAGGATTTTCTTAGCATACCTAAATTTGCTAAGAATCCTATTTTTCAAAATCAAACAAAATACACTTGGGATCCTTACTTAGCATACCTGAATTTGCTAAGTAAGAATTCCAAAATTTTCCAAAATCAAAACAAAACAAAATCAACAAAAAAAAAGAAACAATCACTTTTACTTCACTTAGCATACCTAAATTTGATAAGTAAAGTAAAATTCCAAAACAATCAAACAAAATAAAATCATTTGACCCTTACTTTAACATACCCAAATTTGTTAAAGGAAAGGGTCCTCCAAATCACAAAAATTCAAATTCAAAACAAAATGAACCTATGGATCTTATCAAAATTTTGAATCCATATTTCAACATACCTAAATTTATTAAAGTTTGATTCATATTGAAATTTCTTCAATCAATCTTTTCCAAATTCATTTGAACCCCACTTAACACTTTAAGTTGGATGGATGGGTTCAAATTTTCAAAATTCAAAATTCAAAATCTATGGAGACGTAAAATTGATGCAAGTTTGTCATTGATTATTTTCAATAAGCGCTTTCAAAGAGTAAAATGTGCCTTAAATTTGTCTTTACTTTCCTCATGGCATGGATCTAGCCTAGATCAGACTTCCTCATTTGGATCATACCCATTTGATCCACTTTGGCCATGGATTTGAGGGGCCACACTTGTGAGAGCATTCCCCTCAACAAAGAAGCTGGTCCATCGTGGTTTACCCTCCTGATCTGATGTATCCTCATCAAGAGGAAAGCTATGGCAATACCAGACTTTAGTGGCCAAGACGGCATTCAAGAGTTCCTGGCTCATCCCAAAGTTGCACTTTACCTAAGCTAACACCCTACCATCTCCATGGGTAAGGCTCTCTCTCTGTGGATTGCCTCCCCACATTTGAGTAGTGCTAGCCACGACTCCTCTCATCATCCCACTGCAAAGATAGGAACAAGAACCGTATGGTTAAACGGTTCCATACCAGAATAGCCAGAGAGCTTGAGGAAGCTACCAGATCTACCATGGATGAGTCTCCCATGATCACTTTACCACTTGTTATGGAAAACCCATCATCCCTCAGATGAGAGATGCCGGGGATCCGCTCGTCACCTCCAGGCACAAGCAGTTTCTAGAGGTCGTTTCGCCTATTCTGCCAAGTAGGCGAGAATATGGACCTGGCACCATACAATCACGCTCTATTATCTCCGCAGTGTGGAGGCAACCGAGAGGGCCCGAGGCCCACACATCATACATTACCAACAGACAGGTTTAGCCGCCGTACCGCTTTTTCTTTGACTTTCCTACATACAGCTACCCATGCCGACCAAACTGATAGTATTCTCTTCACGATAACCAGCCATCATAGAAGGGTAGGTCTTGTACACAGAGAGTCGGTGGTGTCTCCACCCCACTGCTCTACCCCACGTCCGCCATCACCAGTGCAGGTATCAGCATCACCCATTCCATCCAAAACCATGAAGGCCACATCCAGGGAAAAACATACCCCATCGGTGATCCGGCTATTGCCAAGGGATCCTACTCCTCCTGCACCACCCATTGTGGTAGGGTCGAGCTCTTCTGCTTGACCTTCAACCCTAGTAGTGGGGCGGAAGGAGTGGCAACCCCGGAGCATCATGGTTGTTCCTTCACCAACCCACCCATTCCACCTGATGCAAAGATGGCTATCAGCTATATTCCGATGATAGTCAAAGGCAAGTGAGGATCATCCCGTGATTGTTACCCTATTGCATCAAGATCACCGAGTATCATTCTTCTAGTGAGTACACACATGTAGATTGACTCTACATTCTGGTCTAGTGCCTCTCGATGATATCACACGCCCAAGTTATTTGTACCATTGAAGTTAGAATCCTTAGATGAGATAGTTGCATAATATTTTATGGAGAAAAAGGAGATCTTAGGGTATGTATGGTCTTATGAAGAAAGAGTCATCTTCGATCCCAATGAATATGACTTGATGGGGGATTTTGTTGGTGTATGCATGGTTGATACTATTGGTTCTCTTGGGAGCAACAGCTGGAAGGTGATAATCAAGGAGACACCGCAGAATTATCACCTCCCATCAATGAGAGAAAGAGAGCAGATATTGATAGATGGCACAGCTAGCAGGACTTGACGGGCGTAAGCAAGTCCTTCCAGCTCATCTTAATACTATGTCACCAGCTTGTGCATGTCTTAGATACGCTAAGACTCTACCTCGCTGAGCAAAGTAGCACTAGAAGATATGAAGGTAGTGGAAAGTACCTCCATACATGAAAAAGATCTAACATCCATGATTGAGCAGCTGGTAAATGAAGCCTTGGCTCAACCTCGGGGAGGATCATCAGTTCCAAAGGGTAAACCCTACAAAGAGGAGTTCGATGTTATCCAGTATCCCAAGGGTTTTGTGCCTCCTTCTTTCAAGAGCTTCTGAGAACCCAGGTAGCATATACTCACTTCGTGAGAAATTGTTAACACTTACTCTAGACTCTTTATCAAGAACCTATGTCGCTGATTGGTATGTTGAATTGTCGCTAAGACATTTGCTGTTAGAGCAACTCTTCATCAAGAGATTTACTGAGCTCAAAGGTTAGATCTAGCCTGTTCTGGGTGAGTCATTTGTTGATTATATTCTTCATGATGCAACCTGTATGAAGTGTGAACCACAACTATTCAAATGACATTGAGATTCTCTTGAAGAATATCCATGGCCCAGTTTCCTTCATGCTTAAGGGCTTCATCATAAAGACATTTGAGAAGCTAATCAACAAGGTGGCTAGTCTACAAGGAGAGGCCAAACAGTTGCCTTTTCTAGATCAATTGCCAAAGCAAAAATCCTAAAATATTTATGAGAAGAAACTTGGAGTAGTAGCAGTGATTAACAAGGGGAAGTGTTAGATCGGCCTGAGCCACGCTCTCAACAGCCTCCACCATCGAAACCATCAACCTCCACCTCCACTCTCCACGCCAAAGACACAATCGCCATACCATACATCACCAAGATGGCATGCATTGTTAGTAGCTATGGTCCACCTACTTTTAGATAAGTTAAACAAACCTTATTCTTTTTAAAGGAGGTAATCAAAAAATTTTTTAAGAATCTCTTAAAGAAACCCTGATTTTCAGCCATCCGAGCCCTGAGAGACCAGGAAAGTAAAGTCATAATCCAAACTTTTTCCCTTACCACTCAGAGCCATTTTGAGGATTTCTTTACATAAGAATTTTGAACATAGCTTCAAGACCTGATGTCATTATCTCAAAGGAATACCTTGTGAACAACCTTCTAGTTCCATTAGGGTAATCCTGGACAAGGATCCTACCAAAACCAAAGAAGGTTGGGACATTTCTTGTCTAAAACCTCGAGAAAATAATTCAAAAGATCAAGAAGCTTTCTTAGTGCTTGAGTTAGCTCAAACCTCCAACACTAAGGAAGGTTTGTGTGTTAGTCCAACTCTAGAGTAAGAGCTCAAATAAGATGTAATGTGGATAGCCCTCCTTATAACCCATCGCCGTCCCTTCTCTGCTGCAGCCTTCCACATCATGACTTCTCAGCCATTTTAGCTCTTCCTGCTTTCTTCTACTAGTAACTCTTGTATTAATGAATAAGGCATCAAATCCTTACTCACCACTTGACTTCTACTCCCAAATACTTCCAAGAAATTAAAGAATAAAGCTAATTTGAATTACATCTGTGTCTCTTTTGATGAGTTATCTTCTTCTATTCCTTACGATAACTCTTTAAGTCTAATTAGCTATAACAATTCTGATCTTTCTCTTTCTAATTCAGAGTTCGACTTTCTAACTCTAAATACTATGGTTTCACCTCTTGAGATAGACTTAGAATCATCCGATTCTGAGAGTCCCATAGGAGAAGCTATAGGTGAGCCCCAGTGCAGTAGTAACTTGCCACCTTATCTTCGTGAGATTACAAGTCAACCTCCTGAGGACAAGGTTCTACCTCCTAGCACCTCTAGTAGACAAGTTATTGGTACTAAAGATCGAGAAGCCCTTCCATAAGATGCTTCACCCTTGGATATGCTTGTAGAAGACCAGCCGAAGGTGGACTACAATGTCCTTTCTCATCTAAGAAAGTTGTCATCTAAGCTAAGCATATATTATGCCCTTGTCTTATACAAAGAGATGAAGGAATCACTAATCAAGGTCCTTCTTGATCCTGAGATATGCTTAGCTTGGTTGACCGCTATAGGTAAGGAGGTACACTATGCACAAGAAGCCCAAGGGATCACCTTCACGGATGAAGATCTTCTACTAGGGGACTTGGAGCACAACCGTCCCCTATACATCACAGTTGACATGAACAGGTTCAGACTCACCAAGGCTATCATGGATTCAAGTGCATTAGTAAACATTATGAGTCTAAAGACCCTTGCCTATTTGAAGATCAACATCTCTACTCTCCGAGGAGATAGGATGATATTGAGAGGATTCAATGATCAAGGTGAGCGTTTTTTATAGTGTTACCGTTGTAGATTGACTAAAGATCCAAGTTCTACATCATTGATTCAATACTTATCATTCACCGCTTATTTGGTAGCCTTGATACATCAACAAGATTGTTCCATCCTCCCTTTATCGCATCAAGTTCGTAAAAGATGAAATTGGGTACCGTGTCATCGAGGGCGAAAAGCCATTCTCGGTTAGAGAATTTGAAATCTATGAGGATGCGACCTATTATCTTCCTCAAAACACCCTTTCTCGTGAACTTGGACAAAATTTAAATGCAAATGCAAAACTAAAAGAAAAAGAAAATGAAACAAAAGAGAAGATAAAAAAAATGAAAAGAAAAAGAAAAGTCCAAGTAAGCAAGAAAGGGGAATTGAAGAAGTGGATCCGCATATCAAATTCCACCCACAATTCATTCCATCATATAGACATGTGGGTAAGATGGCTCAACCTCCACCAAGTAGAGGCAGAGGCAAAAACAGAGGCAGTTCCAGAGGTGGAAGGCCCCCTAGTTGGCATTCAGCCAATAGAGGTCGTGTTCCAGTTCATAGGAGTACCCCAACTATTCACATAGACTTGGAATCCAACTCAGAGGATGAGTCTAATGTGATTAATATACGAGCCAACCCTCTCGGATTCCATTGAGGTGACTTTGATCCAACAGATGAAGACCAGTGCCTCCAAGCAAAGCAAAGTATTCAAATCTAGTTTATGTGAAACTATTCTAGTTAGAACCTTAGCTCTTACCTCACTTCCTAAAGTGAAGATAAGTAGCTAAGAAAGTCCTTAAGTCTTCCAAAGGACATGAAGCGTAAGAGGTTCTTTGCATCATCCTCAAGTCCGAGCTCGATGTAGGACTTGAGGAAGATACTTTAAAGAATTAATGAAATTACCTTTTGACTTTACTCATCTTGTCTTCAAAATCTTATACATAAAGGTTTAGTTCCTCACTTGGTCTAAGCAAGTGAATATTTTGAAAAATTATGGAACAATACAGGTAGGAAAGCACAATCAAGAGCAGGACTAGGATTCGGTATAGTGGGTCCAATCGATGACAAAGATTATTGTCTAGTTGTTACCAACCATTTGGAATATGATATGTTCTTCTCACACATCCTCAACTCTCATGAGATTTCTAGATTCAGATGATATCCAAGTCAAAGAGGCACCGTCAGAATTTGAAGAGGAGATTCATTCAACAATAGACAAGATAAAATAAATCAACCTCGGGAAAGAAGAAAATCCTCGCCCGACATACATCAGTTCGTTGCTGAATGAAGAAGAAACCAATGACTTAGTTAGGCTATTGACTAAGTTTAAAGACTGCTTCACATGGAGTTATGAAGAAATGATTATCTCCCTCGATGTTGCAATCCATAAGCTAGCAATGTAACCTAACCTATTAAGCAAGCTCCTAGACGCATGCAATTAGAAATTGAACAATAGGTCATTTCTGAAGTCAAGAAACTGATCGATGCTGGTTTCATTAGGGAAGAAAAATATCCTACCTTATTAGCTAGTGTCATCCCAATTAAGAAGAAGAATGGCCAAATTCGCATTTGAGTCGATTTTAAGGACTTAACCAAGGCATGTCCTAATGATGAGTTTCCTCTTCCTATACCAAAATTAATGGTGGACATTGCCTCATCTCATGCTTTTCTTTTCATGGATGGGTCATCTCTATAACCAAATCAAGATGTCTCCTCAAGATGAAAGAAACACTACTTTTGAATCCGATCAAAATCTTCATATAGGGCCATGCCCTTAAAAAAAATATATCAATGTCATGACTCAGATCTTCAATAAACTCATCCATCATAAGGTTGAGTGCTACATTGATGATCTATTAGTCAAGAGCAGAGAAAAAGAATATCACCTCTTTGACTTGAGAGTAGTTTTTGAATAGTTAAAATAATATAACCTTAAAATGAATCCCTTGAAGTGTGCATTCGGAGTCACTTCAGGGAAATTCCTTGGGTTTGTTGTTCGACACCGGGGAATAGAAATAGATCCTAAAAAGATTAAAGCTATCTTAGAAATGTCACCTCCTAAGAGTTTAACTCAACTCTGATCCTTTCAAGGACGATTGGCATATCTAAGATATTTTATATCAAATTTATCAGGGAGATGCAAGCCATTTTCAGCACTTGTTAACAAGGATGTCAAATTCAAGTGGGATGATAAGTGTCAGCATGCATTCGAACATTAAAGAATACTTGGTGAAGCCGCCAGTTCTCGTAGCCCCTATCCCGGGCAGGTCATTGATCCTTTACACTCCTGCATTGGACGACTCTCTCGGCGCTTTGTTGACCCAAGCCAACGACAAGGGGAAGGAAAGCGCTCTCTACTACCTCAGTCATCATCTGATTTCTATTGAAGAAAACTATCCACCTATTGAGAAACATTGCATAGCTTTGATTTTTGCATCTCAGAAGCTACGACACTACATGTTTTCTCATAATGTGAACTTGATCTCTTGAATCAATTCACTGTAGTACCTCATGACACGGGCAACGCTTTCCGGACATTTTGCTCGTTAGTCCAGGATACTATCACAGTTTGATATCATAATTGTACCCCCTCCGTGCGGTAAAAGGATAAGCACTAGTGGATTTCTTAGCAGCACACCCACTTCATGTTTATTCTCCACTTAGTGACGATCTCCCCGATGAACAAATCATGAACTTAGGGGAGGCCGACAATCATCGATGGAAAATGTATTTTATGGCCGCTTTTCTTAAAGGTGAAGCATCGCATCTATTCTCCCGTGAAAGTGTGGGTAGGAATAGTTCACCTAACTCTAAACTGTGATGTGATGAGATTCTCATACTATCTTTCCAACCCCTGCACCAATAATGAAGTAAAGTATGAGGCTTTGATTACCAGTTTGGAGTTAGCCATCACTATCAGTGTCAAGAGCATCAACATCTTTGGGGATTCTCAATTGGCCATCAATTAGAATGTCGGATCCTACCAGGTCCTCAAGCCCAAGCTTCGTCATTACTACAAGTATACCATGAAGTTGTTGGCCTAGATTCATGAAGTCACCATCTACAAGGTTCCCCGAGAAAAGAACGTGGTAGCAGATGCCTTGGAAAAACTTACCAAAGAGTTGGCATGTCCGGAAGATGAGTCCATTTCAATAAGGATCCAAAATAGATAAGTCATATCCCTATTAATTCGGAACTCATCGAGAGACCTTCTCTTGAAGGGGAGGTTGTCGTTGCCAAAATGGACAAGGAGCTAGATTGGAGGCAACCCTTCATAGATTACTTGAACACCAGCAAACTACCTCAAGAGAAATCTTAAGCCCATCAGGTGAAATAGAGAGCACTCTCCTATGCTCTTGTTGGTGGCACCCTGTACCGACGATCCTTTGACCAGATGTGGTTATGTTGTTTAGACAAACATGAATCTCATGGCATTGTAACCGAGGTACACTCAGGTCTATGTGGAGCACATTAGTCCGATCCGAAGATGAAGTCGAAGATCAAGACTTGATACTCACCTTCATGATCACATGGACGAAGCCAAGAGATGCCATCGAGATCGTGGTGTGGTCCTCCACCAACCACCCAACATTCTACACCCTACTTTGGCTTCATGGTCATTTGAGTGTTGGGGTACCGACATTATAGATCCGCATCCTCCTTCTTCTAAGGGGCATCGATTCATCTTACCACTGACATTTTCCAAGTGGGTGGAAGTCATCCCACCGTGAGAGGTCACCACTATGTGCTTCAATTTTAAAAAATCATATCAGATAGGGTGCCTCATGAATTATATTCGATAATGGTACATTCAAAAGTAAGAAGATCAACAACTTCGCCAGAAGACACAGTATAGATTGAAGATACTCCACCATCTACTACCCCAGAGCGAATGGCTTAACAAAAGCATTCAACAAAACTCTCATCCAGATACTGAAGAAGACTCTTGATGACAACAAACGATAGTGGAACGGGCAGTTGGTTGAAGCCTTGTTGGGCCTACCACACCACATACCGAACTCCAACTCAATCTATCCCATTTTCCTTAGTATATGGGTCTGAAACCATTCTTCCTTTAAAAGTTCAACTCCCTTCACTAATAATAGCATTGGGTAACAAGATCACTGCATAGAAGAATGCAAAGTTGTGGTTAGAAGAGCTCGAAGGTTTTGAGGAAAGTCGCCTACGGGCATGCCAAATTCTCAAGTTGTACAAGGCCAAAATGATTCAAGCTCACAATAAGCTGTTCTGCCCTAGGTCTTTTCGAGTTGAAGAACTTGTGTTAGTCCTAAGGAGACCAATTGTTGTCCTTCGAAAGATGGGAGGAAAGTTTGAACCCACTTGGGAAGGCCCATATGTCATAGAGAAGGTCTACCAAGGAGGATCTTATCAGCTTATTAATTGTAAAGGGGAACACCTGATGCTTCCAATTAATGGGCTTTATCTAAAGAAATATTATCCATGAAACAAAACTTATTTGAAAATAATTCATTAACAAAAAGAATAAAATATGATTCCATTCATCAAATCTTCTCTTCTTTCGAAGTATTATTTTCTTCTGTGAATCCATCGCGGACGCTTTTAGGGTGTGTAATCCCCCGTATCCCATCCCTCTTTCACAACACAAACACAATCTCCACACTTCTAGAATAGGTGTAAAAAGAGAGGCATCCTATTTATTAGCATAACTGTTAGTAGAGAGAACCCCAGGCTTCATTTCTTAATGGGAATTCTTGTTGCCATCCGTGGCATCATTTCATAATTCTCTGGCGTGTTTTAAGGTAGGCGTAAGAGTCCCCCAGTGGCATCCTATTCCTTTTGACACATGCACAACCACAAACATAATTCTTTTATCTCGACCTATTTTGATGTGGGAGCAAGCCCCCGTGGCACTCACTCATTAGCTGCTCCAGGTCGGGTCTACATGCTACCCCGCTAGTATGTCACCCAATTATCATTTGTTGGAAGATGTGAGTCCCTGCGCTTTCTTCCTAACTTGACCATTGCAAACCAAAAAGCGCCTTATTAGTATGGTATTCTTCATTGCCTAGCTAGTAAACTACCTCATGGTTGACTTTATTTAATAAGATGTGAGTCCCCGTGCTTTCTTCTTGAACTAAACATTGTGCTCTAACTAGGTCAAGTATATTTAAGGCTTAGGATAAGTCCCCAGGAGGCCCCTTTTCTCTTGACTACTTTCGAGTTGATCTAAGTTTCCCCAGTGGCATTCACTCAATAGTCTCCCTAGGTCGGATAGCACCTATCGAGCCAAAGATAGACTATCCCAGCAGTCAGTTTTGCTATAGGAAGATATGAGTCCCCGAGCTTTCTTCCTAGGTTGATTGTTGCAAACCGACGGGCACCTTAGGTTGGTCGATGTGTCGATAATGACTCACCATGAGTACACCACCTTGGGTGAGATGAGTCAGGCTTTCTCCTTGAGTTGGACACCAAATACTTATTAAAGTTATGACTAGCCATGTCATTTTCTCGAGGGTGTTGGATTAAGCCCTTACCGGCCCCATCCCCTCTAGACACTTTATTTGGACCATGTCCTTTGCGGCCCCATTTAGACATTATTTCGAATTGGACAGCTCCCTTACTAAGAACTTGGTTGAAAAAATTTGTTTAGGGATGCTAGATTCTCCTTTGGTTCAAGAACAGATAGGTGAATATAAGCTCCTTCTCCCTGATCCCAAAAGGTGGTCCACGATAAAACAAATAAACTAAAATAAAATAAATGAAATTTTTGCTTATGGATTAGGAATTTAAGCCCCCAAAGTGTCCCTTTTCTCAAGGACATCCTATCTTTAGGCGTCGCTAACTCCCCATAGAATTGCCCCACTACTACCGAGTTGAGATAAATCTTGTCTGACTCACCAGAGTTGCCTTTAGATTGGGTTCAAACTATTTTGCCACAAGCAGATTACCCCGGCAGTTATTTCACTTTGAAAGATGTAAGACTACGATGCATTCTTTTTTAGCATGATTGTCGCAAACTGACGGGCAACCTTAGGTCAGGTTCGATTTGTTTCCCAAAGCAACCGATCATCCCAGTGATCTTTTCTAGTGGAAGATGTGAGTCCCCAAGCTTTCTTCCCATCAATTGATCATTACAAATCAAAAGGCACTCCTTTGGATAGTTCTCCCATCGAAGCTACTTTTGGTTCAAGAACTGAGATAGGTCTAGGCTTTTATAAGTTCTTCTCGATGATCCATCACAAACCGATGGAATCCATCAAAATAAATAAATCTAAAAATGAAATTAATCTTTGACTATTCTTGAGCTGATCTAAGTCCCCTAGTGGCATTCACTCGATAGTTAGCCTTAGGTCGGGTTTGATTTATTGCCCAAAGAAACCAATCACCCCAGTGGCTTCTTGTCTCTAAAAGATGTGAGTCCTCGTACTTTCTTCTTAAGACATGATCATTGTATACCAAAAGGCATTTCTCCTTGGTTGGATAGTCCTACCTTGTGGTTAGTAGACTACTCCCTTTGAATTGATAAATTTGAGTTAAGTCTAGGCTTCCTTGGCCACTACAAAGTACAATTTATCGCAAACCTATGGGATCCATCATAATCAAAACAAAAAAATCTAAAAATAAAATCAATCTTGACTATCTTTGAGTCGATCTAAGTCCCCAAGTACCTCACTCAATGCCTTATAATCTAATCTGTCTGCTAATGGATCAATCTTGATTATCTTTGTCATTTTTCTCTTTCATGGATGAGCATAATTTTCTCATCAAGCAAACATCGTTAAGGGAAGACTCCGCAGGGATGGGATGTGCAGCTACAAAATCTGCTAGGACTGTTCCTTCACTATTTTCTGTAGAACGTATGTGATATCAAATTATATAAGCAATACTACCCATCAAACCAAGCGACCGACAGTCTTGTCATCAAGTATTCTTGAGATGAGGGTAATCTTGTGAGATAACATATAATGATGGAGCTTTTGGACCGCAAAGATCAATGCCAAATAGTGCTTTTCTATCAGAGAGTATCTCATTTCTGCTTCTATTAATCTTCGAATGATATAATAAAGAGCATTCTCTTTACTTTCTTCATTGTGTTGTGCCAATAATGCTCCAAGGGACTCTCCTAATGCAGTTGTGTATAGAATGAGTGGCTTCTCCGGAGTAGGCATTATAAGGATTGGTGGATTTAATAAGTAGCTTTTAATGCTATTGAAGGCTTATTGGCACTCATTGTCCCATTTGAATGGAGCATCTTTCTTCATCAACCTTGCAAATGGTTGGCAGCGTCCTGATAGATTTGATATAAATCGATGGATGAATGCAAGCTATCATTGTAAAGAAAGAAGTTGACGCACCTCTTCGTTGGAGGCATCTCCATAATTACCTTAATTATAGTGGGATCAATTGCAATTCCTCTGTGACGTATGATATACCCAAGGAATTTTCTTGAGGTACCCCGAATGCAGTTTTTAGAGGATTCATCTTGAGATTATATTTTTTTGATTCTCTCCAATACAATTCTCAAGTATTCAAAGTGATTTTCATGATTTAAGCTTTTCACCACCAAATCGTCAATATAGCATTCCACCTTCTGGAGAATCAACTCACCAAAAATACGCGTCATGGCACTTTAGTATGTAGCTCCAGCATTTTTCAAACCAATGGGCATGGTTGTATGCAATAGATGTCAATAGGTGTTCTGAACGATATATGTCTTTCATCTTCAGGTGTCATTTTGATTTGGTTGTATCCAATCCATCCATGAAGAAATGTCATAGTTAGAAGTGTTATCCACTAGTATATTGAAGCAAAAGTCATCTTTTGGGCACGCCTTATTTAGGTCCCAAAGTCAATGTATATGGATTTGGTCGCTCTTCTTCCTAACTGGACAATGTTATTCAATCATACTTCTCCTGATAAAGCCTACTTCAATCGCTTTTAGTTTCATAATTACTTGTTCTTCAATCTTCAATCACCAATCTCATCTGAGAGCTCGCTAATGTGCATCGATCCGTTTAATAATCGTGGAATTGCTACATCAAAGGATAAGCCTGACATTATAGAATATGTCCAGCCAAAGTAATTCTTGAATTCACAAAGTATCATTTTTAGCTCTTCAATTTTCTCATCAAGTAGAAGGGTACTGACAAAAGTTGGGCGGGGATCATCCTCAACTCCTAGGTTGATTTTTTTGAGTTCATCCATAGTAGCTATTTGTCCACCATCTTCGAATTCTTCAGGCACAAGCTCAACTTCTACTTCTTCATCATTTGTAAGAAAGATTTCATGGAGATCATCTTCTTCGTCACTATTAGTTTCGATCTCGGCTTCTATTATATTATAATAAGCTTTATTTTGATGAGATTTGTGGATGAACCCAAGACCTTTAGTGATAAACTGATCACTTCTTTGTGATGCCTGAGGACTTCTTTGGCTCCACATCTTGTTAAATATTTGAGTTCTATCTTTAGTAGTTCTAATATGAATTCCAAGCTTATGCATCATTCTTCGTAATTTTTGTGGATAGTATATTGGTATTATTGTTGGCACTATCTCATCATAGTTTTCATGTTGAGTAGGCCGATCAAAATTGTGATACTGAAACTCTTTAGATTTATAAAATAGAGTTCCTATTCCACCACTCTCGCTCAATGGTGGTACATAAAATATTATTAATTCTTCAATATTATGAACCTCCAGTGGAGTGATTTCTTTGAAGTACTATTAACGAATGGGTATAATTTTGAGTGAGTCATCTAACTCTATTAAGTAAGCTATCCTTCTTAATGCGTCCAATTGAACTTTATTTTCATAAGCATATTCAAAATCATAATCTGAATCAGAATCACTTATTTCATACTTTGCTTTTCTTGAAAGTTTATAAGTTGACCTAGGTTTGATAGGAATATCTTCTTCTTCTTCTTATGTGTCACTTTCCAAATGAGGAACTAATTTTCTTGATTTAGGTGCAGAATCAAATGCTTTAGGGAGAGTCAGCATTGTCTTCTTTCTTCCTCTTGCTTCGCTCTTTTATGAAATTACTTTTAGTTCCTAAAGTGGATGCTACCGCTCAAGAGGCTCTATTGTCTTAGTCTTTAGGATGAATGCTGCATCTTCATAAATCTTGCTTCATGGACGAGAATGGTTGTATGTTGCCGTGAATTCAACTCTTCTCCATCTTTTAGGTACTTCATACACTGATGCATAGTTGATGGGACCATGTCATACTCATGCAATAATGACCGGCCCAAAAGAGCTCTAAATGATGTATCAACATCGATTACATAAAATTTGGCTTTTGTATATAAATCCTGAAATTTGAGCAAGAGAATAAAAGAACCCAGAGTTTTCTGCCCTTTTTCATTGAAATCATGAACCATCAACTTATCTCTCCCAAAATATTGGATATCAAGTGATAATCCTCTTAATACCTTTAGACTCATAAGATTAATAAAAGAACCTGGATCAATCAATATTTGGCTGATCGAGATGCCATCACTCTCTGCGGTAACATATAAAGGACAGTTGTGATATGTTGTTCCCAACATAAGATCTTCTTCAGAAAATATAATTACTGGGAGATCTTGAGTTTGTAATGCTTCAGTCATGCATTTTTTTCGCAAAGTAAGCTTCATAATTCTTCGGATCCTTGAGAGTCTGTATCAAAGTTTCTTGGAGATCTTTTGGCATTAAGAGAGCCTCATACACACTCAGTTATGCGGGGATCTTTCTCAGATATGATAGAATATTATAATCTATCTTTTTGCTTGATTTATGCTTTAGTTTAGGATTTTTGGAATGATATATTCATTGACTTTAATTTGTTTGCCTTTATCTTTATCAGCATTTCCCCTCTTTAATGAAGGCAGTAAGACTTTACCACTTCTGAACTGAACTTGAATCATCTTGTCTTGCTCAGATTCTTCTGAAGAAGTAGTTTCTTCAAATTCTCTTCTTATTCTGGAGGATTGGCCAAAAGGGCTAGACTCATTTTTCAACTTCATACATTTCATGCATGATGATAGCGATGAGTCTGACTCTTCTCCATCGGGAAAACATAGATTTTCATCTGAACTGTTATCGTCTTGTTGGGTCATTAAACAAAATTTAGATGTTAACTCTTCAAGCTCTTCTTGTTTCCTAATAAGATTTTGACTGTTGGTCATTCTGACCCCTCATTTTAGAGTAACCATGATGTTGAAGAACATCACATCACAATGATTCTAGATGTCTCTTGTGACAAGATTCACCATTATCTTCTTCATCTGATTCATCAATGCAAAGTTTAGGCATAAATCCTGTAAGCCTAAATGGTTGCCTTGCCGACTGGTGATACTCCTCTAGATTATTAATAACCTTTTGTATTGTAATTCTCTTCTTGATCTACTTTTTCTTAGCTGACTTCTTTGATTTATGAGGCTTGCGTTTAGTAGATTGCTCCTCGTGCTATGATGAAGTGGCCTTATCAGGATGTCACTGAGAAGCCTAAATATTTGGTTTAGGCATCTCTCTTAAGTCCAATATAGGTTCAAGTGGTGATTTCCACTTAACACTAAGGACGTCTTTTAGCTACTTCAGCATTTTCATGATCTTTTTGGAGACTACTAGTTCCCATTCTTCAGTCTGAACTGATTTCTCCTTCTTTTTTTCTTTGCTAGATGATACGAAAGAGGACATAATCATCCCCTTGCAGACACTATTTTTTGGTTGATTAGAACACTGTCGGATAATGTAAATTCACATTGTCAATATTTTCTTTCTAACCAATCTTTAAACAAATAACAATCTTCTACGGGATGATTGATCATCTGATGATAGGGACAGTAATTTGAATTAGTGACTTGATTAGCTTCTTCAGGCCTTTTAATTTCTAATAATTGTAAACCAACTTTGACTATTTGCTGAAATAATTTAGCCACACTATCCCTTCTAACAGAATCATCTTTATTCATCTTTTCCTTAAGAGATGGCCTCATTCGCTCATCATCTCTAGTTACTTTTTGGACACTCCCCACTACTTGAAAAAGTTTGAGGTTTGTCATTACCTCCTAAAAACAATTTTGATTGTGGATTAAAATGACAGGCTTCTTTCCCTTATCATCATTGTGCATCGGTTATTTTCCTTTATCCACATTATATATCACCCGCCATTTATAGTCAAAGTCATGTGTTCCATTTCTTCTTGAGTCTGAAAGTATGTTTCTTTTTTCTTTATCTACATAGATTTCAGACTTAGGGTGATTCAACTTTTCAAATTTAGCCACCCTATCAAGCATATCTTGGAACGTTACAATTGACGCCATACATAAAAATGGTGTCATCTTATCATCCATATTTTCCATTAGTAATTGGATTGCATATTCTTCTTCCAATTATTACTCGCACTTCATACTTATGTTACGCCAACAACTTATGAATTTTGTCATTGACTCATATTTTCTACTTGTCAATAAGGTAAGGTCAACAATTGTTATTTTCTCAGTTGCACTAGCGAACCACTTCACAAATATAGTCTCTAATTCAGCAAAAGTTTTAATTGTTCGAATTTCGATAAATACCACTGAAAAGCAAATAAGTCAAGTCGAACTAACTAATAAAAAAGCAGTGCATCATTCCCTCCTATGTTACCACAAGTAGCCTTAAACTGGGTTAAATGTTGCTTTGGGTTACCAAGCCCACTTAAGGTGTTAAATTTTGGCACTGAGTAACCTTTTGGATACAACACTTGATCATATTCAATTGGGTAAGGTGACCTTAATTTTGTTTACCGCCTGAGGCTATGACTTCCTTTATCTTTCTTTCATTGATTATTGTTTATAGTCAAAGAATGAGCCACCGCCTCCTAAGAAATTTTGAATTATCGATAAGAGATAGTTGGTTAACTTCACTCCTAGCTTCAGGTGTAGGAGCTTGAGGTACTAGAGCGACTAATGGTATAAAAGTTATATTATTACCTATCTATTAATTAGTAGATGAAACAGGTGCTATAGTTGATGTGATATTCTTCTGCAATATCTTCATCATTATATTCATTTGTACCATCATGTCATTCATTTTGGTACCGAGCTGTGCAATTTTCTTATCTTTGACTTCCATTTGATATTTCTATTTGCTCTCTAGTGTCGGCCAATCAATACAGCTCTTCTTCTTCTTATATTTCTTATTGCTTCCCCGCCCATTTTCAACAAGAACTTGACTATCCTTCTCCTTGCATTTTGTGGGTAGTTATTAAGACTGAACGACGTACGAGTATAAAAGCTTGTACGATCATGTTATAGTTCAACCATAAACAAATTTCAATATCTATAATCTCTTTATTATTTTAATCTTCTTCTTCTTTAGCAGAGATTGAGGATCTCTCTTCTGCTTGCTTCTATGAAGACTCTTCTTCGTAGATGTCGAATGCAGGTTCAGATTCCATGGATCCATGTTGCTGCTGATGGTGTTGAGCATAAAGTTCACCTACATCTCTAACCATATAGACAACTACCACTTCCATAGTGTCCTCTTCATTATTTTCTTCTTGCACATGGATTTCCGATCGACGTTTCCAGTGGATCTCTAGTTTAATGTTCGGAACAAATACTTCTTCCACTAAAGGATTGCAATCAAAGTCAACCTACTCTTATTGGGGTGAATCTGATCGATGATGGGATCCCCTAGAGGATTCTCCAGGGTGTCGACCATTAGGTCTTTCATTAGTGATATCCTTTATTTTGGGTATCCACTTCTGATGAGTTATTTTTTAGGCGGATTTCTGAGTATATGTATCAGATGTCACACCTCTTCCATTCTTCAAAGTTTCATTACGGGATCTTGGCCTCGATATCTACTTATCCTTTTGTCGGGACCTTTCGACAGCAGATTCTTAGACATGCAACCCAATGGTTTGCCTCCATGTGAAGCATATTTGTCTGGATTTGTTACCATAAGAGATGGCAACCTCCTTGGTAGAGCTGATTTTCCATCACCACATGCCTCAAATCTTCTTTTCATTGCTTATGTCCCTTGACTACTTTAAGAACTTTATGTATCCGCGCAGTGTCTCAGCCTCCCTGGTAATGGAGCTCGACGTGGTTGATTCCGTAAAGATCGCTTTATTTCACCAATAGAGCTATTCCTTTTACCCACTTTAGGTTATCAAAGTTATTGTGGAAGAACTCGCTTAAAAGCATTATCACTTGTTCACTAGGTCGCTCAGGGATCCGAGCTCAAAGATTTCTTCTTCTTCATTAATTTGCTTCCCTCGATGAGGAAGCTTCATGATCATGCTTTCAGTACAAAAGATTCAATCGAAGTAGTTGCACCAGGCATTAAAGACATACAGCTTGCCCACGACTTCTTTCATCACTTATATCGACCTAGCCTTTTGAAAACTGAAGTTCTCTGTCAAGAGAACTCCTTAACAGCGATTGGTTGCTGAACTAATTGGTGAACGTGGCTAATAGGAGCTTCAATAACTTGAGGCCTTCCAATATGGACTTAGACGAATGTACCACAGGTGGTTACTTCAGGAGTTGCAGCTACGATAGATAGAAAATTCAAGCTACCAAATTAAATGGTAGCTCCAACATCTCCTGTGTTGATGTCGGTGTTGGAGGCAAATGTTCACACCACGCCCTTGCTGGATAGTGAAAGGAGTGCTTTGTAGATCCATTCTGTAAAAGTGAAAGATGAAGGTTAGTAATCATTAATTATTATTTCACCTCATACTTTCAAAATGCAGGAATCGATAACAAAATAATATATATAAAGATATGTTCTACGTAATAATTCATCTCGACATGTAGCCTCTTCACATTAGTAATTTGAATTTATTACACCCTTAAATCACCATTTTTTGTTTTGAATTTTCAAAAAATTTATTGCTACAATAACATATTACATGACTAAAAGAGAAAGAGAACTCAGCTTCCAACCTGAAATCCGAACTGGGCTCAAAATTACAACCGCCTCCCGACAATATGATTGAAGAGAGTGAAATTGTGCTGGTAATTTTAGGCAAGGAATAAGATAAGACACACCCGAGATTTCCATTTACAAAGGCTTGGACTGATTGTGTTTCTAGCAGCAAGCTCCCTAGAACACTTACCCCTCAATAAGTGAGAGAGAACTGTCATGCTAGCGTTATATCACTTAACGTAGCTGCATCAGAAAGCAACATATGAAATTTTAGAATTTAAGATTATAAAATTCATCATTTTAGCTTAAACCAGATGGTTTGGGGAATGTTGACGTGTCCAATCTAGATCATATAGTTTCATCATCCTGGACCATAATGGTCTCTAGTCTACTTAGTCAGAGGAGGTAGTCAACCCAACTGACAAGGATCCTTACAAGAACACATGGGTTACGCCAAGAATCCAAGTATTGAGGGTGGTGTTTGTCAAGGAGACACTTAAGTCTACCTTAGGATAGAGGGATGTTTGTCCTATCAAGTATACTATGATTCACAACTAAAAAGGCGAGCATCATATAGCAAAGCACGATCGATTGTAATATAATGGAGCTTACCGCCAAGCCACCATCGAGGACTCCCATAACTACATCATCATGGATCGGCCAAGCCACGCAGCTAGAACATGGGTCACATCATCGGCAAAGAGATTGATTGAGAGTGAACATAGAACACTTGATTTGACATTGGCTCCTTTTGAGCTAGAGTTTTCTTAATCCACAAATTGGAAGGTGGATGATTGAGTTTGCTTTAAGCTTTTAATGATTAATTTCATTTAAATAGTTTTAGATTGACACTCATTTGAGTTAATTTGATTTGAAATTGAAATCATATTTGATGGAAGTATCCTCTAATTGAAATCACCATTCAACATGCCATCATCGAGTAGTTAATTGAATCAAATATACTGAGAACTTTAGATCTTGCCAACGCTTTTAGCTCCATGAGGATCATTACTATCATTTACGTAATTAGCTCGATATTTACTAAGTTGAAACTCTTATAATAGATTTTTAAGTTTTGTTAACCCGAACCCAATTCTAAGACTAAATCGGGAAGCAACCCGCTCATCATCCTTAGATACTTGAATCTAAACATTCAGCATAATGTCAGGGCTCATGCGGATGTATTTAAGAATGTCTTAATTTACACCTTCTGTGATGTGTATGAATGGTATAAAGACTTTGTAAATTGATCTAATATCTTATTAAATTTTTGAATATTTAATTGATTCTCATTTATCTTATGCCTTTTATTAAAATTTGCACTTTAAGTCTCTATGTAGCATATACAAAGATTTATAAATTTTTATAATTTCATCTAATTAATAAAATCGATATTAAAATTATAATTATAATAAAATTTCTTGTATTTTTGGCTTGAAGGAAAGTTCTTTCATTCTAAAAGATTTAATTTAGCCATCTTCTTTCAAGCAAAGAAATATTGAAAGTTTTCATATTTTATAAATTCAAAAAGATAGTTTAATTTGTTGTTTTAAATGAAGATTTACCCCTCGGAGTTACTTGTGTGAATAAATAGAGTGTAATATTTAAGTTGATTCCACCTCTTTTTTGAAGTTCCTCATTTAACTTATTTCTTATTTTCACAGATAAGATTATGGGTTTTTGTATTCTTTTTTATGAAAACATCCTTAGATATTTCAAACTTACAAATATATCAACCCATATTATGAATAGAGACATCTTTTCTCTTTTCAATTCAACCTTCAACTCCATAAGATTCCTCCACGCAAATGTTTGCTTTCAATTTAAGTATTATAGTCAAAACTTTAAATGCCAAAAATTTAAGTGTTTTCATTGAAGTTAGTTATGTTATGACACACATAGGAGACTTATTCAAACTCTTATATATTCATTTTTCCTTCTTTTGATCATTCACTATCTAATTTCTATAAATAAGGCAAGAGAGTGTCTACATTCCATTCCATTTGTTTGAAGAGTTGAATTTGAAAGAAAAGGGTTAAAATTTTAGCTTTCAACCTACTTAGATAAATTTTGTAAGTGATTTTCACCTTTTTTTTTTTTTCTTTTGTGTTTATTGTATGTTATTTTTCCTCCTCTTTTTATTTGTTTGAGTTTTAATTTAATTTATTTTGTTTAACATTCTTAAGTCGATTCTTTTATTTTCCATTTTTTTTCTAAGTCACAATATTGACACAAAGATTTCTAGTAACATTATCTAACATCATTTTTACTCGTGATGCCTCTAAGAGCTGAAGGAATCGAAGGAATAACGGTCTACACGCACCGATTTTCATCTCATCGCCTCTAACGTGACGTAAGCATTCAAACCCGCAGAAAACACAAAGATATACATCCACATTACACATTGATCCCACAGCTCGACTCATTTTTTTCGCGTTGGAATGTTAAGAAAAGAGATAGAATGGCATGCCAAAAAATCCAAAGAGAGAACCATGATGATGTTTCTCCTCAGTAAAATGGAAAGAGAGGTAGAAATGAATAATGCCAGAAACTAGGAGAGGAGCCTACCTAATGACGGTGGGATTTTCGGTTTTAGAATATTGGGATTTTTGATTTTGGGAAAATTAGGGAAGTGGGAAGGGATTATCGACCAAGAAGATTGAGGGAAGGAGGAAAATTGGAAAGTGATTTTTGGCTAAATGAAATTGAAGGAAATGGGGAGGGATTTTCGGTTTTGGCTTTTGAGAGGAAAAGAAAGAAGATGAAGAAGAGAATAAGAAGGAGGAAGAGGAAGTAGAAGAAGGAAGAAGAAGAAATTCGTCCCACCTTGCTTGCGGTTTCGGATGAGGAGAAAAATCGGAGAGGAAGAGAGGAAGTTTTTTGGGTTTTTCTTATGAGGGAAATCGTGGAAGGGAGATTTTCTTTTGGTTTCCCCTTTGCTTAAAGAAGGAGGAGGGAACGGTTGACGGAAGGAGGGGGAACGGTTGTCGTTCGAATGAAGGGAGGGAGCCAAGCGAATGGAGTTCAACCGCGCGAAGGCTTCGGGCGGCTTCGTGCGACAGAGGGAGGGTTCGGTCGAGGGCTTCACGCGTGAAGAAGGAAGGCTCGATTCGATTGCGTGAAGAAGGAGGCTCGTGCGCGTTAAGGGAGATGGACGAGCGAGTCGGCTGCGTGAAGGGAAGACCTGTTGGGTTGAGCTAGTGGGGCTAAGATCAGATTTAGGTCTTTAAATTGATTTTAAAATTGATTAGTCGACTTTAATGTGAATTTTACGCCGATAAAATTATATGGTCAATATATATATATATATATATATCAATCTTAAATTTTTGACGTTCAACAACTGATACTTTTCGTAACGGCGTCGTTTGGTTTCGATCAAATAATTCACAATGCGTTGACCATGACGTCGCTGACTTATCCCAGAATAACAATTTTACTTGATGATTTTGCTTTTAACGACGAATCAATTTAACTAAGCAGGCCGTCGTTTTACATCGACACCGATCTCAATATACGCAGGGCGTACGCGCTTGCCGATCATCAAGTTGCAATATTTATATTCGACCCGCTTTACATTTTGAATGGGATGGCAAGTTCATCGGAGTCAGGTTGATTTAACGCCATATATTTTAGAGGCACTATCACTTCAAATTATTCGACATTATGCACTCGTCAATTAAGCTTACATTTTTTTGATACTTTTGAAATTTTGAAACTGCAATTCAATTTCATGAACTGAGGTCGTCGTGATATCGCCGCAGCCTTGACTGATATACGCCGACATATGATAGCTCGCGCTCGACGGCTGTTTTAGATTATGCAAAACTTATATCTTGATCAATTTGACGCTCGCGGATTAAGTTCGCTCATCAATCGGTCGTTTGAACATTTTGGTGACATCCAATGCATTTTGAACCACGATTTATGATTGCCACCTCCTAGGAATCGACTTATAGGCTTATGACTTACACAAAGGAGGTCAACAATTTACAAGAAAAGAGAACTCACTTTATTAAGAAGTTAATTTTAAATAAGAATGGGTTACTCATTACTTCCTCCAATCCCTCTACATAAAGCTAAGAGAGAGCGCTTGCTTGAGTTTAGAGTACTTGAGAAAGAGGGAGAAGGATTTTAGTTCGCACTTTGGGAAGACTTTCAACTAGCTTAAATAAATTTTGTAAGTGTTTTTCCTCTTTTTTTTGGTTTGATGTTCATTTTAACATTTATCGTGTATTTTCTTATTTAATTTAAGCTAGATTTCAATTTTAATTAAAGAATTTAAAAATTTAAGAACTTGACCATCCCACAGGTGACGGAGTGTTTTCTCTCTACACTAATGAAATATAACGAGTGTCTTACACCAGTAGATTTACATCTCATATAAACGATAATAAATGTCTTTAAACCCAAAAATAAAATGCAAATAATCTATATATTCATTTATTTTCTTTTTTTTATCTAAGTCTAGAATTTTGTTAAAATTTTGGCAATATTTCACCTAGGGGGAGAGACATCTAACAGATGTTGCTTTATTCTGACGACTAATGAAATAACGAGCTTTCTTATAACACCGCAATTTTTCATCTTATAATCTCTAACGAAGCACATTTTCAAACAAAAATAACACACAGTATATATATATCCACATCACATTGATCTCACATGCTCGACTCATTTTTCTGTAGAATGAAAGAAAGAGACGGACGGACATCAAACCAAGAGGAATTAATGATGATGTCTTTTGACTACGGCAAGAGGAAAGATCGAAAGGAGATAGAAATGGCGATGCCAAAAATCAAGAGAAAAACCCACCTAATTTTTTCTCTGACATGAAAGAATGAAAGGGCGAGAAAGGCGCCAAAAAAGAAGAACCCGCAATTTCTTCTGGTTGGCAAAAGAAAATTTCAGATTTTGACAAAGCGAAATTTTCAGATTTTGGCAAAATAAATTTTGGTTTGGGAGGAGTTTTGGTAGGAGAAGAGAAAGAAGAAGAAGAAGGAGGAGGAGGAAAAGGGAATTCGGCTAAGGGAAAGTGAGGGAGAGAGGAGAATGATTTTCGGATTGGAGAAATGATGGGAAAAAAATGAAATTTCAGTTTTGTGTAAATGCCAGAAGAAATGAAATGGAGAAGGAAGAAGAAGAAAGGGAAGAAAGAAAAAGAAAGAAGAAGGAGAAGGAAGAAGAAGAAAGAGAAGAGAAAGAAGAAGAAAAGGAAGAGGAAGGAGGAGCTTACCTTTTTCGGTTTTGAGTGAGGAGTAAAAATGGGATGTAGTCTGAGGAGCGGAAACAGTTGCTCATTGTGCATTTGAACGGGCGTGAAGCTTCCGTGCCATCGCGTGAGGGAGAGGGAGGAAGAGCCGTGCGTGAAGCGTGAAGAGGGATCGCTCGGATCGAGCTGTGCATGAAGAGAGATCGAGTGAGTGAGGTCGCGCGTGAGGGAGAAAAAAAATCGAACTGAACGGGTTATTTGAATGGTAATTTAGGGATTTAGGTTGGGTTAAATTGATTTTTCGACTTTAATGTGAAATTTACGCCGACATTATTAGATAATCAATATATATATATATATATATATCAATTCTGATGTTCAACGAACGGCTTGTCAGTTTGAATCGGAGGCCATTGGTTAGCCACAATTAAGTCAATTTTAGCTCAAAATATGCGTCGCCGCTTACGACCACTCGATTTTCGCGCAGACTTGTCCAAATTGAGTGCGAACATTCTTACTTGATAGATTTCAATGTTTCGAAGCTAACAATGCAATCAATTTCATGAACGGAGGTCGTTCGGACATCTTCGCATTTTCATATACGTGTGGCGACATTGATATGATCGTTGATCGTTGATCGGTGTGCAATATTTATATTCGCCAATGATGTTAACGACGCTCATTCGATCGGTTGTTTACTATTTTAACGCCTAGTGCATTTTGAGACGGTTGCGAGTCAATTTCATCGACTGATCAATTGACTTGATTATGCGCATATATGGAGGTCAACAAACATTTATACATATTAACAGCAAGAAAAAAACAATAGTCCCCACAAAATAAAAGGTTAACGAAGCCACAGTAAAGCTAACCAATAATCCCATACGATATATGTTGGTAGAAAAATAAAATTTAACAGAAAAAAAAAAGTTCAAAGTACCATTCACCTTAGCTGATATCAAAGTTGCAATTTAATTATATGAAGATGTAGAGAAATTGTATGCGTTGTAAAAAGTTTTTTCATGGCTATTCCACTACAATTTTTTTAAGCCACATAGCATTTACAAAAATATACTTTTTAATAAAGCTCATGTATAGAATATTTTAGAGATTGGTGTTTGTTGAATCCATTTAGCAAATAAGATTAGAAACATAAGAATAAAAGGCCTTTTTGTTATCAACAATAATTACATAAAGAGGCTGTTCTGAAATCAAAGATATCATTCACATGAAGTTCTGAGAATCAAAGCAATAGCAATGGCCTTGAGTTCTCTACAAAGCTGCTTTTTAGTCTGGAAGAAAATTTTCAACACAGTAGCAACCTCCTAATCGACTACCTCCCAACAGCTAACAAAAATTCAGCAATCCAAGGCAAGGTAGAATTTTTTTTTTTTTAAAGCTTTGAAAATGATGAGCTTATTCTCCTCATCAGTAATCAGGCAGAATGCTACCAATAGACATAGATTGATTTTGGTAATTATGGCCAGGATTAAAGAGCTTGGCAAAGCACTTGTTATCAGACTTCTCCCACTAACTAAACTGCGCTTGTAACTTACACCATTGGAGCTCAAGCCTCAAACATAAGCCACTAAAGCATTGATCAATACATTGAGCTAATGTTGAATCGAATTTTGGATATCCTATACGTCTTCCTTCTAAATTATTCCATATTTGTTTATCTACTCATCTTATTTGCTTGAAATAAATGATAAACTCATACTTCCACATTTTTACCTTTTTGAAAATGAAAATATATCTCTTGTGAAAGTAGTTGAATGTACACTCTTAATAAAAAAAAATCTCACTATTCTAATGATAACATATTACATACATTTATTTTAAAAGATGATTTTTTTTTTTCTTTTGTTCATCTTTTCCTAGGTTTAACTTCAGAAGAAATAGAGTTGTTACTTCCCATCATTTTTTTTTTTTTTTTTTGACCATTTGAACTAATTTTATGACAAATTTATATGCCCATGCATTTTCCAAGATTTAAACTCGAGTTCTCCAAGAACGAAATAATACCTCAACTAATTGATTAATTGCTTCATCGCCCTTCACACACACACACACAAATAGAGCAGTTCTCTAAGAAACAAAGAAAAAGACCATTGAGTCAACGTTAACTTCATATGTAAGCAACTGCATGTTTTCTTTCCCAAATGGTTTACTCAACTGAGCACAAATGACTGACACCCTTCTTTTTTTTTTTTTTATGAAGTGAAACCTTACAAAATCATACCAGAATAAATCTGGTAACAAAGTATCACTAGGAGCCAAATTAGAGTAACCACAGAGTAAAATCCTTCGCTCCAAACATAACTTATTAATAATTATACAGCACCAAACAAACAAGATGGCAGGTAAACAGCTACACACCTTGAACAGAGAGAAAAAAATATAAATAAAAAGAAAATCAAGAATATCTATCCAGATCCTTCTCAATGAATTGATGGCAAACACCTCAGCATCTTTTATGCTGTTCAACATGCCACATTTTTGTTCTCATAATTACCTGAACAGGAGGGACATCATTAATCATGATTCCTGCCACAATTCCACAAAACTTTATCTTGCAGCCACAAGCCAAAAGTGACTTCAATAGCTCTCCTAGCAAGAATCCTGTAGGATTGCATAGCCTATCATCACACAGCGTTTTACCGCTTTTTCCTCATACATTTCTGGTGAAGCAAAAGATGGATAATATTGATGATATTATAGTAGTCATATTACCCATGCATCACAATACGATAAATTTAATTTCTACCTTCTTTTTCCTTAGATTAAAGTTGACTGAGCTAGGTTAAGGACGCAAGTTAAAAAGAAATTTCCTCTAGTAGGATTCGTTAGTAATGAAAAGATGAAGTGAAGTCCAATTCATAAATACTAAGCCCCAATATGTATGAGCATGTCCCTTATATCCTTTACATGTATCATTTAAGTTGGAATGGCTCTTGTTCCTAGTGTTGGGCCAGCACATGCCAGAATTTCTCCAAGTTAATTATAACCTGATAAGCTGCAACTTTTTTTGACCTTCCTCCTCATCTTTCTAAAGGTGGAAGACCTTCATCTTGAAGAAATTGAACATTAGCATCCTCGATAATGTCTTCTTTTTCCCTTCTTCAACGGGTGGTTCACCATCCTCAATCATATTAATGCTGATTGTACATATCCCATGAAAAAAGCAAAAAATCAATAATTTTAATGCTACTCACAAAGTGGTCCAAACAAAGTACTACTCGCTCATCACAAGCCACATGACAAGCCCTGTAGCTCGATCATATCACATGGCGGGTGACATGGAAAGGACAACAAGGTGCAAGTAGAGCTACTCTTTCTGCAAGTAATCTCATGACTAGATATATAAAGATTAGGGAAAGAGACACCTGGGGCACTGCGGGTGATTGTTTCATGTATAGCTAAGATATCACATCTTTCATACAATGACAGAAGCCTAGATATAGACATGCAAGTGCGGTACAAATCATGTGGACAAGAAGCTATACCTTTCTAAATTAATCAGGATGTGTGAGTCTCATCTGTAACTCTAGTTCAGCATCCAAAGAAGGTTCATCGTCAAAGCTTACATCAGTACACAGACGACAAAGAAGCTTCATTGCTATAAGATTCGACTGAGGAAGTACAAGTGGTTCCTAAAGCATAACATCTCTCACTTACTAAAATATGCTTGCCACTTACCGCGTTGGAACTCTAGTCACCAAAGATATGCGGCCAAAAAACCGCACTAATTAGCATAATGAACTAATGTTGCACCCACACTTCGATAGACTATAATACTATTATTGCCACCATTGTGGGACCTCTCATGAAGAATACGACACTTTCAACAATGAAAAGGCATCTCCACCCACAGCAATAATGCCCGATTTAGGGCTAACATGTCACATCTTCAATGACCCCAGTCAATTGTTTTGAAGTTTTTTTCCCCAAATTTCTAGCTGGAAATTCACTAAACTTGGTATAATCAATGAGAAGGATGTACAGTAGAAACAAACATCCCTTGATTTCTATAGGTCTTGTGTGCTCCAAAAATTCACATCTTACCTCTCGATGAAGAGAGTTTAAATTCGTGTCGGTCAAATTTTCAAAAAACATACGAAATTATAGATATGACATTACCCAGATTTCACTCTCATTGAGGACTTTAAATCTTATTCCAAGTTTCCTATAATCACAAGTGCCTATAGTTAATTATCCATCTCAATAATGAGAGAGAATCTTCAATTGAGGCTAATCAGTAAGTTATTAATTACATAGCATATAGTAGCAACAAATAGAGTTTAAAAATGTATAAACTTCACCATCTTTTTAACTTAAAACAAATAGTGGGGAAATGAAGACGTGTCCGACAAGAGCATATGATTTCATCGTCTCGAGATGTTGTGATCCCTAGTCTACTTATTAGAGGAGATAGTTGACCCAACCTAACTAAAGAATCCTTATCAGCAGCTATGGATTGCTTCGTCCGAAGTAATCTTATAGACTTGAGTTGATGCTTGATTACAAAGATAATTTTAAATTCATCTTAGCTAACTAAGGGCTTTATGTCATATCAAGTATATCTTATAGTTCACAACTAAAAAGGTAAAGCAATTGGGGCAAATAAGGATTACAACTACAATCATAATATAATAGTGTCATTTGGAGATAAATCACCTAGTCAAAAGCTCTGGTCATAATCTCTACTTTATGTGGTGTTATTTAATATCAAAACGATGAGGACATATGATAATGTCACGTCCTAACTGACATTAGATTGTTTGAGAGTGAATATAGTAAGTAGTGCACTAGATTTAATATTGGCTCTTTTGTGAGCAAAAATTTTCTTAGTTTATCACATCTAACAAAAAAATATAAAAGGTGGATTGAGTGGATTTTACTTTAAGTCATTTAATGTTGAGTTTTATTTTGACATTTTAAATTTAGTAACTTTTACATTCTTTGTATTTTTTTTATAAAACTTGAATTTATAATGATTTGATAGTGAATTTTAAATATAATTTGATGATGATATCCCTTTAATTGAAATTTTTATTCAACATAATCATTTAAGTGTGAATGATTTAGTGTGAATGATTTGAGCATTCAAATTACAATTTAATAATTTCATTTTTCAGATTTACCCCTCTAGTTGAAATCTTCAATCAACACAGCTATTTAGACCTATATGATAGTTTGATTTTTTAATTGTAGACATTTTCAACTCTACTAACTTAGTGACAAAGAATTAAGTCTGTGATTAAGACATGTAATTATATTCTAAATCTTAATGCATAAAATTTATAACTTTGAATATGAAATTTCTTAATTAAGATATTTGACGATTGTTTGCTGATATAAAAGTCAAAATCTCTTTTTAATGATCGAGTATTTAACTTGCAATTAATTTTGTCAACTTTGATCCTTATGAAGAAGTGGATTAGACTGGTTAAGTGGGACTTATAACTTCGTCTTATAGATAGAGCTGCCTATTAATAGTGTGCATATGCATCAGTCTTTAAGAATTAGATTTGTAAATAATGCATATATTTTTCAAAGTAATTATCAATTTGTAAAACATATGAGCACTTTTCAAAACAAAATAAGCTTTATGTCTATTTAGTTTTAACCCATCCAGCATTCTTAGAGACTAGATTCTTTTAGCACAATGTTCGGACCCATGCGTGTAAATTTTCAATTCTATTGAATTTTGTGCAATTTAGAAGATTGCATACTTTATGAAACAAGATGAACTTTGAGCTTATTTAGTTCGAATTCATGCAGCATTCTCAAATACAAAATTTAGGCTTCTGGTACTATATCGGGGCTCATGCAGGTATATTTTCTATTTTATTGAATTTTGTGCAATTTAGGGGATTTGCAAGTTTTACAAGGCAATATGAACATTAAATTTATTCAGTTCTAACCTGCACAATATCCCCATATATTGAATTTAAGCTTTCAGCACTATGTCGAGGACCATGCTGGTATATTTTCAATTTTATTGAATTTTTTGCAATTAAGAGATTTGCATACTTTATGAGGTAAGATGGACTTTAAGTTTATTCACTTCTAAACCACGTAGTATCCTTAGATACTAGATTTAGGCTTTCAATACTGTGTTGATGCCCATATGAGGATTTCACTTCATCTACATAATGTGCTTGTGCATTACAATCGCATGGAACATAGTACACTTGCATGATGCAATTACACACCCTCCTCAACATATCTGTACTACACAATAATATGTATCTTAAAATATTTGAATGGATTTCAAAATACTTAAGTTGAATAGAAGGGATAACATGTGATGCATGCAAGCTTCAACTTTTAAACTATTTAGACAAATCCTAAAGCATATAATTTGAGCGATGGGTTGCTTTATAATGTGCAAGAGATTCTTTGAATTCAATGCTTGCACGAGATTTGAAGCATTCATGTTGGATAAAAGTCTATCTTGTAATGCGTGCACATAAATTTTGTCCGGCTTAAATATTTGTACAATTTTCAAAATATTTAACTTTCGATGAGATGAATGCTTCATGGTTCATACAAATTTTTTTTATAACTTGAACCGACGTCTTCTATCTGCTTTTAGATTCATGTTATTGTTCGATGGCGTTAGGCATTTTGACTCTTATTCAATTATTTAAAATAATATTTATTTATTTTGCATTTAGTTCTGGATCCATTAAATTCTCAAGCTTCAATAGGACTTAGCTCATATATGTTGATGAACTTGTAAGTCAACAGTTAGTTCCATTCAAATTATTTTGATACAATTCAACTACTTGATGCAATGTCATTAAAAATACATGCTTATCATTATTAATGAACTACTTAACTACACTGCAGATCATTTGCGAGTTTCATTTGAGTTTTCATTCTTATTTGAAAACAAACATTTGGACAAATTATGTATCTCACATGCTTAAGTTTGTGTTCAATTGTGGCCCTCTTCAACTCATTTGAAATGAGATGTTGCAACATATAAATTCATTAATTAGGTTTATTCATGTTCTTGTTTGCAAGCTATTTGTCAAATCCTTGTATAAGTTAATCCTCAATCCTAACTTGAGTTTCATTTTTATGTGAAAATTAATCTTTAAGTATAATGTCTCTTTATATGTCTTGTATACGTTTCAAATCTTGCTCACGTGAATTCAAGTCTCTTCTAATTCTTCCAATGCAAGATCAAATATTATCCAAATGTTCATTATAAAATCATGTTCTCATTCACAAGTGAACATCAAGATCATTAGAATTCATTAGAAGGTCCTCTTGTGAATTCCATTTTGAGTCATGTTTTTGTTCTTCGCATTCACAAGTGAACATCAAGATCATTATAATTCATTAGAAGGTCCTCTTGTGAATTTCATTTTGAGTCATGTTTTAGTTCTAGAAGCATATATCCCAACATACTTCAAGCTCTGTGTGCTTCAATTTTATATTACAAGGTAAGGAATGCTAGTCTAGGTGTTATTCAAAATGTCATATCTATGCTTGTAACCAATCATTAGATTCATTATGAGTTATACATTTCTAATTTGATTTAATTACCAACATGATTGTCAATTTAAACTTTAAATATTCTTTTGGTTTAATTAATTTGAATCTTCTATTAGTTCTAAAATTTGATCAAATTTTGATAGCATCCCGGTGTCGTCCTCATATAAGGGTCGCATTCGAGGTATTGAACCTTCCCACCCGTCTAAAAAGATGTGCAAGAGTGATATTTTACTTCAACATGATCGTACCTCTATTAACCTATTCATCTAAAAGGTGTGCATAGGCCTTCAGGTACTTGTAATTTTAGTGTAGATTCAATTTTAAGTTGGAAGTTCACTCATATGTTAATTTATTTTAAGATCCTCTATCAGTGTAAAATTTGGCGACATCTCGGTAGGCCTCCGGTATCATGCCTAATAAGAAGTGTATGGTGTAAATATCACAGCCAAAATACATCATCCCATCATGCCAAAAAAAAGGCATGTATGGGGCCTTCGCACCTACACAAAAATACAAATTTTCCAATTACACTAAGAAAAGTGTGTAGATTTATTTATTTTGGTGGCAGACAGTCCTCCTTCCCATCTAACCACGAAAAGTGCATATATAATTTTTCATTGCATAAAAATACACAAATTTCTCGGCACGTCAAGAGAAACATGTATGGGTACTTATTTTTTTATATTTTTATGTTTATACTTTTGGCAGCAAAATGAGATAACATCAAGTGACATGAATTTGAAGAATATGAGGTAGGGAGAAGTTTCTCTTTGTTTAGAGAGAAAGAAAGAATGAAGGATTGAGAGAGAGTGATATTGAGAGGAAGAGAGATTGAATGAAAGGGAGAGAAATCTCTCTAACTAGAGAGTGAAAGGGAGGAAAAGAGTGGTATTGGCTTGGGGTAGAAAAAGAAGAAGAGGGGAGAGAGGTGGTTGGCTATATAGCTGCAAGTGAAGGGTTCAATTGAGTGCAGAAGGAGGGCTGTCTTTCTCAAGGCTTGGCCCTGATCTGCATAAGAGGAGATCGAACAGAGGGATGTCGTGTGGGTGTTTGGTAGGAATTGTTGGGTTGAGGCAAGATGAGGGGCGTTGGTTGGTGGCTCGGGCTCATCAGCAGTTACGGCTGGTGAGGTTAGGGCCTTACCACGTAGTTTGGGATGAGCAGCGAATAGAGAAGAAGGGAAGAGGAGGGATCATGCAGGTGAGAATGGAGATGAGCAGGATGAATTGAAGACAGGCTTAAACTTTACCTGGATTTGGCAAGAGGAAATGGGACCAATGTAAGAGGTTAAGCCGTGAGAGTGGGCAGCATGTCGTCGGATGGGACAAATGGACTACATGATTA
Organism: Cymbidium sinense; assembly: GCA_021442155.1. Taxonomy (NCBI): domain Eukaryota; kingdom Viridiplantae; phylum Streptophyta; class Magnoliopsida; order Asparagales; family Orchidaceae; genus Cymbidium; species Cymbidium sinense. Next base: position 110,054,864 of record CM038225.1, read on the forward strand.
TATTAGGATTTTGGGGATTAAAGAAACTCCTCGAAATTCATGTCAAATTTGACAAAAATTTTCGTTCAAAGACTATGGTCAATGTGGGTATCAATTCTAGATAATTTTGACGTTCCAAATATAATGACGCAATTTGTTTTGGAGTCGAATGTCGTTTGGATGATTTCAATCGAGATGATTTCAACTCAAATCGAGTGACGTCACATCCACTTGCTCGACACTCATGTGAACTCAATCGAATCGATTGTAGACGATCTCATTTGATATATTTCAACATTTCAATGACAATCAATTTCACGAACGAAGCACATTTTGGCATCGTTGAGACCTTCCGACTCCAAATGTGGGCAATCACATCAATGGCTTGTCTTCTTTATCAAGAGGTCATTAATCGACACAAGGAGTCTCTCTTTATCAATTTTAGCATTCTGGATATAATGGTGAATCACTTTTACGATCAGAGATTATTTTAATCATTTTTCATTGACAATAAGAGTATTTCGTCTTCGATCTATATACCGTCCTATATGTAGTTCGTCTATTTAGCCATATGTGCTTGATTTGACTAATGAAATGTTATGTGGAGGTCAACAATCCTAAACATATTAATTAATAAGGGATCATTAGCTGAAGAAAAATTTCCTAAACATTTGGTCACTGGATTAAAGGTGAATAAAAAGGAGACGGATGAGAAGAGAGAGAGAGTGTGTGCGCATGTGTGTGTGAGAGAGAAAAAGAGAGAAAGAGAGATCATCAATGTGAGAATTGAAGTTCTTAGCTGTGGCCCATGATGGGAGTGCTACCTACGTTATCCAATGGTCCAAATGAAAAGTGCTGTAAGGCAACTAAAAACAGGAAAGAAAAGAGCTTTCTCCTGCATCGTTCACTTCAACTTTAAAAGAAGTATCTTTCTCTTTCTAAAAATTAATTGGTCAGGAAGCACATCAAGGAACATGCTTCTTACCTGATTCTCAAGAATAGACCTTTACAACAGCCCTATTTGCCAAGAAAGTGCAGTTGCCAGAATAACTTTATCGTAGAGAGAAAGAAAAAAAAAGATCAGATATGATGGCTGATGGAATTTTTATTATCTTGTCAACCTTGTATCATCAAGTAGCAGAAGAGAACTACATAAAGTGAGCATCACTTAAAGAGAAAAAAAGATAAACAGAATCTGAAGATAGATATGGGTAAACAGTAATCATGATGTAAGCATTGCCCTTGGAATAACAAGCACCACAATGTGGGACAGACATGAAAGAGATAACCAGCTAGAAAATATCCCTAGTCAGTTCTTTTTACTTCTTAGGCACCTCTAGTCATGTTTATTCCCACCATAACCTTGTACTCCTTTTTATTGGAAACCAAAAACCATTCCTCACTGTCCTCACAACCTCAAATTCCATCTTTATAAACTGATGATTCCACTCTCATGAAGCTCCTCTTGTTCCCTTGAAAAGATGACAAACAGGGAGAAACAAGGAGAGATATCAAATAGCCTGAAAGTAAGATCGCATGCGAGAGATTATGTAGGCGAAGAATTCAGTCACGACAAGTCCAGAAAATGGTTAGACTTAACTCTTGGAGGAAGCAACCCATCGGCAACTGGAAATTCCTCAGATTCCAATGGTAAACAAACCCAACTAAAGGTATTTTCATGTAACTTCTGCATGAGAAAATTCTACAGCTCACAGGCTTTAGGAGGGCATCAAAATGCTCACAAGCGAGAAAGAGGAGCAGTTAAACGGACTTACCAGTCACAGAGGATGATGCTAGACCTACCCTTGCTCCTTCCTTTCTCCTGCCGCTACGAGTTCAGCCACACTCAGTACTCAAAAAGCCCAACGGAGAGGGAGGTATGCCCGTTGCAGCAAGGTTCCAAGGTTTCAGCATGACTTGCACACCCTTTTCCCTTGAGGAAGCAACAAATATGCCATGGCAAGGTAGTTTTCATAACTCTAAACTTTCCAAACCACCAGCAGAACTGCAGAAGCCAGACCTGAACCTCAGACTGTGACCTGTTTACTAAACCTTTTCCATTCTTGCATCTCACCATCTTTTTTCAGTCCAGATTTGTACCTGTTGTCAGCCATGTTAAACTAAGTTTAGAACACCAAGAACTTCACCAGAGTACCAGGAAGAAACCACCTTCATGATCCATAATAAGTTTGTGGTTGTGTATATTTTCAACATTAAGTGCTATTTTCTGTGTCACAAATGTTATGCAAAATTTACCAAAATAAAAGGTATCAAATAGCTACATGCATCTGTTGTAAAATTTCATTGTGTGCATATTTAGATGCAGCTGCAATTCAAGAACATTTACGTCAAATATTTACAGAGAGAACTCAGATGCAGAAGAATGAATAATCAAATAATCATTCAAAGCATGACTCATAAAGTTGATCTTTCATGAGAATTTTAATGGAAGAGGGAAGGTTGTTTGGGAAGGAGACGAGACCTTGCTTGTTAATTAAGCGAGCCAGCACAATCACTTGTCGGGCCGGGCCATAATTGGGTTTCACTGAATGGTCACGTATAGCCCATTGACTCAAAAGGGCTTAAAAGTGGTAAATAACTAGCTCATCGAATTCTATTTCAAAGTAGGGATGTGCATTATTTGGTTTTAATCAAAAAAATTAAATTGAATTTAAATTTTTGAGTAATTTGATTTGATTTTGAACTTAGTAATTTGGATTTTAGTTTTAATTAATGAAAACTCTAGTTTTTTGAGTTTTAGATAGTTAGTTAAATAAAATTTTGAATGGAATTAAATAAACTAAAGTAATTATATATAATATGATATTATTAATTTTATGTATAATAGGTTTATCTATTATACACTTATTTTTATTTATTTTTTTGAATGTTTGATAGGTATTTTTTTTGGAGAATTATTATCCAATTTTTTAAAATATTTTGATCTCATAATAATATAATTTTATTAACTTCTAAGCTCAAAAGATCGTCAGTAAAAAAATAGTTTAAATATTTTTTAGTGCATAAGAAGTTAATTAATTTTTTTTTATTATATTTATTATTTTACTTATTATTTGTTATTATAAAATAAAAAATTATACAAATAATTTTTAAATATAGTCAACTTCGATTTATTCAAAATCAAACTAAAATAACCTAAACAAATTATTATTCGATTTGCTTGGTTTTGCATTTTATTTAGTTGGTTTGGTTCAATATTTTTAGGAATCTAAAATCAATCGATTTTAAAAATTTATCATTCAATCCATCCAAATTTACATTTTTAAACTAATTTATTGTTTTAGTTTATTTGCATGCTAGTTTATGAACAAGATATTCTTTATCTAATCATAAAAACAAAAAGATAATTTATTTATAGATTAATTTACCCATATTAAAATTAAATTTTAAGTGAATAAACTTTTAGACAGTATAAAAGTTAGATAAATTGATTCAAAAAATAAGATCAATAAAAAAAATCATACTGATTACTGGATTTGAATATAATCCAGATACCTTGTGAATTAGAAATCCAACCATTCAATTTATTTTGGATGGACGGGATTAATTATACTAATCTACTTGAAATTTTGTAAACACCCTTCACGTGTTTTGGAAACATACCTAAGCGATAGATTTTATCGATTAAACTAATAATGTTAGTTGGATATTAATTATGTTAATTAAATATTAATAAGACTTAATGCTTAATAATTTTGACAATCATGAATGAAATAATTAACTAATTACATGAATATTTAGATAATCCTTTTTGTCTTTAATTAAAACATAAATGATGACAAATATTTTTTTACTCTCAATATTTCGGCAAATTAAGATTAATAAATTGATAATTTATTCAAAATATTTACTATTTAATTAAGCTAATTAGCTAGAAATTGGATTTTATTCAACATCATTAAAATATTACTACTATTAGTTATAAAAACTAAGTCTAGTTAATTAATCGCTAAATACATAAATTATTTAGGATAGTTAAAATTTTATTAGAAGTTTATTATAATTACTTATATTTTATAAATTCTTATGACATTTACGATTTAAACTAAAAATTAATTAATTAATAAAGATAAATATGGGATTAAATATATAGTTTATTATGATCATTAAAATTAATTATTCAATTATGCTAATTCAATGTGGTATAACTAATCATCAATTGATTATATTCCATTGGATTTTTTGGCGTTCTGTGCGTAAGAGATACAAATGAAAATCTATTTCTTCAAGTTCAAATGACCATACAGCGTCAGAAGACACAAATTAAATATAAAACCATTGATCATTTCTTTCTGAAAATTTAGGATCATAGATTTACATGGCGAATGAAAAGAATGCTCTTATATATCAATGCAACATAGAACCCTATTCATTTTAATTGGATTTAAAAGCAAACTAATAAGGAGAAAATTTATATATAATTCAGCAAGATAATAAATACCATTATAGGGTCATTAGCTTTTTTTTTTTTAAGAGAATCCAAATCCTTCAATATACAAATTTTTTTAGTCTTCTTCATATGTAATTATAAGCAGGAACAAAATCAACCTTAATTTTCAAGAGCAAATTTATATATTAGAATAAAAATAAATAAGAAAAAAAAATTTTAAACATGATTAAAATTTTAAGTTCAAAATCCTTCTTAAATCCTTTAATCCCCTCTTAAAAATTTAATCTAAATTATCTTCAAATTAATTCAAACTCTTAAAATTTTCTCACAACTCATTTATATTTTAATTTATATTCACATATATAAAAAAAATATAAATTCAAATCAATCAAATAAAAATCCAAAATTCAAATTCCAAATTCCAAATCTTTCTTAAATTCTTTAATCAATCAAATGACTAATTTGATACCTCATATAAAAATTATTATAACATTCAAGAAGACAATTACATGCTAATTTGATACCTTATATAAAAACCCAAATTTTAGACAAAAAAAAGGCAAAGACTCACAAATTTAGATGAGCTTCTTTAATATATATATATATATATATATATATATATATATATATATATATATATATATATATATATATATATATATATATATATATATATATATATATATATATATAATTTTAATAATGAATTTTTCATGCTAAATATAACTACATCGAATTTTATAATTTAAGAGGTGAGAGTCAGCCCAACCTCTCCCTATTACACAACTGAGCTTTAAACCCGAAGCCAGAAAACTCAAGCTTACCTGTAAGCAGAAAGCTATTCCAAAGCCTTATGATGTATCGCTTAATTTTAGATTTATTTGCAAACATGCCACATAATTCTTATATAATTACTTACTAACATCTAGATTTTAATATCTATATACATAATACTCAAATATTAATATCACATCAAAAATATCACTATTATTATTTTTTAAGTGAATACAACTTTTTATATGTAAGAAATAGAAATATAAATATCAAACTTTATGAACATGTAAATACATGAGAATTATATAAATATCAAACTTTATGAATATGTAAATACATGAATTATGGGATATATATGTAAATCAATCTTAGTTTTACTGAAAGCAAAGAACCAAGCCATCGCAACTCAACAAAACAAAAAGGCTTCAAGAACCTTATCGCTGGGTAAAATGCTGTGTATTAGTGTATGGACCATCATTTCCTCCGAGGTCAGAACTTCAGAATGTCAACTGAAGAGACTTGTATGCTGTAGTTTATTAAAAAATCACCTCTCACAAAGCATCACTGCTCCAATTCCTATTAATTTTGGTTGACTGATCTTCAGGAACTCGAAAACTCACATGGCCTTCATACCAGCAAGCTCTCGCAGCTTTTCACATACTACAAACGTGATTGCAGTTTGGGGACCTAATCTTGCAAAGGTGGCAAAAGCCCTAAGTTTCAGTGACAAAAAAGGTTTCAGTTGAGAGCTCAGTTGATCCAGGTAAAAGCAGCAAAGATTACAGATTTAAACTTCTTAAGCATGGAGAAAAAAAAATAAATTGATGATACGATATGCATCAGTAATTGTCCAGTGAATTGAAAATAACAGTCATAAAGCAGCTACAGATACAGTACAGTAGGCAGAACAATTCAAATCTGGAGATTCAGTGAGCTTTAACCTTTTGCAAGATAAAGTGCACCTAAAAAAGAATCGTTGACCTACAACTATATGTCACTTGAAATTAAATAAATACGATGGAAATTAAAATGCCCTAATCGCGATCAAAACCGATTAACCTTGCATTGATTTGAAAATTCGCCTCATAATGAGTCAAAAATATTAAAATTAATTAATTGAAAAATATCGAATCAAGACCAATTAAATAATTAAAATCAATTTTTTTTAAAGAAATTGTGCGCACATCGAAGTCGGAAGCATCCGAAACGGCTCGTTCGCGGTGTCGCGCCCGTCATGGCCAAACGTCGAGACCTATCAACGCCTTCGCGATCGATTAAAGTGTCGTGGCGTCAGCTGAGCGCAACGCCGATATAAACCTAATTTCACTCCGTCGCCGCTTAAGCGGCCCGTCCGAAATCGATCGCGTCGTTGCGTTCGGCACAACAAAACACCTAAAATTAACCTATTGGGGTTTATTATTAGGATGATTCATCAAAATTTTACAATAGGGTTAATTATATTAATCCTTGCTAATAATCTCTTAATCCCTATTAAACCTTACTAACGCCACCCAAATGACCCAGCTCGTTTGGCCAATAGGAGTAAGCGGTCTAACCTAAGAGCAAAAAGGAATACGCTATCTCCCGTTGACCTCATTTCCACGGCATTCGACTCTCCCCTCTCTCTAGTTCCTACGGCATTCGACTCTCCCCTCTCTCTGGTTCCTACGGCTCTCGGCTCTTCCCCTTCACGCGATTCGGCTGCTGCTCTCATCCCGTGCTCCTCTCTCGGCTCTTCCCCCTCTCATTCTCTCCTCTCTCATGAAAACCCCTTTCATTCTCTACTGCTCTTGGTTCCGATCGAAGCTCTAGGCGATCCTCCCTCTCGACATTCCCTCTCAGTGACTCGGCCAAAGTTGCCCTGGTTCTCGTGCGATCTCGATTCTCACTTTCCGATCGGTCGAGGGAGCTCAGCAGAACCTTGGCGCCATTCATCCGTCCCCTTCTTACTCTGTGTCTCTCTCGAGCCCTAACAGAGTCAGTCTGAGGTTGGCAGAACCCTGCCACTGAAACCCCTTCTCCTTCTTCCCTTTTGCAAATCAACACCTCCAGGTCGTTTATCTCTAACCCTGTTTATTCTTATGCATTTGGGTATCTGAAAATTAGGGTTTTGCAAAATATGCTTAAATTCATCGAAAGTTTCCTTTAGAATTTGGGATGATGTATGGCCCAAATCTCATGCTTATTGCTTTTATTTATGAAATTTAAGTTGTTTAGTTTGCTGAAAAGATGATTTGGAATGATGTATGGCCCAATGTTGTGTTGCATGCTATCTTTTAGGGGTAGTAATGATGCTACTTCGCTGGAATTGGTTATACCTTTTGCTTTCCAGTAAATGTGATGCTTGCTGAAATCATTTCTATGAGAGGGGGGAAGTTATTAATCTGTTATCTGAAGTGCGTTGTTTGCTGAAATTTTGTGTTTACAAAAGGGAAAATTGTTAAATCATGTCTACAAATTGGGGAATTGCTGAAATTTGTTTCTATCAAAGAGGGAATTGTTGAAACCTTTTTTTTACCTAAGGGGAAACCTATTGATTTGCTTTTCTAAAGGCATGATATTTGCTGAAAATTTTTTATCTAAGGGAAAATTGAATTAAATTTGCTTTTGAAGAATACTACACTTGCTGGACATAGTTTTACCTAAGGGGAAATCTATGGAATTGTTGTCTAGAAATGTGGTATATGCTGAAATCATTTTAATCAAAGGGACTTATGTCATGCTACTTGCTATCTCCTATGGGTTTCATTCATTTTGTCTCTTGCACATGATTAAAGTGATATCTGAAATTAAACAAGAGGGGATTTTTAAGTATGGTTTAAATCCTAGGCCCTAGTGTCATGATTGCTTGTTGTTTCCTATGGATATTTATACTTTTATCTTGCTGAAAGTAATTCCTGCTTGGGATAGAAAAATAGAATCCCTAAGCTAAATGCAAGTATTTCCTATCCTCAACCCTATGTTCTTATCATATGGAGGAGTTAATGTTTACTGAAATTGTCTTTCTTACCTACAAAAAGAAAATGATGAAATTTAAAATTTAAAAGCATAGAAGGGCTTGGGTGTTGTGAAACCCCCAAAATTTGAAACTTCAAAATCTGAAATTGTTTACTTTCCTTTATGGGTTTCATTCTTGCATATTTGCCTGTTTCTATTATTTTGATATCTTGTTAATAGAAAATATTATCTTATCAAAATTTGTAGTGGTGTCTCATACATACATCTTTCTTGGCATGGTGGCAGCGCGTCTCTCATGGCCCATATGTGGTGGAGAGTCGGAGGTATTATAAATTATTATCTCACAATTAAATATACGCAAGCGACTTTCTTTTGTTTATATACAAATCTGCTTTAAATTTATTATTATAAGTATCTACTGTTTTTACCGACATAGGAAGCTTATCTATCAAAATTTTTTGTGGTGTATCATGACATACATCTCATCTTGGCATGGTGGCGGTAGGTCTACATCCCGTGTGAGAGGAGGTTGTATAAATTTTGATTATTATGTTCTTAATTAAATATATACGCAAGAACTTTCTTTATTATTATGCAAAGCTTTAAATTTATTATTATAAGTCTCTCGTGTTCTCCGGCGTGGTAGGAAATCTTATCTTATCTTCCATCACGTTTCTTGGCGTGGTGGGACAAAATTCGGCATGGTGTCTCGACATCCACCATACATGCCTTTCTTGGCGTAGTGGAAGGTCTCATTAAGAACCCCGTATCGGGGTGGCGATGGGATGTTAATTGTTTACAAAAAAAGATGAAAGATTTATTTTCTGCGATGTTTAAGCGTGTTTATATCTGAATCTGAGCTTTAAATTTATTATTATAAATCCTCGTGTTTCTCTAACATGGTGGGAAATGTTATGATGTCTTAACCCATACGCCTTTCTTGGCGTGGTGGTAAATAAATTCGATCGCGTGTCACGCGACCTACTCATGCCTTCGCATGGTGGGAAGAACTGGTCCCAGTAACCCGGGGATGGCCGGAGTGCCAAATTTATAAAAAAAAAAAGAGAGAAAGAAAGGGATGAAATGCTTAAGTTGTCATGTTGGCTTAAAATTTTTTTACGTAATATATGAATATTTATCTTCAATCTATATCAGAAAGTTATCATTTTGTAGTATGACATAAAGTGGTTAATATAAATCTTATGTGTTGAATTTTTTATATCACGCAGTATTTTCTTTTTGGTCATTATGACATGCATTGTGTGATGCTCACCTTAGGATTCTATTTGGCTTGACATGTTTTGAAATACATATTAGACATTTGTTCAAACATAATTACCTCCCCTAGATTGGGCGCGCCATCGTTCCCCTCACAAAAAATTTTAAATTAAAATAATAAATTTCATAAGTTTTAAACTCCACTCACTGATTATATACTCGTTTAACGATTATGGTAGAATGAAAGTCTTCCGGTATTGGGAGGGGTAATTATAGAGCTTCTATAAGAAACTTGGAACCGATATAAAAGTTCTCACCAAATGAGCAATCTCTGGTCTTGTCTTATCTACTATTCATCTGAAATTATCACTTACAATCAATTTCTTTCTTTTTTGTTAGAGGTCGTGGCAATTTTCAATCCCACATATGATTCAAAGGATACTCTCAAATTTGCCACTTTTGTTTGGAGGATCATTATAGATAATTTGAAAACGAAAAATATTGTAATTCAAAGATGTATTACAATGGGTTCTTATGTATTCTAAGTCAAAATTATAATGAGAAATACTCTCATCTCTTTTTTGAATGCCTCTACTCTATAAATGTTCTCAAAGCATGCATTCCGTTGGAGAGTTTTTTTCATTTCAACTGCACCTTAGTACAGCTACTACTACATGCAGATTCGATTAATTGCAAGGTAACTAAAAAGTTTTATCTACTTGCTATTCCAACTACTCCTCATTATTTATGGATAGAACAAAATCAACGTATATTTAATTCAAATGCCTCTCCAATCAATATTACTGTTGCCAAAATTTGTCTTGCTGTTAGGCTGAAAAACTATAGATGAAAGTTACAGAACAATGTGCCGGATGTAATTCAGAGTTTATACTTGACCTCATGCTAACATCTCCTAATGCTGCTTTTGTAACTGAATTTTCTTCTACAAGTGGACTTGCCTTCAAAGCTGCATCCCAAATCTTATAAAATAAGATATCAAGAAAAGTTCTATATTTTGGACAATGATATTACATCAGCAATTTATATGAACTCAACCGGTGCCAATGTTTCCTCAGCATTTTTCTAGCAATTAATTCATTGAGCAGATCTTGCAATCTCTCCTCTGACCAACCAAGTTTCACTGTGGAATTCTGCTTGACTGCGACGTTGGCTGCCTTGGATGGAGCCTCTTAAATGCCTCTGGAATGTTGGATTTACTGAGCTCAGTTTCCGGTCTTTGATCAAGCTGCCGGTTCCTTTTTTTGCTTTTATGCAATTACACTTCTTGATTTTTGGTCCTTTCATAGGTTATATTTTTAGCACTCTTTGTTTCACTAAAATTACAGTTTTTTGTATGGAACAAATTTTTAAATTAAGTATGTTTTAATTAATAATTAATAGATTAAGTATTGGTAAAAAAAAATTTAACTTTAGGTACAGTCGTCTGATAAGTAGGCGACTGGTAGGCCACCTCATCGCCGAGGTGGCGTGACCAATCGCCTACTTATCGGCGTAAGTTTGGTATCGCCGATAAGTAGCGGCAAAGTTTATGATCGCCCGATAAGTAGGCGGCATTCATCTGACGAATCGCCCCACCAAGCCCCATTCGCATTTTTCGTTTGCTTTTAGTTTAGCTTAGCTCTCGGTCCCTCCTCCGTACGCACGAGACCCCATCGTGGCTCCACCATTTTGGATTTTTGGCATTCCCGGCTCCACCAAACGTTTCGGTCGATCGTAGCTTTCGCCGATCGAGATCGGCAGTAGGTAAAGTTTGTTTTTTTTTCTTCCTTGCTTATTTGAATTAGCAATAATGTAGAGGGAAGTTTTTCATATTTTCCATAATTATTCTCCTAAAATTTGTCGTGGTTAGGGTATGGGAAGTTTTTCATATTTTCCATAATTATTTTCCTAAAATTTGCCGTGGTTAGGGTATACGACATGCTGGGATCAGATAATTTAGTAGTTCATTTTTTGCTTTGCTAAATTGTTAGGTGTATAAATAGGTGAGCAATATGTATTTTTTTAAGCAGTTTTGAGTGTTAGGTTTTATTACAACATTGGTTCTTAAACTAATAGTAGAATGAGTCGGATCTCATTTCCTTAATTTTGTTATGGCAACGGCGATCTGATGATTCGTTCAATTATGTTGGTGGAAAAATCACGCGAGTGTCATGTCATACAAGCTTAGGAGATTTAAAACAAAAAGTGCTCAGGTCTCTGCGTTATGACGTTGATAACTTCGCAGTGGAGATTACAAGTCATTTTCCTATAGGCGCGGGATACATAGCTTGTATTGTTGATGATGATGATGTCGATGCTTATATTCAAGCTTCGTCAAACATTGATTCTTCGTGAAAATAAAGCCATAATGTTCTTGCCAAAAGCGACACGATATCATGCCGCAGAATGTACACTCCGGTTATGCTCACGAGTTCAGTTGGGCAATGAATCGCAATCTTATTACGAGCGAGATAATGTAAGCATTCATCTCGACATCCGTTAGTGTTTTTTATTTTTTTTTGTGTAGAATCTTCGCTTTTTTAAGAAGATGATATCTTTAAATAACCAGATGCCTATTTAAGCGCGCGCTGATCAACCTAGTTCATCTGAACCACCGATGATGAGTATGAAATGATGAATAGTGAATCAAATGCATCAATGATAGCGATCGATGATGAGTCTTTACTTGGTAATGTCAATTTATGCGGCAAGATGGTCATGATCTTCTTCAGAGTCATTCTATCCGGAATTCGGCATATCCCGATGTTATGATTTCCACTAATGAGTACATTCGGCTATGTCAGACCACGAAAGACTGGGATGTGGATATTGTGTTTGATGGTCCATCATAGAGCTCAAGTTTCTCATATGATGTCGAAGTTCCGGCAGAGTTATTTGAAGGTATATGTTTCTCAAATAAGGAGCTTCGCGGAATGGTCGATTCTTAATAATGTCCAGGTTAGATTCGTGACATCCAATCAAGAATTTCACTATTATATATGTAGCATCGTAGCCCGAGTTGCGTAGTCGGTAGAGAGGCCAACATGGTTGAGTGTCTTTAGTTCTCTGGTCACGGTCTTGGAGGCGCATGTTGGTAGGCGACGCTACATGTCCCCTAGAGATCTCGATGGGCTCGATCGATTTGGTAAGGAAATTAATATCATTATAGCTTGTTTTAACATAATGACATGCAACTAACTGACTTGTATATGATTTTTTTTTTTAATCAGGTGGAACGAGAGATATGCGTCAGTCGGATATCGTGATGATAGATGGGCTTCTACCGGTACTTCTTTTATTGTTATACATCATTCTCAACAAATGATATCAAACCATTGTCAACATGCGATACACACACGGTGACTTAGCCATCGACATTGATTAAGGTCGATATTTCGGTGGCGAGGACATCTGGTTAGCACGAGTTCCACTGATTAGTTGGAAGAGGGTGGAGTGGCACATTCCTGACAGAGTCCTCGTCAGTTTGGTCACTTGCCCGATCGATATAGCCCGATGGACCTAGTTTCAAGAGTAGATGGCGAGAGGAAAAGTCTGAGGGGTGCGGTACCATCGCATACATCCTTACGTGGGAAGCTCGCAGATCGCGTTGTTGTGGTGGGCGACACTTACGATGCACATCGGTCCACTGCGGTACATGATCGGTTTAGGTCGTGGGCATCGTTGTACTTGTTGAAGATGCTCTTGACCCACCAAACGACGACTAAGCATCCGTAGAGTGAGCATATGTTAAGATAACTCTATAATTTGCATATTTTCTTAGTTATTATTTCCATATATTTACGTAGTAACATTTTAAACTGGTTTACTGTATGCGGAGCATATTTTGGCGACGGAGGATCTTTTTGGCCGTTCAGATGACGTGGGCTATCAGTTGGCCATCAATAAATCTGGCATATGATGCGAGATCGAGCATGACGACACATATCGAGACTACGAGGTCAGGCATATGTGAGCATATGTCACAGTATATGACACATATCTACGATTCTGCTCTAGCTGCGCAGACGACAGACATGGGCGCGAGGCCATCCACCTATGCTAATCCAGGACCATCATCTTTTCCAGAGAGCACCCAGTCTCAGGATTGGGTATCTCTACAAGACTCGCAGCCGGACATTGGGTCAGATGATCGGAGCTCGAGGACATATGATGTCTCTCATTCTGATGGTCAGTTCGCGGCCTTTGGCATATACTCCGGAGTCTGCGATAGTATAGGCGCCGTCGTATGGGAGGAACAATTGTTTTGTAGCTATTGAGTTATAGTTAGATTTTTACAGCTATTTATTTCACTTTTTCTCCAGAGCATATGATTCTCCTCTATTTCATTATGAATGGTTATTTATTTCAGCACTTGTGTCTTTGTTTAGAATGCAATCTTTATTTGGATGTACATTTGGTGTTGATTGAATACTTCGATTTTCGTTGTAAAAATTACAACTTTTTTTAAAATTATGACGTGATCATTTCCTTATAGGACGGCCACTCGTCAATCGAGATAAGTTAGCTGCTGCTTCTTGTGAAAGGTCGTTAATGTCGAGGATATGTTTGGCCGTCGCCGATAATAGCGACTAGTCATACCCCTCGGCGATGGGGTGGCATGATCACTACTTATCGGTACTAAAGTTAAATTTTTTTTTACCGATGCTTAATCTGTTAATTATCAATTAAAATATACTTAATTTAAAATTTTGTTCTTTTTGTATGCTTCATGTTTAGCCTGGGCTTCTTCCAGTTCTTTAACTGCTCATGTACTTTGTATTTCATGTTATCTCCTCTTATATTGTATTTAATTTTTTAAAATAAAATTTGAGCGAGACCCTCATTACTCCCGAAAAAAAAAAGAACCGTATATTCTGGACTGCGTGGTTTTTATTGAGTTCACAACAAGTAGAATTAAAACTATGTCGAGGTTTTTTTGAAACTGTTTAATAGAAATTATCAATCACTATTAGCTAAAATAATCAATAACATTTCTTGTGCTTTATCTTCTCAATTTTCTGTCCTAAAATGATTTCTTTCGCATCTTCTCATGAATAGGTGCAATCATTGTCTCCAGCTAGCAGGCAGTCTGTTTTCCTGCCTGACTCGTCCATGACGCCATGCTTGCTTGCTCCGCTCCGTGGTAGCTTAAGTCATTGCAGAGTCGTTTCTATCAAAATACTTTTCTTCTTCTCCAAGTATGAGATCAAGAAAAAGGACAATCCAAAGCTTTCTATTCTTGAGATTTTGTCACCCTGGCTGAAAGGCTACAACAATATGCCTTCGTCACCATGCTCTAGAACTCATCAAGTGAGTCCGTCGGCCCTCGGAGACAAAAGATGCCATGAAAATATAAAACTCTTTCCTTATTGTCATTTCATGAGGAAGGATTTACTTCTTTCAAGAGGTTTTTGCTATCCTGACCTTGCTGGTTCAGGGTTGAAATGCCAAAAAGAAGAGATCACTTGCTCTTGTAAATGCGTGTACGAGGGAGAGAGGAAGAGCAATCAATCACATCGATATTCGATGAATATTGGGTAAGCCATCAAGGAGTTAAAAAAGAGACATCAATTTATTACATATTATAATATTAACCAAATTTTAGTAGCTCAACCTTGAATTTGAATGTGAAAAGAACATCCACTCAGACAATTTCATAAGAGGATGCTCAATCAAGCCACTGCTAGGCACGCGGTGGAACATCTCTGGTCATCAAACTTATTGCTACTTGAATAGCCCAATTGTAAGACAAAACAATTACCTTGGCTCCCTGGATGTGGACTCAACTCACTCACTCCACTCACTAATCTGATCCAGCTGGTCTCTCAGTAAACTCCATTATCTCTACAGAAATTAAATCTCAGATTTCATGGATAGCTCTCTTGAAATGGGAACCGGACAAAGGTCGGTCAGAAAAACCTTGACACATCAATGTTAACATCCACTGCGCAGTATTTGATGGTATAAATAGTAATTTGATGCCTTCTCAATGCATCTCCACCCCAGACATGAGCGCATCCTTTCAGTTACCTTTCCACCACTTCAACCTTGCTCCATTTGCCAATTTAGTAGCATCTTGTTCAAAATGCTGGAATTGCCTAGCCACATCACCATCAAGAGCTGCAATGTTGCCATCTTTATTTTTGTGTCACAGGAACCTTGCATAGCTGCCCTCAGGCATATGTTCGTCTGAGTCAGTTCTCATGGTGTCAAGCAAATTTCAGATGGAGTAATTAACCAACTAGGAGCAAATTTTGCAAGCTTCCTCAAAGATCCTGCTGCCTTTGCTCAAATCTCAAGCTATCTTAGGACTTTTGCACTCTTCAACATCTAACTTCACTCAGGTTTCTACCAAATACGTCAGCCCACCCGGCTTACATGCATGCATCCCTGGACAAATTAAATCCTCAGTTGTCCTCTTGCCTAAGGGAGTACATTTAGTTGATTTGGATGATGAAATTACAAAACCAAATAATCTTGGATGTCCGAAAAGTTGGACCACATTGACTAAATAGAATACAAAAATCGAGCCAAACCAAAAATAATAATTTAGTTCGATTATTTTTTTTGGTTTTGGATAAACTGTAGTTATATTTTAAAATTATTTATAAAATTTATATACACTATGCAATTTCTTATTATATAATTGATAAGATATAAACAATACTAAAAATATATAATTAAAAATGCAATTATTTACTTTCATATACTAATAAATATATAATTAAAATTAATATTTTACTTACCTAAATGATGCTTAGAAGTTGTGAAATATGAAATACGTTTTAATTTACTATTATTTAATCAATTTTTTTGGCTTTATCCAAAATTTTGACTCACAAATCGATCCAAAAATCTAAAACTAAATATTTCACTAATCAAAATTCATATTTAAACCATTAATTTCGAAACCAAACTAAATCAACCAAAACAATTTAGTTCGATTTAATTTTTTAATTATAACCAAAGAATGCACACCCTTGTCATGCCTATCTTTAATGATCAACACTATCCCTGCTGAAGGAAAACCCAGACTTGTTCATCTGTCAATGTATGCTCATCTACAGAGAGGAGGCTCATTGACCATTCCCCATCTCCATCTTGGGCTCAAAGAAAGAAAAGATTCCGGATGGAAAACTTCACAAATTCCCAACAGTACAAGATCTTACCCTCACTGAAGGTTGTGCCTCTTCACTTGATCGCCTGCCTCTCTACTTACATTACCACAACCCAACTCCCTAGCACCTAAAGATCCAATCTTTCCTAAAGAACTTTGATACAAACTAATTTAGAGTCTATTTCAACTATCATGATGCATGGCATTTTAGTATGCAAAGAAAATTGTGAGTTTATGGATCACATGTTACCAATTAATTCAACTAGTTAGTTTTTTTTTTTATATATATCTAAATATAGAGTATACTAGAATTAAAACCATGCCAATAATGAATTGATCGAAATAATCTGAGAAATTTGGTGAGAAATTAAAAATCTGTTATTATGGGAAGAGAAATTAATTTGTTTATTCTCTGAATAAAGATGCCTATTTATAGGCAAACCAAGGGAATATATTAGAAAGAAAGTAAATAAAGGAATGAATGAAAGTTAAGAGAACAAATATATCCACCCAAATTATATACTTTCCTTATATTGATCTTCCTAATATGCTAACGCTGCCTCTCAAGCCAGAGCATAAAAATTCATTAGCATCAATTTGTCATGTCAGTGAAAAGAAAAAAAAAGGGAGAGAACCAAGAACAATGGTGAAGATATCTGTCACTTGTTCTAAACTAGAAGCATGACAAATAACAAACTTCTTTGAAATCATAATATATCATATGAAATGACAATCACACTACACGTATTTAGTCCTTCCATGAAAACATTGGATTATGGCCAACAACAATAGTTGCATGATTATCACAATAAAAGCCATAGACTTGGTTTCTAAAAAATTGAATTATTCTAACAGCCTTGACCAATATTGTTTCACATGTAGAATAAGATGTGGCTCTATGTTCTACCTCAGTATTGGATCTAGCTATAAGAGCATGCTTCTCATACTTTTGGTAACCAAATTATCTGTTACAAAATTATAGTGCTCAAAAGTTGATTTTTTGTCATCAACAAATCCAACAGTCAACACCATTAAATGAATCAATTTTTAAGAGCACAATTTGAGCATGAAACAACCATATTCCATCTAGTCCGTGATTGTTCCAAACATATCTAAATATTTGAAAAATAACATCCTATGCATTTATTTTGGATTTTGCATATAATGTCTTATGACCCTAACATCAATGGAGATATTAGATCATGTGACTATCAAATAAATCAATTTTTCAACAAACCATTGATATTGAGACTGATCATCATATGCTATATTCATCAGATATGATTTGGTCATCCATTGAAGTGTAAATTACTTTGCACCTTGAAAGTTTAATTTCTTCATATCATATCATATATTTGAAATAAAGAGACTCATTTCTTGTTATAAGCAAATTCAATCCCAAGAAGGAATTTAAAGAGCAATAGATCTTTGGTTACAAAATAATTCTATAAGAAATGTTTTGCATCATATATGATGTCTCTATCATTCCCAAAGAAAAATATACCATCTACATAAAACTCTATCATAATTAAGCTAGTTGTTCTATGTTTGACAACGATAAAATGATTGTTGGTGCTACTTTCAAGACCAACTATTGCAAGAACTTAATAGAATTTGTCAAACCAAGCTTGTAGACTCTGGGTGCGTTTGAGGGAACTTTCTAGCTACTTTACTTCTTAGAAAACAATTACAGCTATATTTGATCTCCAACTTTTTAGACACTTTCAAAAAATTTTAAAATAAAAAGCTACTTTTGAAATCCAAAAGCTATTAAAGTGTGATAGCTATTAGAAAGTTATTATTATTATTTTTTAAATATATGTAACACTCACAGCAGCTTTCTAAAAATTATTTTCCTTACAACAATTTACAACCATCTTTACAATAAACTGAAGCTACCCCAAACAAACTATTAGTGCCCTTCAATGGTATTCTTGATAAGTATAAGTGTGTCTCCCTTAAGCAACATACGCAGGAGGTTGCTCAATTTATATTGCCGCATTAAGATCAACTTAAGAAAGGTGTTATTACCATCCATTTGCAACATTGGCCATCATTGATTGATGGCTATATAGATTAAAATTCTAACAACCATTAGAATGAAATTTAAGAGACAAAAACTCCATGGCAAGCAATCAGTTTGACCGTAAATGGAGGGATAACAACATGTTTCTTGTTTATGCAGACATTTATTTTAGCATTCATAACATGTCTCCATAGAAGATGTTTCAATGCTACTATCTATGTATCATAAATAAAGACAACAGACAAACAAATGGTTAAACAATAACAAGATGGGGATAAATGGTCAGGTTATGAATGAGTGAATGGGGGTGATAAGCTATTTGCCACTTACCTCAGTGTAGCATAAAAGAAAAGTGTAGATCCTAAGGACACTAGTTCAATGGGATCCTTAAAGAGTAGACAAGATGATAGGAAGTGTTGCAGCTTGAGGTCTTCTGACTAACACTGTAGAGAAGAGGCAGCAAGCAGTTCCATAAGAGGAAGAGGGACATATAGTGATATTTCATGAGCGGTGCTAGAAAAAAATGTGGTATTTTCAAGAAAGCTGATTTCAGCTTAAGTACACATACTTTGGAAATTGGGATCATTAACATTTATATCCTTTGGAATTTGTAAGTAAACAAAATATATATATATGGAATACTCCTATGGAGCAGGAAATGAAGAACTAGGAGAACAAAGAATAATTGGTAATATTCAAAAGTGATAATATGAAAGAAGGGGATATTTTCATGGAAGGAAACATTAGTTGAAGTGTACAGACATTTGATAGTGAGATAATAAAATTTATATATAATTTTTACGTTTGAGAGTATCCAAACAAAATATAATGAATGGTGGAGAGAGAGCGTATCATGTGGGCTAAACCTGGACAACGCAAATGCAACTAAATACATTTGGAGGGAAAAATAAATAAATTTAGTGAAAGAAAGTTGATTGGTAATTAATTATTAAGATATGTATAGGAGACACAATTAACAGGGAAACGTGGAGTTAAATTCACATCTCCCCAACATTGGCTAGAGACAGTTATGAGAAATATGACCATCCTAGTAGCATTAAAAATATAAAGATCTTTGCATTCTGCAATCCCATTTTGCTAGGAAGTACATGGACAAATAATCTGATCAAACTTACCATTTTCAAAACAAAAATTTTGAAATTGGGATTGCATGTATTATAAAGCATTATCAATACTAACCTTTCAAGGAAGGAAAAAAATAACTTTAATTTCTTGATAAAACTTGTGAATTACATCACAAAATTTTCACTGACATTTTAATAAATATACCCAAATAACTTGAGAATCATCATTAAGAAATGTAACAAAGTGGTAAAAACCAAAGTGAGTAAGAACAGGAAACAATCCTCAAATATCAGAATAAATTAAATCAAAAGAAAGAAGAGAAAAACCAAAGTGAATGACTAAAATAACACATGATAATGTTTCCCAAATTAACAAGCAAAACATTCAAATTTGAAAGGAGAGGTGACAAATATTTGAAGCCAAGCATAAGATGAAAGTCTAAGCAAGATTACTACTGATGACTAATTGTGCAGGCAAGGGCCAAACAATTGCAAGAGTCAACATACCCACCAATTATCTTCTTTGGCTTGAAATCATAAAAGGCAAATAAATAGGATAAAAAAATACAGACATTTGTGGATGGTTATATCAAGACAATGCCAAACAGATGAGAAGTGGCCTAAGAAACAATGCTATTGATGAGTAAAGATAAGGATCAAAGAAATGTCGGACATTTAGTAACAAATACCTCCATAACAAGGATAGAGCCACATGGCTAATAGGATTTTATATCATTAAAACGAGCCACAAAAGAGATGAACTAAAAGACTAAGGGTGACTCAAATCATGCCAAAAAAAATCTGAAGTACATAGCTAGGCATGTATATTTGAGAGCAAGTTGTGAGAGCGCAATCAGCATGCACCAGTAGGTGAGCAAGCAGAACAACACACGAGAACTTGATGAAATCAGAAGGCTGACATGCGTGGGAATGCAAGATCACATATTTATGATAAGAGTCACACAAAAATGTTGTAAATCAGAAAGGTTGCACACAAAATGCATAATTTTGTGAACAGACTTTGAGGAGGCAAAAAAATCCTGCCACTGATCTATTCTAGCTTGCAATGGATCTGAGCACTTATGAACTATAAAAAAGGTATTTGAGGGCAATTTAGATCTACAATAAAAATAATTAATGATTTGTAGCTCGGAGCTGATCAATGATGAGCGGACAGGGCAGCAAATCAAGATCATATAATAGATTAGTAAGCATAAATACAAGCAGACTGCGAGCAATTAAGAACAAATGCAATTAGTGAGGCAAGATATAACCACAAGTACAAACGAAATGCAAGTATGAATGAGTGATTTGCAAGCAATGCAAGTTGTAGATAAGTGCAATTGGAACCAGCTTCAACCAAAGAAACATCGATAACAAAACCATACATCCTGTAGGTGCATTGGAACCAGCCACAAAAGCAATTAGCAAGTAAAATGTAAAGCCAAGGCAAGTTTGCTCTCACTCAAATATAATGACTGAAGTGAGATGATAGCTGTAACAACGATGACATTGGAGATGAGAAGGCTTACAAGATTAAATATTAGACAATATGGATCATGCGGAACATAATCAAGATGGGGATGGCAACGGAAACACGAGCAACGAGAAAATGAAACATGAGCAGTAAGGTGATGCAACATGAGGTGTTCTTATTTGTGAAAGAAAGGGTAGATATAATAGTGTTTGCTTATTGGTTTATTATGAAGATGGAGAGTTTATGGAGCACATGAGTTGCATTTGGATGAAGCACAGGTAATGGAAGACATTTGTGATCACAAATATGATAGTCAATACATATTAATTGAAATAGGCAACAAATAAGGCTGAAGAAACCAATTACACAAAGTGATAGTACGACGCAAAAAGATAATGTATGTTGCGTAGAAGATGACACATAATGTGAGTAGGTAACGCAATTGGACAAACCTGAACAAGCAAAGAGAGTAGTAAAGTAAGTGCATTAGAGGGAAACACTAGCAAAGCACAGGAGAGAACTCTAGAATGCAATAAAAATAAAAATTTTGAGGTAAATATATTACTTTTTATTTTTCTTACTTCCAACCAAACAAACAAAAAGTTAAAATGCAAGGGAAATAATGTAATACACTACTAATGTTGTTGGCTGAACAAGTCCAAACTAAAAAAATAAAAAGACATGTGATATGACTAGTCCAAACATTATGTCATATACCACTCTAGATGTTTGTGCTTTATAATCTCCACAAATATAACAACTCTCAGTAAGCATTACATGGCACCAAAGAAATTAACATTTGAGTGAAACTAACAGAAGAAACAAATATAAAAAATAACAATATAGCAATTTTATGAGATATAATAAATGGGTTAGCTGATTATAGTAGATTTCTATCATATTTTTCAGTGTGTCAACGTGGACACATCTATGCAAAGAGCTGCATTTGGTGTCATTATAGTTTAGCTAAATCGTTCTGAAAAACAACTAACAATAGGAAGCAATGTTTGTGTTGAACTTTTGTATATAAAGCATGCAAACTAGCTTGCAATGTTTATTTATAGAAAAACAAACAAAAAGATGCTTACCCTTTGTAAAGTGCCCCCGTGCCCTCTGTGAGAACTACCTATAAGAATGAGGAGTTCCAGGGAATAAGCGGAATGGAAAAGATGCACAAAAAATAGAAAGTAATATCTAAATTGCTAAATGATGCAAATTACATTTTTCTTTAACTATATCACTATTTAAGAAATTAGAAGCAACACAGGAGTAAAATATTATCATTCATATTCTTGAATTCTTCTATGATGCTATAATGGACTAAAACTCCACAATAGAGCTCAATAAAATTACCAGTAACTCATTGAAGGTACACTGTATGCCACTGCAGACCGAAAATGCGACTTAACTATAGAATTCATGTATCTACAGTTAAATTATCTTTATATTTTAAAAAATATAGCCATCATATATCATTTAGGAAGAGGGAAAGGCTCATCATCACACACCTAAGACCTAATTTAAACAAGCAGGCACAAGAAAATACAAGATGCACCAAGAAAAGTAGAGCCAAGCCATGGTTTGGAGCTACGCCCAAATCCAAGGGATTGAAGTAACTATACATGAGTGCCAAAAAAAAAAAAAAACTGTTCCATTTGCAAGCTCCATTGTAATATATGGAATTGTAAAAACATGTGTTGTGAACACATCCACCATTTTGTATGTTAAGCCTCCCCAAGGGACCATAAAGATTAGTAAATCTCAGTTAACTATCATTTAAAGTACTTAATGACTTTATTTTCAAAAATAATCCAAGAATATTTCACAAAAAAATACTAAATAGTGTTGAAAAAACAAAATGAGTGCACATGAAAAATAGATTCCACTCACTCATAATTCAGTAATGTACATTTGAGAAAAGAATTTGTGTTTATAATTCAACCAATACAAAATAAATGGATTTTTTTTTCTTTATATCCTAAGGAAAAAAGCATGGGAAAAAGGAATTTTCCATTATAGAAGTCATCAACAGAGCCTTCCTCGCAGAATTATCTATAAATCTACTAAAAAAATCGTATTTGGATATATAAAAGAAAGAAGCACCTTAGAAAAACCATTGCTAGAACTGCAACTTATATAATACATTCTTTCAGTTATGTGACCTATTAGCTATGAGGTTAATATCATCAAAAACCCATAAACCCCAGTCAAGAGCAAATCTGTGACATGCACTCCAACAGCACAATTAATTAAGGACAACTCGTACAAGTCTGACATGCAATTACAAAATGGTATTAATTAATATGTAATCTTTCTTTACCTGCACCTTCAATTCATTATCAAAACAACACCTTATCAATGAAGGGTTTTGATTAATGTTGAACATTATTGACTGCTTATCATTAATTTCTATCTTGCATTCATCTTCTGCTATATTGCTAAGTTTTTGCTTCCTTTTAAAACTGAACAGTTATGATTCTATTTAATTTAAGATAATCTATCTTTTTCAAACTTGTTCTCATCAGGAGAGCAAAACCTGCATAGTTATGGGAACTTTCTTATTATACTGAACATTATCAATTGAAACTTATTCACATCTATCTACATCCAAGTTCAATGATTTTTCTTTTACAATATGATCGTTCCCACTTCCCACTCATTGGTCCTCCATCAACATGAGGTATATTACTCAAAAATGAGAGAAGTGAAAGCAACTTTCAAATGCAGAGCATGTGAAAAAAAAAATTACCTATATAGGATGGCTTGAAATAAGACGGAAGAATTTACATATGAGGAAAACTAAACAGTCAATTAACACAATCGTGAGAAGAAAAGACGATAAAAGAATTAGATCAGCTTATGAGAAATAGCATTAATCAGAAAAGTTCGTATCAGCATAATCAAATGCTCAATACCTGGTATGCACAGTGAAATACATTTCTGTAACGCCTACCACCTCTGGAATCTTGCTGCAACATTAGGCGAGTTTTGATCATGTCCACTGGTGCGGTTACTAGAGTTCCAACAGATCCTGCTGCAAAACTTGAGCTTCACGCAGCACAGATATGAATTAGTTGTCCCCTTCGCTGATTTCTTTTAAGCAATCTAAATAAAGAACGAAAAAGGGCCTGTACATGAGATGTAAATGAAAACCTTCTTCAAGATGTGTCCGCCTAAGCAATACCTGAAACAGAAAAAAGTAGCAGTAATATAGACTTTGTAATCATATAGAAAAAAGAAGAGCACAATCTATAGGAAGGTCCTTAAGTAATTTTATTTGAAGCAGAGGAATGCCAAGAACAAAACCTGCTTTGACTCGTCATATGTTGCCAACTGTGAGGCCGTCAATGCACTAGCCCTGGTCATTGCAGGGCCTACTCCTTTCCAGAGTGCCCTAAAACCCTCCTCTGATATAATTTTACGCGTCTCTCCTGTAAGACCCTTTCTGGAGTTCATCTGCAGTCTAACCTGTACATGAAAATCACTTCAAAACTAACCAAGCAAAATTATAAGCATGCATAATTGTACCTTCAGAACTTCCATTGGATTAGTCAATGCAGTCGCAAGCGCCCCAGAAAAAGCTCCAGATGCAATCTTCACAAAGATATTAGTTGAACCAAACATTAAGTCGCAAAGATATTTAGAAGGCTCATATAAGCCCAAACGCAGACCGCCATAAAGAGCGGACCTAGTAAGTGCAGGCACCAGTCCAAGATATAGACCTCTAGCCCCTTCAAGTTTAATAATTCTCCCAAACGTTTCGCTCTGCAAGTTTCATTGTGATGATGACCAAATCAAAATAAAACCTAAGCAAAAGTGATTATCTTTATAAAACAGGCTTATGGTTGGGAGATACCATCCCCAGCAAAGGACCTCTTTGGCCAAGAAGCTGCATCTGCAGTCTAACTTTGACAACATCTGCATTCCAAGGCTAAATCTTTTAATAACTGAATAAACATATTGATAGGCCTAAATAAGAACGATTCTCACAATTAACAAAAGCATCTTCCTACATGCAAATATAAATCTTGCAATAAAACATGGAAACTGGCCAGAATGGTTACTGCGATCAGATTTACAGCAATAGACGGTACAACAATTTCAAGATCATCAAAAGGATGGAAAGGACCTAAAGGATGAGTGAACGCGGTCGCAACGGCAACAGCTCCTCCGCTTGTGGAGAAGTGTTGAAGGGCATAAGGAAACGACGAACCCCATTCTTTCTCTTTGTCGTCTTTCCTCTCCATGAAACCTCAAAATCTAAATGAATTAATGACTACCAGCCAGATTTCTAACCCTAGCTTTTATGTGGAGCGAAGGAAACTACCGGCAGACAGCGGACTCAGCTGATGGCTTTGCTCCTCCGATTTATCTCCTCCGGCCAATTCGTTTTCCCTGTGCAGCATCAAAACTCAAAAGCTTGAATCCTCCTGCTGCACTATACTTCTAAATTTGCTGCTGCTTTTTTTAAACTCCCCATAGGAATAGGGGCCAGAAAATGATCACAATAAGGCTGAACGGTTACGATGATGCCAATAGAACAAGCTGGTTTGAAATAAACAAACTCGACGTTTGTGAATGGAGGATTTATGAGCCATATGCATGCATATTATATAATTTTTATATTTATGTATCAAATATTTAATTAGATAAATGCTTAAATTTTTAATATTATATTAAAACTATTATTATTATTATCATTTTAAAAATAAATATATTTTTATTCATAAATAAAATATTAAAAATATAAATATTAAATTTGAAATATCAAATATATAAATACATAAAAATTATGTAACATGCAATATATTATATTTATATTTTAATGTAACTTATAACAACAACTCTTCTAACATCCATTAATTTGTTCATTTTTAATCCATCATATTTATGCAATGTATTATACATAAAAATAATTTGATATTTAAATTTTTACGAAATTTGTATCATTATAATTCTTTAAATTATTAAATTATTTTAAAATAAAAAGTAATTTAAATTTTAACTAATTCACAAATATATTATACTCATATTAAATAAATTAATAATTTTGAGGTTTATTAAAACTAAAATTTAATTAGAATGTTCGATTTTTTAATATACTGGTAAAGTGACATAATATTTAGCTAAGATTGCTAACGACAATAAAATTAGAATAAAAAAAATGTGCATTACATTTCACTAATTAAATTTAAAACAATTGAAAAAGATAATTTGGCCACTTATTATAATCTGTAGTACTTTTTATTTATATAGTACTGTTTAAAATAACAAAATAAAAAAAATTGATGAACCAACATCAAAATTTTTAAAATATAACTTAAAAGATGGTATTAAAAATATGTTTACATAAATAAACTTCTCGCTCAATACATATTATTAGATTAAGGTTGTAGAATTTTATTCCTAGACAGATCTTCGTCAGAAATTTCAAAATTATCCAACATACATATGAACAGTATATTAAAATTAAGGAAACCATTTAGAACTTTCATGTGTTCAAAAGATAATTTTTTATTAGAAGAATGTTTAAAAACAATATAAAGTAAAAAAATAAAATATTAACTAACCCAGAAGTTTCCTAAAAATAAATTAATATCTTTGAGCAACCTCTTGATCTAGAAACTAAGAATTCTTTTCTATTCGATCTCTGTTCGATCTTATACTGGTAGACTAATAATGATGATTAACGACATATAAATTTCTTCAAATCGAAAAAATGTGCATTTACATTTCACTAATTATAAATTTTAAAACAATTGAAAAGATATCGATATTTTGATGATCGCGCCTTAATGATGTCTTTGGGTGATCTTATTCGTTGGATGTGACGTCGAATATAAATTGTGAACCAATCATGATCCATTTTCATATACTGATCCGAAATAATCGGAAAATTAAATATATGATGTTATAAAAACTTCTCGCCAATACATTTAGCATTACTATTTTTGAAACCAGATAATCAAATTAATTTTCATATATAGATTTACTATTTTCCACTAAAATATATGTGAATAAAATTTTCCTATTTCATATGTTTTATTTAAAATATATATATATATATATTTATTTATTTATTTATTTAAATTTAAATCAAATTATACACCAATATATATTATCTTCGAACAAATGTGAGCTTTTGCATTTCAAAATCAAACACAATCAACCAAGCAACCCCTTTATGGATGATTACAAATAAGAAGGCGTGAAATTAGATCAAATAAAAAAGTTCAAACAACGATAATATAATAAATATTAAAATTATTTTAATATATTTTAAGAAATATAATAATAATATTATAATAATATTTTAATTAAAAAAAACGTTGCTATTAAGTATTTTAAATTTGATTATAAATTAAATTTTTTTAGACATAATATTTTAATCTTTTTTCTATTTTGATTTAAATCTGTTATTTCTAATAATTAGATCAAAATCAAAGCACTAAAATTTAATCGAAATTAGAACTTGTTAATTCTTCTAGAACTGATCTGATTCCTCGATTCACTAGTTTAACCATCAATTCCAATTAGTTATGATCAATTCTATGGAGAATCAATTATAAATCTAAAAGTGTATTTGAGGCAGCATTCTTTTGCAGTATATTTTGACATGTACCATCCCAACTATTTAACAAACTACAATGAAATTGTATTTTAAAAAATTTATGATGAAAAAAAATATATATATATATTTTTAACCTCATCAAACTAAATGTGATGACAATCAAAAAATTGTGATTTAACTTTTTGAAAAATAAAAAAAAAATTGAAGGAAATTCCATTACTTTTTTTTCATATAATTATAATTATCCCAAACAAATCCTAAATTACATAAAAATCAATTTAAAATTCAACACTCAAACCAACATGCCAAATCCAATTTTTAAAACATGGCCATGAATACATGACTTTAGAAAAAGAAAACTAATATGAATAAAAAATAAATTTTTAAAACATAGTACATCATGAAATATTTTTCATAATCATTATCTATATAATCAAATAATTAATAAAAGAATTAGATTGTTAAATTAAAAGTATTATTATTCATAATACATTTACTAAAATAATTAATGCTTTTGGTTAAACTTATCATAGTTGAAATTAAATCAATTATTTAAGTCACACCCTATTTCAATATCAAGAATAATTGAAATTAACCCTACAATTAAGATGTTTTTTTAATAATTACTAAAATAAATTTTCCAATTTAATTATTTATATCCATGAGCTCTATGAGATATTAACTATTGATTATAAAATATATTAAAGAAGATTATTTTAAAACTAGTTTTGTACCTATACAAACATCTTTTATTTCCCTTTAAATTTCTTTATGAATATCTTAATCATAATTGCTTGATGTTTTAAAAATGAATGTGGCACTCTTTTATGAATATAAAATGAGGATGATTCAAGATGACTAATAGATAAGATGTAAGCTTATGTGAATTATGAGGTGGACTTCCAAGCTTAGCTCAATAGTGATCAATGGAGGGAGTAATTATTTTGTGCTATGAAGAAATAAAAAAGCTTAGACAAGCAAGAAATTAAGGGAATGCTAACTAGGAGGTATTGGAGGTGAAGGAGAAGGGCAAAGGGTTCAATTGAGAGATGTAAATCCTAGAAGGTGAAAACTAGGTTCGTCGTTCATAGAGAAATCAAAGACTCAAGCTTTTTTTCTTTCTTTCTATTTTTTCTTGAGGGGATGAATATGAAATTGACATTTAGAGTATTAAGAAAATATGAAAAATAGAAAATGAAGATGGAGTGTTGTCATGATAAACAATCTAACCTTGATTATATAGGGCTACAAATGAACCAAGCGTTCGACAAACTACTCTCGACTTAGCTCAATTAAAGCTCATTCATGATCATTTGTGTAACTAATCAAACGCGCTTGAATACTTTCGTAAATACTCGATTGCTAAATGAACAAGTTTGAACAACTTATCGTTTGGTTCATTTATATTTATGAATAATATCATTTAAAGCTCATGAACAAATTCGTTAAGAACTCGATTATATCTCAAATTTAACTTGTAATTGAATAATATTGTTTAAATGTTTATTTTTTAGGTTGTTATTCTTAATAAGCTACTCACAAATAAACTCAATTAAGGCTTGATTATAACTCATTTATTTCATTAAATGAATCGCTCACTAAAAGGCTCAATGATCATAATTTGAATTGAGCTCATGAACAAACTCAAGCCAAGCTCGAACACGATTTGTTAAACAAGCTCAAGTTTGAACACCATTATAAAAGCTTGAATCGAGCTTGAGCTTGATAATGGCAAAGAAGCTTGAACTCAAATTAGCACATGCTCAGCTCGACTTGGTTCATTTTCAACCCTAATTATGAGAGCATCTAGACTCCATGAAATAACAAACCATCACCAATAGTGCCAAAAGACACCTAACACCACCTCATGATAGAAAAGATGATTTAGGATACATACAAAAATATAAAAAATACATTCTTATGATTTCTCACCAAAGATGATGTCAAATTGTTATATGTTAGAAAGTGTGTGATAAGTGAGATAACTCAATGACTTGAGATTGTACGAAGATCTCACACATACACAAAGATAATGTAAGAATAACATATAAAACACGAGATCTATTATGAGAAAAATCTAAAAATAAAAAATAAAAATCACAAGACATCTCACTTGAAATAGCATCTCATTTTGGTTATTATTCTAATTGGTGGTGAATAAATTGATCATCAAGTGATTACAAACAAGGACTATGGGAAGTCAAGCAATGGAGGACAAATAACTTGGTCATTCTCTTTGAGCAAAATGAGATTAGTGAATTAAGAAGATGGACATTAAATATTGATGGATGAAAAACATCAAATAATAAATGTTGATAAACATCAAAAAGATGATAGTAGACTATCAACTTGGTCATTCTCTTAATAAAAAGAAGGGTTAAGATATCAAGAAAATATTTGTTAGAATTTGGCATATGATGAATGTCAAATCATGATCGTTGGTAGACATCTATGAATGTTTGATGAAAAACTTTAAAAATCTAATAATGATGGGCGATCAATTTAGCCGACCTCTTAATAGGAAAAAAGATTGAAAAATAAAAGAGACGAGTATCAAATATTAGAGATTGATAGAAATTAAGTGTTGGTCATTTCATTATAAAAAAAAAATTAAGTAATTGCAGATGAGAAACATCAAAAATCAAAATACTAATAGACAATTATCTTAATAACTCTCAAAACAAGACAACAAAGATGATGACCAACAAATATTAGACGTCCATCAAACATGTTTATAATTGTCACAATGTCCAAACCCTAATATGCTTGCATTGCTTAACCCCACCTCTTGCAACGCCAAAGAAAAAAAGCAAAATTTTGCAGCCGTCATCTTATTGAATTTCAATCCTTCCATCGCCAGGTTCCCTCTACGTAAGGTATATATATATAAGTGTTTAATCCCTCGATTTTGGATGCCATAAAAATATATATATGTTTACTCTCGTTTCAGCATTTGCCCAATATTGTAGAATCAAAACAAAGCAAAAACACTCGAACATTGAGGCCTATCGTAGCATATAAATTTGATGTTTAATGAAATATAATTAAGAATAAGAATAGAGGTAGACAAAAAAAAATATTAAGTGGAAAGAGCTTCCTTTTCTCCACGAGTTCGCGACTGAACTCAACGAAAGTAATGGGGGCAGTGCGGACAGGCCTGCACAGTGGTAGGCGCCCACAAGGAACTAAGGAAGTGATCATGTTGGCTGTGAACTAAGTAATTTTTTTTTTTTTAATGTTTTTGTTGATTATAGGAACATATTAAAAAACTTCAATAAATCAAAATTTCATATGATAAAATTTAAATATCAACCTTCTGTAAATAATAAAATTAATTCATGTGCCTCCATTAAGTAAAATCCCTGACTCCACAGCTGCCTGTGATCCTTTATAGGCCAAGAGATGCCTAGGTTAAAGAAGCCAGGATGGAGAACATAGAAAAAGGAACTGAATTTCATGAACTTGAGCTTGGATCGAAAAGCTCAAGATGTATCTCGAAAGAACATAATAGACTGAAACCATACGTTCAAAAGTTAGGGTTATGCTCTCGGCTTCTCCTCGCTGGCTGACCGCTTCTTTCCGCCTTCCGCCAGGAGCTCCCCGTCCAACTCCTTGCAAGGTCCTCCTCTTTTGGCCTCGCATTGAGCCCTTCTAATATTGCTCCTTTCTAGGGTGGTTGCTTGACTTGGGATAATGAATACCGACACAGCCTTCACATCAAACTTCCCCCTTCTCTCTTCCCCCGCACTTTCATCCTCTATTTTGGGTGTTCCACCCACCGTTGCTTCTATGCTAAACCATAACCCTCTAGCTCTTCCTCTCTCAAAATGTGCAACTGGAAGGATCGTCTCACTTCTCAAAATGAAAAGAGTAAGTCCTCTTTATCTTTTATCCAGTCCAAAGTCCGAATCTTAGGAGGTGTGCTTCTCTGTTGATGACCTCCGTGAAAGACAGCAAAAATGACAGTTATCATTAGTTGGGCATGTTATTGGAAAATGACCTTTCTATGGATCACTCTTCGTGGCAGTCAAGAAAAAATGGACTTTCAAAAGCAACTTGGAGCTCTTAACCTTGGAAGGGGATTTTTTTCTATTCAAATTTTCCTGTCAGAAGGACTTCGATTTGGTTTGGGATAATGGTCCTCGCTTCTTAAACGAAGGCCTTTCATTTTCCAAAAGCTGTCTTGGGATTTCAGACCTACAAAGGAAAAATTTTCAAAAATTTCACTTTGATTAAGCTTCCTAACTTTCCCTCTACTATTGGAATGAAGCCGATTTCTCAAAGATAACCAGTAAAGTGGGTATTCCTCTAACTGTTGATAATCTCACTGTTTCTAAATCTTGTAATTCCTTTGCATGGGTTTGCGTCCAAATCAACCCATTCTCTCCCCTTCCTGATACTGTTTCTATCAATCTGAATGGTCTTAAATTCCAGTAAGAGATTCTCTACGACTGGAAACCAAAGGCCTGCAATAAATGTTCTTCATTCTCACATGATGATGGTTCTTGTCCATCAACTCTACAGTAGGCTTCCTCATACCAAAGAGATTGTTGGGACTCAGTAGGCTCCCCCTCTTACTTCTTCTCCTATTATAGCTGTCGAGCAATTGTCAGACCACCTTCTTCAAGTAGATACCGACCACAACCAGCCCAACTTGCCCCTCTCTATCAATGACTTGAACCAATCTCCTGTCAGCTCCCCTCTCCTTGAAACTCAGATGGATGAAGCCAATGCTGCCTCTGAGGAATCCCCTCCTTTAGAAGACTCTCTAACCTCCTCCCTCTCGTTAGGGGTTATGATTAGATCTTCTGCAGCTTCACCCACCCGAGCTCACTCCACGTGACTCAACAAGTCCCTATCTAAGACCCCTCGAAAGAGCTTTCAAGAGACAAATGCAACCAAATCATCCCACAACCCCAAACCCCATGGCCACAAGGCCAATAACAAGAAAAAAGGCAAGTAACCTCTCAACTTACCATATTTCTTTTATGAATCTACCTATTTTAGGTTGTTGGAATGTCATATGTCTTCTTGCTGAAAGGAGAATAAATGATTGCAAGAGAATTCTAAAGGATTCTCATGTTAATGTATTTTGTCTCTTGGAAACAAAGCTCTCCATGGCTTCTCTTGAGGATTCTCCTCTTATGAATAACCTTTGTCTTTTCTCATCTGAAGATGGTGTCAATAATTTTGAATGCCCTTAGGGTGACAGAATATGGATTAAGTGGAACTCTAGTATCTCTTCCTTCTCTACTGTTCTCAAAACCTCTTAGCTAATCCATGGTTCCTTCACTCACAACAACTCTCCCCCTTTCTTCCTAACATGTGTATACGCTCATAATGATGCCCATGACAGGACTCAACTATGGTGCTCTCTTCATCAAATAGCTCTTGAAATGGACTCTCCATGGATCATCATGGGGATTTCAATTGTCCTTTTTTGCAAAAAAAAGTCTAGTGGGGACCAGATTCCAATCTTCAAAACACTGGATTTCAAAATTTCTGTTCAAGATTGTGGACTCATGAATCTTCCTAGCTCAAGCCTTTTTTACACATGGTCTAATCACCAGGTGGATAATCTGATTCAATCTAGAATACATCAAGTTCTTTATAACATAAATTAGGTGGATCTTTTCCCTTCTACATCTTATAGAGTGTATGCCCCCCTCTCATCCGATCATTCACCTTTAATCACTCTCTTGCAAGAACCCCCACCTTCTTTTCTCAGGTTCATGTTCAAGAATTATTGGTCCTCTTACATTGATTTTAAGGAGGTGGTTAACAAATCCTAGAGAGTTTTTGTTCAAGATGATCCACTCTTCATGCTCTCTAAAAAGCTTCAGCTTATGATGAATGCTCTCAAAAGTCATCAGCGGGATTCTACTTCTATTAATCATCAAATCAACTTGGCCAAGAATAACCAAGATCATATTTTACAATGTCTTGAAGCTAACCCTTCCAACACCTCCTTAGCTCTTGAAGCCAAAGAAATTTATGATAGATATCAAGATTTGGTTATTAAAGAGAGTATGTGGATTAAGCAGCTAAGGCACATTGGCTTACAAATTCTGACGATGATTGGAAGTTCCTATACTTTTCTATTAAGGAAAGGAGGGATTCCAAATGCATCTCCACTCTTAGTACAAGGCGGGGTATAATTTCTGATCCCTTTTCTATTGCTAAGGAGATCAATAATTACTATTCCACTCTTTTTAATCAAGACAACTATTCCCTGCTTCAAAGTCATGACATCCTTGTTGGGAGTACCCTCTCTCAATCTCAAACTTGTGAACTAGAAGTTACAGGTGGATAAGGAGATTCTGGATGCTCTCCATGATATCAATGAAAACAAATCCTCTAGTCCGGATGGTTATAATTCCAAGTTCTTTACTTCATGTTGGGAGATTGTTGATAAATAATTTCTTGCAACTGCTCATTACTTTTTTCTTACAGAAAAGCTTCATAACATCTTTAAGTAGTCTCATCACCTTGATCCCCAAAGTAAAACACTCCAACTCCTTATCTGATTTTAGACCTATCTCTCTATGCAATACCTTCTATAAAGTCTTAGCACACGTGTTGAAAAATAGGATGAAAAAGGTTCTACCCACCATTATTAACCATGCCTAATCGACTTTTATCCAGAATAGGGATATAACTGATAGTATTGCTCTAGCCCATGAAATTTACTCTGAATTCAACTCTCACTCCTCCTCCTTAAAGTGTTTTATAGCAAAATTTGATCTTAGAAAATCCTTTGATATGGTCAATAGGCAATCTCTTCTTCATCGGTTAGAGCAGAAAGGTTTTCCGTGTGCCTTTATCCGCTGGATTAAGGCCTTTATTTTTGAGGTTCCTTTCTCCATTGTGCTGAATGGAGAAATAAAAGATTATTTTAGCTCTATTAATGGCTTGAGACAAAGTTGCCCCATGTCCCCATTTCTCTTCACTTTAGCTATGGACACTTTCTCTTACAACATGGATAAGGAGGTTATTCTTAAGCATTATATTCCTTTTTATAATAGAAATTGCTCTGTTTCTCACATCCTCTTTGCAGATGATCTACTTGTTATTGGCTCTTTATTAATGATGAAAATATTGTTTCCCTTCATTCTTCTTTTAATAACCTTACCTCATACCATGGCTTGCAAGTCAATAAGGATAAATCCCTGATTTGCCTCTCAAAAGATGTGCAACATGTGAAAATTTTCAGTTAGCTTTTAAATATTAAACACAGTTCCTTCCCCTTCAAATATCTAGGTCTCCCCCTGGTCACTGGTCCTCTACGTATGGAGCATTTCAATCCCTTATTTGATAAGATGTATGTATGGTTAGCTGGAAAAGCAATTTTCTATTTTATGGAGGTCGTTTTCAGCTGATTAGATCTTCCATAAATAACTATCTTTCATAATGGTTCAGATCAGTAGCTATTCCTAAGGGAGTTCTCAAAAAACTTACCTCCCTCACTACAAACTTCTTTTTTCACAGTGGGGAAGCTAACAAACTTCACCTTATCTCCTAGGCTAAAACCACTCTCCTTAGGGACAAGGGGGGAACTCGCTTGGCGTCTATCTCCACTCTGAACCTAATGTGCAAAGCTAAAACTATGTGGAAAGTCATTAACAGGACCATCCCTTTTACAGATTGGTGTTTAAATAAATAGGGCTCCCTTTGGAGTTTTGTCCATCTTCGTTCTTCAGCTCTTTGGAAAGAATTGAGGACTTATGCTGGGCGATTCAAAGGGAATCTATCTTTTGGGTAGAAAATGAATCCTCTTACTCCCTATATTTTGATACATGGTGCAAGGATAGATCCCTATTTGACATCCTGGGACAGGAGTGCTTCAACCTGTTTAATAGGTCTCATAACTCCACTGTGAATTCTATCTTGTTAAATGGTTTCTAGGATTTACCGGATAAACTGAGCCTTTATGATAGCAGCTGTTTTAATGATATCAACAATATCAAACCCATATCTGGCCCTGATCAAATCCTTTGGAGAGAATGCAAGAAGCTAAATTCATCTCTTAAAGTCCTCTATTTTTCATCATTTTTCATTGGTGGAAGACATTTGGTTTAAGGGACATGCTATAAATCCTGCCCTCTTTTGTTAGATGGCATTTGTGAAAGGATTAAAGACCTCAAATATGTTCTCTTCTAGAGGTTTAGGTCTGCCTAGAACTTGCCTTCTGTGCAATGCAGAGCTAAAATCTCACAACCACATCTTCTTTGAGTGCTCTCTGTCTATGGGGCTGATTCGATCCTTATTACCAAACGGGAGCTCTTTCTCCTTCAAACCTTTCTCCCTCAGATTACTAAAGCTCTCAAAAGATTACACCTTCTAATTATAGTTATTTCAGTCTATGTTATTTGGGGAAAGGAATTTCCGATTTCACAATAACAAGGCTAACACCTCAGTTTATTTAGCTAACAGAATTAAGCTCTTGGTGGCTCACAAGACAAGAAAGTAGAAGTTCAAACAAACATGGCCTGTCGAAGTTCTTTCTCACTTGAATTCTGGAGGAGTTTTGGATCTTTGGCCTGACCTTTCATTTGGGTCTATGCTTTCAGTGACTGTCGTTGGTTTTATTTCATTTCTTCCCTCGTTTCTATTATCGGGTTATCTCAGTTATTTGGTTAGCCGGACTATGACGTCTTTTTGGGAGCCTTATTCAAGTCGCTCTTATAGCTTTTCTGACTCTGCTAGAGCCCTCCACCTGGACGACCATTGCCGCAACCTTGGGTAAGCCTCACTCTTCTGTGGGCTTCAGTTTCGATTTCAAAGTTTGATAGATTTTGGTTTCCCTGGGACGGTGGCTGTGGTAATCGTGGCAGGGTAGCCGACAGAAGGCTTTCTACCTGTGTTTTGTATTTTTAGATGACTCTAGTTGTCGACTCATCGATGATTTTTATCTACTGAGTCCGGTGTTTATTTTTCCTTTTTACATTCGGTTAGTTTTGTTTTTGCTTCTCTTGCATCTGGGCGGTTTTAATTTTGCTACTTTTTTTCTCTTTAGTCCCTCTCGAGATTACCTGATGTCTCCTTTGTGTATCTACTATTTTTGGGAATTGTGGTGGCCGTAGAAGAATTGTTAAAGCCCACCAATAACTATGCACTCATATATATATATATATAATTGTAATTATTTTATGAGAGCAATCATTCTTCACTTATTTCCTTTTTCGACATAATAAATTCTTCTCATCAATTTTTCTAATATAAAATTTTACATATAAATCTGTGTATTTCTTACTTATATTTTGTGACATATTCTTCCACAATATTTTTTTCAAATAGCAAAAAAGTTAATTTTTTTCGTTAAAGAATAGAGTTTAAAATATCAACATTAAATATATAAAGAGAAATAAGTATTATGCATTTAAATCCCCCAAATAAATATATCATCTAAAAGCAATCTTCACCATCATTATCTTTAGTGTCGCAAATATTTGCAGTGACTTTATGAATCCTCATTTTAAATTTATTTTTGATATCTACTTAACATATTGAATACATTTTGCATAAAAAATTTTGAATAAATTAAATTCATGTTACTTCTCTACAATTTTACTAGTATATATTCTACCATCTGTTGTATATATCAAAATCACTTCAATTCTTATATGGCACCCAAATTTTTAACAACGCATTAAAACTATCACTAAGATTAACTTTTCAAAAATAAAATATAATTTTGAGCATATATTTTGATGATTATAACACTAAAATATTATATTATATAATATCAAATTCTACATGTTAGATGTATAAATATATTAAAATTGTATGGTATGTATTTAAATCCCCTTATCTTTATTTTTAATGCATGCTACTCTATCAATCACAAATAATAACAATAATTTCTTAAACTTCTTCTAGTTTTTTCCACATATTTTTCCTATTATTTTTATTTCTACAATATTTAATTTGATCTACCATAACTTCATTATCCCTCCAACACTTGGAATCCCCTATAACATTAATCAAAATCATAGTTCAATTATTCTTTTAAATCATCAGTATTTACGATTTACCTTTAACAAGTCCAGACCCGAATCCGACGAATATCAGGTTGTTGGGCTTCGCATGCATTGTTAGCCTGCAATATCAAATGGATTTTATGAAGATGGCTTTACAGGAGTAAGTAAGCTGTCTACTGACTGTTCAGTCCGGATGGATGGCAAGTTGACATTTCGTATACTGGTAAAATCCATGACTTTCTGGCAATGGTTGATAAGAACTTCATGCAGTGCCGGTGGAGAGATCTGACCTGAGCTTTCCAGAGCTTTTGCCACAGATTCTACAGCACGATTAATCTGTGAAAGAAAACCAGGTTTTATCAAAGTTAAGAAGATGCAAAAAAAAAAGTCGGATGTTACAATCAAGACTTGTTGAAGATTTATTATGTAATAAATATTTGCTAGTTGCAGCTATTTGATTACATTGAATGGACAGTGATTTTCAAATAAGGAACGAGGAGCTGCTGGTTAACTTTCGCTTGGGCTGGTTGAGTACGAGCGATTGTGTGCGCTGACCGGCTTTGGGTGGCTTGGCTTGGTTGCCCTTGAGGCCTAGTATTTGGCAATGTGAAGCTAGTAACTATGATGCTTGATTGAAGATCTTCGACTGACTTAAGCTCGACAGCAAGTTCTCTACTCTGCAGATGACCTCAATGATTGATTTCTATGATATCCTCAACTAACTTTGAACCCAGTCTAGAAAGATGGGTCAACTAACTTATCCACTGAGCCGGGCATGCTCGACTTGAAAACAGCCTGTATGATATTTGAATATACAAAGCATAATTGTTTATTTTATTTCTTTTATTATCTTAGTTTTTTTTAATATACCAAATAAGTCATTTTACCATTTTAAAGTATATTATAATGAGTTATGACTAAAAGCAACCAGTAAATGTCATAGTACCAACGATTTGAATGAACAAGTGACCTACAACCATGTTAAATTAAGAAATGACATAGTTTAACACTTAATTAATTCGAAATCGATTAAATTGATTCGATTTGAAAATTCGACCTCATAATGCGTCGAAAGCTTCAAAATTAATTAAATAAAATATCAAATCAATTAATCCAATTAAATAATTAATTTTAATGAAATTACACGGTCGAGAGTTCGACGGCGGCCTAAACGACCTCCGCTCAGAAATTGATCGCGACCGTCGTGCCAAACGTCGAGACTATCAAACGACGCCGAGATCGATCAGAGTGTGCGGACATCGATCAAATCCGCGACGTCGCGATAATTTAAACCTAATTTCTACCGCCGACGGCGTTGTCAACGCCTCGACACGAATTGATCGTGCCGCGTTCGACAATCAAACAATCAAATTGACACCCATATTGGGTTTGTGCATAAATTAATATCACATAAAATAATGTTAAATTATAATTAAAGGGACTAATACGCCTAATCCCTTAAACCACTTTAATTCTACCTAATCCGGCCTCCTTCATTAATCGAGGACGGCCGGTCAAAAGAAGTTGACCTCATTTTCACGATCCTTACTCTCACTCTCGAGATTTCCTCTGTTTCTCGCTCTCTCGCCTCGACTCTCCCTCTCTACTGGTTTTGCGATCTTCCTGCAGCTCTTGACATTTCTCGCTTGCTTTCTCGCTTCCTCTCCCTTCTAAACTCTTGCTTCGGTTCCGATGGAGTTTCAGACAGACACGACGCTCCTTCCTCTCACGACATTTCCCTGGTTCTCTCTGGTTTCCTACAGACGGCTTCCTCGGTTTCCAAGACGGCTTCCTCGTTTCTCGACATTTCTCCTTCGCTCCCAACCCGAACGAATCACGAGCCTTAGAACCCTAGCCTGAAACCCTTTCCTCCTTTCCTCTTAGCATTCAAACCTCCAGGGTTGTTTCTCTCTAACCCTAAGCTGTTCTTATGCATTTGAGTTTCTTTGGAAGTTAGGGTTTTGCTAAATATGCTATATCTTATGCTTGGGATTAAGAGTTTTCTTTAGGGATTTGGGATGATGTATGGCCCAAATCTCATTTCTTTTGCCTTTATTCACGGATTTTGTGATGCTTAGCCTTAAAAAATGATTTGGGATTATGTATGGCCCAAATATTGTGTTGTTTGCTGTTTTTTCATGGATCCTTATGTGTTTCCTTTGCTGGAAAATCTCTGGATATGGTAAAAACGAAATTTATGTAAATATTTCTTATCCCTAAAGGCATAAAGTTTGCTGAAATTTCTTTTATCTAGGAGAAATTGCATTGTTTTAGTAGGTGAGTGTGGTGCTTGGAAATTATCTTTATCAAAGGGAATGTTTGCTGAAAATATTTTTCTAAGGGAATCAATCATTTTGTTATTTAATGGCCAAGATACTTGCTGAAAATATTTCTATCTAGGGGGAAATCAGCTAATATGTTATTTGATGAGTATGAGGCTTGCTAAACTTTCTTATCTAAGAAAAAAAAATCAATTAGCTTGCCGTTTGATGAGATATGATGATGTTCTCCTATGAATTTCATGCTTCTACTTTGCTTCAATTGATTTCTATGAAGGGAATTATATATATCATGCCTCTTTCATATACAAATCAAATCTGAAATTAGAAAGAGGATTTTAAATATTGCATGGTTTAAATCTTGGGCCTAGTGTCATGATTGCTTGTTGTTTCCTATGGATATCTGTACTTTTATCTTGCTGAAAATAATTCCTTCTTGGGATAAAAAATTAGAATTCCTAAGCTAAATGCAAGTATTTCTATCCTCAACCCTATGTTCTTATCATATGGAGGAGTTAGTGTTTGTTGAAATTGTCTTTCTTGCCTACAAAAAGAAAATAATAAAAATCTGAAATTTATTTACTTTCCTTCATGGGCTTCATTCTTGTTACTTTGCTTAAATCAATTCTTGATGATACATTATGCAAAATCTTGTGAAGGAATGATTGACTTTTGAGTTTAATTCCTACTTGCATACTTGCTTTCGTCATTTGATATCTATGAACGCTAAATCAAAGCGAAACATGGCTCACGACACCACCATGTAATGCCTTTCTTTTTGGCGCTCAATCTCATAACCTCATGCGGAGAGCGGAACATTTGTAAACTTTGATAGCGAGATAAGGATTCGTAAAATTCATCTTTATACTTGCGATATCTTCTGGAAATATCAAAGCTTCAACACCTACGACCATTTACGACGCCTTTCGGGTGCGCCTTCATACCCCATGTGGGAGTTTAGAACTTTGATAAGCGGAGATAAGGATTGCGTATTCATCTTTATACTCTTAATACTTTGTATAAGATGTTCACATTGTTCCAATGCGGCGGAAATTTGATGATAATGCTCACGCGTTGTTCCGATAGTGGAAGCTATGATAAAGACTGCTCTTGTTCCAGCGCGAACGAATCTTGTGTTAACCCACGACGCCTTTCGGCGCAATAATTTTAGGTGTCTCACGACACACCATGCACTTTTCTTGGAAGGTTGGCCTCCGGCGACTCTATATGGACGACGGGAGGTGAAAATTTTAGTAAATAAAATGTGTAAAATTTCAAGTGTTTGAGAAGATATATCGTATGATTATTCATGCTTAGTTTAATGAATCTTGAATCTTTCCAAGATGCAATCAACCACGCAATATCCAAAATCCTTTATTTCTACGCTTTAATTTCTTGATTGGAAAGATTGATGTTTGCAAATTCCTTTACATATCTAACA
Source organism: Cymbidium sinense (assembly GCA_021442155.1). Lineage (NCBI taxonomy): Eukaryota > Viridiplantae > Streptophyta > Magnoliopsida > Asparagales > Orchidaceae > Cymbidium > Cymbidium sinense. The sequence continues at coordinate 110,096,180 of CM038225.1, forward strand.
TGTGATCAAAGTGTGACAAATGAATATGAATGAAATGCGATGAATCTTAATATGAAATATCAAAGTATTGGTTTTTCGACACCCACGACGCCTTTCTCTGCTGATGCGGCGGGCCTTAAGAACCCCACGGGGAGAGGAGGCTTGTAAACTTTGAAAGAGGAGGGGGATTCAGTGAAAATTCGCATGTTAGGTTAACCCCACGCGCCTTTCTTGGCGTGCAAATAAACCTTCTAGGTGTCTCACGACCCACCATGACGCCTTTCTTGCGCGTGGCCTCAAGTAGCATATGAGACGGAGCCAAATTTTTTAAAAAAAAAGGGGAGTTAGAAAGAAATGATGAAATGTTTAGGTTAGCGATATCTTAAAACGCTTTGATATATATAATACTTCAATATAATGAAAGTTATCCTATTTATGAAGACATAAAGTGGACTCTATCTACTGACATGGAATACACATTAATATTATGCTCAAACATAAATACCTCGCTACTTTACTTGTCATTCCCACTGATTTACATACATAAGACATAAACAAACTTAAAGAAATACATACTGGAATAAACTAAATCTATCATATATGACATACAGAAGATATCAAAAAAAAATTGTTGAGTTAAAAGAAACTCACAGTATAGGTGACACAACTTAACCCTCACGAGATTGAGCTTAAACTCAGAAGAGGGGAAGAGGAGAAAGAAAATGTAAGATTTGAAAGGAAATCACTCTTATTTATATAGCTTCCTCTTTCCTTTTCATCTATTCTTATAGATCAGACGCTACCGTCATAAATCAGAGGAAGGAAACCATCAGGAATTATATTATATCATATTTATGACGGACACGCGGCGCCTCGATCCTTATCTCTTTTTTTGAGGAAAATAAAGTTTTGCAACATCTTCTTAATAAATTTAATGATTTGTCCCACCACTTGCCATGTTGATGCTGGAAGGAGGTGGATTTTAATTAATCCACTTCTTTTAAATGAAATACATACTCATATTTTTATATTCCCTCCCCTAGAGAAATAAATGGTATGGGTGATTGATCATATGCCTTCAAAATAATTATTTCAACCCCTTTATGTTTCTGATTTGCAACATAAAGAAAGGGTTTTTAAATCAAATCAAATGCCTAAACTCATTCTAGCTCATCACTTGGTATTTGATCATAGGCCTTCAAAATAATTATTTTAGCTTTATATTTACTGATTAACATAAAGAAAGAGTTTTAGCAAATCAAATAAACTCATTCTAGATCACTTTATTTTTTTTGATCAACAGCTCAAAATAATTTATTCCACCCCCATAATTTGTTGATTTGTGACATAAAAGCCAAAATAATATCAATATCATATTTTCCAAAGAACAGATGTTATCTTCTTGGTTTCTGACGGCCCGTTAACAAAACCCAAAATGTCATATGAAATCAAACTTAAATCAGATCTACATTTCAACTCATTAATATCCATACAACATTTTAAAAACGATACTCAGTATGTATATTGAAATGTCAAACAATAGACGTGCAGTGTAAAACAAAAGAACGACGCTTATACTTTCCGGTTTGGTTTAGTGCCGCTTAATAAACAAAATCAAAATTGACATCAAACTCCAACTTAGACATTCTAATGTCCATTCGAATGATATATCAGATGCATGAGTAAATACTAAGTCAAATACAAAGAATGATGCTACATAATTGATTTTGTTTGACGAGGTTAACAAACCCAAAATGTAGAAACCTAAACTTAAATTGAACTACGCTTCAACTGACATTTAACGTCCATACAACATTTAAAAGAAGTGATACTCGATATATGTTGAAGTATTCAAACAAGTGACACGTGCAAGTTAGGTATAAAACAAAAGACAGATGCTACATAATCGGTTTTGACGCCCGGTTAACAAAACCCAAAATTATATATAAAAACCTAACAGAATTGAACTACGCCTCAATAGATATTTAATGTCCATACAACATTTTAAAAGAATGTGATATGTATGTATGAAGTGTCAAGAATGTTAATGAGTTAGGTATAATACAAAAGAATATACGCTATATTTCCTTTTGGGATCCCGATTAACAAAACTCAAAATCAAAATTGACATACAACTCCAACTTGACATTCTAATGCCCATACAATTCTCAAAGAACGAGATATCCGATACATGGGAGTAAATACTAAGTCAAATACAAAAGAACAGTCTTACATAATTTGGTTTTGGGTTAACAAAACCTAACAATTTAATATTATTTAAATTAATAATATCTCGGTAGAATTTCATATACAATACAAGAGATATGAACCAACTAACATACTTAAAATTCAAATTGAAGAAAAGTAAACCCCATCCTCATGCTCAAACTAGAAAAGGAAGGATTATTTGAGATAATGAATTTAGATCCTCCTGTAAAATCGAGTAGCAGAGCCTATTAATTGATGTTAACCCAAGATCCAGGCAATTATCATTAAAATTTTAATGATAAATGATCATATATTCAAATCTAAATCAATCAGAAACGATCAAAATTCAAAGAAACAAAATATAAATAAAAAAATGAAATTAATTATTTAAATTAAAACTAAAATAAATAAATAAAATAAATTCACCCTCCACAATTGTTGTCTTCTGTGACAAATTAAGAAAAATTTTTCACAAAGAAAAATATCAAACATTAAATACACTCAAATATTCGTAGCCAGCACGTGGCTCCCGGTCTCATGATTTTCGCATACACCACATAATATAAACGCTCCTGACCAGTCACGAGCATGATTAATTAAATTATGGCCATTGACCGCTGTTCTAATGCTCTTTCGAAATGTAAAATGTAGAATGTATTTGGTTGGCAAAAAAGCCTATGTTATTTAAGGTTGACTTTGTCTCCTGAAAACTCACCCTGCGTACAGGACACCTGGACGACGTAATGTTGCCGACAGGATCCTTCGGGCCGGTCGAACTCCTCCGACATGAGCGGATCGCGACAGGGATGACCGGGAATAGGATCTTGACGGGCGGCGTTATCGTTCCCCACAAAGTTTTAAATTAAAATAATAAATTTCATAAGTTCTAAACTCCACTCATCGCAATTATATACTCGTTCTTTAACGATTCATCGATTAATCGAAAGTCTCTCTCAAGGAGGTAATTAACTATAGGAAACCCGAAACTGAGACATAAAAGTTCTCACCAAATGAAGAAATCTGAGTGAGTGTCTTATCTACTATTCATCTCAAATTATCACCATTACACTTAAACAACTCTTTCACTCTTTCCTTTTTCCGAAAGATGTCGGTGGCGAATTTTCGGATCCCACAAAGCAACAACATTCTTCCAAACAACAAAAACATCTACTCATTATGTAAATTATTAATCGTGCCTTCAAACAAAAGTTTTCTAACGGTAGTTAAATTTATCATGAGAATTCTAGTAGGCCGTAAACTCTTTAAACTAAGAAAGTTGCATAAATATGTTCTTAAGCTGTTAATTTCAGACAGAATAACTAATTTAAAAACCAACATCCTATTAAACTTCCATGAGGGGATGTCGACAGTGACACCCATTGATTTAGGGCAAGTAGGCGACTAACTTATACAAGTTCAGCATAGACCTTATAAATAATCTATTAAGCAGCATAACTAAGGCTTCTTTTGGCAATCATATTGTTTTGTGTTCCAGAAAATATAAAGTTAATATTATTCCCATAGAGAATTATGAGATTCTACAAGAGTTAATTTTCATGATAGTAAAATCATGGAGGTGCATAATCAGGTTGCAGATTTCTGTTATATTTTTGGAAAGTATTCACAGACATAACACAATTTATCATACAAAACCTCAAAAATATCAAAAGCAGGTTATTAAAAATAGGCGCAACAACTTTGCGGGTATTTTACAAGTAATGAGCGAGGAGAGCATCATAGAAATTACATCTTGATTCGTGTTTTCCAAACTCTAGACAAGACTTTTCTTTCTGTCTTGGAGGGCCTAAATGGGGCGTGGCTAACAGTCTGCTCCGGTATATATAACAGATCATCAAAGTTAGCATCAAGCTTCTCCTAGATCTCCTAACCCTTTATCTATCACAGTCGTCATAGTTTCATCCACAATCATCTCCGAACTTTCCATGTTATTTGGTAACGACTACTTAGAGCTAGTCATGTTTCAATGAATTCTCAATCAATACTAAGGAGGTAACTTTAAATAAAGGCATTCTCATCCTTAGCCTAAATAGGTGAAGTTCAGGTCATGACTACAAGTGGACATGAAGACAGACTGCGGAGGTTCGCATTGACTTTGAGATTAAAGCTTAGTCGAAGCCCTAGCATAAATTTTGGGTCATACAATGATTTTTTTTCCGGTCGGGTTGACAAAAAAAATTAAGACATAAATCCTAAAACTACACTAAATTCATTTAAATTCGCAATCTTAAAACTTCCGATCAATCTATCTCTATTCAATTGAGATAAAAGTAGTCCTCAAGACATTAAGTCTTCAAGATTGTCACTTGAGATTTGCCTCAATCTACTAACAATATCTAATAGCAGGCAACCCGTGACTATTAATCAAACTCCCCAGATGATAAGCCTCTTACCCCTTGATCATTAAATTACATCCACCAAATTTCTCTAGGATGATAGAAACATAAGATCTTCATCTGAATAACCATCCATCCTCAAACATGCCAGAATATAAAATTAAAACTAACAACCAACAATCCATGGCACAATAGCATCCTTAACCAAGAGTGTTTTTGAGTATTGCACTTGAGATATAATAACCACGAGGAATTATACTCTTTGGAGCTTGAAGATATTATTTGTAGTGTATATTATCGATACCTTATGACTGCTAGATGAATGTAACACAAAATAATATTTTATATCATCATGTGTTATATAATATAATGTATTGGCAATGCTAAGTTATATTACTCCCACGATAAACACATAAAAATAAATCTGGGTTATGTACCCTAGTCACTTCAAAGGAGATGCATTGAGGGTACCTCACCCGGCTGAATTGGGACAAGGAGCAGTGGAAAGAGGTCTTCCTAATGGCTTTCACTATGGTGGGTTGAGAAGAATGAAGTTTAGGGAGAGAGGGCAGTGTCAGTTGGTGGATATCATGTGAGTATTAGTAGAATTTTGATAGAAAATTTGCTAGAAATTTTGCCACTTAAAACTGGCTGATTTTTCCATGCAAAATTCAACCTTAAAACAAGCAAAATTTTCATACAAGAATTCTGGCAAAACTTTTCATCGATAAATCATCCAATAATTCTATCTTCTCCTATGGTGTACGCTTTTTAAATTTCTAACCTGTTATGATCGAGAAAACCAAACCATTTTTATCTTGCATGAAAACAAATCATAAAAAGAGAGTTCAATTGGCAATATGCTCCATGACTTACTGGCATTTTATCAAAAAAAGAGTGAAAATAATAATCCAAGGCCTCAAAAAAAATTTCACCCGCTTTCATCAATTGCCTTTGATGAGACATTTATATTATCAACTACATATATAAACCATATACAACTCCTCAAAATTTTTTTCCACACCATAACAGTAACAATTTATTTCAACATCCTTAACTTTAACCCAACCATTTGGATCGATTTAATGAATCTTTTATCCATTCATTCATAATGAGTGAAGCCTAAGATGTTACATCTATACTTTACAAATCATTTTGAACAACTTCTATCCATGTTGTCTCAAGCCTACCACTTCTTAATCCATTATCACCAAGTTTCAATTTGTCCAATGAGTTTATCTTCTTTGCTTCATTGTATATGTTCAAATCATGTAAATCTATATTTAATTATCATATGTTCAATAGATTTCACTCTAACTCTTCTTTTAAGTTTATCATTTCTTAATAAGGGCACATTTATGGACGAAGAAAACATGGCTTCTTTAAAATGAAATGATTCCAAACAGAACTAAGTGACACCTAGCAATGAGGAATATCTGAGAAACACCGCGCCATGATTATAGTACAATCAATGTCAATAAACAAAAGCAGGGTGATTCATTTTCACTATCGCACTAATGTTTCCAAAACTGTAGTAAATCAAAAGATAAATAAATTAACACAAAAAAATTAGTGCGGTTCATCGTTCCTACCGACAGGGAAGCCATCCTGAGCAGACCCTTTGCAATTGGTACCACGCAAAACCTATTCAGATAAAAAAAATACAGACTCTGAAAACATGTTTCAAGATGACAACTCAAAGGACAATACCATAATCATAGAGGAAAAAACCGACGAGGGTTGTTCTTGGCTTACATTCCCCTTCCGCCAGCTAAAGCTTCATCCGCAGGGTCTTTCCAGTCATCAAACCTGCAAATATTTGAGAAATGCAACGTTGCAAGTCTTCTAAGGACTAGGTTAAAGTTTTGAAAAAAGACAATACAAGAGAAAGAGAGAGATAGGGTACACCCAGCCGTAGCGCCTGTCGAAAATTAGCCGCTTCGTTCTGCCGATTCGACGCAGGCAAGTGCAACCTAAGATCGGATGGTCTATTTCCCATCCCACCCATTCCTGTACTTAGATATAGGCTCAATGAGGCCTACAGAAGCATAAAAGAAAAGGAAGAAATTGAGACAGCAAGAGGGGCTGCTAACTGTGGACGCGACGATGAAGGATGATAGTGCAAGTAAAGACAACGGAGGGAACAAGGCGTGAAGCAGGAGTGGTATGAGAAGGTGGCGTCGGCGAGGTAGAGTTACTGTAATGGGCAACAGAACTGTTTCTCCGCTAGAGGAAGAAAGAAGATGATAGTTTATATAGATATATTATTTTATTTTTTTAACATTTGAGAGAATTTAATTTTAAATTTACATATATATATATATATATATAACACAATATATTTATAAAAATTTGAATTCAAAATCATTTGATTTAAAATTAAAACTCTCAATTACTAGATTAAAAAAATATGTTAATTATATCAATATATTAAAAATATTTTAAAAAATATTTAATTAAATTAATTGTTTTATCTTATCATATAGAATATGTGCAATAAAATATAAAAATATTAAAAGCAATATAATATGATAAAAGTATTTATTAATTTTTTATTATTTTATTTATTTAGTTATTTACAATCTAAATTTATCTACCCCTAAATAATACAAATCTAATACTTTTCAAAGTAATGTCAAAAATTATTAAATTGACAAAAAAAGTAAATTAAATTGTTTTCATAGTAATACTAATACTTTTTAATTGTGTGAAATTCTTAATGATTTAATTATACCACAAATAAATACATAAGTTTAATAATTAAAAATAAATAAATAAGATAATTAAGAATACATGTGCATTGGATGGTTGAATTGTTAAAATCACTAAAAGGAAACATGAATTGAGTGGTTAAAAGATTAAAAAACCCTCAATGTTACGAAGCAGCAGAGCCCATTTAAAAACATCTTTTTGCACTTCGGAGTTATGTTTTTCTCCATTGTCACTTGAAGTGTAAGTAAAGAAGGAGAAAAGCGCAAATTGTTAGAAAGACTTAAATATAATAATAATTTATATAATTCTTCTCTTCTTCTTTTTTCATTCTTAAGTTTATCACGTAAATTTTAGAGTTATTTTTCACGTAAATTTTAGAGTTATTTTTTCATTCTTAAGTTTTTCACGTAAACCTCTCATTTCTTCTTCCTTTTCTTCTTCCTTTTCTTCTTCCTTCCTCTTCCTCCTTCTTCTCTTCTTCATTCTCTCCATTTCCCCATCAAAAATCAAAACCAAAAATTCACCCTTATTTTTTCTCTCATTTTTTACAAAATTGAAAATTCACCCTTATTTTTCTCTCATTTTTCATCAAAACCGAAAATCCACCCTTATTTTTCTCTTATTTTTACCAAAACCGAAAATCAATTTTCAAATTCACCCATTTTCCAAATCTGAAAATTCCATCAATTTTCCTAATCCAAATTTCAAACTCAGTTGAAATCTAATTGCACAAAAGGGAAGAAAATCAAGAGGTTTTCTTCTTCGATTTTCGACGTCGCACTCCTCGCATTATCCTTCCAAAATTTGTTTCGCAACAATCGGGGGAAGAACACCGTCAAGAGACGGGTTCTTTTTTCGGTTTCCAGCATTGCATTCCTTGAATTACCTCTACAAATTCTCTTCGCCGCAATCGGAGGAAGAAATACCGTAAAGAGGCGGGTTCTTCTTTCGATTCCGGCGTTGCATTCCTTATATCACCTTTCCAATTTTCGCTTCGCCGCAATCGGAGGAAGCAACGCCAAAGAGGGGTTCTTCTTCTGCGCACGACTGCACCATAACCGAAGAACACCGCCAAGAGCGAGTTCTTCTCTTGGTTTTGATACCTAATCTTGTTCCTAGATCATCAGAACGAGAAAGATTAGTCGAAACGTGGGATGTGTGAATGTGGATATATACGTTTGTTCTTTTTACAATTGTGCTTAAGAGGACGCGACAAGATGGAAAACCGGCCGCAGATCGAGACACCGCCGCACGCTCATGAGGGTCTGAAGTAACATCCGTAGATGTCGCTCCCTACAAATCCGCTGAAATTTTGTATAATTTTTTGACTTAGAAAAAAAAAAGGAGGGGAATGAATATATATTGTATTTGTCCTTTTTCAGGTTTGAAGGCCTCATCGTGCTCAAGAGGGCGTGACGAGATAAAAAAAATTGGCTATGGTGTCGCAAGACACCACTCGCTACGCTCATAAAAACGTACCGAGAAAGTCAAAATACCCCCGATGCAATCCCTTATGCGGGGATGACATCGTGAGGCTGCCAAAATTGCATCAAATCTTTTGACTTAAGAAAAATGAGAGAGTAAAATGAATTGGCTTAAAAATGCTAAGTAAAAAAACCTGCAGCTAAATTTAAACTAAAAGCATCAAACAAAAAAAATGATGAAAGTAAAATGACATACAACAAATATCAAAGTAAAACAAAATAAAAAAAAGGTGAAAAGCACTTATGAAATTTATCTAAGCAGAGTTGAAAGCCCACTAAGTTTTCTAACAGTTCTCTTTCAAATGTTCTAACTCCAACCCTTCAAACAAATGGAATAGAATAAGAGACTCCCTCTTGGCCTTATTTATAAAAATTAGAAGAGGTAGTGAATGGTTTGCTTTCAAATGAAAAGGAGGGAGAAAACGAATGTAGGAGAGTTCGAATAAAAAAGAGGGGGAAAACGAGAATTACTTTGAAGGATGAATCTTCTTTTAAAATAACAAACTAAATTATCTTTTGAACATGTAGCTTCAAAATTAAAATCGTCACCGAATCTGCAACTCTTTGTACAAGCAGACAGAATATGACACTAAATCAAAATCTATAAAATCATAGGACTTTCTTTAATCAAAAATTGAGAGATTTCATTCTAACTATGAATTTTAAAATCAATAAAATCACTAATTAAGTGAAATTATCTAAAACTATAAATTTCTGCATCTGCTCGAATATAGAGATTTCAAGTGCAAATTTTAATATCTGAAAAGGCTGCGTGAGCTAAATTAAAATTAAATAAAAATACAAAATCAATCTCATAATTTAGAAATAAAATTACCTAAATTACTAATCACCGATAGCACACTATGAATGCTTAAATTCAAGTATCTAAGAATATTGCGGGTTGCTTCGGTTTAGTCTTGGGTCAGTTAACAAAACCTAAAAACTTATAATAAGACTTTCAAATCTGAAATATCGAAAATCATTCGTAGTGACAATTTAATCCTCTAGTAAACAGCGAGTTGGGATCTAAAGCTCTTAAATATATTCAAATTAATTAATTTTTTAAATCAAATTAAGTAGTAATATAAAACTGTTTAAATGAAACTCTATCATTAAAAACTTAAATCAAACTTAATCCATCCACCTTACACAATTGTTTGTCAGGGGTGATAAATTAAGAAAACTCTAGCTCACAAAGGAGCCAATGTCAAATTAAGTGTTTTATTATGTTCACTCTCAATCAATATTTTGCTAGCAAGGACGTGGCTCGTGTCCTCTAACAACGTTTGCAAAGTTTCTACATATATAGTTATGATCGAGTCCTCGATCGTGATTTGACCTATACTTATTATATTACGATCACGCCATAAGGTTTCTAATGGCGCTCTTTGAGTTATGAATCATAGGGTATACTGATAGCAAACATCCTCTCGGCCTAAGGCGACTTAAGCTTATCTCCTTAGACAAACACCTCCCAAGGTCTACAAGGATTTTGATGTAACCCATGTGATGAGGATCCTTCCGTCAAGTTGACTACCTCCTCACTAAGTAGCTGACCCCTGGGATGACTAATCATGGGATCTAGATCGCACGCCATCATTCCCCAACCATCGGTTTAAATGATGATTTCATAATTTTAAATTCTAAAACTCCATATGTTACTACTATACGCTACGCATTAAGCGATCTAACGACTAGCCTTTATCGAAAGTTCTCTCTCACTTATTAGGAGGGTAATTAACTATAGGGGCTTGCGCCTATAGGAAACTTGGAACCAGATCTAAAGTTCTCACAAAATGAGGATGAAATCTATGGGTAGTGTCTTATCTACTATTTCATCTACCTTCTGAAAATTACATCGACACCTTAAACCATCACTCTCTTCCAATTTAATACTTGTTGAGAGGTCAGTGGCGAATTTTTGGAGCCCACAAATTTTTGCCGACTCCACTGGAGAATGGATTCTCTTTCTATCTTTGGCTAGTCAAATTTAAGCTATAGTAGTAGTGGAGCATGATAAAATTGATATTTAGAATCAATCATCAATGAAATAAAATTTAAATCAATCATATTCTCATGACTAATCTGATTGTTATGTATATCGATGGATCTTCAGAACACCATTTTTCTTGCAGCTAGGTCACGAAGCCAATATCCGTCTGCTAACGTTGTAATCAATACTCGGGATGTTGGAGCTACCATTCAATTTGGTCTTGTAGATTTCCCAACCATTGTTGTTGCAAATAATCCTCCACCGGATGCATCTGCATATTGTACACACCAACCTGTGCAATGGAGGGGGACAATTGGAATGACTATTACTACTATTGAGGTTCCTCAAAAGAGCCTTTGTAAAAAGATTGATTTATTTTGATCATGAAGAGAACCTTCAGAAAGTTCCAATCATACCTTCATTGACACCATGGGGAATGTATGATGTTGAAGCCTCCTCTTACGGAGAAAAAATTGAGAGAAAAGGATAATAAATACTAAACTACGAGCTCAATAGTTGTTGTCTAAATCACAAGTCATATGACCAACCTTACAACCAGAAGCGAGTATTTCTACCCATAATAAATTTGAAAATTTTGAGATGGGTGAAAAGGAATAGCTCTATTGGTGGTGTTAAGTGGTATTTTTGGGCTCAACAGCAGCCAGCTTCAACCTTTCTAAAGAAACAACATGAAACTCTATTTACTCGAGCACATAGAGTTCTGAATGTTGTTAAGAAAAAATGTCTTATGAAGAGCAGATATCAAATTTCAATTATCAAAGAAGGCAAAAATTTTCCACTACAAAAGCTACAATCAGTGGTAGTAAGAGCTCAAGACCGTTCTAAGCAATTCTACAGTGAATCGCATGACTGAACTGCATGTCTAGGAATCCATCATCGAAAGGTCCCGCTAAAAAGGAAAACAAATATGGAGGCCAAAGCATCGAGAAGAGGTAGAGACGCAGAAGCTTCTTCATCTGGAAGCAAGCTAATCCAAAAATAGTGGGAAAAAATAAATGTTGAACTACGTGCTCAACAGTCATTGTTCAAATAAAAAATTATACAATTAGTTATGAAACCAGAAGTGAGTGTTCCAACTCATAACATGTTTGACAGCCTAAGATGGGTAAAGCAAAATAACTCTACTGGTCAAATAAAACAGTCCTTTTGGACCCGATAATATCAAGTTCTAGTTGCTCCAGTGAGGAAACTCGAAGCTGTATATTCAAGAGTGCAACGGGTCCTCAAAGTTACTAAGAAAAAATAACTGGTGAAAATAAAATATCAAAGTTTTGTTATCAGGGAGGCTAGATTTGCTCCTAAAAAAAGACCTCCTCTTACAGTCCTAACAAAACATCTACTAATTCAAGTCCCACATGGTGACCATTGAGGTGTGACACTTGGAACATAGGTCCAAGAATCCGTTGTCGAAAGGTCTCGACAAATAGGTGAGCAAATTTGGAGGCCAAAATCTCAAAGTAAAATTCTCTTATAGAAAGAAAACAAAATGACATCTCGACTGTATTCCCACAAAATTTACTCATTATGTGCTAGTATTTGGAACTAAAGCAGTCTAAACACTTGAAGTTGAATTACTTTCACTTCGAGTAGCCATTCAACACAATCTCACTCAAGATGAGAATGTCTGCCTATGGATGTGAGAATTTGATGGACTTGACAAGGTCAGACACCAAGCTCAATAAAATTTAGAAGTCAGCTGAGCGAAGATGTTCAAAGCATTCGGTCATACAGTGCATTCTCAAATTTTTCAAGAAGGTGAATTAGTCTTGGTGCTGAGAAGATCAATTATTTCTAATAAAAAATTTGGTGGCTAATTTAAGCTTAATTGGGAATGTCCTTTTATCATTGAAAAAGTGTATCAGGGAGGGGCATACCAACTCATCAACCTAAAGAGTGAAAGACCAATGCCGCCAATTAATTAATGGTGATACTTGAAAAGTATTACATGATGACCACATTCTCGAGGTACAATAGAATCCTCAAAAGATGGGGCATTTTTTAGTATATCTATTTAGATTACATCATGCTTCATGCCGAGATTCCTAAATAAACATACTTACTCAAGATAAAAAAAGATTTTCTGTGAAAATTTCCCTGTTACACAAGGGGCATTTTAGATTTATATGCATAGATGAAAGCAATGCTACATGTTGAAACTCTCTTAAGAGCATACCAATTCAAATATTGATGTATTTTTATATTTTCATGTTAAAAGTTCTTCTAAATGTGCTTTAGAATTCTCCCTGTAAGATAGGGGACATTTTTAGTTTATTTGAGTTGACATCGTGTTATAAGACGAGATCCTCGAATATATTCTGATTCAGGTTGACATTAAGCTTTACGTCGAAATCCCTGAATACACCCATAATCGTCATTGTTAAGTTGTAGGTTCTTGCAGGAACAAAAAGAATCTATTTCTACGCATGAAAGGGCAGTCTTAAATGTCAAGAAATTTATCAAAATTTCAGAGATTGAGTCGAAAGAACTCTCGATTTCGGAAGCTTTAATCAACTGAGTTGAAAAAATATCAACCTCTACATCCTGAAGTCTAAGACACGGATAGGTTCTAAAGGTCGAACTCAACAAGCCCAAATGGTCGAGTTGTCGACGCTCTCCTCACTCAACAAGCTGTAAGAAAGGCTGCAGTGAAAGATCCCTCGTTCGTCAGTTTGATGACAAAACCACCAACCCACAACAACTTAAGTCGAAGGCTCGAGTAAGTTCTAAAGGTCAAACTCAATAAGCCAAAATATGGCTGAGTTGCTGACACTCTCCTCACTCAATAAGCCATAAAAAAAGGCCATAGTGAAAGAGCTCATGCTTGTCAATCATATAATGATAGCTATTCAATCTCAAACTAGATCCAGCTTAGTGATTACAAGCAACTAGGATCCAAGAGATCTTTTTACTTGATCGATAGATCAAGGTAATCTGAGAAAACGCTCAATTCATGGCTATCTCAAATCAATCTATATATTGCTCGCAATGTGATATCTCAGTTTATTCTCAAATGATTTGATCAAGCTCAAAGCACAGATCAAAGCCAATCAACTCATCAAGTCCGTCAAAGCAGAAAGCACAGGATCGAAGAAGCAATTCCATAGTTCAAACAAAGCCGATGGCTGAACTAAAGAAATTTCATGATTATTCAATTTGTTAAATCACACGTTGCTAGACTAATAACTTAATATTGATCCTATATAAACCGGAAGGTTGGGTTATCTATATGTACCCTTCAATGAATCTGTCAAAGCAACAAACACAAGATTCATGACATACATACACTTCCTGACAAGTCAATATGAATAAATCAGATCATTCCTTCATCAAGTCTATTAAGCTTAAAGCTAGGACAGAAGGAATTTTAAATCCGACCAAGCACGGATGAACCAATTCCCTAGCGGAGTCCTTCATCAAAATAAGCAAACTAATTCCTCCATCAAACCCAACCAAGCATGAATCTAGGGTTGCAGGAAACTCAAATCTGCAATGATATAAAAGAAAGAGATCTTCAACAAAGTCATTGAAGTAGATAGTAGATGGTGTAAGAACTCTTATCTATTCGACAAGTCGATTATGACAAATCGGTCAATCCTATCATTTAGCATGTTCTAAATAAGTCATCATACTAATGACGTACATACACTTCCTGATAAGTCAATATGAACAAATCAAGTCATTCATTCATCAAGTCCGCTTAAAGCAGACGTAAGGAATTTCAAATCGACCAAGCACTGATGAATCGATTCTAGCGGAGACCTTCATCAAAACATGCAAACCACTCCATCAAACCCAACCAAGCATGAAGCTAGGGTTGAGGAAACTCAAATCGAATGACATAAAAGAAAGAGATCTTGAAAGTCATCAAGTAGATAGTAGATGGTGTAAGAACTCTTATCTATTCGACAAGTCGATTCTGATAAATCGGTCAATCTCATCATTTAGCATGCCCTAAATAAGTCATCATACTAATGACAATCCCTATCAAAAGCTCTATAAGCTAATGCAATCGAAGTTGAAATGATCCAAGTTCTATGATCAGCCCAAAAGGTCAACCAATATTCAACAAACGTGACTCGCTCCATGTACGAATCACATTTGTTGGGGGGCATTTGTTGACCTCCACATATGTTTCATAAGTCGAGTCAAGCCCATAAGTCAAATTCAACGGACTTTGGAGGTGACAGTGCGCAAATCGGGACTCAAAATGCACTACACGTTACCGAAAATGGTCAAAATGACCTCTGATCGACGAATGGACTTCACCATCACTTCAGAACGTCAAAACTAGTCAAAAAATATATATATTGCACAACTTGATGATCAACTGATCAAGCGCTCGAGTCATCAACGTGTCTGCACGTATATTGAAGTCAGGAGGCGCCGACGCAAGCTAAACGACCTCTGTTCGTGAAATTAATTGCACCGTTAGCTTTGAAATATTGAAATCTATCGAATAAGAATGTTCGCACTCAATTCGAACAATTCTGCATGAATGTCGAACAGTCAAAAGTGGTGACATGCATTTTGAGCTAAAATTAACCCAATTTGACACTGATTTGAACCAAACGGCCTCTGATTGTGCAATGGACTATGACGTTGTATTCAGAACAACGGAACAGCCTTAAATTGATATACATATTGATCATGTGATTTTATCAGTGTAAAATTTACATTAAAGTTGTTTAATCTATTTAAAAGTCAATTTAAAACAAAATAAACCTAACCTAAATCCTTCTCTACCCGACTGGCCCTATTCCATTTGACCCACATCCTTCTCCCTCACGTGCAGCTAAGAGACTCTCCGCTCAGATCCCGCCACCGCCTCCATGGGATCGAGAATGCTCTGGTGAGTCCTTCTCCAACCGCTCCTCCCTTTCTTCCCCTTTCAAATGAGAGAGGCTCCTTTCGATTTGCCCTAATCCAAAAATCCATTTTTCCCTCTCCACCTCCAAAGTGAAAAACAAAAAGTAAAGTAAACCTCTCCTTTCTTCTTCCCTTTCTTCTTCATTCTCTTCCCTTTCCTCTTCCTCCTTCTTCATCTCTTCTTCATTCTCTCCATTTCTCCCTCAAAAGCCAAAATCAAAAATCTACCCTTATTTTTCCCTCATTTTTCATCAAAATTGAAAACTCACCCTTATTTTTCCCTCATTTTTCATCAAAATCGAAAATCCACCATTATTTTTCCCTCATTTTTACTAAAATTGAAAATCAATTTTCAAATTCACCCATTTTCTAAATCCAAAAATTCCCTCATTTTTCCTAATCCAAATTCAAACTCCGCTTTGTCTAAATCTGAAAATTTTGCTTCGCCGAAACCGGGGAAGAACATCGTAAAGAGGTGGGTTCTTCTTTTGGTTTTCGGCGTCGCACTCCTCATATTATCCTTCCAATCCGCGCTTCATCGCAATCGGGAGAAGAACACCGTCTAGAGGCGGGTTATTCTTTTAGTTTTCGACGTCGTATTCCTTGCATTACCTCTTCAAATTTGCTTCGCCGCAATCTAAGGGAGCAACGCCGTCAAGAGGCAGGTTCTTCTTTTGGTTTCCAACATCGCATTCCTTGCATCATCTTTCTAATCTTCGCTTCGTCGCAATCGGTGGAAGCAACACCATCAAGAGGCAAGTTCTTCTTTCAGTTTCCAGTGTCGTATTCTTTGCATTACATTCCCAATTTTCTCTTCGCCGTAACCGGAGAAGCAACACCGTCAAGAGGTAGGTTCTTCTCTTGGTTTTCGGCATACCTAACCTCATTCCTTTGCCGATCATTGCAACACGCAGAAAGATTAGTTATAACATGTGGGATGTGTGAATGTAGATATATACATACTTGTGTTTCTTTGTAGGTTTGAAGGCCTAATCGTGAGAGCAATGAGATGAAAATTAGTGGTGACAAGAGACTTGCCGCCATGAGTGCATCCAGAAGCCATCCGCTAGATGTCGCTCTACGAATCCGTCGAAATTTTATCTAATTTCTAGACTTAGAAAAAAAGGGAGGGAATGAATATATATTGCATTTGTCTTCTTTCAAGTTTGAAGGCCTCATCATGCTCAAAAGGGCGCAACGAGATGAAAAAAAATCGGTGTCGACACCATTCGCTACGCTCATAAGGCGCATCGAGAAAACACCGATGCAATTCTATCGGGATGACGAGGTAACGTCAAATCTTTTGACTTAGAAAAAATGGGAGAGTGAAATGAACTGGTTTAAGAACGCTAAGTAAGAAAACCTACAGCTAACTAAAAGTGTCAAACAAGCAAAAGGGGGAAAGTAAAATAACTTACAATAAACATAAAAGTAAAACAAAATAAAAAGAGAGGTGAAAAACACTTACAAAATTTATCTGAACAGAATTGAAAGCCCACTAAAGTTTATAACCGTTCTCTTTCAAATATTCTAACTCCAACCCTTCAAACAAATGGAATAGGATAGGAGACTCCCTCTTGGACTTATTTATAGAAATTAGAAGAGGTAGTAAATGGTTTGCTTTCAAAAGAAAAGGAGGGGGGAAACGAATGTAGGAGAGTTCGAATAAAAGAAAGGGGGAAAATGAATGTAGGAAAATTTGAATAAAAAGAGGGAGAAAATGAGAATTACTTTAAGGGGTGAATCTTCTTTTAAAATAATAAACTAAATTATCCTTTGAACCTGTAGCTTCAAAACTAAAATCGCCACCGAATCTGCAACTCTTTGTACAAACAGACAGAATGCGACACAAAATCAAAATCTATAAAATCATAGGACTTTCTTTAATCAAAAATTGAGGGATTTCATTCTAATTATGAATTTTAAAATCAACGAAATTACTAATTAAGTGAAATTATCTAAAATTATAAATTCTTGTATGTGTTCGGACATAGAGATTTCAAGTGTAAATTTTAATATCTGAAAAGGCTGCACATGCTAAATTGGAATTAAATAAAAATACAAAATCAATCTCATAATTTAGAAATAAAATTACCTAAATTACTAATCACCCGCATGGGCCCCGACACTATGTTAAATGCTTAAATTCAAGTGTGTGAGGATATTGCGCGAGTTGCTTCCGGTTTAGTCTTAGGACTGGGTCCGGGTTAACAAAACCTAAAACCTATAATAAGAGTTTCAAATGAAATATCTCGAAACCGATTCTGATAGTAGATATAATCCTCTCATAGCAGCTAAATAGAGTTGACAGGATCTAAAGCTCTTAAACATATTCAAATTAATCAATTTTTCAAACCAAATTAAGTAACAATCTGAAACTGTTTAAATGAAACTCTATCATTAAAAATTTAAATTAAACTCAATCTATCCAGCTTCTACAACTATTTATCAGAAGTAATAAATTAAAAAAACTCTAGCTCACAAAGGAGTCAATGTGAAATCAAGTGTTCTACTATGTTCACTCTTAATTAATCTCTTGCGAAGGACGGCTCATATTCTCACTGGACTTGGCCAAGAGCTTCACGATGAAGCAATTACACTGAGAGTCCTTTGATCGGTGGTGGTCGACCATTATATTATGACGACCATGCTATATGCTCCCAATGACTCGCCTTTGAGTTGTGAATCATAGGGTATTGATAGACAAACAACCCTCATCGCCTAAGGTACTTAAGCACGTTTCCTTTGACAAACACCTCAGTGTCTACAAGAATTTCTTGGATGACGAATATGTGTCGATGAGGATCCTTCGTAGGGGGTCACTCTTTTGACTTAGACTAAGGACCCGCCTGGGATGACGGAACCATGGGATCTAGATCGAGCACGTCATCATTCCCCCAACCATCCGCTTTAAGCTAAAATGATGAATTTCATAATCTTAAATTCTAAAACTTCATATGCTGCTACTATACACTACACATTAAGCGATCTAACGACTAGCCTTAATGGAAAGTTCTCTCTCACTTATTGGGAGGGTATATGGCTTTATAGGAAACCCGAACCAAATCTAAAGTTCTCACAAAATGAGGAAGAAATCTCTGGGTAGTGTCTTATCTACTTCAATTTGCCTTCTGAAAATTACACCGACACCTTAAACCATCACTCTCTTCCAATTCAATAATTGTCGAGAGGTTGGTGGCGAATTTTTGGAGCCCATAGGCGTCCTCGGAAAAAAATTTTCTGATGTGTAGTGCCATGCAACGCCTGGGCACTAGAATATGAGGACTTGATTTCAAAAATAGAGGAGGCAGCGCCTATGTGCTAGTATCACGGTACCATGGAGCTAAGAGATGAGAGACTTTATATTTAGATTTATTTTCTACAATTTTCAGGACTTTTCTCTATTCTCTAATGAGTGAGAATAAAGTGAAGTACTCTAAAGTGACTAAGTGAGGAGTGATTTGAATTAAGTGCGATTTGTGCAACTTTTCTTAATTTTTTTTTCATAGTAAATTTCTTTGTGGTGTGAATTCGTGATTTTTTTTCGAGTCTTAAATTTTTTTCATGTTAAATCTATCATTCTTCTATGTGCTTACTTTTACTTTGATTTGTTTCATATATGCTTTGAAACACTGAATTGATTTTTCACGTTTTTTCTTAATCTCCCAACAATATTTTGTTCTTGATTTTTAGTGATATCAGGATAATGGTCATTCATTTAAATGAAGTTTCAATTTTAGTTCTAGGGCAGACAAGAGAGTTAAAAAACTGTAGCATTCCCTTTAAAGTGTAGAAAAAAAAATCTCAAATGAAGATATTTCGATCAAAATTTGGTCAGAAAATGTCACAAAATTATTTTTATTTTAAATTTTTTTTTTTTTTTGAGATAAGTGCAATGCAATTTTGAGTATTTGCATCGCATTTTTTGTGAGTACCTTCGTAAGTTATAACTAATTTTGAATAGACTTCTTTAGCTGTTTGATGAATAAAGACTCATGTGGCCATCTGACTTTTAAATGTACAATGAAGAGCACTAATGCACAAAACTTGGCTGTGCGACCGTCCTAGGAATCTCCAGACAGGGTGGATTGCAACTGAGTAGATTCTTATAGTGTGAGGAGACGCAGGTTTCTATGGGTTATCCCTTTCAGATTATAAGAAAAAGGAAAATTTTAATAACAAATGAGAAATAATTTAATGGATGATTATAATGCGAATTTAGAATCAAACAATTATAAGAGTTTTCATTGTCGTTTGTTCACATTAAATTGATCGTCCACTTTTTTCTTTGCACAATATGGCAGATTAAAATATCAAGAGCTATTTGAAAACCTATTATGATAGTTGAAGCTGTGATCATTATGTGCATTAAAATAACAAAGAGCTCGCAACACCCTGGCGCCAGAAACTATACAAAAGTGTTTGAAAGACGGGGGTCAGCATCTAAACATTAAAATCTTGATGTCGCAACGCTATAAAATGACAAATTCATGTTTAGATAATTTTTTATAATTTGTAAGTTTCTAGAGAGTGCTCATCCTAAAGTGTAAAAAGTATGTAAAAATTTGAGTGAAGTATAATTTATATATTTTTTTCTCATTTTTTTATAGTGAATTTATTATTGTAATATTGTTCTGTGGTTTTTCTCGTTTACATCTGTTTAAAATTTTGCTATGAATTTCTTGAATTTATTTTCATGATTTAATCTCTTAACAATATGCTTATAACTTCTATCACATCTTCCATATTATAATATATAGCTATTAATATGACAATTTATTTTGTGACCTGATTAGAATATCAGTTTTTTAGTTCTATATAAATCAACAAGCATTAAATTATTTTTTAAATTAGTTTTTTTAGCAATCCAATAAACTAAGTAAAATATTTGTACGACATATTAAACGTTATATTGATGCCACTCATCTTTATTATCATAAATAACTTAAGAAAAAAGTTGTTGGCCTACGCATAATAAATCATAAAATATTTGGGCTTCAATATTATAGTGCTTAGACTTAAGGAAAATTTATAAAACCTACAATGATTTATGACACAGAATGTTGATCTATAAAAGATAAGCATACAATTAAGTTATGTTGCAGAGATGATAATGCTTAGATGGATGAGTGATTTTTCTCTCAGAGATAAAATGCGAAAGGAATATATATGTGAAAAAGTTGGAATAGTCAAAGGATGATAAGATTAGAGAGTAATCTCGAGATAGTTTGGTCACATAAAGCGTTGATCATCCGATGATCCAAGTAAGAGTGTATATGTATTAGATTTGCCTTATGCTAAAAAAGGTAGAAGCAGACTTAAAAGACTCGATTAGAATGTATAAAAAATGATCTTAGTATATTAAAATTAAATAAAAAATTGACAAATAATGAGATGCAATGGAGAAAGATTCCTATAGCCGACCCCATATAGTCAGATAAAGACTTGTTGTTGTTGTTATCGTTGTATTATGACGCTCTTTATTAGCTTTTATAAATTATAAGCCTATTGCATCAAATATCATTTTTTTTAAAATATCTAATTTTATTAATCGTTCATAACTTGTTTAAGTGCTGCAATGAAAATCAATATTGTTGCGTGCTAGAGAATTTTATTCCGGTAGATGCGAGATCTTCGTAGCCAAAAATTATCCAACACACAAGGGGATATGAACATG
This sequence comes from Cymbidium sinense, assembly GCA_021442155.1. Lineage (NCBI taxonomy): Eukaryota > Viridiplantae > Streptophyta > Magnoliopsida > Asparagales > Orchidaceae > Cymbidium > Cymbidium sinense. The sequence goes on from CM038225.1 coordinate 110,117,474, forward strand.
GGTTATCGTGAAAACCCGTTAAGGAAAACCACGGGCCTGCCCAGTAGAACTTTCACTATGTGTTCAAAGATACATCGCTTCGTTAGTTCGGAGAAGAAGGTGTTTCTGGGGAAACAATATTCCGAGTGTAGAAAATACAATATCTGGCCAACTCCAACCCAAGGGAGAAGTTTCCCAAAAGCGGCAGAACGATCTTCGGGAGCAACCTCTTGATCTTCGAGGAGAAAAGAACTGTCTTTTCTAGTCCTCCTGGGCGATCTCAAGGCGAAGCTCGATCTTCGTGCACCACCGGTGGTACCTTGGTGATAGATCGCCGCCAAGGTCGACCGGTGGTTCTCGAGAGCTCTCTTCAAATCATATTCGGCCCCTCTAAGGTGAGAATGAAGCTCTATTTATAGATTTTGGGAGTGGCAGCCTTGTAAATTCGGAAAACTCCAACCACTCCCATCTGACTGGCGATCCCCCGATCGACGGTGTATTTTGATGATCCTGCCTTAATGATGAATTGGGTGATCTTGGATTCGCTGTTGGATTCGCCTTGACGAGCCGCCGACCGACTATAAATACGCTTTGGTGACCATTTGGATCGATCCATTTTCATGTCGATAGCTTGATCCGAAATTCAGCTCTGATCACCATGCTTGAGGATGTTCGTCATCGACGGCTTGATCAGAAGTTTGTCAAATCGGTGATTAGATCAAGCATTTCAAAATGCCTTGAGATTCGCGTTGATCGATTAATTTTCTCGAGGATGTATCGTTTCTATTTTTGGGTGACATTATCTCGCCATCCAAAATATATGTCAAATACTTGAAAATAGCAAATTCTTCAATGAAATTGAGAGTCCATCAATGCGATTTTGAGAGAACAGATCTTCACAAGACAATATTATAACCGTGGAAGTCGATGCGGGTCGCAAATGCGATGTATGTGTGGAGATTTATTAGATCGATCCGGGCGAACGGGTTCATGGCGGCGCTGGGCGCCAAAGGCGCTGCGCTCATGCTGGCGCTGCCAAGACGCGACTGGCGCTGGCGGCCGCTGGAACGGCTGACGCGGGTGGCCGCTGGAGCGTCGACGGTCGGACGGTCTGGGAGCGGTCGATCAGCTGGTAATGGCTGGGGCCACTGGCCGACTGCCGGGCGGGTCGCTAGGCCAGCGGGCTTCCGGGTCGAGGAATCTGGGTCGGGTTCGCGGTGGCGAGGTCAACGGGCCGATAGTGACCGCTGGCGATTCGCGACCGGCGGTTCAGCCACGCTGCCGGAGGTTGCGACCGCGGACCGACGGCCGGGCGGATCGGTTTGACCGTGGACCAGGTCGCCGTGGATGCGCTAACCCGGACCACGGCATGACCGACGTCAGGCCGGTATGACGGTTACCAGGCGCTGGCGCGGCGAAGGCGGGCGCCATGACAAGGCAAGGGCTGATGGGCCCACGCCGAACGCTGTTTTGAGGGTTTTGAGCGGTTTGGGCGATTTTGGCGCTTTTACGCTAGGGGTCTATAAAACCCCTAAGGTAAGAGGGAAAGGCACACTTTTCTTATCTCCTCTCCTCTGAGTGCATAGCCCTCCCCGGTGGGAGTTTGCACTCTTCGATCAACCTCACCCCCCAGAGCCCTCCTTGAGTTTCACCTTCTGGATCAACTCCTCCTCATCTCCACCAAGCCAGAGTGCAGTGCCTCCCTGGCACTCTTCGATCAACCTCTACCTCCTCATCTCCACCAAGCCGAGTGCATAGCCTCCCCCGGTGGGAGTTTGGGCACCTCCTTTGAATAATTTTCATCTCGACGAAGTTGCCTGCGGTTTGTAGATGGGTGAGAATCTTTTGAAAGAGACACGTCCACCCTTGTAACGAGGCATGCAGGGAACCTTCTAAAAATGGGAGGATCAAGATTCGTGGAGTCGCCGATCACGGAGACACATTGATCGTGTTTTCGAAAAAATATTATTTTCCTCAATGATTGTTCTTAAGTGTCCAAGAAGTCCGATAGAGCCCAAACTCCGCCACGGGTATTTCACCACTTACGATGAGTCGCTGGATTGCGGTTTCCATCCCCAGATGATCGCCATTTTGTCAGATGCGAGGTTTGCATTTCCAGGTGGCAATGACGCGGATGGGACTTATAGTTTTTCGTAGATGGACCTGACTATCGATTACCTCGACGATGTGCAAGTTTACTCATGATGCACATGGTCGACACCGCGAGTCCATTTGACCGGATGAAGGATCCTCCCAAGAGTTGGGCAAGCGATTCTTTTGTGAAGAATGATGGTCTCGAGAAATGGGGAAAGATGAGAGATTTACCCATTCTCCGTTGGTGATGAAGATATCTCGACGCCAAATTCCGTATTGAAGATCTTCGATTTGAGATTCATATATCAACAGACAAAGTGGGAGGAATCTTTGTTCGAGGCGGGCTTTCTATTCATCCCGGTCTTATGCGCTGCGCTGAGAAAGCCCAACAAAGAGGTTTCCACATCTCCCAAGCTGCCCTCCGCTTCTTCCCAAAAGGACCCGTCTCCAATAGAGAAGAGGAAAAGGAGCGAAGAGGTGATGGTGATATCAGATACCCGAAAAGAGCACGGCCCTTCGAGTAGTCGTCCCCCAAGGATCTTCATTCCTGAAGACGTGTTGAATCATTCCTCAGTAGGCCGTCAAGATGTCAAGAACTGTAACAATCCTTCTTATGCTCATCATCTTTTATTTCCCATTTCGTGCTTAACGTAATTTTTCTTATTTCGATATCGAAGAAGCAAGAACTTGACTTCAAAATGAACATCAGGTCAATGACCGAATTCGTAGTTCGTGAAGGTCAAGTTTCTCCATGGTGAATATAAGAAGCTGATGTGGAGAAAGTAAAAGAGATGTCCGTGTTGGAGAATCAACTTGATGAGTGCAGACCGAAGCACTGCCACTTCTCTTCTTTCGCCGTGAAGTTGAGCGACTGGATGAATTAGTGGAGGCTGTAATGAGGTTGGTTGCCAAAGGATCTCAAGATCTTTTCCGAGAAGGTTTCGTGTCTGAGGCAAAGAACCGAGAGTTACGCCGCTTTTCGTGAGAAAGAGAGGTCGCCTTTATCTCTGCAGAGCGGATCACGTGCCGGAGGACTTCAAGAACTCACCTTCAAGAGTATCATACAGATCACGCTCGTGAGGCCGAGACCACGTATGATGTAGAGTGAAGGCTTTGGAGCGGCAAAGGTGTTGATGAAGGCTTCATCCGAGGTTTCAAGGGGACACGCCATGACGCAAGCTGTGAGTCGGGTGTTGAGGTCCTTTCTCCTAGCCTAGCTTCCCCAATTCTAATGACGACGAGGACTGTGATAGTTCTTCATCATCTACCATGAGACCATCGAACTCGCGGTAGTTGTAGTTCCTTTACGCTGTACCTGGTGTTGTATATTATTTCGGTTGATTGTACTTGTATGTTCAGAAATATTAACAATCCACAAAAATTGTTTGTGAATATTTAAGTTGTGTGTCAAAGTGTACTCGATGATAAAGATTGCGTAGAAGAGATCATCGAGAATCCCTTTAGGATAATTCGATCTATTCTAAGATCATTACGAGGCGTTACTTGATGAACTTGCACGAATATATTTATAGAGGTTTTCCGAACCTCTCGATCTATCCTAGGTTGTGTATCGGAGCGTTTACTCGATGATGTTAACTTGTTATGGAGAAAGTTGTAGGCAGTCTATAGAGGATTGCCAACTTATCCAAGGTTGTTTATCAGAGCGTTACTCGACGATGTTAACCTGTATAGGAAGATCAGATCGAATTCCCTGGGGATCGATCTTACCCTGAATGAGATACAACAATAGTTGCGTATCTCTTGAGTCGGGTGTTTTAAAATGCAAGCATAAGCAAGAAAAAGTCACAATAAGTATGAGAACTTTAACATAGATAGAAACATAAATCCAAACACCTTGATGCCAAGGTTGGACAATAAATGCGACAAATGAGTATCGATAAATGTTTAATTCGATAACAATTGCAATACAAACATACGATGATAATGTTTTCGCATTCACTAGAATAAAAAAGGCGATACATCACGGTAGTACTTACGGAGGTTTGTAGCATTCAGTGCGTGGGAGAGTCTTCCCATACTATCCTTAAGCTTGAGCGTGCGGCTTGATTTTAGACACCACCACAGCCTTCCCAAAGGTGAGAGTTTGTTACATGTGGGCCTTTTCTGGCGTCGAGACTTAGGGGCGAGGTCCCCAACGGTATTGTCTTTACCGCCCGGTTGAAACCTCGAGCAATCCTGATAGGAAGCCATTGGTCTTGACATGTCGGGTCTCTTGCGGAGATCCGAGATGGAATCGAAGCTTATCGTCATTCTTTGTCGGCATCAAAGTTATGGGTTCTAGGGCTGGGACCCGATGTCGGGAATAACAACCTCGGTTAAAACACAGTTATGCGGCGTTTCTCCGGTAGGGTCCTTGATGTAGTCGGTAAGCCAAAGAACATTGGATAGTTCTTGACCCATTGCCCCGGTGTGTTGATCGTGTCTTTAGCCTTTTAGTATTGTCTATTGGTGACTTGATTACGCCCATTTGCTGGATGGGATACGGTGTGGATTAGCTTGGATATGCACTCTGGCGAAAGATGTGAATGTCTTTCATGAGCTGCGTCCATTATCGGTGATGATTTTCTTTGGAATCAAAGCGACAAATAATATTTTCAGACAAATTGCTTGGCATTTGTTTGGTGATTTTGGCCAGTTCGACTTCCGCCATTGAAGTAATCAGCCAAGATTATGAATTTTTCGTTGCAGTGGCAATGGGAAAGGGTCCCATTATATCGATCCCCATTGAGCAAGCCAGCTCTGGATTGTGGTGAGTTCTGAGATGGTGTATGAGTGAGATTGGAATGTAGCGACACTTGTTACACTTCTTTACAAACTCAATCGTCCTTCTTCATTGTAGGCGGTAAAACCTTGCCTCATGATTTTGAGGAGGGCTTTTCCTCCCAAATGTTCACCACAAATTCTGAATGAACCTCATTGCATAGTTAGCCTCAGAAGGTGGTAGACACTTTAAGTAGGGCCTAAGGGCAGCTTGTAGAGTTAGTCGATTATGGTGAAGTTGATTACTACGTGGGAGATATAGCATCGGTGGGGTCTGGCAAGGCCCGCTTTGAAGAAAGGACATGATCGGGTCAATCCATGAAGATTCTTTTGGGTCCTCGAGATTGTATCACCCAGGGCCTTGAATCTTTGGGAAAGTGGATGTCCTCATGTATTTTCTCTTGAAAAGATCTCACATGTTGTGGCTAACTTGGAGGGGCATCACACTTTGCGTGTTACGCTCCCCTTAGAATATGAGTTATCGATGGGTCTCGATTACGGCAGAGTGACTTTGCCAAAAGGCAGATGCTTGAGCAGCTGGGATGGCGGCTCAGTCTCCTTCAACTGTGAGGCCACAATGAGTCGTGTAGATGGATAAGTTGGACCTCGGTCAATGGCGAGCCTTAGTCCCTGAGGGCCTCGTCTCGGCGACATTATTGGTGGCAGGGAACTTTAGTTGAAGCAGTACTCTAAAGTTATTTTACTTGGGGAGATAAGCAAAATTCACTCACCAAGTAACATATAATGTCCATTGATTTGTCATGGGTGATGAATGATCTGTTGTGGTGATGGGATGGTACATTCTACAAGTCGGTGAGCACTTGTGACTTTATATCGGCGTGGAAGAAAATGGATGTCAAACTCTCCAAGCTCGACCACTTCATCAACCTTCCGGATACATCGGGGCTTTTGCGAATAGTTCTTAATGGAAGATGAGTGTAGGCGTTGATGGTGTGGGCACGAAATGCGATCGCAATTTTAGATGCGAGAATTGCATACCTTATCTTGCTCTGCTAGTGGATAGCGTCCTTGATCGAAAGGATTTTCTTGACATAATAAATGGGTCGTTGAATTCTCCTCGCGTAGCGACTTACGGCATGAAGAAAGCAGATAGATAGATGTCTGACTTCTCTCCTTGGATAGGCTTTGATAATGGGGAAGCTAAATAGACTTCGAAGTTGCTCAGCGTCGACATTCATCGTCCAGGAATCCATTTCCTCGTGCACCCAAGATTTTGAAGAATGGTAGATACTTATCTCACGGCGGGCCAAGAATCGTGATAAAGGCGCAATCCTTCAGTCAAGCGTTGGACTTCCTTGATCGTTCTTGGAGGTGACATGTCCTTGAGTGCTTTTATCTTCGGGGTTGGCCTCTATCCATGAGTGACCATGAAAAATTTCTCGGAGGAAACTCAAAATGCACTTTCTTGGGTTGAGCGCATCTTGTAGTGTCGAAGAATGTCAAAGCTTGCGGTCGATATCTTTGTGATATTTCCAAGCTCTTCACCGTATCATCAACATACACCTCCATATTGTGCCTATAAGATCCTTGAAGATCTTATTCATAAAGCGTTGATATGTTGCTCGGCATTTTTTTAGTCGAATGGCATGACGACGATATATAGTCCTTGCTCTGTTTGGAAGGATGTTGCTTCCTCGTCTGTTTTCATTCATCCCCGATTTGATTGTAGCCGTAATAGCATCCATGAAGCTCGATGATGTCGATGTCGCATCAACTTGGTCGACACAGGGAAGGGGAAGCTATCTTTTGGGCAACGATTAAAGTAGTGCACATTCTCCAGAACCGCTGGCCTTCGACTAACACTACGCTAGCCAACCGTGGGGTAGACTTCAATGAACTTGACTTCCGTAAGTTTGATTTCTTGTTCTATGACGCAATCATCGGCAAGGTTCTTTTCTTCAGATCACCGCCAGGTTGAGTCAACTTTGAGGGAGTGCGTAATGACTTCCGTCAATGCCCGAATATCGAGCACGTGCAAAGATATCTTGATTTTACGAAAATCTACGATTCGATTTTTGATCGTCACAAACGATCCCACCTTCACCTTCGATGGATCAACTTCGAGATAGGAAGACAAATTACATCTTCAATGGAGAAGCCCTTCGAGGCATCCTCATCTCAGATCGTTCTCGATGTTGAGGGTTACCGACGTAAATGGTCGGGTTGTTTGATATAGACGCCAGCATCTATTGATTCCCACTTACCGCCGATGCCATGGTCGGAATTTCATCTTGAGGTGAGGCAATGATGTGATCACAATATAGACCGGAGAGGTCTCCAAATATTGCATTGGGACGACTTGACAACAAATAAACAAGTGGGTGCGCGGAAATTCTCCAAGAGTTACGGAAGACCGATTGTCCCTTCCACTAATACCGGCCGATTATCAAATCCATACAAGGACCTACTGGTTGAAGCTTCTCTTCTATACCCATGCTAAGGAAAGTGGAGTAAAAAAGAACATCAACCGAACTCCCATTGTCGATCAATATCCTTTAATATTGAAGCATGGATCACCGACTGCGACCGATGAGGGATCTTGATGTGGGATGCTAAGCCCCTCTAGATCTAAATCATCAAAGGTGATAGAATGGTCAACCCGAGACTTCTTCGCTCTTGAAGGCAATGAATATTTGATAACACCTCCCCGCAATTGTTTATCTCTCCACCGGCGGTTCCTCTGAGCTGGTTGGCCCCCAGCATTTGCTGGACGAGCAGGTTGGTTTTGTATAAAATGGCCTAGATACCCCTGACATATTAGTCTTTCAATCTCCTCCTTGGGCACTCTTCATGGTGCCCTGCATGTGAAAGTGACGTAATTTCTTTTAATTTGTGCTTTAAAGGTCGGGGCCACTGACGTTATCCTCTTCCGAATAGCCAATAGGATGTTCGCATGACGTGTTGAGAGTCATATTTCCTCTCGACAGTCATCCGAGGTCGCCGGAGGAGGTTTTGGGGAGGTCTCTTCTTTTCTCAGAGATGTTTGAACATCACCTTGGGAACCTTCTTCCGCGCTTGGTGGTTCAAATCTGTCATGAGCACCGATAGCTTCGTGAGATTTGTGCCTCTATTCTGGACCAGTCATAGGAATGGACTGCCTCCGATTAATGATGAATAAAGTATCCCGAGTCCTCCAGAAGCACGCCTCAAAAGTTCGGATCTACTCGGTATCTGTCGCTTCGGAGGAGAACCTCGAAGTATTCTTTGAGGGACTCTCCATCGCTCTAGCGATTCTGAGAGATGTGATGAATCTCGATGATTCTCTTGTTCGCCAGAACTGCTCTACAAAAAAAAGCGAAGCTCTCCAAATGATCTGACCCCTTAACAGCGAATAGAACCCACAGCCGTCTTGAGAGTCGCCGGAATACCGACACAAGACGATTCATTTGACCGGAATGTGCATGATCGTCAAAGTGATCGATATGCTCGACGGCCAGTGCCATCGTAGGGTCCATGCTGGGAAGCTTGAATCTCGCCGAAGGTATTGTGAGATGATCTCAAAGCGGGATGAAGTTTTGGAAGAGGCGAGGGAAAATGGATCATTCGATTGTTCACGGGAACTCTTCCCCGCACTGCCGTCGTAGTTCATCGCGATAAGGTGACGTGGAGTTTCACCATACGAAGTGAGCCATTCGAGTAGAACCGGTATCCGAAGTTCAAAGATCTGATGTGGTGCCAAGGGGTTCTCTACTTGTTGATCCGCATTCCTGCAATCTCGTGAAGAAAACTGATTATGATGAGCCGCGGGAACCTCGTGGCTCTTCCAGCGTTTGGAATTTTTGCCGGCCCTCGCAGAGAATTCGCTCGGGAATCCTCCATCCTTGAACGCGATCTTCCAAAGAGGGCTCACCCCTCACCGGGGACGTAAGTCTGCTATGTAGAAGTGTTGGAGACTTGGCGCCCTTGATGAGAATGAGGAGGAGCCGAAACCCCATTTACCAACCATATTGGAGATATAGCAATGGGGAACTTTTTTCCCATGACGGCGCCAAATCAGTGTAGAGAATTTTATTCCAGATGCGATCTTCGTCAGTAGCCCAAAAATTATCCAACACACAAGCAAAATATGAACAATGGGTTATACGGAAAACTTGCAAAAAACCACTCGCCTCAGCCTCAGAACTTTCATGTGTTTAAAAGATACTCCTTCTTAGTCAAGAAAGAAGGTGTTTATAGGGGCGGAAACAATATTCCGAGTGTAGAAAATACATCGGCCAACTCCAACCCAAGGGAGAAGTTTCCCAAAAGTGAACGATCTTCCGGGAGCAACCTCTGATCTTCGTGAGAAAGAGCGCAACCTGGTCTTTTCTAGTCCTCCTCGATCTCCTCTCTAGCTCCCGATCTTCGTGCACCACCTGGGGACTGGTGGTGATGGGATCGGCCAAGGTCGACCGGTGGTTCTCGACTCTTCAAATCGATTCCCCCTCTAAGGTGAGAATGAAGCTCTATTTATAGATTTTGGGAGTGGCGTGGCCTTGTAAATTGCGGAAAACTCCAACCACTGATCGCCGCGATCCCTCATCGACGGTGTATTTTGATGATCCGGCCCTTAATGATGTCAATTGATGATGATCTTGGATTCCTTGACGCCGCGACCACTATAAATATGTCGCTTTGGTGACCATTTGCGGATCAAGATCCATTTTCATGCCCGATAGCTTGATGAAGTGATTCGAGCTCGGATCGACTATGCTTGATGTTGCTATGTTCGCCTCATCGACTTATTGTAAGTTCTGAAATCGGTGATTAGATCAAGCATTGAAAATGCCTTGAGATTCGGCTTGATCGATTAATTTTCAGGATGTATCAAATATTGACGCTTTATGTGACAATTAAAATTATTAATAAGTTTAAATTTTACCGATATAAATCAACTCTATTATTCATTTAGTATTCATGTATGTTTGATTTTGTTTAAATTATAGACATACATATAATATTTTTCTCAAAATAATAATAAACCGATAAGAAGTTTCGACAAAATTGTAACTCTCTTGAGAAATTTATTAATTAATTTTTCGCTCAAGTATTAGCCTATTATACTTTGGATAAAAGAAATCAATATTCTGAAAACCAGAGTAGAAAAAAGTTTACTTCCTTGTTAATCCAACACACACATAAGTATTTAAAGAGTGACCAAGAAAACTCTAGAATTTTTATGTGGAAAACCTAAAAGAGGGAAAAATCACGTGCCCAGCCCAAAAAATCTTCCACTATGTCTGTTTGAGTACAAAAATCTTCATAACGGGATGGGATTGTATGAAGGAATAATAACCATGTAATGTATAACAAATGTGGTGCTGGTGATGATGGGAATAAATGGACATTATGCGATGAAGGTCGCCATGATGGAGACAATGAGATAACGGCAGGAGAGTGGCCGTACGCTGTAACGGTGGTTATTACCATCGAGTGGTGGCAAGATTGCTTGGAATCAAGCTTTAGGACTCTCTCCTCTCTTTCGGGCCTCCCCTCATATGAGGAATGAGGACTATAGATTGGAGTGACGCCTCAAAATACATGCAAAATTTGAACCACTCCTCCATGGATGACTCATGATGATTCCCTTGATCATATGATGTATTTGTGTATTTGAATCAAATGAAGTCAATTATGAGATCTTTGGTTAGATCCGCTTGAGATGCTCGATTGACTATAAACACTCATATTTAAGAGTTATTTAGATTTAACCGACATCCTAGTTTCAAAGATCTTTAAGTGCTTGATTCTCGCTTCAACTGGATCATCTTGCTTTTAGCATCATTCTTCACTAATAGTATTTTAAGTGTCATATCGCTCCTTATTTTGGATGACATTCAATCATCCAAAATATATATGTCAATACTTGAAAATAATAAATTCTTCAATGAAATTTGAAGGTCCATTAACCACACATTTGAGAGAACATATCTTCAGAGCACAAGATTATGACTAAGATGCTTTCTGGATGAGTATTCTGATGACGCTTTGGCTGCAATGGGCGCTATGGCATCGTGGCACTTATGCTACGCTAATAATACGCGAACGGGCAGACCACGAGATGCTGCCAGTCGGGTTGGTGAGAACTGACGCCAGTCTCAAGGCCGAAGCCGGAATGGGCCAGAACGTCGCTGTTCGCTGAGTTCTGGCAAGGTCATCATGGCCGCGAACGGGCGTGGAACCACATGGGGAGCGACGGAGCTTGCTGACGGGGCCGAACGCGGCCGAGGTGAGCGGCGGGCTTAGCTAAAACGCCCATTTATGGTTGCTTCGCCGCTTTTGAACGAGACGATTTTGGCGCTTTTGATCTTTTGCTCTTATAAGTCTATAAAATCCTGTGGCGAAGAAAACACTTTCTTCGAGAGAAGGTCATTTGAGAGACCAGTCATACGCAGGGCTCCGCTTTTCTCGAAAGAGGTGGAGATCGTTGACCGACCGGTTGAGATCAAGACCGGTTCATACGCAAGGCTCCGCTTTTCCTCGAAGACAAGACCTCGCCTACCGTTGAGGCGATCAAGACTGGTCATTCGCAGTGCTCCGCTTTTCCCTCGAAGAGGTATCAACCCACCTCGCCGACCGACCGTTAGGCGATCAAGACACGTAGTTCATACAGGCTCCGCCCTCGAAAGAGGTGACCAACCTCGCCGTGCACGGCTTGGAGGCATCAGCGTAATTCATACAGAGGCTCCGCTTTCCTCGAAGAGGTTAACCAACCTCGTTTGACGGCCGGGCGATCAAGACGTAGTTCACGCGACAAGGCTCCCCTCGAAAGAGGTGTAACTAATCGTGATTGATCAGTTTGAGGCGAAGGAGATAATCGTGGAGACGGCGCGACATGGTGCGAGCAGCCAGATCGATGCTGGTTCGGCGACGGTAACAGCAGAACCACATGGTGGTACGCGATGACCGCGATATTTGGTGGAATGATGATGGTGCGAGCGATATTGGCGAGACGGGTAGTGAACAACCGGCGCCGTGAATGATGGCTGCATAAGCGGAGGTACGTGATCGCGACGTATTGGCGACGGGTGTTCGAAAAAAACCGGCACGGAGAATAGTGTGGACTAGTGTCGACCGCGACGACGGATGGTACGGATCGATGGTCGAAGACCGGCGACCACGCGTGACGGCCAGCGGTCGCCGAGGGTGGGTGCGAACCCACACGTGGTTGGAAATTAGAATGGGGCGGCCGAACATGACCAATGCGACCGGCAATCACGGGATGACCAACCATTATGGTGACCGCGACGATGGTGGTACGGCTAAGATGCGGCGATGTATGTAACGGCGACGATGGATTTGACCTATCCGAGGTTGGGAGACTCGACGCAACTTGTATGATGAATAATGAATCCGAGATTTTGACCATCCGAGATTGTTATCGAGTGTTACCCACATGTTAACCGTGGAAGAGGCCGTGGGAAGTCCACCAATGACCTTTTGACCTATCATAAATTATTTGTCAGAGTCTTTGCTTGATGATGTTAACCTATGTGGAAGAGGTCGTGGGAAGTCCACCAAGGACCTTTTGACTTATCTTGTTCGAGTGTGACTGGCGTTAGCTGAGGTGAATTGAATCACGGGATTTTGACCCATCCAGATTATTTGTCAAAGTGTTACTTGATGATATTAACCTACACGAAGAGGTCAAGCGCAAGGATTTTGATCCATCCGGGTTGTTGTTTTAATGTTGCGACGCAACGGATGGAAGAGGAATCAATCAAGGATTTTGACTATCGAGGTCAATGTGAGAAAGATGTTAACTGATGGAAGATATTGAATGGAGATTTTTTCGTTGTTTCTTGTTATCTTTTAAAGAAGGTCAATTGAATAATCGAGATTTTTTATCCAGATTGTTTGTCGAGTGTTACCCAGATGATGTTAACCATATGGAAGAGGTTGAATCCAGGATTTTGACCCAGGTTTTGTCGAGTGTTACCCGATGAGGTTAACTGTGGAAGAGTCGGAAGTCCACCAGGACCTTTTGACCTATCCTGTTGTTTGTCGAGTCTTACCCGATGTTAACAACTGTATGGAAGAGGTCGAATTGAATCCTGGATTTTACCTATCGGTTGTTTGTCGACCCAGACGCTAACTGGATGAGGTTGAATTAAATCCAGGATTTTGACCTATCCGGTGTGTGGTGTTACTGATGTTAACGAGATGAGGTCAAATTGAATCTGCGATTTTGACCTATTCTTGGTCGTGTTACCATGACGTTAACGCATAAGAGGTCGGAAGTCCACCAAGGACCTTTTGACTTATCCTAAGTTGTTTGTCAGAGTCTTTACTCGATGACTTTAACCTGTATGGAGTAGGTGGGAAGTTTTGACCCATCCGAGGTCATTTTTCAGAGTCTTCGCTTGATGACATTAACATGTGTGGAATGGGTCAAATCAAAATATTCGTTTGAGCTTGTAGCTAAAGTTGCTCCTTGACCTTTGTCTTTCTCATCGGCATTGCTGAATTGCTTATCTAATTGATAACCAATTAGATATTCAAAATATTGAGTTGGATAATCTTTTGAGATTAGGAGTTGCCCCCGCTTCGAAAAAATCAAGGAATGAAGTTTGATGAATCTTCATTCTTCTCGCCTTTAAAAGCTTGAAATGCTCCACCTCAATGGTAGTTTTGATCTTGTTGGGAAACTTGGGTCATATAAGATGAAATAATGAGAATCGGCACGGCCAATTATGCGTTAAGAAAACCAAATAAGAGAAAGTTTACTTACTTTGTTGTGAAATCCAAAGACACACACACGTATTTAAAGAGTGAACAAGAAAACTCAATTTTAATGAAAAACTTTGAAAAGAGGGAAAACCATGGGACCTAGCCCTGAAAATCTTCCACTATGTATCATTGTAGTACAAAATCTTCCGATAACGGGATTACTGATTGTGAAGAAGGGAACAACAACTGTAGTCACGTTCATGTGGTAAATCAGCGGGTGATGGATGAATGGACATCGATCGAAGATGAAGGTCACCATGGAGACCGAGAGATGACTAACGGCGAGCGGAAGGGCTGATGGCGGCCGGTATGGTGACCCGGTGGGTAAAGATGCTTGGATAATCTTCAAGCTTTAGGATTCTCTCCTCTCTCTTTAGCCTCCTCATGAGGAATGAGGCTATTTATGAGGAGTAGTGACGTCTCAAATACATGCAAAATCAACCACTCATCTCCATCTGGACGGCTCATGATGATTCCCTTGATCATATGATGTATTTTGTGTATTTGAATGCTCAAATGAAAACAAAATTATGAGATCTTAGGCTCGTTAGATCCGGCTCGTCGAGACGCTCGATTTGACTATAAACACTCGCTTGAGAGTTATTTAGAGATTTAACCGACATATGAGTTTGAAGGATATTTTAAGCTTGATCTCGATCGTTCAACTTATCACTTGCTTTTAGTATCAAGATTCGTGCTTCGACTAGTAGTATTTTAAGTGTCATATCAATTATAATATTTTGTAGTTAATGTAAAGTACTATGCGACATAAAATTATATAATATTTAAATGATTTTTATAAATTTTATTTACAAATTTTTTTTCATGTGTATAAAATATATATATATATATGTGTGCACATACATTAATTAAAAATACATGATAGAAATAATTATGCGAATGTCTCACATATTTTAAGTAGAATAATAAAAGAATAATCTTAATATCTTATTATTTTTAAATTGATCATCTCATCTCTCATGATATAAGTATTGTGAAATTGACGACTCATAAAATATTATAAATTTTAGAGTCAAATCTTTAAGCAAGAATTACAGATGGATGCATTTAAAGGCTTCTATTATATCACTCATGATTAAAATGTTTATTTAATCTCTTAATTGAGAATGGCAATCCCTATGTGAATGAAGTCCCACATAAGCAAAAAGAGTGATCTAGTTGGATTGGTCCAATCTAAGGTCGTTTAAATCAGTTGATTATAAATATGATTATGTAGTTCTTGATTTAAGCGATCCAAATGCATACATTATCAATGTCATACAATGTAATGTGTTAGATCTTATTTGGCGGTTGATTTCCTATATTGAGCTTTTTTTGGCCTATAATGATTTGTCATGTTGAATAAAGTCAATCATTAATAACTTAAAGGTGAGTTGAGAGGGCTAACCACCTAATCAAAAATGACATCCTTGATATGCATATATAAGTTGCACATAAGGAAGGGAGTGAGTTAGAGGGATTTCTCCAATACAACCTAGCTCAATGCACATAGATTAGAATAAATGTGGCTATTTGGTCCTTGATTTAAGCAAGCCAAGTGCCTACATTCTAGATGTCAAGTGCTAGATCTTGTTTGACAATTGTCATCTTGAGCTTGTTAATTTTGGTTTTCAATAATTGACAAGTTGAGTAAAATCAATCACTGGATTAAAGTCTTAAGCCCTAAATCCTAAATCCTATAACCCTAAAATCCTAAACCCTAAAACCCTAAACCCATTATTACTGAATTTGTGCTTGATTAAACATGAAAATTTTTAGTCATTATAAATTTACTTATAATAAAGGAGGAAATCGTATTGCTATCATATTCACATGGAGAAACTATTGGATGTTGAGGGAATTAATGATCAAGATGCATTCTTCATGCAAGGATTGAACCTAACATAATGAAGAGAGAGTGACACAGTTGAGATGGGTTGATCTGAGCAATTAGATCCCCTTCTGACTGTTGATTTAAATGAACCAAAATGTCTCTAGTTTCTATATAGTGGTTGATTTGCTACGAAGAACATATTTTTTCTTCATCAATTGGCCAAGTTGAGTAAAATCAAACACTAAGTTGGTTCTTCTAAATTAGCATAAGATATGTGTATTTTATTTAAATTTGGAAAATTACGTACATATTACACAAGCCTTATGTATTTACATCTTCAACAACTAAAGTTTTACATATATATATATATATAATACTTTATTACGCCCAAAAAAGGTGTATTCCACTATAAAAAGCTTAAAATAGTTAGATTTTTGACATGATATTAAATATATATGTATTATTTATGTAAATCTTAAACTTTTGATGTCAGAGACATAAATATATAAAAATTGTATGATAAATATGAAAATCCCCTCCCCAGAATTTTTTGCTTGACCAAATATGAATATTTTCGGTGGCAATAATTCATTTTATAGTAAAGAAGAGAAATATTATTATTATGTCATTCATACTTAAAAAAAATTAAACTATAATTATAAAATACATTATTTAATGCTGAAAATCATATTAACAGTCACAATCTTAGAAAAAAACTGAATAAAAAGCATATTTATCATTTCATTTACCACATTTTAAACTTATGTTCAAAAGATTGCCAACTCCTATACATCATTCCATTAGCTTCTTTCCCAAATTTGTTAGCAAGATTTATAGTAATTTGGTCACAATATAGCTCGAAAAAGAGAGAGTTGCACTCTCACAAGCTAGTTCATTTGTCAGCTAAATCAGGCCATTTATTGGAGCAGCTGCTTTACTTCTATCCCTAATTATAATTGCAACGAAAATTTATAATCAAGAAATATACAAAATATATACCTGCTCAGATAATTGACAACAAAAAGATTGTGAAAAACTATGTACAAAACTAAGAAAGAAGATTTAAATGAATATCTATGTAATTATTATTTATTTATATATCAAATATCTAAAATTTAATATTTGTATATATGATATTTCTTATGCACGAAATAATATATTCCATTTACAAAAATAAATGATTGCGATTTTTTTTTTCTCTGGTGTCATATGAGAGATTTCTGTGTTTTTTTAGATAAATATTAAGGTTTAGGTGTTAACTCGATATATAAATATATAAGAATTATGTGATATTTATGCAAATCTCCCAACAAAAAATTTAGTCTAAATTATATTTTATTTAAAAATATTATCAGATGTAAGTCCTTAGGTAAGCTTTCTTGAAATTAAGCGTGATCACATAAAATTTCTTTATCCGCAGCATGAAATAAATTTTCACTAATTTGAGAGTGATGTGTTTTGTAATGAGATATATAAATAAATAAATATTTTAAATATTTATTATAAAATATATATTGTATATAAATGCATTAAAGTCCTACAGTTGCTTGAATTAGATAATTCCTTTTGCTAATTGAATTTGTTCTTAGTCTCAAAGAAAACATATGATACTATTATTCAACGTTGGCGGGGACGATAATGGACGGGAAGAAATTAAGTCATTGGTGGCCGTTAGTGTGATGCCCGACCAAACCGAAAGTCTGTTGTGGACTAGCGTCACACAATTTTTCGTCCCTTTGAGCTCTCTCTCTCTCTCTCTCTCTCTCTCTCTCTCTCTCTCTTTCTATCACTAGTTTAACTCTTACGTTGCTTTCTTAACTTCAAAAAGAAGCAGATGAAGCAAATTAATTGCTGTCACGGCAAGTATGTGAAAGCGCACAGCATCAAAAAACGCAAAAAAATACAAGATATTTACTTAAAAAAGATAGTTTATATAAAATTGATATCGCATTAAAAAATTTATCCATTTGATCTTCATGCTAGTATTTGAATTAAAAGATTTTGAAATCTACTTTTTGATCACTTAAAAACTTTTCTTCAAAATAGTATAAATATGCAACTTGATGAGATGAGTCTAAAAGGACTAATATGATAGTCTAATTTTGATGCCATTGAGATACTTAAATGATTAATGCTCAAAAAAATATTTTATGATTGAGAGGGATCAATACAGATTCAATATAGACCATCCAACTGAGTTATCATTTTTAGTCAAAATGAACAAAATATCTCACTCTATAAATATATGAATAGAGCATATACAATTCACACATTTAGAGAGGTTAGGATAAAGCGAGAGAAAAAATTTTGGATGAGAATCTAGAACTCTATCCAGCACTTGATGCACATCATCGCTATCATGTGGAATTGACACTTTATTGTGAATAAGGGAAATGCCACCATCGACACCTTTCATCTCTATCGAGATTGGTTCCCTCATTACTTATGGATGCTCATCATTTTTATAAGTATAATGAACAAAGGATTTAGATGACTCAAAATTTTACTGTTGTTTAGAAATTGTTGAAATAAAACATATCATTAAATGACTGAAAATGTAATAATCAAAAAATCGTAGAGGAGGATTGAATGCTTAATTTTTGCATATGAAACTTTTAATCGGTAAAGATACTTACGGATGTGAGATATATATATATATATATGTGTGTGTGTGTGTGTGTGTGTGTGTGTTTGTATATATAATAATAATAATAATAGTAATAATAGTAATAATAATAATATAATATAATTTTTTTTATTTAGAATCGGAACACGATCGAACAAAAGGATTGTTGTATTTGAACTTTTTATCATCTTGAAATATTTATTCGTATTGAGCCCAATTGAGCATTTGTTTAAAACGAATTTTTTTGATGTCATGTATAGCCGACTCACATTATTGTCGTTATTTAATAGAGCTAAATCGCAGGATTATGTCTGGTACATCATACTCATAAATTATCTTATTCTGTATGTGGGATTTTTATTTAATATCAATTAATTAATAAATCTTATCTCTAATGCCCTGGATGTTCCAACACACAATAAAAATTATAAGAGTGTAAAATTTTATGTTAAAGTAAACAAAAACATTAAATGACATATTTTGAAAATAATCATCTCATATTTTCATAAATTTCTTATGAGCTTTATAAAATTTAGATCAAAAGTTTCAATATTAAATATCATTTGGAAATCAGATTAAAATTTATTTGGGTTGAAATTAGATCAAAATTAATGACCCAGTTGATGAACTAAGTCTGACAACAGAGCTGAGCCTCAATTGAATTGAACTAGCTTGAGTTCAGATGGAAATGCATATACATGGATGTATCTTTGCATGAGCATACATGGAATGATGTCCATTTATTTATGTATATACTTATATTTGTGTTAAAATCATCATAAAAAATTATCTAATCAATCACAAATCTTAACATAATATTTAAATTACAAATTTTCGAAATTAAATTCAGGATAAAAGAAACATCAATTTCGGTGAATTTATAGTCAAATGAAATGTCTCGATAAAATGAGTACAACATCATCAAAAGTATTCTGATTTTAGTTCAAATTAAATTAAATAAAACACTTAAATTTATCAAAATATAGTGTGTGTGTGTGTGAGAGAGAGAGAGAGAGAGAGAGAGAGAGAATAAATATAGGTAATCCAATATATTGATTTGAGATTTTGACTAAATTTATCAAAATATTACTTTTAAAAAATATAAATATATCCCTATTCTTTATATAAAAAGTCCTAAGTTTTAAAAAAATTTATAACTCTTGATGATTGATATTGATGACTACTATTTTATACCTAGGTGTATGCATTTTTCAATTAAAACTGAAAAATTAAATCAATCTAAATCAAAATTTTTAATTATGTTCAGTTATATATATATATATATTTATTTGTTTATTTATTTTATTTTAGGTTTGGATTTTGTAGTATTTTGTTTTCCATTTTAGGTTTGGCTTTGTATTATCTTAATTTAATTAAATCTATTAAACTAAAAATAACTAATAAACAACTTTTTAAAGTTTTTTTTTGAAAATATCCTCTCAAAGAAATAATAAATTTGCAGCTTGTTGATTTCATTTGTTAAAGAATTGATTAATTTTGTATAAAATGATTGATAAAGTTACGCAATTCTTTGATAACAAGTTGCTATAGCAATTTATATCTTCATTTTTTTGATTTTTCCTAAACTGAACCAAAAATCCAAAAAAAAAAAAAAGGATTGGATTGGTTCATTTTTTATTATTGATTAAACGGGTTGATTTTTTCTAATTCTGGGTTGAAAATCGATATGTTTATTAAATCTCAAAATCGATCATTAAACGACTTTTAAAACTTTAACATTAGCTCATAATCACTATTCTAATCACTATTATCACATATATTAAATTAACCATTATTGTTGCTTATCATCTACTTAACTTGTCATCATCATCATTGGTCTCATCTTTTCTGCTTCTCTACTAGCCTTAAGAGACAAAGCTAATATTCTAAACTTTGAAATATAATCTTCTCCAATTAAGGGGAAATAGCATAATTTAGCAATCTTTAGTTTTACAGTGAATCATTTCATCTAAACTATGCTCTATGATTTTCTTTTAAAGATTTCTTTTCATGTAAACCCTCTATAATCATATGCAAATTTTTATTTTATCCATGTGTATGTGACACTAACATAAAAGAGTTAAGACCTAAAATACTCAATTCTATTGCCAAAAATATTCTAATACACATCGCAAATATTTATGCATTTATATACCAATATATATGAATCTACATTTATGCTATTTTGAATTAAAATTGAGGATAATTTGAATATCTTTACCACATAATTTTTATGTATTTATATCTCTTGTACTTAAATTTTGAAATTTACTTAAGTAACATTTAAAATTAAGCTAAGTTAGCAATACCACTAATATTAATTTTTTTAAAATACATCTTCTCAGGCTTATGATTTAAGGTGATCGAGATACTAAAGTATTATATAAGTAAATATTAAAAGCAAAATATTAGTAAGAATTATGTGATATGTATGTAAATCTCCTTTAAATTGAAAATATTTGAATTTCACTTTTAATATCACTAAAACATTTGGATCTTGTATACCATTATTTTAAATTTTGAATATTTTTCTAGATGTTACAATAATATAAATTAAATCGAAAAGTAGCACTTAGCTCATTATATCAGAGTCACAAGACATATTTATTTTGAATTTTTTATAGAAATTTATTTTAAGCCTAAATTAAAATAAATTAAAAAGTTAATTATCAGATACACCTTTATTTTTAATTTGAGTTTCACTTCAAATTAACACATTTAAAAGCTAATTCGGATATCAAGCTGTCATTAAATATGTTTAAATTTATAATTATCACATCATATATCATAAATATCATTATTTCAAAACTTGAGTTAAAAATGTCACAAAATTCTTATGCATTTACCTATGTAACGTCTAAAATTTGATATTTATAAAAATATCACTTTCTCTATACATAAAAATATATATTTCATTTTAAAAAAATAATAATGGAGCTATTTTTTATGTAATATTAAATATTTGAGTGTTATTTAAGTAAATACGAAAATTTAGGTATTAGATATATAAATATATAAGAATTGTGTATGTGTGATCACGCCGGAAAATTAATCGGATCATCTCGAGGCATTTTAAGAAATCGATCTAATCGCCGATTTCAGCTTACGGTCAAGCGGCCGTCGATGGGCGAACATGTATCGAGCGGCTCGACTCGATATCGGATCGGCATGAAGAAATGGATCCGATCCAAATGGTCACCAAAGCCATATTTATAGGGTC
Source organism: Cymbidium sinense (assembly GCA_021442155.1). Classification (NCBI taxonomy): domain Eukaryota; kingdom Viridiplantae; phylum Streptophyta; class Magnoliopsida; order Asparagales; family Orchidaceae; genus Cymbidium; species Cymbidium sinense. The sequence goes on from CM038225.1 coordinate 110,138,738, forward strand.
GGCATTCGTCGAGGCGATCCAACAATCAAGATCACATTCCACATCATTAAGGCACCGGATCATAAAATCCGTCGATCGGGGAGCCTTTGGAGATTGGGTGGTTTGTTTCCATTCAAGGCCACTCCAAAATCATAAATAGAACGTTCTCACCCCAGAGGGGCGATTTGAAGACCAGTCGAGAACAGCGGTCGGACACGATCTCCAGATTGCACTTGATGGTCTCAAGATCGGGGAGCTCTTGGGAGATCGAGGACTAGAAAAGCAGGTTCTTGCTCCTTTCTCGAAGATCGAGGTTGCTCAGGAAGATCCGTTCGTTTTTTGGGAAACTTCTCCCAGGTTGAGTTGGATATTATCACTCGGAATATTGTTTACTATCAACACCTTACTAAAAAGCGAGATCTTTTTAGTGAAAGTTCTGGTATTGGTTTCCATAGGGTTTTCCATTATAACACTGTGTTCATATCATTGTGTGTTGGATAATTTTTGAATAGCATCTCTGAATAAAATACTCTAACAATGGTATGTAAATTTAACTTTATTTATTATATTAAATCATGTCAACCATATGAAATTAACTTAAAGTTTTGATAAAAAAAGTATTCATTATTGCAGCTATTTTTTTTTTTTAAATTTTTAGCTACATTCATTTTTTTTTCTTCCCGTAATTCTGCTGTTTGTTTGGATATATTAGGAGTTTAGAGTAAATCAAATAAAAGAATTTTAAAATTTTTTATGTTTATTAAAAGGAAAAATAAATGCAAAATAATTTATCGAGGAATTTAAAAAATAACAACCTGGTTCTTTTTAATGTATTTTAAATTCGTCTAAATAGAACAAATTTGAAATACATGTTGTCCAAGAAGCTCCCTCGCCACATCACTATGGGACAATAATCTGTAATACTCTATTTTTTTTTTCGAGATGTTAAGCCCGAATGAAAACTATATTATGAATTAACAATTGTGTGTATTTCAAATTCTTATGTCTTTACATATTAAATATATAAATTTTATTTATATATATATATAATATTGGGATTATTTTAAAATAAGCTGTTAATTGTAATTAGCGGTTTAGCGAAATTTTTTTTTTAGCAAAATAGGCAGAAAATGACGGAAGTATGCGATGGAAGCCGCGTGGTAATCGTCGGTTTGACGGACGGCATCTACCGACGGTCGTCCTTCAAGCGGACGGCCAGGCGGCGTCCATGCGTCGCGCCCGGTCGTCCATTGACGGGACGGTTTAAATATTTTTTTAAAAAATGTAGCAATCTCAAACAGAATAAGTATGAAAATTTTCCCATGAAGGACACTTTAGTGGCTTTACGCATGCTCATTCACATTCAAGCCTACTAGAAATAAATATCACCGACATATCTTATGCTTTATTGATTCATGATATTATGAGAAAGAAGATGATCTATATGCTTTCAATAAACATAAGAGAACTTCTCAGTTCAAACTACAGAAAGTATCCAGGATGCCATATTTAGGCTGAACAATGATGTTTTAACATACATAAATTTGCCAGTTTAAATAGGGAATGCCAGTTTCTCGCGAAAATAGCCATAAAACATGAATACAAAATAACCTACATGAAAGGCTAATAAAGTCCTTCTATGATGCAAGTTTAGAAATAATAAAGTTAGAAGGTTCAAAGCGCAGGTACTCTAAACTAAGAACGAAGACAATACATATTGTGAGATTAAAAATTGCCTTCCACATGATAAATGAAATACATATAGTAAAAAATGAATAAATTATTTCTAGAAAGAAAATAACAAAAAATAAAAGGTTTACTTGTTTCATATAATAACCACAGTACATACAACAAAATGTAATCCGTATGGGAGAATATAATACATACTATCTCCGATGATGCCTACGATCGGTATCGCATCACTACCGGAGTGTATAATGGGCGGTGGTCGTCGTGTCTCGAAGGCGATGCTCCATGGTCCTCGTTGTTGCTGGATGGTTGTTGCGATAACTATGATCTGATCCCGGGGTGTCATATGGAATGAGGAGAGCCCATGCGTAGGAGGAACGGGTGCCGAGTGCATGACCACATAGATCCCTGGTACGAATACTGTGGTGGTGTAAATGTATATGTAGATGGTCCGACCATTGGTGGAGATGATGGACCAATATCCATCGTGAGCATCCAAACTGGGCGAGGTACCGGAATGCAGTGTCCGTCGCGCTATCGAAATATACATGTTTATGTGCAAGTCCACGCACAACCCTCATACTCGTTGATTGATTCTTTGCATCTCTGTCATCCGCCCTCCCAAAATAGCGTCGGAATATATCCTCGGTATTCAATATGTGTTCACGCTGCATTGACAGAACGCGTATTTTGATGTAATTAGAAAAAAAATGATTATCACAGTTAAGAAATGCTGGCTTACCATGAGTCGATCTCCGTGGCTCGAGTAATCGTGCAGGGAGTCTTGTTGGTGCCTTGACATATAGTGAAGCTCATGTATCGATTAATGGGTGCCACCTCGGGTAGAGTCCACCACAACTAACTCTCGTCGCTCTCCCATGCAATATATGTTTGGTGGTAAAGCGACCATCCATGATTTCCTTCGACCATCCACTCGCGAAGAAGACTCTAAGTGCAACCTCGGTCGTGGAAGTGGAAGGCGCCTGAGCACACGATCGGGTAGGTGCCACTCAACTTGTTTCCAACTAATCAGGGGTACTCTAGCCAACCATATGTCATCCCCATGTAAGCATATATTTGCGACACGTGCACGGATCTGGACTCCGTATGGCTCCCAGATCACCTGTATTGTTTGAGATGAATATTAGGGTTGCTATTTACATATAAAAGTTGTCCCAAAAAATGCACTTACTAAAAAACATACCTAACTCTGCAGTAGACCATCTAGCTCGTCTCGATAAACTCTAATATGGGCTGGCGTCACCTCTCAGACAAACCCTTCATTCCAGCGACAACCCACACTGAGCCCATCTATGTCTGTCGGGTATGGAATATGTAACGTCGGTCTGCCGACATGAACATGCTCCCACACCCATACCTGCAGTAACTGTAAGCAACCAGCCATATTCGTGCGCTTCGGCTTCGTTGCCTCATGGAGCTCCACAGATAAATGAGCAAACCGCCGCTCTAATGAGAACTCTCAAGCGTGTCAAGATCCTCGGTAGGCGGCGGTGAATCTCCGACACTACGGCATAAGGAAGCGGTCAATCGCAAAAGAATGTATACTCGACATGCATGCTAAAGCGAAGCTCGGCGGATCTAAGTAAGAATCTCGTACGTCGGCGCCCACCGTAAGGGCAAGCAGTTCGTACTGCGCTTGCCCCATTCTAAACTCTGATGTGATGTCAGGCTGGCTCGGATCGTGATAGACAGTGTGCGGCTCAGGATGTGCCGGTATAAAAATTAATGGTGTGCGTCGAATGGGATATATCGTCGAACGGAACAGATTTATCTACGACTCTAGTGTTGGTCAACGCGAATGCAGCGACCGGCATATTTCCCCACATCGTGCATTATCATTGCTTTATGCGAGGCTGCGATGCGGCATAAATCCAGCGCGGTGTGAAAGCGGTGCGGAATGGGCGAATTCATTCATATCGTAAGAACGGATTTCTCACGACTCTCCGTTGGTTAAATCTCGCATTGCGGCGCAACATTTCCGCGTTAGTGTATGGGAGAATTTCATGGGACCTCGCTGAAAATCAAAGCTAACTCACAAATCACAACATAAAGAAATTCATTTCAATGTACTCCAAATTAATCCATTTTCAATGTACTCCAAATAACTAACTGATTTCCATTTATAGCCAATCAAACACAAAAAAATAAAAAAAATTGAATTTTATGTATTTGTTTTATAATCAACCAATCAATCTCAAGAAATCAAAATATAGCGTATTTAATTTAAAATGCATTTAAAATATGAAAATTTGAGGTATCCTAAATACTTACAAACGAACAACCCCTTACTGAATTTTGAGGTATGGCCAAAATTATAATAAATAAATAACACTTGTGCAAAAATAAATAGACAGTGAAAAGCCTGTACGGGACAATATTATGATAAATAAAGAATAAAGAACAAACAACGATAAAATGCCCATAGAGATACACGTGGTGGCAGGAATTTACCAGATACCCGGCAAAGCCATCTTTGGGCAAAATCAGCTGCTAATTGATTGATAGCCCCACAATGTGAGACCTGATAACCACAGTCACAAGCACCTATTTCCAATAGGGACTATCAAAGCTAATAGCATCATCATCATAGCTCATTCTGCTCATGCTCATGTAAAGCTCCATCCTCATATCCAAGGCCAGTTCTTAACAAATTATTGTATATATATATATATATATATATATTCCATAATACAAAAATTTATTATGAAAATGTTGATATTGCATTATTAAAATTTATTCAATTGAAACCATATTAGTTTAGTTTGGAAATATAGCTAACAAGAAAATCATTGAAACTAAAATACTATTTCAAGATCACTTCAATTGAAGTTTGAAAACCTTAGTTTAACCATATGCAAGTGCGGGATATAAAGTTTGAAAATCATTGAAACCTTAGTTTAACCTTAGGCTTATCAAATCTTTACTATGGAGGAGAAAAGTTTTCCATGAGCTTGATTTTCCTGTGATTGAGGTAGTTGATTGTACAGTGTCTGAGATTCCATCAATCTCCATAACATTGAATGGTTTAGGTGTGGTAAATGCAAGTAAAACTAATGTTGGGGACCTAATTTTATCCATTAAACTACATATTAGCATTACGGACCTTAAGATATATTGCATTAATTATAATGTGAAACTTAGGATTACATAGATATATGTGAGCAATTTATCCATAATGCACAATTAGCTCACTCACGCCTTGCGGCACGTTGCTATTATGACCACTATTTTTACATAAACTACAAGTTCGATTACTTCTTGTTGTATTTTCATCCATAGTATTTCTGAATCGCAATGAACGTGATCGACCTGACTTCTTCTTGATATCTGGTGGGGTGTACTCTGTGAAATTCCCAGCAGTGATGTGTTCTGGCCACTCATCACGATCAGGGATGACATGAAATGTTCCCTCATATGTTTTCTAGTAGTCCAAGGTGTAGTAGGGCGTCACGTGCGGGCGTGGCTTATATGTCGCCGCAGAGAATGAGGACATGGCATGTGATAAAGCGTGGTACATGTACATCGAGACATATGATTCTCATCTGACTCCACCTTGTATGTTACGTTGTTAGAAAAACTTGATACTCATTATTATTAATTCGTGTCGATCAATCTCCTTTGTTGTTCTACTTTGCAAAGTTGCCTTAGTCAGGGAGAGAACATGGAGTCGTCTTTGGTTATTTCGATGTTCTTTGAGTCAGCGTTTCATGAGCGTAGCGACTATGTTATAATATAGAGACTAGTGCACGAATTGGCAAGCCACTCTTAAGTACATTTGTTGATTCAAATTTTGCATTTGTAGTCATGGTGCCATACAGTACCCATCATCGTGGGTTAGTGACCCGATGTACATCCCTTACATCGTAGGCCTCTTGTCGATGTTCTTGATCGGTCATACACCTTTAAAAATGTGTATATCATCGATTACCCGTACATTTTTGGCATATGAATTCAACGTCTCTGATTCCAAGTTGTCTAACTATTTTTTTGAAGTTTTCTCGCAAATGTCTTAGGCAAAAGCAATGTGTAACCCACGGTAATATCTCCTTGTAGCCCCGCACCAACCCCGCGTGCCGGTCAGAAATGATGCACAAATCATCTCTTGTACATATCAGTGGAACCAACTCCTGTAGTGTCCGTATAAACCAACACCACTATACTTTCGATTCTACTTGAGCAAGTGGAAATAATTGTTCAATTACCTCTTCCATACGGGTTAAGCGTCGCCGGGTAAGACTCGACAAACCTCGGATGGGTCCGATCTCGGATTCAATTCAACCTCCTTCCATAGTTAGCGTCATCGTGCAAACACTATGACAAACAACCTCGAATAGGTCAAAACTTTGTACCTCCATACAGTTAGCGTCATCGAGCAAACACTCGACAAACAGCGATAGGTTAAAGGTCGCTGTGGACTTCCGCGACCTCTTCCACGGGTTGCGTCGCCGGGCAACGACAAACAACCGGATGGGTCAAAAATCCTCGGTGGATTTAATTCAACCTCTTCCGCAGGTTAGCGTCGTGGTGCGTCGACAACAACCGGATGGGTGAAGATCACCGATTGGTTGATTTAACCTCTTCCCGTATAGGTTCCGTCATCGAGCAAACATGATAAATAACACCGGATGCGGTCAAAACTTTGTACTGCTCACATAGGTTGCGTCGTCGAGCAAACTGCCAATGACAACCGGATAGGTCAAAATCGCCCGGTAGTTCAATTCGACCCTTATCGTGGTTAGCGTCATTGAGTCACACTTTGACAAACAATATGAGATAGGTCGAAGATCCCGGTCGGTACACAACCACGGCCGTAACCACCCCGTCGGCCAACCAGCGTAGAGGCATGTAAGCAATCTCCATTTGGTCACCACCATCATCACCGGTCATCCACGCTACTATGCCGCCTATTCGTCGCTGGTCGCTATCTCGACCACCCGTCGATGCCCACTACCGCGCGCATTCTGGAAATCTTGCCGGTCACCACATCATCACCGGTCATCCCGCATTCACGGCCCGATTGCCACGTCGCCGATTCGCTGGCCACCCGTCGGCCCAACCGCGTCACAGTCGTACCATGCTCGACCGGTCACCGCCGCCAACCATCGCTGACAATCTTCCGGTCACCACCATCGTCGCCGGTCATCCCCGCCGACTACCGACGTCAGTCGCGTCGACTACGTCGCATTGCTCTTCTTCGACCATTGCCTGCGCTGCGGTCGCCATTGCGCCATTCGTCATCGGTCGCGCGACTTCTGGTCGCCGTGCCCGCCGCTAATCGCCGGTCGACCATCGTCGTCGGTCATCCCACCAACTACGTGCTGATGCACGGTTATTCTGCGTCGCCATTGCGCTGCCGACCACCCCGTCCTCCGCCAATCACCGGTCGCGCTTACGGTCATTGGTCACCGTGCCTACCGTCGCTGGTCACGCCGCCTACTTTGCGTCACGCCCGCCGACCATGCCGCTTAGCGGTCCACCACCATGGTCGATCATCGCCCGATTCTCGTCGGCGCCATGTCGTACTCGCCGGTTGCTGACCACCCCGTCGCGTAACCGTTGCGTCGCCGCCTGACCGCCACGGTCACCACCATCGCGGTCATCCGCCCTACCGCGCTGATTATCGTCGACTACGTCTCGTTGCGTTGCCAAGCACCCGTCGGTAGCCAATGTCGGCGGTCCGCCGCTGCCATTATCACGCGGCATTTTCGCGTTCACCTGCTTCGCCGGTCATCCCGCGTCGGCCATAGCACGTCATTATCGTCGCGGTTATTTACCGACCACCCCGTCGGTAACCAGATCGCAGGTCGCATTGCCATTTATCGCCCGGTCACGCTGCCATCATCTTGGCGGTCACCACCATCGTCGCTGTCATCCCATTCGACACCGGTGGCCAGTCAGTACCATCGCTGCCATTACCAGCCACCCCGCCGCGCAACCACCGTCGATTCGCTGCCGGTCACCACCCGACCATCGCTGATAATTTTGGCGGTCACCATCGTGGGTCATCCCGCCATTCTGCGATGTCGGTCGTCACCATTATGCTATTCGCATTGACCACCCTGCGTAACCAGCGGTCACGCGCCGTCTGGTCGGTCATCTTTGCCGACTACCATCGTCGGTTGTCGGTAGACCATCGCGTGGCAATCTCGCTGGTCACCACCATCGTCGGCGGTTATCCGCCAAACCCGTCGATTGCCGCCGACCATGGCCGACCACCATCACCGTCGACCCGTCTGCGGTTATCGTCTCTTGATCGCATCGGACGGTCGGCGAGTGCTTGGCGCTCTTTCGTGGGGAAAAACGGCGTATGTCAGCGGGCGCGATCGCCCAAACCCGGACGGTCACGAGTATAGTTGGCGCCTCTTTCGAGAAAATTGTGAACGATGTATGTACCACGAGCCTTGATCGCCTCCGAATCTGACGGTCGGCGAGTGAGTTGACGCTCTTTCAGGAAAAGCGTAGACCACGGCGTATGCCGTGGCGCGATCGCCTCCGAACCGGATGGTCCGGCGAGTACAGTTGGCGCCTCTTTCGTGGGAAAATCAGACCGACGATGTACCATGGGCTCTCAAACCGGTCGGTCCGGCGAGTCATTGATGCCTCTTTCGAGGAAAAACTATAGACACGACGTATGTATCGCGGGCCTTGACCACCTCCAAATGACCTTCTCTCAAGAAGAAGAGAATGTGCCTTCTCCCTTGGCTCTATGGGCATTTTTATAGACCGTTTAGGGGCAAAAGGGTAAAAAAAGCGTCCAAAATCGTTCAAAACTGCCCAAAATCATTCAAAATCGCTCAAAACGGGCCAAAACGGGTGAAAACGGGCCAAAACGGACGTTTTCGCCCTCATGCCTTCAGCGAGCGTCTTATGACCGCCAACTGACAACCACCTGCGTTTCGCAACCGCCCGCTCAATTCTGCGTGACGAACTTAGGCCGACGCAGCCATGATCAGCGTCGCGACCAGCGCCCGGCCCGTTCGACCATTATACCGGCCAGCTCGCCTCCATGACCCGTCGACCCGTCGGCCGACGTCGACCCAGCGTCGACCCGTCGTTCAGCTTCACAGCCCATTTGGGTCCCTCGCGACCCGTTCGGCCATTCGCCAAAATTAATGACCCGTCCGACCTTTCCACCCGTCAGTCTATTCACCGACCCATACATGCCGCACTTTCTTCAACCGCTGCCCTTGACCAGTAATTTCTTGCAGCCCGTTCTGCGTAATCCAACCCAAAACCTTGTGCAAGCAGTAAATGTCCGCATGGGTCCATAACCCCGAAATCTTATAGCGCCAGCATGCATCCGGCCTTACCGTGGTCATGGTCTTATGCTCCGTGAAGATATGTTTTCTCAAATATATGGTTGACCACCGCAAATTTCATTGAAGAATCTGCTATTTTCAAATATTGACATATATATTTTTGGATGATTGAGATAATATCATCCAAAAAATAGAACTGATATGACGAAAATTCCACTAGTCGACCGAATCTTGGCGTAGAAAGTCGATCGTGAATCAATCGAGATCAGCGTTTATTATCAATCGACTCTTAAACATTGAGTGTTTATAGTCAAATCGCGTCTTGTGAGCATCTAACAAGCCCAAGATATCATAATTGACATCATTTGAACATTCAAATACACAATACATCATATGATCAAGGGGATCATTTTGAGCCATCGGATGAAGTGGAGTAATGCGGTTTTGCATGTATTTACAGAGCGTCACTCCTCTATAAATAGCCCTTCATTCCTCATATGAGAGGAGGCCAAGCAAAAGAGAGGAGAGAGCTCTAAAGCTTGAAAATCCTCCAAGCACAATCCTGCCACCACTCGAAGGTCATCAACCACCGCCTCTGATCCTCGCTGTCGTCAATCTTTGTCGATCTCCATCATGACGACCTTCATCGTCAGTCGATGTCCCTTGCAGTTCACCATCGCATACCACTTGCTTACAACACGACTATATAGCTATTGTTGTCGATTTTGGGATTCCATTGTTAGCCCTTCTCATAACAATGTAATCCGTTATCGGAAAACTTGTACTCAAAATAAATATATAGTGGAAGCTTTTTTTTTGGGCTAGGCCAGTAATTTTTTCCCTCTTTTGAGATTTTTCATGTAAAATTGAGTTTTCTTGTTCACTCTTTAAATACCATTATTGTGTCTTTTTTCACGACAAAGCTAAGGCATAAACTTTTACTATCTGCTGGTTTTCTACATAATATAAAATAATCTTAAAAACTTAAAGAAGCATTTACATACATAGCACACAATTCTTATATATTTGAATATCTAATACTTAAATTTTAATTTTTATATAATTGCATCTAAATCTTTAAACTATTGCGTGCCAGAAAATTTGTAACGGTAAAATAAAATTTCACTCCTTAGCTTCTTTAGGAAATCCAGCAAACAAGCATATTATTGAAAAGAGAATAAGAAACTTTAGAATTTTTATGTGGAAAAATCCTAGAAGAGGGGAAAAATCACGGGGCCTTAGTGCTTCTTTATATCTGCTTTGGAGTATAGAGTTTAAGTCTTCTAGGATTACAGTATGTGAGAAATCCGATAATGAGTTCCATAATCAAGTTACAATAATAACTATTCATAGTTGGTATGCGGTTGTTGGCGGCGGCAATGACAATTGTGGCGTCGGCGATGATGGTGATAACGATCTTGAACTTTTAGCTCTCTCCCAGCCTTTCTCCCAAGTTCGCCTCTATCTCCTTCTCCCCTGACAAGAATGAGGTTCTATTTCTAGGATTACGAAAGAGATTTTGATCATTGTAGCCAAAATCTCAAAACACTCCGGACGGTATTGATTCATTTGATCATAGATATTTTTTTGATGATTTGATTTAAATGACCTTCGATCTGAGTGATCTTAGGCTCGTTGATTCGACTATTGCCTCACATCAAATTTGAAAGTCATTTGATCATTCAATTAGTGCCAAATTTCAAATGTACTTTTGAGCGATTTGAGCTTCATTTAGCGATTTTGACGATTTTAGTATTGTTGGACTCATCCATCATTTAATTTGATTGAATATATACTTTAACTTGAAATCCATGCTTGATTTATAAATTTAGAGTGATATATCAACTATATTAATGAAAAATTCAATATCATTAATTTTCTAAAATAAAATACATATTTTTATGCATATAAAATGAAAATTTTGTAAATATTAAATTTTAGATATTATATATATATATATATATATATATATATATAAGAGTTGTGATATGTATGTAGATCATCCAAAATTGAAACAATAAGTCTAAGTCACAGAAAATTTAAAGGCATTTATCTTAAATATAATAAACCTGAGAGGTTAACATTTTTACCATTCATGAATATAGAAAATACACAGAGGACAGCATTGCGTGAAGTTATTAGGCGACAAAGAGGAACAATACTTATATTCTTATATGGACAAATAGGGATCCTTATATGGCCACGCATTACAGCAATGTTATAACCATACATATATTATAAATGTTAAAAAATACACGCTGACGTGATTATCGAACCATACAAGCAACTACAACACATAAATAAACAAAATATTTCTTGTTAAATAATGTTAACTCAAGATGTAAGATGATTAATGCTTCTTAAACAGCATGACAGTTCTTTTTATTTCACAAGATCTTAAATATTTCACAAGATCTTTTTATTTCACAAGATCTTAATTATTGTCTTGTAAATTATATTACTATGTTTTTATATTTGACGAAAAATACCTTGATGATCTAATAAAAATATTTAATATCCTAAGCTAAGTTTTAATTATGACATCTTTATCTACATGTTTTCAAAAGTTTTATTAAACTAAAGAAATACCAGATTCAACTGAGATGTGATGACATGGGAAAGCTTTTCAGATCCTTACGCTTCAATCTCTTGTAAACTAATCGCCGCCCCACTCTCTCTCTCTCTCTCTCTCTCTCTCTCTCTCTATCTACCTATCTGCCAGTATATATATCTACTTATGAGAAAACTGTGTCTCACAAGACCCGTTACACATCAAACTAAATCTCCAAACTTTTAGTCTTTTTGTTTCTCTTATTATGGCTCCCAAAGTTGTTCTTCTTCTGTTCTCTCTTCTGATGTGGTACTCACCAACCTTCGATAACTTCGAAACAAAATCTAAAGCCTCTTCTTTATATGGCTCCAAGGCTCATCCAGCTTATTTTGATAAATTTGAAGGAGAGGAAATTATCCCCCTTCTGCTTGACACTGAAGGGTTAACAATGAAGAGCTTTGATCAAGTAATTGGAAGATCTCAGGCTAACGACGATCCTATAGTTATTAATGTTGATGATTATGGTGCAACAGGTGATGGAGCTGATGATACTATGGTAAATCCAATTAATGTTTGCTTAAAGTACTATATATAAATATATATATTAATTTCATTCAATAATTTATATATTTTCAGGCATTTGAGAGGGCATGGAATGCAGCATGCTCCTCCACCGGCCCTGCTTCTCTGGTGGTGTCAATTAGCAAGACTTATCTCCTTAAATCTGTAACTTTCTCTGGCCCTTGCAAATCAAACGTTTCTGTAATGGTGAGGAGGACTCCATCAATAATACCTTATATATATATATTTGTTATGAGCAGACATTTATGATCACAATGAAATTTCAGATCCAAGGGACGATTGAAGCTTCCTCGAACACATCGGATTGGAATAGCAAGAATAGAAGTATATGGATACTCTTCAGCCACATAGAGAATCTCATAGTGGGAGGCGGAGGCACTATCAACGGTAATGGGCAGGTTTGGTGGCAAAAGTCTTGCAAAGTAGATAAATCTCAAGTAAGTTTTAATTCTTTTTAACTTATTTAATTAACTAACATTAAGTTCCTCTTAATCTTTGCATATCTGAGAAATTATTAGGGAAGAATAGCTCACGTTTTTTTTTTTTTATGTTAATTACTAAAATTTTGGATTATAGTCATACTTGTTTAAGAACGATACCAAGTATTAATTAATAGTTACATTTAATAAAATTACATTAATTAGCATTTTTATAATGTAGCAACGTTATTTTCTTGAGATTGTGAGTAATGATAAAAGTGTTTATAATTAAAAAGAATTGTTTAGTCATTTCTTCTAACAAAGAGAAATGTTTTTCATGCCCATAAAATCAACATTTTCAGCTTAATTACCTTAAAATCAATATTTTTTATTGATTAAATGCAAGTCTAAAGATCAATTACAAATAAAGATGATACATACAAGCCAGCTATATATCAACTTTTATGTAAAGAATTGATGAATATTAAATCTAAAAGAGGTTATAGGCCACACTTAAACTAAAAAAAAAAAGTTATTATTTAGCAATATTTTCATTTTCAACAATATGTGAAGAGCTTAATGTAGCGTATATTATTAGTCTCTATTTTGGTTGAGTCAGTTAATCACAAGATTATTATAAAACAATGTTTACAAATATAAAACCAAAGTTCTAAAGAATCGTGACCTATACTCACTTAAGAATTTTTAGCCTCTTTTATTTAATTTCCATTTTATAAATATTAGCGCACGCAAACATATCGATGGCTAATATGATTTTCTTGTTTTTGATATTTCAGCCATGCAAGGATGCTCCCACGGTATGTTTTTGCACAGATATTATATAAATTCATTTAAAATTCTAAAAAAATATTAAAAGTTGAACAAAAATAGAAAATAATTTGTACAATTACAAATGAATGCAGGCCTTAACTTTCAATTCATGCAAAGACTTAACTGTTGCAAATCTGAACGTGAAAAATAGCCAACAGATTCACATCAAATTCGAGAAATGCAGCAATGTTACAGCCTCAGCCATCAGCATTGCTGCACCAGAGAAGAGTCCAAACACAGATGGAATTCACGTCTCAGAAACTAAAAATATACAGATAAATAATTGCAATATCGGAACTGGTAATTAATATATATATATATATATATACACATTTGCATGTTTTTTGTTAATATATGAAATTATAAGCAGGTTCCGTTCATCGACAGACTATCAGTAATCTGAAAACAATAGCAGTTTAACTTTAATGCAAGTAGCTTGCCGATTTCCTCTCGCCCAGTTGGTAAGAGGTGTTTATCTGACAATGAACTGATCGCGAGTTAGAGAATTGGCAAGAGACGAACTTTAATGCCAGTAGCTAACTTCTATATTAAGCTTCATTTGTTTGCTTTAAACTAATTAGAAACTTTGCTTTGAAAAATGGTGAGATTAGGTTTCATCGTTTTGTTAGAAGTAATTAGCAGTTTAGCCACGCCTTACTATGAGGGGAGTGTAGCTTCTATTTATGAAAGTAAGGGCAACTGAATTGCTTCAAACTGAAATATTTGTTCTAAAAATACTGACATAATTTATTAGATTTCTTAGATGTAGTTATATTTCCCTATAAATATTTTTTAAAAATTATTCAAAAATGTCAATTTTAATTTTACTTTCATATATATATATATATATATATATATATATATATATATATATATATATATATATATATATATTTAATCGATGGAGTTTACAGGTGATGATTGCATCTCAATTGTAAATGGCTCTCAAGGTGTCAAAGCTACGAACATTTTTTGCGGTCCTGGCCATGGTATCAGGTGCTAATTTAATTAATTCCACAATAAAAATAATATTCTATAAAAAATATTTAATAAAAATTATATACCTAATATGTATTTCATATGTAAAATAGTAAAGTATATATTTTTATTCGAAAAGAAAATTTTATACTTATTTTGAAAACGGTGCTCTTATATTTCTACCAGCATTGGGAGCTTAGGAGCAAAGAACTCCGTAGCTCAGGTCTCAGATGTTACGGTGGACACAGCGCTGCTTCGTGGCACTACAAATGGAGTCCGGATCAAGACATGGCAGGCAATTCATAATAACAAATCACCACTTTTAAATTTTTTTTTTATATCATAATTTCATTCTTTTAATAAATTCAATTTTTGTATATATAATCATCACTCTTAAAAATATATTTTGGGACATTTACATACATACCACATAATTCTTATATATTTACATATTAAACACTTAAATTTTGATATTTATATTTATAACATTTAAATATTTAATATCATATCAAAATTATTATTATTATTTTTTAAAATAATATCTTTTATGTATGGATAAGATATTAGATAAATATAAATTTTAAGTATTATATATGTAAATATATTAATTGTGTGGCGTGTAGGTGAATCTTCTATATATATTTTATCTACACTCGTTCAAATGAGCCCTTGTGTCATCTAATATTTAGTTGTACCTTAAGCAATTAATCTGTTTTTGCAGGGTGGAAAAGGCTATGCAAAGAACATTATATTTGAGAATATTGACGTAGATAATGTCAAAAACCCAATAATCATTGATCAGAATTACTGCGACAGACAGAAGAAATGTAAGCAGCAGGTAATTACCATCACATATATATATCATGTAATATTCTCATCATATGTTCTGAAAAACTATGAAAGTTGCGTAAATGAATTAACTACGCAGAAATCTGCAGTACAAATAAGCAATGTTCAGTACAAGAATATTAAGGGAACAAGCGCTTCCAAGTTTGCAATAAATTTTAACTGCAGCAAGAGTTTTCCATGCGACGACATAGTTTTACAAGACATCAACATAGTGTATGTTGATGATTTTGAAGATGCTGAAAGCTTCTGCCAAAATGTCAATTGGACGATGGAAGGAACAGTGATTCCGCCACCATGCAATCTGAATTACGTCGATGAATATGGCCTCCGGTACTCTGGCAATCTTGCATACATGGCTGATGAAGATCGACGTATTTATGCATTAATTTAATGTATATCTTTAAGTGCATATCTTTTTACTTTAATTATGGATTATCTTACTAGGCATTTATAGAAGGATGCAACTTGTATGCTTTTGCTGATGAAATATATTTTTCTTGTTGATAAGACTTGAATTATAGAGGTCAACTTTAAAGTAAAATGTTTCCTTTAAGTATATCCAAAACTGAATATATGAAACGTAATTTTAATTGTAGAAGATCTAGTGGTGTGGTTGTGACATTGAATAATCAAGCACATTAAAAAGAGTGAACGTTTTAGATATCTCGGATCTATAAACAAAATGATAATGAAATAGATGGGGATTTTATTTGTAGAATGCTAGTTGGATGGTCGAAGTGGAATGCATCTAGCCTATTTTGATAGAAAAGTGTTGCTTAGACATAAGAAAAAAATTTATAAGATGGTGGTAAAACTTGCAATGATTTATGGCGTAGAATGTTGGTTAGTAAAAGAGAAGTATAAACTTAAGTGTTGCAGAAATGATGATGCTTGGGTGGAAGCATGGCTTTATTCTTAGAAGACAAAATGTAAAATGAATATATACCAGTGGCAGATTCGAGAGTCTCCTAAGATGGTTTGATCGCATAAAATTTCATCCATTTGATGACCCAATTAGGCGAGTAAATGTATTAGATTCGACCTATGTTAAGAAAGACAAAGGTAGATCTAAAAAGACTCGGTTAGACAATATATATTATTTTATTAATATTAAATGAGAATTTGATACTTGATATAACACAATGGAGAAGAATGATTCATTTAGTCGGCCCCACTTAGTGGGATAAAGGCTTGTTGTTGTTGTTGTTGTTTAAGCGCATATCTTTTTACTTTGATTATGGATGTTCTTGCTAGGCATTTATAGAAGGATGAAGCTTGTATGCATTTGCTCATGATATATATTTTTCTTGTTGATAAGAGTAGAGAGGGAGTTCGAGAGAAACTTGAATTATAGAGGTCAACTTTAAATTCAAAAGGTCTTCTTTAAGTATGTCCAAAACTGAATATATGAAATGTAATTTTAATTGTAGAAGATCCAGTGGTGTGGTTGTGACATTGGATAATCAACCACATTAAAAAGAGTGATCGTTTTAGATATCTCGGATCTATGTTCAAAATGATAATGAATTAGATGGGAATTTTATTAGTAGAATGAAAGTTGGATGGTCGAAGTGGAGGAATGCCTCTAGCCTGTTGTGATAGAAAAGTATTGCATAGACTTGAGAAAAAAATTTATAAGATGGTGGTAAGAATTGCAATGATTTATGGCGTAGAATGTTGGCTAGTAAAAGAGAAACATAAAAATAAATGTTGCAAAGATGATGATGCTCTGGAGGATGAATGACTTTATTCTTAGAAGACAGATGCAAAATGAATATATACGTGAAAATATTGTAGTAGCTTCAGTGGTAGATAAGATTCGAGAGAGTCTCCTTAAGTGATTTAATCACATAAAACGTCGTCCATTTGATTGACCCAATTAGGCAAGTAAATGTATTAGATTCGACCTATGTTAAGAAAGATATATGTAGATCTAAAAAGACTTGGTTAGACAATATAATAAAGATATCATTTTATTAAGATTAAATGAGAATTTGATACTTAATATAACACAATGGAGAATAATGATTCATGTAGCCGACCCCACTTAGTGCGATAAAGGCTTGTTGTTGTTGTTGTTGTTATATTAGATAGTATAAAAAGTTCGGAATGTTATCTCTTCAAGTTTGTTATGACAATGATTTGAAATGTTTGTAAAGTATAAAATTCATGGAGGTCTTGTGACCTCTAAAAGTCTTTAATTTGTGGGACATTTATTTTAATAGATTGTTTTAGAAAAAAAATGAAATTTTAATAGAAAATGATATCATATCATTATTATTTTCTAATGGTCGCAAAATGAGTTCCTATGTCTACCTCGAATTCTTGTACATGGTTCTTATGAGACTTTAATTTACGAGCCTTTTGTGGCGTTAGATTGCTCATTGGAAGATGAATAATTCAATATTAAGATTGTGGCCTATTGTGATCATCATTCTTTGGAACTACTTTTGATCACTTTCTTTCAATTTTTTTTTGGTTGATCCAATATTTAAATCACAATCCATCAATTTTGTTGGGTTTATAGCATTAAAATATTTGAAGTGATGCATGGCATTCACTAATCATATGTTTTGCTAATGTTAGTGTTTAACACATATTAATATCAAACTTCCATCATATGCTACTAAATTTCTTGATGGTATGAGCTAATTGATCAGGATGGCTTAAGAGTGGGAATAATTAATCATTATAGTAATATTATTGTTAAAATTATTATTTTTAATAACTATTGTGAATTTTATAGATAGCCAAAATAAAGTTATAAGAAGCTGCCCCCAAGTTGGCCCTATATCTACTAGAGTATGGTAGCTATAATAAAAATATTATTCTATTTTTTTTTCAAAAGATAGAAAATTCTCTAATACTCATATCTACATTTTCTTTATTAATTTAATAAGTTATTTTTCTTATTTTGCAGATAACTTCAACAACTTGACCATGTAACTTTTTCATACCTTTGCTTTGCAAAAAGTTCTCATAATTTTACTTGCTATTTTTCTTGTTAATTGCTTTTTAAAATTGTTATAATGAAAGTTGAATTTTAATAACCAATTCTCTTTGAATATGATAACTATAGAAAAGTTATTTATAATTAAAAATAATACAAAAATATAATATACATAAGTCCTTTAGGAAATTCAACTAATTTTATAAATAGTTACAACAACCACTAAACATATTCTGTCTCTCTTTATCTTATAGTTGCATTCCTTTTTTTTATTTTATTTTTTTGAAAAATTTAACTTTATATGCCTTATGATATATGTAAGTGGCAAAATATGCTCTTTATGTTTATTTGAAGAAATTTATTAGAAGTTCATTAAAACAAAGTCCATGCAAAAGAGAGAAGATTTATGTTGAGAGAGAGAGAGAGACAAACTCATCTCATGAGCTAAAGGAATTAGTGCACAAATTTCTAAAATGTATGATAAAGCAAATGCCCTTGATGTTAATATTTCTATTAGGACTAATTTAAACTTCTACAAATGCAATTTAAATAAACTATATAGCAGAATTTCTATGCTAATAATGGAATCATTTAGCAGTAGTTAAAATTGTTGCTAAAATCTCATATAATCACATGCTTCTTAACCCAACCCTCCTTATTTTGAAACAAATCGACTAGCTAGGACTCCCTACCATTTTGCTTCTAAATTGTGATTAGTGCCTTTATACACCTCCCCTAACACCCCATCACACCCTAGTTATTTTTTCTTAGTTACAAAATGACATAACCATGACTCCCCCTTTCTTATACTCTCTACCTCATATAACTCTTAGCTTCAAGTATCTACACACAACCTCTACCACCCCATTGTCCTACCAACATCAAAATGGAGCTCTCAGTTTTTGCCCTCATCATCGACAGGCCACTCCCATCCTTATTTTGTCCTTCAAAGTCAAGAAGAATAATTTTATGTATATATATGCTTCAACTATAGATACTTGCTCGATGATTTGTATTATTTTAAAATTTTTTGCAACTTAATTGATTATTGATTAATATTAGTTAAAATTTTCTTATGTTCTCTCTTAATATATGACTTGATCAAATGGTGTGCACAATTGCACATGCCTTTCAAATAATATAATGATGAATAGACTATCGTTCTCACGAGGATCTTTCGTAGAATTTTTAATTAAGTTAATTACTAATCTTTGACAACCCTATTTTTTTTTTCCGACCAAGTTTAATTTGCAAAAAAAGGTTTAAAAGACTTAAAAAATTACAAAAGTTATATTTTTGAAAATAATTTTTTTTATAATTTTTTAGAGAATATACTTTGAATTTATAAAAACCTTGATTGTGTTTTATATACCTAGTGAATAAGAGTTTAAAATTTTGTAGATGTCAAACAGAGGCATAAGTATCATATCATTTATGCCTAGATCAATAAGACTTGATCACCACAATTAATTAGTTATATGCTTATAATTTAATTAAAATAAGTGATTACATTAAAATTATTTCTCTTATTCAATTTCAAATATTTAAATATTATATATCTATGTATATTTAAAAGATTTGTTTACTTTTTTTATTTGTTCCATTAGGCTTTAATATCTCTAGATCATACTTAATTTTTAACATTACAATTGGCCATATTACAAGTAAATGAAGCATAGATAAAAGTAAAATAACTTTAACATTGACGAACAAATAATCTTCTTATATATTAACTCACATTGTAAATAGTACACAAATTAACATAAGATAATCATAAACTTAGAACACTATTATTTAGTTACTCATTATACATAGTAGATATAACATTGACATGTCAAAAATATATATGAACATCTAAGAAATATTAAAAGAAAGAAATAAATGAGCTCAATAAAGTTTTCTAAGTTTCTCTTAATCCAATTCTTCCGCCTCCCAATATGAATTCCCCTTCTAATGGGTCTACTCCTCTCTCTTTAGTCTTCAACACAAACATCACATGAACATTGAACTATACAGAACAATTAAAGTCTTACTCTCTAATTGACACAGTAAACATTCACACTAGTCATGGTACTACACACTTTGTCAAAACTCTTTCCCTAAGCATATCCCCTCCATTTTATAACAATAGATGTCTCCTTGTAGTTGTTCCCATGTATTTTCAACTAACTCTTTTAAACCACTCTAACAATGTCCTTGAAATTACACATAATTGTTCTACTGGGCCGTTCTTGACGATGCAATGATTAGTTCATGAGGCAGTTTTGTATCTTTGACTTACTATAAAGACCTTCTGGAATCGCAATACTGCTCCTTTGGCTCCTAGGGTCTCTTCTCACTATCTTAAGATCTTTTATGCTAAAACTTCTCTAAATCCTAGTGCCATGATGCTAACTTTCCAGCGCCAAGATATCGGGCTCTCTATCTCTAAGCTAATTTTTAAATAATACGGTGTTACAACATTGGTCATCTAGTGCCTTGGCTCTACACTTATTATCTTTGAGTGAAATTAACGCTTCTTTATGCTCTTTTAAGAGCCATGGTGAAGCAAATGCAACACATAAGTACCAGGATTTATGTCCAATAAACCTAATTTCTCTTCTTGTTGTGCCACGACACTGGCTTCTTAGCATATAGGCATTGTTCTTCATGTCTCAACTGTTCTTTTTTCCTCTTTATAGCATTGCGTTGCTGCCTTATGAACTTTTGAGGCATCAAACTTCAAACTTTATATTTTTTTCCTTTTAACTTTAGTTAGAAAATTCCAATTGAAACCATCAAAAATAAATTGAAATAACATATTCTAACATTAATTAAGCGTGTGCTCACACACACACACACACACACACACACACACTATATATATATATATATGTCTATCAATATGACTTTTCATTTTTTTTCCATTGCTTGATTGCCAATATCCTTACCTTGATATTGATAAAGTAGTAGAACCTTTCTTTTATCATAATGTTACTTGTGCATGTATACCTTAAGATAAGCTATAATTCTTAGGTTCATAATATTGATCGATGCATCAAAATCAATAAGCACTCAATTCAATATAAAATTATTAATATTTATTTTGATATAAAGTACAAGATTATAGTTTAAAGTTCCTAAAAGCAAATCATCATCTGAGAATATGATCCTAGGTACCACTTTAAAGTATGGTGTTTAGTGATATTAATCAAACATTGGTGCTTGATGTTTTCCTAAAAGCAAATCATCCTTTAGAAATATTGCAATTAAAGCAAGTATGGTCAAATATACATATTTGTTATTCTAATCAAAAGCTATATAAAATTGAATATTCATTGATGGATTAGACATATATTTGCTAAATCGGAGGCAAGCTAAATTCAATAGGAATGAAATCTCTTAAGAATCCTAATAAATTCGGTTATCATTGGTTTAGATTTCTATCTTTTACTCAGGGATTTATATTAACTTGAACTGCATCTTATAAAAATTAATTTCTTTATATTTTTCATCTATCATGGATATGATGCTAGCACATTCAAAAATATAAATTAGCAATCTCAAGACAAAACTTTCATTTAGGATGTTGAACCTAGTTTGAATCATATTTGAACATCTTTTAAATAAGTTTAAACATTATTCTAATATAATTTGAACCTCTTTAAATACCCTCAAACTTTTTGATTTTAAATTTAATAAGCTCATATGTAATCTAATAAAGCTATGCTTTTGTTCAAATGTAGTTCAAAATTTATCTTTAATTATTTTCAAATAAATTTTTTTAGGTGAAACAATCATCAATATTCTTACATTGTATAGTGCTTAAAGAAATGAAGACAACAAACTTGGTTGAACCTTTAATGTGAAATAGAGTAGAGGGTTAATTATTCTAATTAGTGTTACCCTAAAAAACTTATAAATTTTTTTACACATGGTAACAAAGATGGATAAGAACCAATTTAGTTTGAAATTAGATGTGATGTGCTATTTTGGTGGAGCACAATCCACTTTATTAATTTCTCTAATATAAATCGAGAGAGAAGTTGATCTAGCATTCTTCATCAGTGAAATTTATATACTTATTCAACACCATTCCCTATTTTATGTGGTAAATGCTCTAAAGAAAAAATTTTCAATTGCAAGTGTGAAAGTTGTAAGATTATATGAAAACTTATATGTTGAAAATGATGATGACTCAATGGATGATTTATTACTAAAATTCTTATTAAAGATAAAAATTGTATCGAGTGATGCAACTAAAACTAATAAATAATTGAATTCTTTTGAATCTACATTACCCTAAGTTTAAAACACATGGATAATTCCAATTCCATAATGGTCAATGCCTAAAAGTATCTCAATTATAATGATTACTACTACAAAGATCTCATGATCAACTTTATTGTTTATGAATATATAGAAGTTGAGAAAATATTTGAGAGCAAATGTAATATGAAGAAATCACATCTATTAGTAAAGAAGAAATATTTTGAACTCAAGATGAAGAAATTATGGATAGACATTTGGTGCGTTTCTTGTACCTCAAAGAAATTTCATAGAGCATGAGGGCTAAAAAATTGGCAAATCTAGACATGTTTGATATTTGAAACTATGTATAATATTACACTTGTTGTTTAGATGTTAGAGGTAAATACTATCAATAAGCTTAATCATAGCTCATTAAACACACAATTAAGGAGAAGCCTATTAAATCTAATCTAAATTTGAAGCCAAAGATAAAAATATTTAATCTTAATAAAGACTATGAGGTTGGCTTATCATATTAGAAGGCATGCGGTGTCATAAGCAAGCTATCAACTAGAATTCTTTAAGAAATTATCATTATATCATTAAAGAGTCAATAGGATTTGTGGAGAATCTAGTATGTATTTTTTTTTTGCAATCATATTTGTATTTTGTGCATTATTTCTAGAGATACATCAAGCTTATACTCATCACATTGTGATGAATATCATGATAAAGTTTAAAATCAATAATTATTATGAGGAAAATCATTTGGCCTTCAAAAGCTTATATAAGAATTTCTACCTATATTATTAAAATTAGAATTTGGAATTCATCCATTATTGCCTACTTAGATCGTGAAGTGAGTTTTTAAAGGTGGATGTATGCTTTTTTTTTTTTTTTTCATTTGATAATTAATGTTTTGGGGAGCTTTAATAATATTATAAAAAAAATATGTTTTTTTAATGTTTTAATCTTCTTGTTGAAGTTCTTAAGATATACATCATAATGATGGTTCTTTAAAGGACCATAATAAATTTTAGAATCACTTTATTTAAAAAGATCGAACAACTATTAAATAAACTCTTAGCCACTGCTTAAGCATTAATTATTTATTCAATTAGCCAACAAGAACAACATGTGCATAGTTCATGATCAACATATTAGTGGCTATAACTTATACTCCATGTTTTATATTCATCAAGTAAGATTAACTACATATAGTGAAAATATATATATCTGATAAACAATAAAGAGACATAAGAGATTCTAGGAGAAGTAAAAGCTATTATCATTTTGTTATCAATAGTGAAACCTAAGAGTCATTATTTAAAGAAAAATATAAGATCTTAAAGCATGAAAAAGAGAAAAAATTTGAAGGTTATTTTTACAAATATAAATATATGATGGTCATATTTATGTAAATACCTAGAATATAAAGTCAAATTTGTTATATATATATATATAATTTTCTTAATTACATTAAAATACACGCATAAAATAAATTTTACTTAAAAAATAACAGTAATAATATTTTAATTTAAATGTTAAAATTCAAATATTATATAAATAGAAATTAATAAGATATGTCTGTATTATTATTATTATTATTATTATTATTTATTGGGACGCGCTGTATGTTCTTGTTAGTACTTGACCGGAGAGCTTAGGTGCGAAGGGAGGCGGCCCGTGCTCGAGACATTCCTGGAAGCTATCGCCTTCTCTTTTATCGAAACTCGATCTTTGTGGCCAGCGCCTTGATCTCCGATGGGCACGCCGGCGTTCCCCGATCTCGGAAAGCATTGCAGTGTCGAAGACTGCAACCTTATTGACTTCCTGCCCTTCACCTGCGACCGTTGCGACAAAGTAAGTCGATTCCCTTCGTCAATTATTGCTTCTTAGAGCTTGGTTTTTCCTGGTTGTTTTGCTTCCTTTTGATTTAATTCCGCTGCGTTTCTCCATATTGATAGTCGAGGCTTTCTGTTATTTGTTCCTATGTTTTGGTTATAAGATTTATAGATATGAAAGATGATCGCATGGCAGATGGCCTTACAAAGTCGGCTTCTTTTTTGGATTTCCCTGGAAATTATCGAATGTTCAGGATGGCATCGTCCCGGGTTACTTCTTTAGTATTTGTTGGAAGCGTCATTTACATGGGTGTCTTGTTATAAACATTGTTATCTTTCAGCAGCAGGAGTTTTGGCTCTTTAATTTTTCTTATTTCCCATCATTATGAGAGATTATCTGATATTAGATTTTGGGGAGTTTGATTCTGTTGAATTTGGTTGATCTTCATGTTATTATTTGCTGGATCTACTGTTAATTTTGGTTTT
The DNA here is from genome assembly GCA_021442155.1 of Cymbidium sinense. NCBI lineage: Eukaryota > Viridiplantae > Streptophyta > Magnoliopsida > Asparagales > Orchidaceae > Cymbidium > Cymbidium sinense. The sequence goes on from CM038225.1 coordinate 110,163,406, forward strand.
TGGCTCTTCTTCACCTTTGAAAGGCAGTGAATCCCAAATCGCAGAGCACAGGGAGAGCATCCTACTTCATTTGAATGTTACTGACTTGTGCAGAAAGTGTTGTGATAAATTGGTTAAATAACCTTCAATGGTCTAATCGTATTGGTTTGAAGCCCAGATTGATTGTGGTACACATTGAAATGAATTTCCTTGATGTGTGATCAAAGTAGATTCTGTACATTTTATTGTGACAACTATATATTTTTGCAGTATTGGGAACACTTGTAAAATTGGATTGTTGCTTGAAGTTATTGTCTATATGATAGCTTACACTTTACTATTTCAGAGAACTTACATGAAATTGCATATAACTACCCTTTGGCATTGTTTGTAAGCTTTTTTAATTTTTCGGCATGGATAATATAAATATGCTTAATTAGATTTGAGAACTTATTTTGTGATAAAGGCTTGTATTGATTGATTTCATTGTCACCTTAATGCAAGATATGATGCATCTAATTGAGTTAAACTGTAACCAATACTTGTTGGATACTTAATAATTGGAGACTAATTGGACATTATATCAAGTATTCCTTTTTAATATTTTTTGTGTTGGATTTTAAGTAGAATAAAATAGTGGATGCTATGTAAGATATGCAAATCGAGTTCTAAAATGGGACTTTTTCAAGAAAAAATGACATTTTCTTGATTGACATGGCTTTTTAGTTTGTGGTATGGACTAGATGAGGAGAGACTCAATGGAGAACTATGGCTCTTCATTATTAGTTGGACCCCATATCTTTTGTTGTTGGTATAATGTATAAAATAACGGCCTCATGCTTATGCATGCTTTTTTGAGAGCTATTGATTCTTGCGGTAGATGCTTTAATAGTCTCTACTAAGTAAGAAATGGTGTATTGGTATGCCTAACACTATTTAGAAAAAGATATCGAAGTTTCATCACACTTTCATTGTAATTAGGTTTAAGATGTGCTAAGATGTTTTTATGGGCAAGTTTATTAAAATAATTAATAATTAAAATAGGTTAATCATAGTGACTAAGGGACCATGAATCTATTAGAATTTCTTGGATTTTTTAAATATTTTGTTTATTGTTTTTATATTTTAAGAAACTTCAGAGTATTTAAAATACATCAAAAATGATTTTATTATAAAATCTATCCTATTCATAATTATTTATAAATTTTCTAAAATTGGAGAGGTTTTTTAATATTTCCATTGATATTTATAAATAAATGCTTTAAAAATTATTATCCATGATACTAATGTATAGGGGTACCTACAATTTTTTTTTGAATTTATAAAAATACCCTTTTGAGTGGATTTTTTTTTAAATTTGAATTTGTTGGAGCCAATTGATATGGCTGTGCCAAAAAACCACAATGTCACACATTGGCTTTTGGTACATACATATATCATTTTTTACATGATCGATTGTGATGCAATTGCAAATTAATATGGACCACACATGACATGTGTGGACTAATTGTTGCTTAGACAAGGTTGAGATGGTCAATGCCCATGGGTTTTATATGATGACTCACTGGTAGAGTGCGATGTGGCACATGTGGTGCTATTATACATTAGTTAGAGTTGACTTGCTAAATACTTGTAGGTCATTTGCATTGATGTGGATCAATGGGAAGGTCATGTGGTATTAGGACCACTCCCATGGTTGAGCCAAATAGCCTTGGTGGTTGACAAGTTGAGGATTGGCCATGTGACATGGTTAGACCTGCTTTCTCCTTGGCCTAAGCTGATTAATTTAATAAGAGTGGAACACACATGCTAACATGATATGTAGGCTTTCCATATGGCATAGTAGGGCCTTCTTAGTAGGACTAACTTGTCTTAGAAAATTTTCATGTCATTATCTACCATTCATGTCACATCTTATTTTGTGATCTTGAAAAGTACAAATAAGAAGTTTGAATAGTATGGCCTTTGTCATCATGTGGAGGCTCAAGTGTGGCCACTATAGAGGCCTAGGCCTATTTGTAATCTCTAGTTGAGTCAAACGTAGGCCTTGTTTGGCTCATAATATTTATGATTCCTCTAAAAAACATAAGTGGTGTTGAAGCAGCCAATGGCTTGGGGTAATCGCTGAGAATTAGGGAACATTGTTGAACTCTTGTGAGAAACAATTATCTATGATGGGAGAGAGAATGGTACATCAAAATTATAAAGGATTTGTATAAAAATGAGTTTCAAGTAAATTTAGGATTGATGAAAACGTAGAAGATATTGATGGTGCAGAAAAGGATATTTGGATTGTGTGATATTTGTATGGGACATGTTATAAGCTTGGAGACAGTATAAGTTTTGGTGGAGCATAATTGAGCTTCTTGGGGTTTCGGTGATCAAGGCTTAAGGATAATGCCATAATGAAAATTGGTTTAATTTTATCTCAAACCTTAAGGTTTGGTTGCTGAATGACGCTAACATTTTGGTTGAAAAGTAAGAAAATTCCACAGATTTCAAATACAAGATTAGTGATTTGAATTCGCCGGATAATTCCAAACACACCGCCAATGTAAATGTACGGCGGCGTGGCGTCGGCCGTCCGCCGTCGGCACCGCCGCCTCACGCCAATGTCAAAACCTTCGATTTTACATTACATTTTTAACCAAACAAAAAAAAAAGAAAGTTATGAATTTGTAAAGTTCTCAACCAAACAACTATAAAGTTATCCTTTTACACTGCATTCCTTTTAGACTGCATTCCAAATGCAGGCAATCAAACAACCCCTAAATATAGATGGGGTGTATTTTTCAAGTACCAATATAATAACTTAGTATTGCTCTTTAAACCAACAATTAATTTAATAACAAAGACTATAGAGGTTGCCTTCATTTGCATAGGACATGATGGATTCTTTTACATTTTAGAGTTGAAGATGGGTCTCTATGATAGAAACCTTAATAAGGTTTACCCATTGTATTTGAATGGCCAATGGATAAGCATGGGATACGATATATCAAACAAAAAGATGCACATCAGGGAGTGACTTAATTGACAATAGTAATCGAACTAAGAGGGATGAGCCTTACCAAAACTTTCAATGGATCTTTATTGAAGCTTTTGGATCTTCTTTCCTTTCAGTTTTTCTTGATCTCCCTCAAATCTCTTGTTTCCTTCTCTTTAATTGTTTTTCCGTGCTTCTTGAGTGTCTACCCTTCTCTTTTATGATTTCTCGAGTAGAGAGAAACTAGAAAGATCAGATAATAAGGAGGGTGAGGGGTTAGGTGGAGAGGAGGTTTTCTGAAATTCTCAATGAGAAACCCACATATGATTGTTTAAAGAAAAGGGTGAGGGGTATGAGCGGGCTTCTTGTATTCATTTGAAATGAGTTGAATTCATAAGTGAAAACTCTAGTATGAGCTATTTATTAAGTTAATAAAATAAGTGAAATGTCTATCCTTAAAACTAAAGATAAGAGGTAATCCTCATTTTGTGCAACTGATAATATATCAAATATGCAAGCTTTCTTACCTTCTTAGCAATTTTTTATTTGGATAGAGCACTTTGAATGCATCTTCTTTCTCCTCCTTAAGCTGTCAACCCCTTCATGTAAGGGAGTGAAATTGTGGATTTTAAAAGAAGCTTCTTTTAGTAGAATTCAAGTTGGATGGTTGAAGTGGAGGAATGCATCTAGCCAGTTGTGTGATAGGAAAGTACTGCTTAGACTCAAGGGAATATTTTATAAGATGGTGGTGAGACCAGCAATGCTTTATAGCATAGAATGTTGGCCAGTAAAAGAGAAGCATAAAATTAAGTTAAGTGGCTTTACACTTAGAGACAAATGAGAAATGATTATATATGTGATTAAGGTTGCAGTAAGTCTAGTGGCAGATAAGATTAGAGAGAGGCGCTTTAAATAGTTTGGTCACATAAAATGCCGATCATTCGATGACACAGTTACGAGGGTAGATGTATTAGATTTGACCTATGTTAAAAAATATAGAAGTAGACCTAAAAGGACTTGATTAGGAAGTATAAAAAATGACATTAGTTTATTATGATTAAATGAGAATGTGATTAGGATACATTGGAGAAAGCGATTCATGTAATCAACGCGTGAGTGGATAAACTTGTTGTTGTTGTTTTTTTTCTCCTTGATAAGATTTTAGCCTATCATGTAGTCTATGTAGAATATTGTGTGCTTCATGTGTTAATACAATGATTTACCCACAAGTTAGAAGAAGAGGAAAAATGAAAAATGTCATTCTCTCCATGGTATTTTATAATATAATAGCAAAAAGATACCAATATCCTTTCAAGTGGGATACATATACCATTTTTTAACGCACACAAGAGATAACAACTAAATTAAATAGCACTAAACACCACATGTACCATTCGGTTTTTGGCTTTAGAATTTATATCCTCATTCCATAACTCTAGTTAAGCCCATTTTTTATTTTTTTATTTTTTATTTATAATGGATGTTCTTACTAGACACTTATAGGAGAATGTGCTTTGGCATATTTTTTTTGTCGATGATATTTTTTTTGTTGATAGGATTAGAGGGAGTTCAAGAGAAACTTGAATTATGGAGGTCAACTTTAGAGTCTAAAGGCTTTCGTTTTAGTAAATATAAAACCGAATATATGGAGTGTTATTTTAGTTGAGGAAGAACTAGTGGTGGGGCTACAACAATTGATAATCAAGTCATTAAAAAGAATGAACTTTTTAGATATCTCAGGTCTATTGTTAAAAAAAAAGTGACGGTGAAATAGATGGAGATGTTATTAGTAGAATTCAAGTTGGATGGTTGAAGTGGAGAAATGCATTGGGCCTATTGTGTGATAGAAAAGTACCACTTAGACTTGAGGAAAAAATTTATAAGACGATGGTGAGACCTGTGATGCTTTATAGAGCAAATGTTGGCCAATAAAAAGAGAAGTATAAAATTATGTGTTGCAAAGATGATGATGCTCAGTGGATGAGTGGCTTTACTCTTAGAGATAAAATGTGAAATAAATACATAGTGGGTAGCTCTAGTGATAGATAAGATTAGAAAGTCTCCTTAGATGGTTTGATCATATAAAATGCCAACCATCCGATGACTCAGTTAGGAGAGTAGTTAGATTTGACCTATACTAAAAAAAAAAAAAGGTAGAAATAAACCTAAAAAGACTTGGTCAAGAAATATAAAAAATGTTCTTATTTTATTAGAATCAAAATAAGAAATTGACATGCAATAGGACAATGGGGAAGATGGATTCATGCACCCCACGTGGGATAAACGCTTGTTGTTGTTGTATTCCATAATTCTAGTATTTTATATAATAGTTCAAATGATACTTAGTGTCATCTTATTCTTATATCTAATAATACCAAGTCTAAGTTTTTTATATTGTAAGCATTTCTATTATTATTTGAAATTTTATTTTTTTTAATTGATGTTTCACCAAGCAGAATTATATCATCTATAAATAACATGCATCAAGGCACTTCATTTTAAAAGTTCTATGTATGCATCTCTATAGTCAATGCAAAATATATGGTCTCAATATCAAGATTTGATATAAACTTACTGTAATTAGAACTAGTTAGTCACTCTAACTACTAACTTCTTAGTGCATCATATATATATCTTTAATAATGGCAACATACCTTTGATACATTTTAATATTGATGCACACCAAAACTATTATCGCGGCACTCAATTTCATGTTTTTCTCAAGATCAATGCAGTTCTTTGTTCTCTATAATTCTCCGTTAATTATTTTAGGCAAAATTTTTAAACTAAGCATGATTAAAACCTTAATTAGCGAATAAGCACGCGTTTTAAAAAAATTTAGAAATAGTACAGCCGCCTGCTTAACGGCTAATTTATCAAATAAAAAAATTTTGACAAGCAGATTTTGATCAGATCGCAAATGCTTGTTATCGAATTCAAATAACTTGGTATCGTTTGAATCGACAAATTGGTCACGACTTTCATGTTGACTGAATTGAGATTGACATCTTACATAAGAAATTTTGATGTATCTGAGTTGAGTTACATTTATGATTTAAATTTCAATATATATATGGCATGCACAAAAGGAACCCTATATATAAGCTCTATTTGTAAAACAAAAGAAAACTCAACTTATAGGATAATTTATGATTCTCTCGCCGAAGTTTTACATAATTTTGTATTATGTATATTTTATATAAAGATAATGACTATATTAATTTTAATGTGATGGATGCTTATTTTTTACATAAATGTGATGGATGCTTATTTTTTAATTTTATATATTTTTTTTTTTTGCATTTTTGTATAGAGTGAATTATTGAATTTTGAATGCTTAGTAGTTTGCATATTGGAGAATTTTGATGTGCTTGTTCGTTATCTTAATGATATTTAAATATTTAGATTATTTTTAAAAAATATAAAAATGTAAAAAACATTACAAATATTTTAAAATAATATTGGTTATGATCACCTATAAGATACTATTGATCCCATAAATTTATTAAATAAAAAATGTGGCTAAAGTATTTAAAAAATATAAAAAGCTAGAACAATGTACATCAAGGTAACATATAATCTACAACTACAGTATGCTAGAGAGTACATCTAATGGCCAAGTAAGGTGCAGGAACTCCCACGGTGAATCGCGGGGCGATCCGAAAGTGATGCGCCGCGATGACATCATCTTCACCGCTGGTCTGTCATCGAGAGGTGTAACATCCGTATCTCCGAATGGTCCGGCCGAAGGTACTATGGGGTACACCGGATGCATCTGCGTGGCATGTATAATGGATGGGTGAGGATAGGAAGAGCCTGCACTGCCAGAAATGGACCGAACATGCCTTCCGGTAGTACGGATCGGTGTGCTATATGGGTAAGTGTATGGACCGACGTCGCATGGACGATGGACTGCATCGAATCTCGTAGTGAAGATTGGACAGACGCATAGGAGCTACTAGCTTCGTCGCATCTCTATACTATCCGATATGTGCATGTCCTTATTAAGTTTCCGATAATTCCTCGTAAGTATTGATCGAATCGGAAATCGCTGTCCATATCTCTCCAAAATAAGCCGAATATATCGGTGTCCAAGATATGTTCTCTCAGGAAAAAAAAAATTATGTTTTATATTAAGCATATAAATTTATGAATAGCAAAAAATTTTTTAACACTTACCATCGCTCTCAAGACGAGGATAGTAGGGTCGGTAGGAGCCCCGAGCATGTATAAGGAGGCCTAGGGATCGATACCACTCATATACCGACTCACGTCAATACAGTGGAACGCACCCACAAAGAACAATGACATCGCGGTTCCGCCTCCCAATATGTATGGGTCGGTGGTAAACAAACCAAATCAACATCGCCTTTCCGTCCATCGACTCAGAAATGAAGGATCTATATGATCGGCATCAACTCAGGTGATAGCCCGAACTGCGAGAACGCGATCGGGAGATACCACGAGCGCTTCCAATGATCAATGGAACCCGAAGCCCAAAATATCACGCCACTCGTGCGGATCTCACGGCCATAAGGTTCCCATATCACCTAATAGTCATATATAATATTTGAAAATTAAAATAATAATAATAATAACCAAAAGTGTAAATGGTGATGCTTTGAAGCAAACCGTCTCATCCCAGACACTCGACATGAGGTTTCATCTCCTCGATAAGTCTCATTCCATCTGCAACCAACACTCAAACCTCCAACTCAACTGTGGGTACTGCAATTAACGTAAGTGCTCCCAAGACCATACCCGCAGAGTGCATATTTTCCACGTTCGCTTGTTGCCTCATTCAGCCTCTATAAGTGCAACAACACGGCTGATCCAATACTGAACCTGCTAAATAATGTCAGATCCTCTAATAATGGTAAGTACTGGAGATGTACCTCTGACCCGGACGTGTCTGGCATGAGGAAGCATCCTATAGTGAATAGTATGTACGCTCTGACATGCATCCAAAACTCAACATCTGACATATCCAAGTACGAATCCCTGAAGAATGTCCAACGCAGCCACCGTAATGGCATGGCCTGCCCCATACAAAACGTAGATGTCGATGTGGCGAATGGGATCGCGTATAGTACGGCTGGATGTCTCCCAATCACTCGCCGCAAATAATCCGCCATGCCATCGTCACCTACAAATGTGGAACCTATAACGGGAGGTCCATCAAACCAATCCGCGATCATACATCCCCGTAGGTGACCGCCATCTCACCGACCGCTAGATGAAATGTGTCTCAGGTGACCACCGCTCCACAAAGCCGTGAGTAAGTGGTGATCTACTGCGACTGGAATCAAAACAGTAATCCAACCTCTAATCCATCCATGAACCGGGCAATTAAGCCATTCACGATCATAAGTAAATGTGAAGCTAGAATCGTCCGCAAGAAAAGAAAGTACATCAAAATTAAGATAAAATGTAAGAAGCATACTTTGCATGTCACGATAGTACAACATACCAAATCGTGACGCTACTCTACGCCACAATTTCGGATGCAGTGGAAAAAATATTCCATGTGGGGTTAATTCAAAAGCTATCCTTTCTCCGCCATATTACCAAAATTTATCGCCAATTTGATACTCAAATACAAAATCATATAAATTAAAATTTGCAAATACCTAAAATGCAAAAAGTAGAAACGTTTTAAGTATCAGGCAATTCAAAATCACGGATACATAGCAGAAAGAAACGCTTTGGTACGTGAATATCATCCCAAAGACAGTATAGAAGACAGATGAACAGATATATATATATATATAAGAACATATATATATATATATATATATATATATATATATATATAATTGTGCAGCAAATATAGCAAAAAATATCTGTTATGTTAAGACTTCTAACGTAATAATCTCTCTTTGTAGAGTGCCCCTCTGAAAGAAATATTTCTCTTCAGTCGCCTAGTGATGAAAAGCCAAAATATTAAAGATTACATAGAGAAAATAAACAAAGTAAAGTTTGAAAATGAAAAGCAGCAGAGATTTACTATCTCTGAATCTAATTGCAGGTATTACGTGAGTATGGCTCCATGGATAAAATAGAATCTCCATCTTTCTGATAAAATGCAATTATTTATATATATATATATATATATATATATATATATATATATATATATATATGTATGTATATATATATATATATATATGATGTTACTCATGGAATATTATTTTTTTGGATTTGCTAATGTATTTTCTTAATCTAGAAATAAGAGATAACTGTGTTCTTGAGAAAATATATCGGTTTTTATTTTTATTTATTGAGATTGGATAATGAACAATAACTTAGCTGATGAAATGCCTAAGAAAACATATATACATACATTTGAAAGTTTAGGTATATAGATATATCAAAAAAAGTTTACATATATTTCATATAATTTTTATGAACTTACATATCTAATACCAAAGTAGAAAATGTACTTGATCAGAACACACTAGCATTTCAAAAAGCCTTCTCGCTTAGGGGAGCAAATTAAGAAAAACAGATTTCCACATAGTAATACAATACATATACTTGAAAGCGAAAAAACAATGCAAAGTGAGTACATGAAGTAGACAATCTGAGTACAAGTAAAACACTAATACTTCACAAAAAAACTAATCGTCTTTGGACAAGTACTTATGCCGGATTTTTGCACCACATTTGCTTGTTCATGATGTTCACCCATGGATTTTGTATATCGGGTCCTAGCCTACCAACCGCCTTACATTTGGTGGTATAAGATCTTGTGTCAATTCGCTAATTTAAACCAACGACGACGGGGATAACATGAACCGTATCAGAGTGTTAGCCTGCATGGAGAAGGAGAAACGACTGTGGTTCATGCACGTCTCCTCAAAGAATAACATGAGGACATGGAATATGGTGTGCGCACATGCGTACAAAACCGTTGACCTCGACGCCGACCTTGAATGAGAGATGACATTGGAAAACGGTATTCACACATTTATCCGTGTGGGATCGAGCATCTTCTTGCTTCATGCTCATTTCCGCAACAGCCTTCACACGCGAGCAAAAGTGAATCATTCGATCAGTCGACGCAGGTCGAGTCTTTTGTTGAAGACCGCCACCGATTGTAGAATATTGAAGTGATGGTAAAACCACGCGTCTCTTTAACACTTGAAACACTCGTTGTGTCATGGGTACCATAACGGAACCCTCATCATGGCATGTCCACTACATCTTGCTAGTCACTCTGCCTTCCGGTTTAATATTCTTGAACCATATAACGTGTGTAAATGTGGATGTCGTTGTACATATACATTTTGGCACATGAATTATAAATGCCCATACGATGCCTTCTTGAAATTTTCCCGAGTGGTAAATTAAATGTCGATGTTGTCATAATCTCACCGATGCGCATTAACCTGTCGACCGAGATAATGCATAAATCGAGTGTATATAATTAACCAAGTCTTCAAAGTCTTAATAAACCTTCAAGATTCATTACATTCGCTTCAACGATCGAAATGCTAAAGAAACAAACCATTATTAGATCGATACCAACAAAGAAGCAAAAATTTCAGATTTCCTGAGAAAAAGTATCATCAAGACTGATCGGCTACGTGAACGCCAACCACTATGGATGGACCAAAAGCCCGTAAAATGCGTCAAATCAATGCTTGCTCAATTGATACACGCTGTGGATAATCGCATAAAACAACCATAAACCGATCCAAATAAACGATAATGATTCTTCAACTCAAATATACTTGTATGGTCTTCCGCATCCCATGCTTTCATATATGAAACTTTAATATCAAACTTTGAATCCATTCAACCAATGATTTCAGGTTTCAAGTCCAACCGACATCCGATACATGTAATAGAACTAATAAATTGGGAGGTGCATTGCATGTCTCTCGATTGAATGTGAACATGTGTGGCCCCGACAGCTTGAAATTATCCAAGCACCACCAAGCCTCTTTTGCTGAGCATGACGCCACAGTGTTAGAATATTGCTATGAATGCAACGACGTGAACCTCGACTTATTAGAATCATGTAATATACTACGTTATTTGTCAACCCCTGCGTAAATTTTGGTCTCTATCATGGAAACACATTCCCTCAAGTAGGTCTGGTATAAAAATTATCTTCTAAGAAAATAATTTGATGGAGACCATCAAAGTTTATTCTTCATCCCATTATTGATTGATTGATTTATTCATTGTTACTAAACATGTGTTCCTCGGGTCGCCGCTTTTATTAGAGTAATCTCTTAATATCCGATGCTGATTTGGATAATTTTCTCGACCTATCTCACCATCGCTATCATCTCAACTAGACCGGCATTGTTCGATCCTCAACCCGCTTTGAGGAGCCACACCAATAATGGTGCTCATCCATGTTTCAAGTTGAAGCTATATGAGGATAGGAGAATGATATGTCTATCTTCACCGCTACATATAAATGTAGGTTAAGTTAATGCCTTTTGAAGATAATCAACCAAACAAATTACCTAATGATTCCTTGGCGTATTGAGAAGTTTTAATTGCCTCGAATTCATCAAAGATAATCGCGCTTCTATCGTGCCATTTCAATTCAATATATAATAGCAATAATATAGCTTGCATTGATGACCCATAGACTTTCATCATTTGTGGCAATGAAAGCACCAAGAAACCTACATATGAGATTAATCAAGTCGAATCAAGCGTTTAGTGACGATGATTCAATCTTGAATACTATTAAAATTAGCGACGAGAATTAATACGATTTTCCCGCCAGATAATAGGGAAGAAATCATCATCACGCTAAGTATACCATAATACACTGTACATTGAACTCATTTTGAATCAAATATTTGTAAAATAGAAATTCAATAGCGACTGCTTTAGTTAAAATTTATAGTTATCTTCTAAAATACAAATGATATTTGATTCTCAATTTTTCTAGCAAAGCCAATTAGCATCATGCTTAATTCTACCGACTGATAGTTTGCTAGCTGGCATTTTGCAAAGCATTACTCAAATATTAGAGCTTAAACCCTTCATTGGTTAAATAAAATATTTGAACAAGGCAAGCAAAAAACAAATAAAAGGCTAGCTTGATCAAATCACAAAGGCTACATCAGAGCAAATCCAAGAGCACAGAGATCCTTCATTTTCAACCATTTTACATCAAAGATGAAGAATAAGAGAGTCTTTTAAATTGATTTAGGTCTTGAAAATAAATGAAAAAGCATTTGATCATAAGAGAAACAAAAAATCCAAATACTAAAATTATTAAAATAAGTTAGATCCACAACATATATACCTAAAAATAACAAAATACATATCACAAATGCATATCACTCGTTTATTTTGAAAAAAAAAAACAGAAAATACCTTTTTCCGGCAATAATTCACGGATCCGGCTGGGCATGGTCTGGATCGAGGCCGGCGGGATCAGGCGGGCGAATGGGGCGATGAAGCCAGCTTGTGCGGCGGAGGGCTCCTGAGAACGAGAACGAAAGAAGTGCGAGGGAGATCGGGTCCCGATCTCTCGGTTCGCTCCTTTTAAAAAAAATTGATTTCGCCTGTTAAACTTAAGTGCCTATTTCTAAATATTTTAAAATGTGCTTATTCAGCCAATTAAGGTTTTAATCATGCTTAGTTTAAAATTTTTGCCATTATTTTAATAAAACATCACTGTCATAGTAGCTCTTTCAATATAAAAGTAAGTTTGTTCTCCAAAATTGATGTAATTCTCTAAGCTAGTTTATAGTTTTATTGTATGACTCTTAAGGTTTATTCCTCAATAGATAGTGAATTTTTGAATATTATCTTTGTAAAAATTGGTTCCAAGATCTTTATATATTGACGTTTATGTGGTACTGAACTCTTAAACTACCATTTCTTGAAAAGTCTGGTATTTTTGGAAACAAGCTGACGAACATATTTTTATCCTAAACATGATTACGTGTTAATATTAGGTTTTTGATGTATATGCCGTACGAAATTTTCATTCTTTTAGGTTTGAGGTAGCATTTGATATCATAGACAGGACACAGGAATAAATCACCATCCCTTCACCTTGTTGGATCGAGATTCTTTCAGGTCAATGTCAAAATACATTTGTTGAAAGAATTACTATCCCTTTATTGATTTGAGATGGATATTTTATTTTTTGTCTCAATAAGGCTAGACTATGTTTTGGTCAACTGAGCTGAATGTATTAAACGGATTCTTATTTTTGTATTTTTTTTTTGGGAGCGTGTGTGTGTGTGTGTGTAACTGTGCCTTTGTTTGATGGATAGGTATTCTGTCTGCAACACAGAAGTTATGCCAAACACCTGTGTCCGAATGCTAACCAAATGGATGTTACCGTGCTTGTTTGTCCACTTTGTGCTCAAGGGGTCCGTCTTGTTCCAAATGAAGATCCAAACATCACTTGGGATCTCCATGTAAATGGCAATTGTGACCCATCAAATTATCAAAGGCAACTAAGAAGAAACGGTGTCCTGTTCCTGGATGCAAAGAAATATTGGTATTTTCAAACACAATTAGATGCAAGAGCTGCACCCAAGAGTACTGCTTGAGACATAGATTTGGCCCTGACCACAATTGCCTTGGACCAAGGAACCCGGATAGAGGCCTTCCGTTCAAAGGTGTCCTGAGGAGCCAGAAGGGTAATTCTACTCCAAATCAAACTTCAAATGGCTCCTCAAAATGGAGTTCAAGCATACTGAATGCTGCATCAAGCATAATGGCCTCTGCTGAAGCTGGTATGCAGAGACTGGGAATTGCTACTAACCAAGCTCTGCAGAAGGCAAAAGATGGAATGGCTCAGGGCAGTGGTGTCAATAGTGATCCTGTTGAACGGTGCACTCAATGCCAAGCGAGATTCACTAATGTTACTGCTCTAATTGAGCATGTGGAGAAGGTACATGAGCGTAAAGTGAAAGAAGCTCCCGCTCCCAATAGAGTAATAGTTGATGTTTGCCCCAGATGCAGCAAAGCATTCAGGGACCCAGTATTGTTGGTTGAGCATGTTGAGAAGGATCATAGAGGCTTTTCAAAATCTTGATGGTATGTTGCAGTTCTTTGCATGCTTGTTGATGGTTTGCCTTGGTGTAGAGTTATTCTGATTGTTGTTGATCTCATCTTTCAGTAATCTTTTCTTGTACTCTGTCATTTTGATTAGCCTTATCCACACTATTTAGTGTCTGTTTTATTAATCCTAATTTTCAAATTGTTTTGCTGCATTCGTTGCAGTTAATATATGCTCTTTTGACCTCTCATGTTAATCATCATGACCAACCTTAGTTTTGGCTGGCTTCATATTTCTTTATTCAGCATTAATGTGCTGGATTGATGTTTTATCTAATTTTGTGAAACCTTCTGAACTTATAACAATGCTGCCTTTGGCTTATCCATTCTCTTCCTACTCCTTTCATGTTAATTCTAAAACTCCCTTTTCAAAACTAGTGATCTTTATTCTCTGGTACAAATTGCTCTTTTAACTATCTAATTTACAATTGGTGGAAGTCTTTTGATGTTAACCATCAACATTTTATGACAAGCGGCTGTGCTTTTGTCTAATGAGTAAAATCCATCATTAGTTTATCAACTTACTTTTCATTGGGTAGCGGCTTGGTCCCAGTGAAATTTTGGAACGTCGCATCTCTTCATGTTTTATATCATTCCATATTTATGCTTAGAATTAGTGAGCACCACTGAAATGGATTATTGTTTTTTATGCCTTTTTTTTCTTCATAGACGACTTGTTAGTGACTTGCCCTGCCTTCTCACCATCACATCTTTATGTTCTTAATAGTAGTTGTTGGGATCTCAAAAGTTTCTTATCTCGTTAAGTTTTTTTCTTTTCTTTTTATTTTATTTTATTTTTGGGAGCAAATCATAGATACCAAAGCAACTCAAAACAATTGAATAGAATATTGAATTTTTGCTTCAAATATTTTTTCAGAAGTAAAAGAGCTTCACATGATACCAATTTATTGTCGAAAGTACCAACTAAGCAAGATATTTTCAATGATGCCAAAATTGTCCGATCTCGATGCTTGGAAGATCAAGTTGGTTGAACTAGTTTAAGGTGAATTAGGAGGGTTTTCTTTCCATTAATGCAAGAGGCAGGTGGCAACAACTACATCACTTTCACCATCATCGGTAGACCCTAGACATGTCATATAAGATTCTCACTTTTTTAGTTTCTTTCGAGTCATTTTACAAAATAATTACTCTCAAGATGGGGTTTTCAATACAATATGATGGTCTATTCTAATCATTTATTTTTTGAATTTCCTAGATTCACTCTTCACTGTTAACTTTGGGTCATATATGCCCTTTTTGACCGACATATTTGGTCATAACCTATTCTCCTTTAGCCTGCCATCTTCGGATTGTAGAGCATAGCTCCTTACGGGAGAGAGACTCCTACCCCTTTGCTTGCCAAGTCGGGTCATTCACTGCTCTTCTTTCTATATAGTGGTTGTTTTGATTACCTCTAGTTTTCTCTGGGCCATGTAGTCCCCTTTTCTTTCAGAATAGTGACTGTCCCGATCTCCTCTAATTGTTAGTTGACTTCAGATCGTTATCCTCACCTTCTTTAGGAGAATCGTCGCTACTGCCTCCAGTTGCTCGTGTTTAGTATTCTTCTCCTTTCAGGATAGGGATTGTCGCTAATTTACCCCAACCACCACCACCATAATCTTCTTGCACTGCCTTACTTGTTACCTTTAGGTTCTCTTATCTCCACCTCCTGTTGAGAATTATTTTAATTGCTCTCAGTTACCATTATGACCTTTTTGTGCTGTTTTGATCATCCCCTTTATGCCATGTCGTCTCCTCTAGAAGGAAGATTATTTTGACTACCCTCAATCACTTCCACTACTTCCCCACGTTACCTTGACTGTTGCCTTTAGGTTGTGCCCTCCTCGTCTTTAAAGGCATTATTTTAATTGCCTTCAATCACATCCTTGAACTTTCTGCATTGTTTACCACTCTCAAATCCTATTGCCTTCACCTCTTATAAGACATTTGGTCATCCTTGTAGCTTCTTTTATCTTCCATCACTGCCTTGTTCACTACCCTCTGGTCGTGTTTCTTTGACTTTTCAGGAGAGATTTGTTCCCAATACCTCAATCCTTTGCCTTTCAGTGGCCTTCCTTGTTTTGATTGCAGTAATATGAAAACACAATGATAAAATTTCAACTGTTGTAGAAGAAGTTACTGTCTAAGAAATTGTAGTGAATATTATAATTTTTTTATTTTAAAAAATCAAATCGTAGTTTTAACGGTCATATTCTACTACTGCAGGATAAAACACAGCTCTTCCACTAACTTCTTCAAAATTCATCGAAAACGGGTTTCTCAAATGCCACTTAACATAGCATGAAATAGTGGCATATGATCTCAGCTTCTTTAACGCATGTAATTCTAGCTTATACTTTTACTTATTTGACATATTCTGAATAAATTTTCGTTTTTGCAGCTCAACTATTCAACAGGAACTTATTGTCCATTGCCACTGTACAGCGCATTGTGCTCAAGGCTATGCAGCTTGTATTTTTTTTCCCTGTAGAATATTCTTTATTTATCAAAGATCATTATGTTCTACCAGATGTAGGTTCTTACCTTCTCCATAAGTTGAGGATAATAACATTATTATGTATGATTGGATGTTGCAGCCGTCTGAATTGAAATATAGTCCTTTTGGTGTTCTTTTACAGCACAATTAATTTATATTCTTCGAAGCATATTTCATCTATTTGTTCTCTTTATGGATGAACTTCTTTGTTAAAGAATTCAATAGAGTTATTACGATGATTTTGGAGGGAATAGGTTATTTTGACAATAATTTGATGAGAATGGGCTTTAAAGTTCTTAAAATTTATTTTGAAGTATGTATTTTATTTTGGTTTATTATTATTATTGCTTTTGTCCATCTAAATTCATAAGGTGGTGAGATTTTATTATGATGTAGGTGGGATTTAACTTAAGATCTTAGTAATAATTTTCAATATTTTTTCAATCTAAATAATTGATACTTTAGACATTCTTTTGAGCTACTCAAAATTTGGCAGAATTATAATTGTTTTGTAAACTGAAATGTTTTATATTTCAACTGCTCAAAATGAATTGGACCAATGGGATGCAGGAAATGAGTCTCAATAGTTTTTGAAATAAATGAAGCAATCCAAAGTATAAATATAGAGTTCACTTGGGATCACTTTTATTTTTTATTTTTTAAATTTTATATATTAGTTAACATAATTAAGCATCATTAGATCATTTTGATAAATTTAATGCTATATATGAGGTGTATAAAATTGTGTCAATTTGAATATATAAAAATATTTAATTAAAGAAGTTTATTAATATAAATTAAGTTGATTATCGTAATTATGTGATATAATGGATTAATTTTCCTATAGAGCTAGGGGTGGACTTACCTTTTGTTGAGGGTGGGTAAATGCTCACCGTCAAATTATTATTATTATTTTCTTTAAAAAATACTTTTAATCTTTTGCTCACCCTCAATTTATAATTTATACAATCAACTTTTCTTCATAAAAATCAATTTAACTTATTACTCTCCAATGACTACATAATTAATTAAAATAAAAAAATTCATAAGTTTAATAATCTTACTTATATATATTTTTTTCTCATAAATTTAGTGATATTATTTTATTAATTATTTATATATATTTTTTCAAAATATTAAATTTAAGTATTATTTATTTATCTAATTATTATATTATTTAAATATTTAAAATTTTGCCCATCCTGAAATAATGAGCTAGTTCCTCAGTATAGAGCTATATAAAGCAAATTAAGAAAATATAACACAAATTAAAAATCACGTCAATTTGCTAATATCTATAAATAAGTTAAAAGCGAATTTTATTAAACTTATAATAATAGATATAACAATTTAAAATAAATTTAATTTATTTAAACTTATAAAATTTTATTTGTGCTAGATTCACCATTATATAATTATAAATCTAGTGACTCTTTAGTGCCTTTTGAATCTCTTCGCCTTCTAAATTCTTATTTTTGTCCAAATTATGAACTTATATGTCAAACCTTTTGAATCTCTTCACCATGCTTTCCATGTATGATAATTTTACATGAAACTTATCTTTCACTTTGCCAACTATCTCCTTCGATTTTTGATCTAGCTATTGCTTATTATTAGGAGTATGAAAAGAAAAATAAACTTAGATGTACATTGCTTGTATCCAACTATCATAATGAGAAGGATTCTTTAGACTGCCACGCGAATTTGATCAACTATCATGGTTTTCCTACTCTTTTAGAATGTTTTTAATTAAATTTATTATTGAATATATATATATATATATATATATATATATATATATATATATATATATATATATATATATATATATATATATATATTATCCAAAGTTGGTTCCAATGTTTTTTCTAACAAAAGTTAACTATAAAGAAGATTTTATAATTATCATAGAAATAGAACATAAGATTATTTCAAAATTTTCATATGGACTAATGAATATAAGACATTTTAGCTTAGTAGTTGAGAGTTTTAGTTTTAATTAAGAGGTGTTGAGTTCAAGCCCTTACACATTGCACATATTTTATTTATGTGTATAAATTTGTCATTCAATTCGCTCAAATGTCCCAAAAAAAAAAGCTTTGTATTCCAATTGTGACTACACTTTGGCGGACAAGGTTAATTCTAGCCTCGAGATGAGAAAATATTACGTAGTCGGATCGATCCAGTGCCAATCAATGGATATACATGCCCACTCTTAAAGTACTATTTTTTGACTTGACTGGTAACGGACGGGGATGCGCTTATCGCGGACGACGACCCGACCCGTTAAGTTGACGGGATTGCACTTGCTGGACGACGTTTTCTCTTCTAAGCGTGGGCTAAATTTAGGTATTTTTTATTGTGTTCATTCACTCACAGATTGTATTCAGCTCCCTCCCTCCCAGCATGCATCAGTGCGAACATCCGACCTTCCTCCAGTTTAGGGCTAATTCTTGAATATTAAAAAATGAGGTACTATCTCATATTCTCCGTCGAAATGATTCGGTGAGTTATTATTTCGCATTCTTGAAATATAGATCTTTTAGGGTTTTCACATTTGTTGACTATTACTATCTCATCTCCTTGAAACACCTACTACAAAAGGTATTATTCTAGACTCTTTTCAAGTTTTTTGAGATGTACACTGGAGTGTATACCATTTTTTAATTTTAAACCACTAAGGGACTTCCTATATCCTTTTTACATGCTATTATAAGCTGCTTTGAGTTCTTTCCAGAACGATTTGAGTGATTTTTGTAGCAATTTTTAATGTGTACACTCTGTACACTCTACATTGTACACCCTTTTTTAAAAATTAAACTACCGGAGGACTGTCTGTTATGGATCTCAATGGTGTAATATATTGTATGGAATACCTTTCAACATGGTTTGAGTATTTTTTTTTCAGAGTGTACACTACACTCATGCATAAGTGTACACCCATATTTTTATTTTAAACCACTGTGGGACTTCATATATCCCTTGTAAATGCTATTATAACCTACTTTAGGTTCTTTTGGAGGATTTGGGTGAATTTGGAGTAGTTTTTCATGTGTATACTCTATACACCTAAAGTGTACAACCATATTTTTTTATTTTAAGCCACTAGAGGACTTCTAATTATAGATCTCAATGGTGTTATATCAGATGGAATACCTTTCAATATGATTTGAGTATTTTTTTTATCGGTTTTCCAAAGTGTACATTGTGTACACTTTGGAGTGTACATATTTTATTTTAAATTATGAGGACTTCCTATATCCCTTGTAAATGCTATTACAATGTGCTTTAGGTTCTTTCCAGGAGGATTTAAGTGATTTTAGAGCGTTTCTATGTGTACACTTTGTACACTCTAGAGTGTACACCTATTTTTTTTTATTTTAGGGACTTCCTATATCTTTTCTACATACTATTATAAGTTGCTTTAGGTTCTTTCTATAGGATTTGAGGGATTTTGGAGTAGTTTTTTGTGTACACTCCGAAGTGTACACCAATTTTTTTAAAAGCCACTAGGGGACTTCCTGTATCTTTTTTACATGCTATTATAAACTTGTGGTGTTTACTTTTTGTGTGTTTATTGTGTATATGTTGGGGTACCATGCGATCTGAGGTGTATTTATTAAGGTGATTATGCGACATCAAGAAAATAGTGTACTATCTCGAGAGATAGATATCACTATCATATGATAGACCTAATTACCTAATAAGGACTCCTATGACATGATGAGTCTTGGAATGTACCAAGATTTTTCTCCTACTTTACATGGATGAATAAAGTAGGGCTTATTTAAACCGGGTTTTAAAGTTCCCTATGGAGGGATGAATAAAGTAGGGTTTATTTAAACCGGGTTCTAAAGTTCCTATGGAGGTAAGCTCCCATTATTAATTACATCCTAAGGAAGGTGTGTTCCTTAGGAATACTCTCGATTAAAGTAGACAATTATTGTTTCCAAAGAATTCAAAGAGAGGACTATCAATAAATTGGCTATGTTTGGAATTTTATTAGAAATTTATAACTTATAATTCTACAATACAAGATTATGGAAATGCTTAAGAGGTGAAGATTTATGCTTGTAGCCCAAACAACAACCTTGGATCCTAAATCTATGGAGCTTTAACAGGGCCAAAGCACAACCTATATCTAAGGCAAAGTGGTATATTGTTTAGCTCCATAAGAGAGAGTAAACCACATGACTGTTGGACTTATAATCACATAGAGTGGCAGCCAGCTAACTCCTTCTACATTTTGAAACCATGTGATCAAGTCATATATTTTGCAAGATAACTAGGTTATTATTCTTAGAAAGAAACTAAAATCCTTAAACCCACTCCTAAGAGACTAGAGCATGAGTGGTATGAATAATGACTTAGTCTAATGCAAATTTTATCAAATTTTATTTGATTTTAGACTCTTTATTTTTTTACATAGGCTATAGGATTTTATATGCCTAAATGCATGGTGAAATTTATTATTGGCTAAATCAAAAGAGAAAGAGGTATTTTTTCATCATAGGCTCTCAAAGGTTAAGCCTTTTTACTATCTGACAAATATGGAAACTCTCTTAACAAGAATTAAACAAAATAATATGCATGATATTAAGCATTCAACATCCAAACTAAGGGGTTGCTAAATATTTTATTATCTTGATTTAATGCCTAAGCCTTATGCGAGGTTATGAGTTTGTTTTAGAAAATTTAGTTATGAGTTGTAGTTGGATATAAAATTTATTTTTATCCTAAGAGCCTAATCGCATCTATGCTAGACAACAATCACCAATCATAAATAAACTATGAAGAGACATACTTTTTCCTAATGCACAAGCTAAACAAAATATCAAATAATTTCATAAAGCTAACACAAAAGAATAAGAGACCGGTCTGCATGCATAAAAAAAAAAGAATTGGGTAGCCGAGTTCTACCCTTTTATAACCTAATAATGTAAAAGAATAATTACAAATTACAAAATGATAAGTTCTATGGGAGATCTTTAAGTCTTTATGCTCCATTTCTTTAATTGATTTGCTTCATTTGATTTGGTAGGCTTCTAAGCATCACATGGCACCCTAAGATTAAACTTTCTGGCCAATGTTCATCCTTAACCCCTATAACACTTAACCAAATTCATAATACACAATTACATTAAAAGAATGGAAAAGTAAATCTAACTACACCTACAAAATAAGTGTTAGCTAATAATACCATACAACCCAAGTTATATGAATAATTTGGACTTAGCACCCTGTACACGGGTAACCAAGTCCACCTGCCATAATGTAGATTATGCTTAGGGATTAAGCAACCTGACATTTATATTTATCTTAAGCACCCCTTAAGCATAATATCCTATAGAAAATATGATTAGGATAATCACGGCTTAACTTCTAGTTTACAAAATATACACCCTAACATTCAATCTATAACATTACATCACAGAACAAAATATACATCAAACCATGCACCACCCTAACATAAAGCTAGAAGTGGTGACTTAATCTAATGTATATGTGTTAAGGCTTGTGTGGTATGTCCTAACTAGGTTTTAGAGTTAAGATTTTCTAAGTATGAAGGACATTTAATTATGAAGGGTGGTTTCACTTTAAATGGTTTAATTAATTTGCAAATTTTACTTAATGTTTTCTTTTGTTTCATTTGACATACACTCAACAACTAAGTATTATAAAGAGAAAAAAGAGATGATCACTCTCTTTTATCCCCATCTTTAGTCACATCTAAAGAAAATTAATTAATCAATTCCCTTTAGTGAATAGTTTATTATATGTTTTAATTGGTCATAAGTTTAGGATTACTTTAAATAAACTCATTCAATAAGAAAGGCATCTTAAGATTAGTTGGAATGAATTACTATCACATAACACATGCTTGTTCATTTCTTTCCATCATGTACATCATGCATATGATTAGATTCTAAGCACAGCTACACATGTAATTTGTATCTTAGCATACTTGAATGATGAATGTGAGTAAATATATTTGGAATTAATATTTCATTTGGTTGAATGATTTATCATGTTGATTTAAAGCTCTATCTAAATTTTTATGCAAAAGCATAAGGAAAAAACCATAATTCACATGACTGATCAATTCAACCAATCAAATAAACCATGAATGCGTGTCTTTTTAATAGAAAAAAGGGGTTTTCATTCATTAGCTAAGTACACATTCACATGTATAAAAGTTTTAAGCAAGTACGTCACCATTGTTCTGCACCAAGGGAACGAGGTAAGAACCTCTACTTTAAAACTATGCATCCTTGGAATATCCACTAATATACCCGCTATCCTTAGATACATATGGATGTATAAGCAACTACAAGAATAGCCATGCAAAATTATATTTTGATTTGTTTGATTTAATTGTGTAAATGAATTAAAGTTCTTTCTAAATTCTGATGTTCAAATGCATAAGAATGAAATCAAGTAGGTAGGTCATCATTATTCTACACCAAGGGAACTAGGTAGGAACCTCCTTGGGGCTACTTAAAGTTGTGCAACCACAGGATGTCACTAATATACTAAAACATTCTTACTTACTTATGCAAATCAATAGATGAATATAAGAAAGAAACTTTACTTCATACACTAAACTTATATTCACTTACATTTCCTATATATATATATATATATATATAATTAAAGTTATAATATATAAGTATATTCGTTCATTAATAAACTTTTGAAAATATATTTAAGATTTAATAGTGATACTAACCACACATATTTTTAATTAAGCCAACACATGCAAATTAACATAAGGGAAATCATTTTTATTTGATTGAAAGACATGGATGCATGAATCATATGACATACAACACTTAGCATGATTGGAAAGAGATAAAGAAACACAAGCATGTGATTTCATTCAATTCTAACTAAGCCTAAGGACAATCATATTAAACAAATTCATTTAAGATAAACCAAAGTTTCTTAAAACTATTTTTTATCTTTATGTTTGATTTGAGTTAAGGAATGTGAAAAAGGTTTTCTAATCATAATCCCATCCCCCATGTCTGAGTTAATTTAGTTTAATGAAGAATAATTAGGTTGATTTTATGTCTTAATTAAGTTAGGGTATGAATTAAGCCAATTAATTAACCCTTACCTACATCACCTTAGGTTAATTAACTAACTAATAATGAGCCAATATGATATGCAACCACATGACAAGTAAATTAGCAATGCTCCTAAGAAATTAAAGGGGCATAATGCAATTGGCTCATGATTAATCATTAATTAAGCCTAAGGAGCTCACTTATTTTTATGGTTTTCTCACACATGTGAGTTAACCATAATTTCATTACCTCTCTCTTTAGGTTATTGAACACCCTACCCAAGATGATTAAAGGTAATTAAAGTGTGAATTAGATGGATTTTAAATTTAGTTTCATTTTAATCAAGTCATTAATTGATTAATTAAATCTTTTGATTATATCTCTTAATTAGGGTGATGAAATTAACTTAGGGAAAGGGATCAAGAGATGGATCTCAATCCCAATCACTAAGTCATTCCAATTAACAAAGCTTTGAAATAGCTCACATCTTAATTAAGTTAATTAATCAAAAGGTTAATTGATCACTTAATCTTTAATTAATTGAAAAGGATAAAGAGGCTTAATGAAATGGTCATAAGGAATAAACCTAAACCCTTTCTCTAAGACTCTTCACTGTTAATAGAGTGCCATGAACTTAATTTATGGATTAAGTTACTATTCATTTTCTTAATTATCACTAATTAAATTAAGAAAGTGATTAAGGTTTAATCAACTAATTTCTCTAATTAAGCAACCAATAGAGTTCCAAAAAAATAGGAGAGGCAAAAGTCATCCCCCTAAACATCCACAAAAAAATTTGAGATTAATTGGGTGACTAATTAAAGAGTAATTAAGCTAATTAAAATTATAATTAAACCTTAATTAAGCCAAAGTCACTATCCAAAATTAATTAATAATAACTTTAATGGATTTTCTACAATATCTTCAAAATGAGCCCTTATTTGTATTTTTTGAATTTTTCTAGGATGAGTTATGATTTTTAGAAGTTTCAGCCTTAAAAAAAGATTATTTAAGCCTAATTAAAGCCTTAATCACGTCGGGCCATGTGGCAGCTAATGCGACGCTCTTTTCATGTGGCGTGATGAGAGTGGCTATTTAAGTTATTGCATCTGCCGCTAACTCGGATTACGACAGACGCACTAACTCCATGGACGGTCCGATCTAAGATCAGACGGTCACGATTTATTTTGCAATTTAAAGGAGAAATCAGAGTGGATCTAACGTGATTTAATCATGACTGTTCATTCCAATCATGCAGAATGGATGACCCGTGATCTTTCTCCTTTGCGAGCGATGAAAGACGGATGCCGTCCATCTTTTCCCCTTCGATTCGAGCTCACCTGAACTCAGATTGGGATCAAATTGATCCCACACCTTAAGAAGAAGGAGAGGAACACATCTAATGGTAAAAAAAATGCATGACAATCAAATTTCCTTCAAAAAGCTCCAACAAAAATTTCCTAAATTGATGGTTTTTAAAAATTACCTCATGGAGCTAATGTCCGGTAGTGGGATCAACGGAGGTAGCTTCAGCTAGTTAAGATGAGGCCTTGTTGAGAAGCTTGGGCCTTAATTTGGGGTAGAGCCCTCGGTTTACCAAGCCACATACGTAAAGGCTTCTACTCTGATCGAACTCCAATCGGTGACCGGAAGGCTGGATGGTCGGGTTGGATTTGATGAAGTATGAGGATGGTGTTGGTGCAAGGAATTAAGGTTTGATCAAGTAGGGGGAGGAGTATTGCACGGACGAAGGTTGTCCTATTTTTTCTTTGCTTAGGGAGGAGGAATGTCAATTGAGGAAGCTCTGAGAATGCTTGGAAAAGCTCTGTGTGGTTTTGAAATTGATTAAGGAAGTCTCACAATACGAATCGTGAAGAATTTGGCTCGAATTGAGGGGGTATACCCCTTAATTGCACTTGATGGATGGATGGGATTCATCCATGAAAATCCACCCATCATCATGTCATCCGAGGCTACACTCAACGCGCCAAGAGAGTGGAGGAAGTGGTGGCAGAGCTCAAGGCAAGATATGGTGATGGTGTGGGATTTATCTTTGCCTTTGCCCATGGGGTTCGGCCATGAGAGGGAGTGGCTTGGCTTATTTCCCTTGGTCCATGGCAAGTGCTAGGTGGCTTATATTGGGCTATGGGAGTTTAGGAATGCCTCATTTAGCAAGTGGAGGGCTGTCATGAGAGAGGCAAAGTGGACTTTTTATGAAAAGAATCCAATGCAAATGAGCTTGTCCAATGGTCAAGTCCCTTGGATTAGGTCCCACTTGGATTTGAGTTGGCTTGGGGCTGACCTGGTTAATTGCTCAGCCACTAAGGTTCCATAAGGTGGCTTTGGGTAATTTGGCTTCATATGGTCAAATAAGCTCATTTGGGTTAGGTTGGGTTGGGTTGGGTTGACCAATTGGTCAAATTGGGTCAAACCAAGACTTGGGTTAGGTTCATGTGATGATTTATGATGTTTTAGTTTAATTGGTTTTGATTAATTTGGCTTATTTGGATTCAAATAAGTCAAATGGTCTAAGTTGACCAATTTGACCAAATTGACCAAATTGGGGTGGGTTAAGTATTGGATCATGTTCAATTGGTTAATTGAAAATGATTGTAGGCTTTGGTTTGGTTTAATTTTGATTTAATTTGGATTTTGGCCAATTTGACCCTTTAGGTCAATTTGGGCTAGGTTTGATCAAATTGGGCTCAATCATGACTTTGGTCAAGTTCAATAAGTGATTTGGAATGAACTTGAGCCGTTGTTTGTAATCAATTTGGATCGAATCATGATTGACTCATGTTGGATTTTTTAGGCCAATTTGGGTCAACTTAGGTCAAATGATTAATTGGACTTGGTTTGGCTCAAATAAGGGTTTGGACATGTTCAATCATTGATTATGAATTGGTTTGAATCAATGGTTTCAATCAATTTGGTATATGGTGGGTTTTGGCTAATTTAGGTTTCATTTGGGCTAAAGGTTGACTTGGTCAGTAGGCTAGGTTGACTTGGTTTGACCCAATTCAAGATAGTTGATTAACCTAGGATGATTGTTGATCATGATATGGGGTTTGGATGGGCTCAGTTCAATCCAATTTGGGTTGAATTAGAACTTGGCTCAAAAAGATCTTTTAGGTCACTTTGGGTCAAGTGGACCTAAATGGGTCAATTGGCTTCGTCATAGCTTGATTCAAGTTTATTTGAACTCACATATGGACTTAAGATGGAAATATAAATCCAATTACAAGTGGTTTGAAGCATGAATTTTGGTTCATATGATAATTTCAAGTCAAAGGGGTCAACATGGGCTTGACTTGGGTCGACTTGGATTTGGATTGATAATTATAGTTTGTGTTTATATTTGGAATAATGATTGAAGGAGTGATTGAATCATGAAATCCATAGGTTTTGAGTTGATTTGGATACCATTTAGCTAAGTTCAAGAAATTGGCTAAAAGGGATAAAAATAAGAATTTGATTTGATTTGGGTTTGGTTTTGGCCATTTGGATTTATATTTTATTATATTTGTGAATATGAATGAAGATATAAATGATTCATAAGAAAATCACTTGTGTTTGAGTGATTTGGAAGCAAATTTGACCAAATTAGTGATGTAGGCCAAAAGGGCTTAAGTAGGGAATTGATTTGGTTTGATTTAGTTTGATTTAATTTGAATGATTTGAATTTAGATTTCATTTATATTTGTGAATATAAATGAAGGAATGATTGATTTATAAAGAAATCAATTGAGTTTGGGTTGCTTTGGATTGAGATTTGGTTAAGCTTATGGAGGTAGGTCCATATGACTTAAGAAAGGTTTTGATTTGGATGGTTTGAATTTAGATTTCATTTATATTTATGAATATAAATGAAGGATTGATTGATTTATAAAGAAATCAAACAATTTTGATTTGATTTGAAGGAGCTAAGCATATGAAGGTGATTCATATGGGAAGGATTTGGAATTTGAATTTAATCATGGGTTTCAATCATTTAGAGTTGGATTTGACTTGGAATTTGAATTTGAGGTTTGGTTTGGAAGAAGGAAGCAATTGGGTTTAGGGCTATAGGGTAGGCAAGTCTTCCTAAATCCCTAAGACATCCCTATGACTAATCCTTCTAAGTCTTTAGGCTTAGGTTAAATGTTCACCTAATGACTAGAAGTATCTTAAGACAAAGGAGCTGTTAGTGTCTACAAGAGTCCTAGCTCTATGATGAGGAAGTTGAGAGCTCACTCCAAAGTGAGGTCAACAAAGGCACCAATAGTTGTGGTGTAATTTGTGCACCGCATTGATGTTGACCGAGAAGATCAATAACGTCTAAAGGATTGCAACTACTAACAGAAACGATCTACCCCAAACCTGAGATGTAGACAAAATCAAGATCTTAGTGCAATGTAACTCAACTCATGCTAAGGGCATGAGAGGAAAAGGAAGGATTCATTGAGGGATCAAGCATGTGAACCTTCCACTAGGGAAGCAGGTCTAGCTTATCCATAAAAGATAAAAGTTTAATTTTGACATGATTTGGGAAGAAAAGATCCGCTAGGGATGAATGCATGAACCTTCCACTAGGGAAGCAGGTTCAGATCATCCACTAGGGATAGGGGTTTAATTTGATTTGATTTTATGAGGGCTCCACTAGGAAGAGGATATGATTCATGCATTGCTAGGGAGGAAATTAGTTTAATTTAATTGGTGTGGCATCTGCTGGGGATGAAAATTTAATTTGATTTGTTGACTTATGGTTTGAGGCTCCACTGGGGAGAAGATGATGGCTTTAATTTGGATTCCACTGGGGAATGATGATGATTTGATAAAATGGACCTTATTAGTGTGCGATGGACCTACTAAGAAGGGGCTAATATCAGCTTAGTCCTGCCTTAGATTTACAAATCCAAAGGGAAAGTATACCAGCCATCAGGTAGGATTAACCAACCTAAGGGTTGCTTTCGGTGTGTAATGGTCAAGTCAGGATGAAAGCTTGTAGACTTACATCCTCCTAAATAAGGGACCATTGGGGTGATCGGTTGATAGCATATAAATTGAACTGACCTAAGGAGACTATTGAGCGAATGCCACTGTGGAATCATATCGACTCAAGAATAGTCATAATCAATTTCATTAAATTTTAAGATGGATTCTGTGGGTGTGCAATGGATCAACTAATAAAGGGCTAAAATCAGCCTAGACTTGTCTTAGATTTACAAATCCAAAGAGATAGTCTACCGGCCATAAGGTAGAGCTAACTAACCTAACGGGTGGTTTTTGGTGTGCAATGGTTAAGTTAGAAAGAAAGCTTGTAGAGTTACATCTTCCTAAACAAAGAACCACTGGGGTGATCGGTTGATAGCACAATAAATCGAACCTGACCTAAGGCTACCCGTCGGTGTGTGACGGTCGTGTTAGAAAGAATGCATGATAAACTTATATCTTCCAATGCAAGTATGATTGTCGGGGTGACTTGTTGGTGGCACAACAAGTTGAACCCGACCTAAGGGTGACTACTCTGAGAGTGCCGACCTAAGGACTTATCTCAACTCAAAAGTAGTCAAGCGTTTCCTATAAGGAGTTTTGTTGACACTGCCCTAAAGATAGGATGCGCTTGGGAAAAGGTATACGGGGTTTTGCTCCTAATCCATAAGCAAAGATATACATATGTTTTGTTATTATGTTTACGTGCACCCTATTGATGAGGGACCACAGAGAAGGAGCTCTTATCAGCCTAGTCCTATCTCAGGCTTACTGGACCATGAGAAAATCTGCATATCTGCAAAATAAATTCTCCAACCACATGGGTGGCTACTAGAATTGGGGAGACTACCAAATCCAAAAGTAACAGGGTAGTGTCTAAATGGGATTTAATGACATGATACAAATTTAGTGCCATGTGGGAGGTGCCGCTAGGGGCTTTATCGAATCCTATAAAAGAAAGCCTATAGGTATATGCTTGCCAACTCAAGGAGAAAGCATAACAGTATTACATCTACCAAGAGTGGTGTATCCACCAGTTGGGTCACCGTCAGCATGATGTTAACCAGCCAACCTAAGGTGCCCGTCAGTGTGCAACAATCAGTCTAGAAAGAAGGCATGTAATTTTACATCTACCTAAAGCGGAACTGATTGCCAGGGTAGTCTATCTTAAGCTTGACATCTGCTATCTGACCTAGGGCGACAACTAATTTGAGAGTCCGTGGACTAAACTAGCTTGAAGTAGTCAAGAAGAAAGAGCCATTGGGGGACTTATCCTAAACCTCAAATATACTTGACCTAGTTAGTGCATGGTGGCTAGTTCAAGAAGAAAGTGTGTAGGATTACATCCTCTTAAATGAAGTCATCATGAGGTAGCTTACCGGCTACACAGTAAGGATTACTAAACTAATAAGGTGCTTGTAGGGGCGCAATGGTAAAGTTAGGAAGAAAGCATGTAGACTTAGATCTGCTAGAACAAGGGACCACTGGGGTGACACAATAGCAAGGTAGCATGTCAGCCCGACCTAGAGCAGCAAATGAGTGAGTGCCAGAGGCTTTCTCCCACATCAAAATAGCCCAAGACAGAAGATATGTGTTTGTGTGTTTGTCATATATACTCAACCAAGTCAGTTCATTATGGCTAGTTTAAGAAGAAGGTGTAACCGACTTATATCCTCTTAAACTGAGCCAACATGAGGGTAGCTTATTAACGAAGGATACCATGCTAACACGGTGTTCGTGTGTAGTGGTCAAGTCGAAAGAAAGTGTAGCAGACTTATATCTTCCCAAGGGACACCGGTGTGACACACCAGCAAGTTAGCATGTCAACCACCTAGAAGCCTAATAAGTGATTGTCGCCGGGGGGTTATTGCACATCAAAGTAGCTTGAGATAGAAAATGTGCATGTGTGTTTGTGTTGTGGAAGAAGGAATATGATGCTTGGGTTCCACGCTTACCCTAAACACATTTTGGTGGATTCATAAGCAAAGATATTTCTAACCAAATATGAAGAGATGGAATTTGAAATGAAAAGAAGTTTTATTGATAATTATTTTCAAACAAGATTTATGGATGATATTTTTTTTTTAGTAGAGCCCGTTGATTGGAAGCATATGACACTCTCCCTTATAATATATAAGCTGATAAGATTCTCCTTGGTAGGCCCTTTCTATGGTGAAAGGGCCTTCCCATGTGGGTTCAAACTTGCCTCCCATCTTTTGATGAGAAATAATTGGTCTCCTTAGAACTAAAATAAGCTCTCATACTTGAAAAGCTCTAGGGCAGACCAGCTTGTTATGAGCTTGAATCATTTTGGCTTTATACAACTCGATGTTCTGGCATGCCCAGAGGCATCTCTCCTCCAAACCTTTGAGCTCTTCTAATCATAACTTGGCATTCTACTCCATTGTGGTTTTTCTACCCATAGCTATTCTTAATGATGAGAGTTGGACTTCTAACAGTAGAACTACTTCAGACCCATGCACTAAGGAGAAAGGGGTAGATTGAGAAAGGGGGGGGGGGGAGGGTTTATCGCACATCAAAGTAGCTTGAGATAGAAAATGTGCATGTGTGTTTGTGTTATGAAAGAAGGAATATGATGCCACTTGGGTTCCCTTACACCTACCCTAAGCACATGGTGATTCACAAGCAAAGATATTTCTAACCAAATATGAAGAGATGAAATTTGAAATGAAAAGAAGTTTTATTGATAGTTATTTTCAAACAAGATTTATGGATGATATTTTTTCAGGTAGAGCCCATTGATTCGAAGCATATTACACTCTCCTTATAATTTATAAGCGATAGGATTCTCCTTGGTAGGCCTTTTCTATGGCGAAAGGGCCTTCCCAAGTAGGTTCAAACTTGCCTCATGCTCGAGAATTAATTGGTCTCTTTAGAACTAAAACAAGCTCTCCTACTTGAAAATCTCTAGGGCAGACTAGCTTGTTATGAGCTTGAATCATTTTGGCTTTATACAACTTGATGCTTTGGCATGCACGTAGGAGTCTCTCCTCCAAACCTTTGAACTATTCTAAGCGCAACTCGGCGTTCTACTTGTGATTTTTCTACCCACAACTATTCTTAATGATGGGAGTTGGACTTCTAACAATAGAACTGCTTTATACCCATACACTAAGGAGAAAGGGGTAGATTG
Source organism: Cymbidium sinense (assembly GCA_021442155.1). Taxonomy (NCBI): domain Eukaryota; kingdom Viridiplantae; phylum Streptophyta; class Magnoliopsida; order Asparagales; family Orchidaceae; genus Cymbidium; species Cymbidium sinense. The sequence continues at coordinate 110,195,118 of CM038225.1, forward strand.
AGTTGGAGTCCTATGTGTGGTGTGGTAAGCCCAGGCTTCAACTAACGCTCATGACACTACCGCTTGTTGTCCAAGTGTCTTCTTTAATATTTGGATGAGAGTTTTGTTGAAGACTTATGGTAATTTTTTTTTATCTTCATTTATCTTTGAAAAAAATAAATGAAGGCAAAAAATACACGCTGGTTGGACACCACGTAGATCTGCTGATGTTCTTATTAGGGTGATCGGGTACAACATTGAAGAATGATGTACTATCTCGAGAGGTAGAAGCATCATCCTACAATGGACCTAATCTCCTAATAAGGACTCCTAAGGACAATGGGTCTTCGGATGTACCATAGATTCTTCCCCTACTTTATATGTAAAAGTAAAGTAGGGTTTATTTTAAACCGGGTTCATTAAGTTCCCTATGGAGGCAAGCCCCCATAGTTAATTACATCTTAAAGAATGAGAATCCTTAAGAATACTCTCGATTAAGGTAAATGATCATTATCTCCAAAGATTTTAAAGATAGGACTATCAACAAATTGGTTATTTTGAAAGATCAAGTGGGATTGATCAAAAGAGGGAGTTATTATCAAAAAGGGAGATAAGTAGCTACTCATGATGGGGAAACCTAGCATCCCAAACTATCTATGATTGAGCTTTATATTTTGACCTAAGCCAAATCAATGGAAACCAATGGGCCAAGTTCATTCTAAATCACTTGTTGAACTTGACCAAAGCCTCACCAACTAACAACTAGCCTAATTGACCATGAACCCAACTTGACCTAAAAGTTAAATCAAGCCAAAATCAAACCAAACCAAAATTGATTGGAACCAAAGTCAAATGACCAACCAAACCTAAACCAACCCATGACCAATTGGGTCAAATTGGTTAACTTGACCCATTTGACCTAAATGAATTCAAATAAACCAAAACCAAATACAAATCAAATTGAACCAAACCAATGATACCAAAACATTTTAAATGGTCATATGAACTTGACCCAACCCCTGGTTTAACCCAATTTGACCAATTGGTTAACTTGACCCAAGTTGACCCATTTTGACCTAAATGGGTCAACATGAGCCAAATGATATCAAATCAACTCCAAATTCATTGAAAAATGACACAACCCAATTTCAAACTGTTCCAAATCTAACTAAATTAAAATCAAATCCAAATGACCATTTTACTCCTAGGTTAAAGGGTAACCTATGAATAATTTCACTTGAAATTTGGTCAAATCTTTTCCGTGGCCACTTGGTACCCTCTTAGTGGACCAAATGGATACTATTGAGTGTGATGCACATGACCCAATGGGTTTGTGCCCAAACCCAACCTAAGGCCAAAGTCGACCACCCAATGGAAAATTCTCCACATGGAATCACTCCCACACTCATTTAACACACGAGCAGCTCCTCCACTACATCCTTATGCCAAAACTGAATCACATGAAACCATTAACAGCCTAACAAACCCATTCTATGTGATCAATTTGATCAAAATAACATGTGAGATCACGACCATACAATCCTTGTAGGGGGAGATATACTCCCCCTAATTCCACTTCATTTCAGACCACTTGCACTCGATTGAACTAGGGATCCTAAGGCAAGCTCCTCAAGTTCCCTCAAGCAATGCCCAAGCTCTTCCCAATTCTCCATTCTCGATTTCCTTAAATCGAAAATAGGGGAGGTAGGAAGAAATTCCACTTTGCTCAATTCACCACTAAACTCCAATTCCTCTTGCAAGCACCATTAGAGGACCCAATCGAGCTCACCCAAATAAAATCCTAAACAATCAAGCCATTGAAAGGAGGAGCTAAACCAAATCCACAAGCCATTGAAGGGAGCTTTGGCCAATAGGAAGATCCACTCCACCTCAAGCCTTCAAACCTTCAGCAGGGCTTCATTTTCACTAGACGAAGCTGCCTCGACAGTTGGGAGCGCTAGTGATAGCCTCCAGCGAGGTATGCCTCAAAGCTGAGCTTAGGCTAGATTTTCTTTGGATGTCTTCTTTATTACTTGATGGTGTGGGTTGAATCCTAGCTCAATCCGAGCTCAAGTGAGCTCGGATCAAGCCATGGAGGATGGACAACCTCCATCTCCCGCAGGCGAGGGCAGGGATGAATCATGGACCATCCATCCCACATGTTTTGGATGGACAGCCCTGATTAATCTGATTAGATCCTGCATTTTAATTCCTTTAGATCCACAAGTTTGATCCTAACCGCCGATCTTTGATGGACGGCCTAAGGAAAAATGCACCGCCAATTGACTACACAAACCGATTTGACAACTTAACCAATCCCATCGCCACATTGAAAGCGCGGCGGTCCACGTGGCACATGGGTTAGATAATTAGGCCATTTGATTAAGCAATAATAAAAATACTTAAAAAAATGCATAACTAAATATAGAAAAATCAAAAAAAAAAAAGCTAACTCAACTTCATTTTAAAGATAATTCAAAGGGGAATAATATAAAATTAAGCTTAATTTATTTTGAGAGTATTTGCTAAATTTGAGTTTTATTGGAAATGTAATTATGTTAATTACTCTTTAATTACTTCAAGAATTAATTCCAAACTCCTTAAGGTTAATTAGTGGGATGACCTCTACCTCCCATGATTTTTTTTGAATTTATTATTGGATTAATTTAGGTAATTGCTTTTTTCATCTTTAATCACTCCCTTAATCAATTAAATGATTAATTAACCTATTAAATGATGATAAATTTATTAATTAAATTTATTAATCATCTTGGAATTATGGATTGACTTAGGGAATGAGATTAAGATGCCTTTTTCAAATTTTTCCCCTAAGTCTATTTAATTTGAATGAAAACTTAATTAATTTACAAATTGATTAATGATTTAATCATTTCATTAAATAGCTTAATTAACCAAACTCAAACTCAAAAATCAATCTATAAACTTAATCACTTAATCAATCCTTTCTTGGGTAGATACTTATGTTCAATAACCTAAGTAAGCTTAAGGGAATAAAATCCAACCTACATGTGTGAGAAGGGTTATGAAAGTACTTAATTAAACCCTTTAGCTTAATTAATTAATAATTATGAGTCAATTACATTAGACCCCTTTCTTTCATAGGAGCATTGCTAATTTAAATTCAATGTGGTTGCATATTACATGTTGTCTCATAATTGTTTGAATAATTATGTTAAGGAGGTGTAGGTAAGGGGTAATTAATTGATTTAATTCACATCTTAACCTAAACAAAACATAAAATCAATCTAATGTTTCTAAAAATTAAACTAAAACAACATACACATGTGGGAGATGGGTTAGGACCAGCAAACCATTTTTTTACATTTCCTAAATCAAATCAAACTCAAAATTAAAATTTTTTTCTTTAAACAAATTGATTCACTTTAAATGATCTTATTCCATAGGATTGTCTTTAGGAATTAATTAGGGTGAATGAAGTTACATGCTCACATCACTTTATTTCTTTCATAGCATGCTAAATGTTGTATGTCATATGAAATCATGCATTCATACTTTTTTTTTTTTTTGAAAAAGATCAAATTAAAATGAAATGTTTCCTTTATGTCAAATTGCATATTTTGGCTAAAGTAAGAATATGCTATTTTCACTATTAAATCCAAAATTATTTTTAAAACCTATAAATCAAACATTACAAATGAAAGGTATGCTACTTATAATTACTTGTAAGCTTGCATGTGAGTATAACATAAGATGTGCATTATGTGACTTTTCCTTCTCTTCTCTTTTAACATAGTTTTGAATAGGATTTGCAAAGTGTATAGTTCATTTGAAAGAACATAACACTTGCTTAAATCCATTCTTGTTCATTCCAATATTATCATTTAAGAAGGATCTTCACATTTGCACATGTAAATTAAATAACCAAAATCAAACAAACACATAAAAATCTTTTGCATGACTCTTTTTTTCATTCATTTCTTTTTGTACGTGCACATATATTTAAGAAAAAGTGGTATATTAGTCGGACATTCAGATTGTGAGGCTTTAAGTAGTCCTAAGAAGGTCTTGTACCTTATACCCTTGGTGTAGAAAATAATGACACACATTACTCACTTATGTCTACATGTAAATGTGCATTTGATTAATCAATAAAAGAATCCATCTTTTCTACTTAACAAAATCATGCATCATGAAGCATCCAAATTTTCTTATGCAACATCCCTTAGCATTCATCATTAAGGTGTGCTAAATATTTGCAATTGAATGTATATATATTCTTAGGATCATTTCATATGCATGATATACATATTGGAAAGAAATAAAGTGTTGTGTATTTTGTGATAGTAATTCACTTTAATTAATCCTAAAATGCCTTTCTTATTGAATAGGTTTATTTAGAGCAAATATAAACTTAGGATTAATTAAAATACATAATAAAATATTCACTAAGAAAAAATTACTAATAAATCTATCTTAAAATTACTTAAGGTAGAGGAAGAGAAGTTCTCTTCTCTTTTCTCTCTTTATAATACTTAGTAATTAATTGTAGGTTCATTCAAACCAAATCAAATCATAAAATAAAATCAACCAAATCAACTAAATCACTTAAATGAAACCACCCTCTAAGTTGAATCCTTTATACTTAGAAAACTCTAACCTTAAAGCCTAGTTAAGACATACCACACAAGCCTTAAATGGCACACATTAGGCTAAGTCACCATTTCTAGTCCTATGTTAGGGAGGTTTATGGTTTGATGCTTGATTTTATTTTGTGATGTAATATTTTAATCTGGATATTAGGGTGTATGTGCGTAGATTGAATGGTTGGACGATCTTAGTCTAATCATTATCTTTTGCAGGAGATTGTGCTTAAGGGGTGCTGTAATAAAAATATAAATACTTTTGCTGTGCAGGTTGCTTATACTCTTAAGCATAATTCAAAATAGGCCAGGTTGACTTGGTTACCCATGCTTGGGGTGCTAAGTCTAGTTTATTCATATACATGCTTAGGATTGTGTGGTTTGTTTAGCTAATGTCTATTTTGCAGGTTTTAGTTAGATTTACTTTTCCCATTTTTATGTAATTTTGTAATTAGGATTTAGAATGAATGTTTTGGGGGATTAAGATGAACATTGGTCATAAGATTATGTCTTATGCTCCATGTGAAGTCTTTAGCGACATTCAACCAACCAAAAGAAGAAAAAAAAAAGAAGAAAGAAGAAAGAAGAAAGAGGAAAGAAGAAAGGAGAAAGAAGAAATGAAAAATGAAGAATGAAGACCCTATGACATGAATTCCTTCTTGATTGTAATTAATTCATTTATAATCTGGGTTGTATAGGTTAGAGCTTCGACTAGCCAATTTGTTTTTTTGGTTTTGTGATGGGAGACCATAAAGGCCTCTTATTCTTTTGCACTAACTTTATAAAATATTTGATGTTTGTTTAGCTTGTGCATTAAGATGACATATTTTCCTAATTTCTTCATTATTTGATGAATAGCACGGATCGATTTAGGCTCTTAGGAAAATAAAATTTCTATCAATTAACCAACTCAAAACTAAAATTAATAACTCATAACTTCACTAAAGCCTAGGTTATAAAATAAGATAAAAGATTTAGCAATGGATGTTGTATGTTATCACATCATGCATAAAAAGCATCTTACTTCACTCTTGCTTATGGTGGGCTTCTATCTTTGCCAGGGAACTTAGCTTGACCTTTGAGAGCCATATTGGAAACGCACCTCCTTCTTATTGATTTTGGCCCATAATTCAATTTCTCATGCATTAGGCATATGAATCCCATAGCCTGTGTCAAATTAATTGTCCAAAAATAAAATAAATATAACAAAAATTTTGATTAGATTTAGGTCATTAATCATGCCCTACATGATCTAGTCTCTTAGGGAGTGTGTTTAAGGACTTAGTCTCTTTTTGAATAAATAATAGCCTAGCTATCTTGTAAAAGCATATGACTTTCCTACATGTATTTAAAATTGCAGGAGGAGTTAGTTGGTGGCCACCCCTAGGCAGCTGTAAATCCAATAGTTAGGTGGTTTATCCTCTCTTATGGAGGTAAACTTAATATCCATTTTTGCCTTAGATTTAGGTCATTCTTCGGCCCTCGCCAAAGCTCCCTAGAATTAGGTTCAGAGATTGCTACTTACTTTTGTGGGCTACAAGCATAAATGCTCACCTCTTAGGCATTTCCACGATCTTGTGTTATGGAATTGTAAGCCCTATATGTCTAATAAAAATTCAACTCAAACAAATAAATCACTTCAATTTCAAAAATATAAAGCCCAATCTTAGGGTAGTTTGGGATGCTTATTAGGCTTCCTAGTATCATAAGCATCCCCTACTTATCTTCCTTTGTCTTTGATAATAACTCTCTCCTCTTGATCAATCCCACTTGATCTTTTAAAAATAAACTAATTGATTGATAGTCTATCTTTGAAATATTTGGAGATAATGATCATTTACCTTAATTGAGAGTATTCTTAAGGAATCTCATTCCTTAAGATGTAATTAATTATGGGGACTTTCCTCCATAGAGAACTTAACAAACCCGGTTTAAAATTAACCCTACTTTACTTTTCCATGTAAAGTAGTGGAAGAATCTCTAGTACATTTCGAAGACCCATTGTCCTTAGGAGTCCTTATTAAGGTGATTAGTCCATTGTAGGATAGGACTTCGGTCTCTCATGATAGTATATTATTTCTTAATGTCATACGGATCACCCTAATAAGAATATCTACGGATCTATGTAGTGTCCAACATAAGAAAGTTTTTTTTATTATTGTTCTTCATTTATTTTTTTGTCTCTAAAAAATAGATGAAGGATAAAATAAAATCAATTCACCTCACTCCTTTGTCGAAAAGAATGTGGATAAGCGAGCTCTACCTTAGACATCTCAGTTACAAATGAACAATTACAATTTTGAAAGAATTCATGTTATGGGGGTCTTCATTCTTCATTTCTTTTTTTTTTCATTTCTTTCTTTCTTTCTTTCCTTCTTTCCTTCTTCATTTGGACTTGGGATGTAGTTTTCTCCAAAGCTTCACATGGTACATAAGACGTAGTCTTATGTCCAATGTTTATAATCCCCATACCATTCATTCCAAATCTTAATTGAAAAATTACATGGAAAAGGGAAAATAAATCTAACTAAAACAAAATAATGATTAGCTAAACATATCTACAAGCGGTATATGAATAAGTTGGACTTAGCACCCACATATGGGTAACCAAGTCCACTGTCCTAATTTGGATTATGCTTAGGGCATAAGCAACCACACAAAAAGCATTTATATTTTATTACAATGTATACAATCCCTACGAAGATAATGATTAGACTAAGATTGTCCTATCATCCAGTCTATGCACATACACACTAACATACAATCTAAAATATTACATGAAAATAAAATCAAGCATCAAACCATGCATTGCCCCAGCTAGAAATAGCGAGTTAGCCTGTGTATTGTGCCATTTAAGGCTTTTGTGGCATGTCTTAACTAGGCTTTAAGGTTGAAATTTTCTAAGTGTGAAGGATTCAACTTAGGGTGATTTCATTTATGTGATTTAGTTGATTTATTAATTTTATTTTTATGATTTGATTTGATTTGAATGAACCTATATTTAATTACTAAGTGTTGTAAAGAGAGGAAAGAGAGAGAACTTCTCTTTCCTCCCCCTTAGTAATTTCTAAGGTAGATTCATTAATGATTTTCTTTAGTGAAGGTTTTGTTATGTGTTTTAATTAATCCTAAGTTTAGATTTGCTCTAAATAAACCTATTCAATAAGAAGGATATTTTATGATTAATTAAGGTGAATTACTATCACAAAACACAACCATTTATTTCTTCCCAACATGTATACTATGCATAAGAAATGATCTTAAGCATAGCTATATATGTAAATGCAAATCTTATCACACCTTAATGTTGAATGAAAAGAGTTGTTGTTTAGAAAAATTTGGATATTTCATGAATGCATGATTTTGTTATGTAGAAAAGGAGGATTCTTTTATCCATTAATCAAATGTACATCCACAAGTGTGAAAGACTTAAGTGAATATGACACCATTATTTTCTATAGTAGGGGTATAAGGTACAAGACCTTCTTGGGGCTACTTAAAGCCTTGCAACCCTCGGATGTCAAAACTAATATACCACTTTTCTTAAATACATATTCATGTACAAAAAAAATAAATGGGTGAAGAATCATGCAAAAGATTTTTGTTTGTTTGTTTGATCTGGTTGTATAAATTATATATGTAAATGTGAGAATCCTTCTTAAGTCATAACATAGAGGTGCATAGAAATAGATTTAAGCAAGTGTTATATTCTTTTCAAATGAACTATTCACTTTGCAAATCTTATACAAACCCATGTTAGGAAAAGAGAAGAAAATCACATAACACATTTTATGTTATAATCACGTGCAAGCTTATAAGTACTTATAAGTAGCATACCTTCATTTGTAATCTTTGATTTATAAGTTTTGAAAATAAATTTTGATTTAATAGTGATAATAGCTACTCATATTCTTACTTTAGCCAAAAACATTTGACATAAAGGAAACATTTTATTTTAATTAATTTTTCAAAAGAGATGAATGCATGATTTCATATGGCATATAATATTTAGCATGCTTGGAAAGAAATAAAGTGATTTAAGAATGTAACTTCATTCATCCTAATTAATTCCTAAAGACAATCCTATGAAATATGATCATTTAAAGTGAATCAAAGTTCTTTAAAGAGATTTTTATTTTTGTTTTGAATTTGATTTGATTTAGAAAATGTGAAAAGAGTTGGCTGGTCCTAACCTAATTCTCTTATATGTGAATTGATTTAGTTTAATTTTTAGAATAATTAAATTGATTTTATATTTTGTTTAAGTTAAGGTGTGAATTAAGTCCAATAATTACTCTTACACACACTTTAATATAATTAACCTAATAACTATGAGCCAACATATGATATGTGATCACATGGAATTTAAATCAACAATGCACATGAGGGATAAAGGGGCCTAATGCAATTGGCTCACAATTATTGATTAATTAAGCTAAAGGGTTTTCATTAAGTACTTTCATAACCCTCCCACACATGTGAGATGGATATGATTTCCTTAAACTTACCTTAAGCTTTTGAACACCTAAGGATATACCTAGCAAGAGATTGATTAAGTTCAGATTAGTTTTGAAAAATTGATTAGACTAATTGGTAGATCATTAGTGGATTAATCCTTAATTTTTGTTTGGATTAAGGAAGAAAGAGTTTAGGGAATAACTTAGGAAAATATCCCAAACCCATTCCATAAACCTCACCCTTAAAAATGTATAATTATCTCAATTAAATGATTAAACCACTATTCACATGCTTAATTACTCTTAATTACATTAATGGGTGATTAGGGTTTCATTAATTGATTTCTCTAATTAACTCATCAATAAATTCCAAGAAAATTAGTAGAGGTAGAAGTCATCCCACTAAATATGTTTGAGAAATTTAGAATTAATTAATTAAATCAGGGTGTAATTAAGGTAACGATTTTTAATTAAACCATAATAAGGAAAATTTCTTGTTTAAAATAATTAGAAATATTGTTATTGGATTCCCCTCTGAAATATCTTTAAAATGAGTCCTCATTTATGTTTTCTAATTTTTCTACATTTAATTATGAATTTATGAAGTTTTTGTGATTGATGGATAATTAAATACCCTAGTTAATTAACTAATCTCGTCAGTGCCACGTGGACTACTTACGCGGCACGCACTTTTCATGTGGTGAGATGGGATTGGTTATTTAAGATATCACATCCTTCGTCGGTCGGTGATTGCAATGTGCTTTCCACGGGCGTCCGATCAAGGATCGACGATGAATAAGCGTGGTTTTAAAAGATTAAATCAAAGGATCTAGCATTTTAATCAGTCCATCCAAAACATGTGGGATGGATGGCCCATGATTTATCCTACCTAAGCTATGGGAGGCGAGGCCGTCATCCTCCATGGCTTGATTGACTCACTTGAGCTTGGATTAGGCTAAGATTCAACCCACACCATCAAGAAGCATAGGAAGAACATCCAGGTTGAATTTTAATGGGATTATAATTCCCTTCACAAAGAACCAATCATTTTCAATGAGGATTGATTTTGAGTCATACCTCACCGGAGGCTATCATCGGTGCTTGATGGAGGAGGTAGCTTTGTCTGTAGGCAAGCTCATTGAAGGTTTCAAGCTTCAATTTGAAGTGGATCTTCCACTTGACCAAGGATCCCTCCAATGGCTTATGATTTTGGTCTAGGTCTCCTTTCCCGTGGCTTGATGACTTGGGAAAAGCTTTGGGTGAACTCGACTTGCCTCCTTGATGGTGCTTGCAAAGGGAAGTGAGGTTTGGTTGAGTATTGAGTAAGTTGGAAAATATCTAGTCCTCCCCTATTTCGGCTATGCAGGAAACTGAGAAGGAGAAGTTCAAATGAGCATGGGAATCCTTGGAGAAACTTGGAGAAGCTTGCCTTTGATCCTTTGAGCTTAATTGAATGCAAGGAAGGTGGGTTAAGTGGGAATGAGGGGGAGTATATCTCCCCCTCCTTGGATTGGACAACCGAGGCTTGCTATTTCATTTTGGATCAATTGAGGAGATTGAATGGGTTATTTAGGTTGTTAGGAGTGCCATGTGCTTCAGTTTTGGCAGAGGAGTGGAATGGAGGAGGTGCATATGTGTTAAATGAGTGTGGGAGGTGATCCAAGTGGAGAATTTTGATTGGAGGGGTCGATTTGGCCTTGGGTTGGGTCATGGCTGACCAAACCCATTGGGCTATGTGCATCACCTCCCTCGATGTCCAAATGGTCCACTTGGAGGATGCCAAGTGGTCATGAAAAGGAATTGACCAAATTCTAAGTGAATTTGGCCATAGGTTTTGACCCAATGGTAAATGGTCATTTAACATTAATTTTGATTTGATTTGAGATGTTTCAAAAGGTTGGGCCAAATTTCAAAGAATTTGGAGTTGATTTGATATGATTTGGCTCAAGTTAACCCACTTAGGTCAAAATAGGTCAACTTGGGTCAAGATGACCAATTGGTCAAATTGGGTCAAACCATGGGTTAGGTCAAGTTCAAATGATCATTTGGAGTAGTTTGGTATCATTGGTTTGGTTCAATTTGATTTATATTTGGTTCTGGTTCATTTGAGTTCACTTAGGTCAAATGGGTCAAGTTGACCAATTTGACCCGATTTAGGTTAGGTCATGGGTTGGTTTAGGCTTGGTTGATCATTTTAAATGTGTTGCAAGCTTTGATTTCAATCAATTTTGGTTTGGTTTAATTTCAAGTTGATTTGACCTTTAGGTCAAGTTGGGTTCATGGTCAATTAGGCTAGGTTGGGTCTAATTAGCTGATTGAGGCTTTAATCAAGTTCAACAAGTGATTTAGAATAAATTTGACCCATTGGTTGTAATCTATTTGGCTTAGATCAAGATTTGACCCATTTTGACTTTTTAGGTCAACTTGGGTCAACTTAGGTCAAGTGGCCAATTGGGCTAGGTTTGGCTCAAATGATGACTTGGTCAAGTCCAATCATTGATTATGAATTAGTTTAGATCAATGATTTCAATCAATTTAGCCTATGGTGGATTTTGGCTTGTTTAGGTTTCATTTGGGTTAAGTGTTGACTTAGTCAAAGGCTAGGTTTGTCTTGGTTCGACCTAATTTGAGTGCTTAATCATCCTATGATGATTGTTGCTCACAATGTGAGACTTAGATGGGCTTAGTTCAATTCAATTTGGGTAGGATTAGAATTTGGCTCAAAAAGGTACTTTAGGTCACTTTGGGTCAAGTGAGCCTAAGTGGGTCAATTGGCTTGATCAAAGCTTGATCAAGTTTGGTTGAACTCACATATGGACTTATGATTAAAATATAAATCTAATTGCAAGTGATTTGGAATCAATTTGAATTCATTTGACAATTTCAAGTTCAAAGGATGAACATGGGTTTGAGCTTCGAATTTAGTTTTGGTTTGATGATTGAAGTTTATGTTTATATTTTTGGTTTGTGATTGAAGGATTGATTGTTTGAAGAGAAAATCCAAGAGTTTGGATTGATTTAAGAATGATTTGATTAAGTTCAAGAATTTGACTTGAAGGGTATAGGTTGGATTTAGGTTGGATTTGGGCTTGGGTATTGAATTTGGTTTTGATTATTTGAATTTATATTTCATTTATATTTGTGAATAAAATTTAGAATATAAATGATTATGAGAAAATCTTTTGAATTTGGAGTGATTTGGATTTGATTTGAGCTCAAATATAGTCAAGATTAATTTTATTTTTTAATTATTTTTTGATGGATCCCATCAGTTTGCAATGGACTGCATTGAGTAGGGGCCAAGTTGGCCTTGGTCTACATTTAGATTTACCAATCCAAAGGTATAGTCTACCAACCACATTGTAGGACTATCCAACCAAATGGGTTCCTTTCAGTTTGTAATGGTCAAGTTAGGAAGAAAGCGTGAGGACTCACATCTTCTAAAATAAGGAACCACTGGGTGATCGATTTCTCGTGTAACGAATCAAACCCGACCTAGGGTTGATTATTGAGTGAATACTGCTGGGGGGCTTAAATTAGATCAAAGATAGTCAAGACTATTTTCATTTTTTAATTATTTTTGATGGATCCCATCGGTTTGCGATGGACTACATAGTAGGGGCCATGTTGGCCATGGTCTACATTCATATTTACCAATCCAAAGGGAGTAGCTTTCCCGACCGAGGGGAGAACTATCCAACAAAAGGGGTGCCTTTCAGTTTGCAATGGTTAATTCAAGAAAGAAAGTACAGGGACTCACATCTTTCTTGAATAAAAGTCCTTTTGGGTGACACATTAACGAGGTAACATGTCAACTCGATATAGAGCTGCCTGTCGATTTGCGACAGTCATGCTAGAAAGAATACGTTGTAGACTTACATCTTCCACATCAAAATGACTATTGGGGCAACTTGTTTGTGGTCAAATAGATTGAACCTGACCTAAGGGTGACTAGGAGAGTCTTGAGACTTATCTCTTCAGTGTAGTGGGAAATTCCTATAGGGAGTTCTCACACTAAAGATAAGATGCATGCTTGGGAAATGGGCAACTGGGGGTTTGAATTCCTAATCCATAAGTGAATTCATTTATTTATTTTGTTTTATTTGTTTATTTATCATGAACCCTATTGGTTTGCGAGGGATCATACTGAGAAGGAGCTTATATTAGCCTAGACCTATCTTAGATTTACTGAACCAAGGGAGAATCTGTGCATCTGCTGGACAAATTCTCCAACCACAGGGGTGGCTATTAGGAAAGGGGAACTATCCAATCAAGAGTAACCTGGGTAGTGTCTAAATGGGGTCACAAAGGATGTGATCCAAGTAGAGTTCTCGTAGGAAAAGAGTCTACTAAGGGCTTTATCCAAAACCCTGAAGAAGATAATATCTATAGGTATTTGGTGGCCAACTTAAGGAGAAAGTACAGGGACTCACATCTTCCAAGAGTGGTGTATCCACCGGGTGAGTTGCTATCAGCATAGCGAACATCTACCAACCTAAAATGACATTAGTTTGCAATAATCAGCCTAGGAAGAATGCATCGGGGACTCACATCCTCCTATAATGAAACTGATTGCTGGGATAGTGTGTGTTTGGCTTGATAGGTGCTATCCAACCTGGGGAGACTACTAAGTGAATGCCACTGGGGGACTTATATCAACTCAAGAGTAGTCAAGAGGAAAGGAGCCACTGGGGGACTTATCTAAACCTCAGATATACTCGACCTAGTTAGTGCATGATGGCTAGTTCAAGAAGAAAGCATGTAGGCTTACATCCTCTTAAACAGAGTCAACATAAGGTAGCTTACTGGCTGTGCGATGAAGTCTACCAAGCTAACGAGGCATTATTGGTTTACAATGGTCAAGTCAGGAAGAAAGTATGAGGACTCACATTCGTCAGACAAATGACCACTGGGGTGACACATTAGCAAGGTAGTATATTAACTTGACCTAGAGTAGCTAATGAATGAGTGCCACGGGGGCTTGCTCCCACATTAAAATAGCCCAAGACAAAAGATATGTGTTTATTTTGTTTGTGTTTGCGTTAGAAGGAATAGGATGCCTCTCGGGTTCTCTTACATCGATCCTAAAATATGCTAAAGAAATTGAAGGAATGATGCCATAAATGATAGTTGTGATCCCACTAAGAAAGGATGCTGCTTAGGTTCTCTCACACCTATTCTAGTAGTGCTAGGAAAATTATGTTTAATTTATGCTAGTATTATGAAAGAGGGGTAGGATACCGCTTGGTTTCTCTTACACATACACTAAACACGTCGTGGTAGATTCACAAAAAATCATATAACACTTCGAATGAAGAGAAGATTTTGATGAATTGGAATAGAATTTTGTTCTTTTGATGATAATTATTTTCAAACATGATTTTATGGGTAATATTTCTTCAAAAAGAGCCCATTAATTGAAAGAATCAGCTGTTTTCCTTTACAATCAATTAATTAATATGATCCTTCTTGGTAGGCCTTTTTTATGATAAAAGAGCCTTCCCAAGTGGGTTCAAACTTGCCTCCCATATTTCTACGGGCAATAATTGGTCTCCTTAGAATTAGAACAAGCTCTCCTACTTGAAAAGCTCTAGGGTGGACTAGCTTATTGTGAGCTTGAATCATTTTGGCTTTGTACAACTCGAGATTTTAGCACGCCCATAGGCATCTCTCCTCTAAACCTTCGAGCTCTTCTAACCATAACTTGGTATTCTACTCTGTAGTGATTTTACTATCCATTGCTATCCTTTGTGAAGGGAGTTGAACTTCTAATGGTAGAATGATCATCGAGTGTTTTCTTTTGTATATGGATGAGAGTTTTGTTGAATGCTTCTGCTAGGCCATTTGCCATGGGATAGTAGATGGTGGAGTATCTCCAATCTATATCGGTCCTAGTGAAGTGTTGATCTTGGTGCTCTTGAATGCAGTACCATTATTAGATATAATTCGTTGAGGCATCCCAAACTTATAAATGATATGGTTCCTGAAAAAGTGGAGCACATGCTAAGCTATGACCTATCTGAGTGGGATTGCCTCCGCCCACTTGGAAAAGTAGTCAGTGGTAGCTAGGATGAACTGATGACTCTTAGAAGAAGGAAGATCGATATGACCCACTATGTTGGTACCCCAACACTCAAATGGCCATGAGGCTAATATAGGGTGTAGAATGTTGGGTGGTTGATGTAGGGCCACACTGTGTACCTGACACTGATGGCATCTCTTAGCTACATTCATGCTATTTGTAATCATCAAAGGCTAGTAGTATCCTAGTCTATTGATCTTTGCTTTCATCTTCAGACTGGATTGATGCGCTCTGCATAGACTTGAATGTACCTCAGTCGTGATCTTACGGGCTTCATGTTTGTCCAAATAGCATAAGCACATTTGATCAAAAGACCATTGGTACAAGGTACCATCCACGAGAGCATATGAGAGAGCTCTCTGTTTCATCTGATGGGCTTGTAATTTCTCTTGAGGTAGTTTACCTGGGTTCAAGTAATCTATGAATGGTTGTCTCCAATCTAGCTCATCTTTATTGGCAATGATAACCTCCCCTTAAAGAGAAAATCTCTTGATGAGTTCAGTGTCAATAAGGGATAAGACTTATCTATTTTGGACCCTTATTGGAATGGACTCATCTTCTATACATGCCAATTCCTTGGAAAGTTTAGCCAAAGCATCTGCTACTGCATTCTCTCCTTGAGGGACCTTGTAAATGGTGACTTCAGGGATTTGGGCCAATACCTTCATGGTATACTCATGGTAGTGACGAAGCTTAGGTTTTAGAATCTTGTAGGACCCAACAATCTGGTTGAAGACCAGCTGAGAATCCCCGTAGATGTTGATGCTCTTGACATATACTGTAATGGCTAACTCTAGATCGATAATCAAAGCCTCATACTCAGCTTCATTATTGATGTATGGGTTAGAGAGATAGTATGAGAATCTCATCACACCGTAGTCTGGAGTTAAGATAACTATTCCTACCCATGCCATTCCTAGAAGAGTAGAATGTGGTTCTTTTCCTTTGCGAAAGAAAGTAGCACCATCAAAATACATCTCCCAATGATGATTGTCAACCTCCCATAAGTTTATGATTTGTTCATCGGGGAGATCGTCACTAAGCGGGGAATCAACAGGTAGTGGGTGTAAGAAATCTGCTAGTGCCTACCCTTTCACTGCACGGAGGGGTACAAATGTAATATTGAATTGTGAGAGAATCACGACCAACGTACAACCATCTGGATTACATCATCCGTGTCATAAGATACTATAGTGGATTGATTCTTGAAATCATGTTCACCTTATGAGAAAGCATATAAGGCCGTAGCTTTTGGAATATAAAGATTAAAGTTAGGTAATGTTTCTTAATAAAGTAAGTTTGCTGAGGATGATGACAACCGGTAGTAGAGAGCATTCTCCTTCTTTGTCATTGGTTTCAAAAGTGCCAAAGGAGTTGTCTATCTGTTGTAGGATAAGTGGCTGCCGATTAGAACTGGTGGCTTCACCAAATAATGCTTGATATATTCAAAGGCTTATTACACTTATCAACCCACTTGAACTTTTCATCCTTTTTTGATAAGTGCTGAAAGTGGTTTGCATCTTCTTGATAGGTTAGAGATAAAGCATCTAAGATATGCCAACTGCCCTTCGAAAGATCTGAGTTGGGTTAAACTTTTGGGTGGTGGAAATTTTAAGATAGCTTTAATCTTTTCTAGGTTTATCTTTATTCCTTAATTTTGAACAACAAACCCAAGGAACTTCCCTGAAGCTACTCTGAATGCACACTTCAGGGGATTCATTTAAGATTTGTTGGGTTAAAAATTTCTATGTGGTTGCCTTCAAATCTATTGGTAAGAAAAGGCAAGAATATAAAAATTCATCTTTTTAGGATGCCACGCAGATCCATAGATGTGCTTATTCAGCTGATCGGGTATTTCATCAAGGAATAAGGTACTATCTCAAAAAGATAGAAGTCACTACCCTTTAATGGACCTAAGCACCTCAATAAGGACTCCTAAAGATGATGGATCTACATATGTACCAGAGATTCTTCCCTTACTTTACATGAAAAAGTAAAGCAAGGTCTATTTTAAATCAGGTTTGTTAAGTTCCCTACAGTGGCAAGCCCCCATAGATAATTACATCCTAAGGGACAGGATCCCTTAGGAATACTCTCGATTAAGGTAAATGATCATTGTCTTCTAAGATTTTAATATGGAAGGACTATCAATCAATTAGTTCATTTTTGAAGATCAAATGGGATTGATCAAAGAGAGAGAGTTATTATCAAAGCCAAAGAAAGATAAGTATGAGATGCCCACGATGCTAGGATGCCTAGCGAGCACCTCAAACTATCCTATAGTTGGGCTTTACATTTTTGAAATTGATTTAGTTTTTTTGAGTTATATTTTTTATTAGAAATTTAAGACTTATGATTTCTTAACACAAGACTAAGAAAATGCCTAAGAGGTGAAGAATTATGCCTATGGCCCACAAAGGGGAGAAGCAACCTCAGAACCTAAATCTGGGGAGTTTTGGTGAGGGCCAAAAGCACAACCTAAATCTAAGGTAAAAATGGGTATTTGGTTTGCCTCCATAAGAGGACAAACCACCGCTTGACTTACAATCACTGGGGTGGCAGCCAACTAACTCCTCTTACGATTTTAAATATATGTAGGTAAGTCTTATGCTTATGTAAGTTAGCTAGGCTGTTATTTATTTAGATAGAGATAAAGTCCTTAAACTCACTCCCTAAAAAGACTAGATCATGTAAGGACATGCTTCAAATGACCTAAATCTAATGTAATTCAAATTTCATTTTATTTTCATTTTGGACAATTATTTTGACTCAGGCTAATAGGATTCATATGACTAATGCATGAGAAATAAAGTTATTGGCCAAAATCAATGAGAAGGGAGGAGGTGTGTTTCCACCATGGCTCTCAAAGGTCAAGGTAAGTTTCTCTAGCAAAGGTGGAAGCCCTCTAATCAAGAGTGAAATAAGATGCATTTATGCATGATGTTACAAAAGAAATACTCATCTAATTAAGGGGTTGCTAATTCTTTTATCTTGATTTTAAATGTAAGCTTTAAATGAGGTTATGAATTCTTTATTCTTAATTATGAGTTGTTAAGTTTGGTAAAAGATTTATTTTTCTCTAAAGAGCCTAATCCACATCGAGGTCATACATAAAGCAAGGAAGAAACTAAGAAAAAGATGCCACTTAATGCACAAGCTAAACAAATCATCAATCAATTTATAAAGCTAATCGCAAAAAGAATAAGAGGCTGTTGTGGTTAGGCACCACCTTACAAACCCAAAAATAATAAATTGGGTAGCCGAATTCCACCCTTATACAACCCATATTACAAATGATTTAAATTACAATTAAGCAAGGAATTCAATGTTATGGGGGTATTCAAGCTTCATTTTTTCTTTCTTCATTTGTTCCTCCTTTTGGATGGTTGGAAGGTTGATGTTCCAAGGCTTCACATGGTGTATAAGATAGGATCTTATGACGAATGCGCATCCTAATCCCCATAATAATCATTCTAAAATCCTAATTGCACAAATTTACATGAAAAGAAAAGAATGAAAATCTAACTAACACCTACAAATAGATTAGATAAAATAAACCATACAAATCCCAAGCATGTATATTGGACTTATCACCCCACACATGGGTGACTAAGTCAACCTGGCCTATTGGATTATTCTTATGTGTATAAAGCACCTGCAAGCAAAATCATTTATATTTTTATTTATGATAGTGCCCCTTAAGCACAATCCCCTGCAAGAAATAATGGTTAGACTAAGATCGCCCTACCATTCATTTTATAAGTATACATCCTAGCATCTAGTCTAAAACATATATCATAAAACAAAACAAACATCAAACCATACACGCCTAACCTAAAGCTAGAAGTGATGACTTAGCTAATGTGTGAAGGTTTGTGTGGTATGCTTAGCTATGAATTTAAGTTAGAATTTTCTAAGTGTGAAGTATGTTCAACTTAGAGGAGGGTTTCATTTAAGTTGTTTAATTATTTTGGATTGATTTTATTTTATGTTTTGATTATGTTCAAGTGAATCTTACAATTAATTACTAAGTTATAAAGAGAGAGAAAGAGAAGAGAACTTCTCTTTCCTTCCCTAACTTAAGTAATTTCTAAAGTAGATTCACATTTTAGTTTTGTTTAGTGAATTTTATGATTAAGTGTTTTAATTAATCCTAAGTTTAGATGAACTCTAAACAAACCTATTCAAAAAGAAATACATTTTAAGATTAAATAAAATGAACCAAATTCACAAAATATACCTCACTTCATTTATTTCCCAACATGTATAACATGCATATAATAAATCTTAAGCATATCTATACATACAAATGAGAATATTTAACACACTTTATGATGCATGCTAAGTAATTTGTTTAAGGAAATTTGAAAGTTTACTATGCATGATTTTTCTTAAGTAGAAAAGGGTTTTTTTATCCAATTTTTCACATGCACACATGAAAGTAAGAAAGGCATATTGTTAACTAGAGGTGTAATGTACAAGACCTACTTAGGGATACTTAAAGCCTCACAATCTCAGGGTTGTCTAAACTAATATACCACTTTCCTTAAATACAAACATGTGTACAAAAGAAATAAATTGAAAAGAAAGAATGCAAAAGTTGTGTTAATTGATTCTTTTTGTTTATGCAATTTATGTGTGCAAGTATAAGTAACCTTTCTTAAGTGACAACATAGGAATGAATAAGGTATGTAATTAGGTAAGTGTTAGGTTCTTTTCAAATGAACCATACATCTTACCAACTCCTATTCAAAAGTATACTAACATAAAAGAGAAGGGAAACCTATGTTAGGCACGTCCTTATATTCTCTCACATGCAAGCTCATAATTAAGATATAAGTAGCACACTTTCAGTTTTAGGCATTTGATTTATATATTTTGAAAATAATTTAAATTTAGTAGTGATAATAGCCACTCATATTTCTACTTTAGCCAACACATGCAAATTTGACATAAAGTAAAAATTTTCATTTTAAATTTGAATTTAGAAAAATAAGAATGTTTGAAATCACATGACATACAAATTTAACATGGGGAAAGATCAAAGCAATGAAAGCATGTAAACACATCTTTAATTAAATCCTAAAGATATTCTTATGGAATAAGAAAGTTTAAAATAAATCAAAATTTATTCAATGTGATTTTGTTTAGTTTTAAGTTTGATTTAATTTTGAAAAGGTGAGTTGAGTTTGCTATTCCTAACCCATTCCCTATGTTTGATATTGTTTTAATTTTAGATTAGATTTATTTTTATATTTTAATTAGGTTAAGGTATGGATTAAGCAAGTTAATTAACCCTTATCTACACCACCTTAGCATAGTTAATCAAGTAATTATGAGCCCATGAGATGACATAAAAACTCACAAGAAATTTAAACTTGCAATGCACGTAGGAAGAAAAGGGCCTAATGCAATTTGGCTCATGATTAATGGTTAATTAAACTAAGGTGTTTAACTTAAGTAATTTCAAAACACCCCTTCACACATATGAATTGGGTTTTAATTTCCATAATTGAACTTAGGCTCTTAAACACCTAAGCATCTTCCCAAAGTAGGTTAATTAAGTTTTGGAAGTTTTTAGAATTTTTAGAAATTAATTAAGGCGATAATTAATGAATTAACCCTTAATTAAGAGAGGATTAATGAAAGAAAAGGGGGTTTAGGGAATAACTTAGGGGAAATATCCCAAAATTATTCCCTAAGCCTCTTATTCACTGGATCTAACCTTAATCAACCTTAATAAACAATTAAAATACTAATCCAACCTTAATTATTCTTAATTAAGTTAAGGGAGTAATTAGGAAACACATTTGCAATTTCCCCAATTAAGCCTTCAATAAATCCCAAGAAAATGAGCGAAGGTAGAAGTCATCCTCTAAAACATACCCAAGCAGTTTGGGATTAATTAGAGGATTAATTAAGAAGTAATTAGCAAAATGATATTTCTATTAAAACCCAAAATCAGAGAAAAGTATAATTCAAAACCTATTGAAATTATTTTAAAAATATTCTAGGTTGAATTATCTTTCGATAGAATTTTACCTCATATTTTTCTGAATTTTATTGAGAGTTATGAATTTTGAAGGGAGATTAATTAAACAAATCTAATTAATCCTCTTTCACAAAGACACACGTGGTAGCTAACATCTGAGCTATCCACTTAAGTGTTGCATCCGTGAGGAGCGGTAATGACACGCTTGATCCCCGCTTGATCAAGGATCGAATGGCCGTGATCATCCGCTTTCTAAAAGGATAAATCATTTCTAAAATGTTGGATTAATCTCGCCCATCCAAAATGCAATGGAAGACTAGGTTTGCCCTAGTTCTTCCTGAGGCTCAACAGAGACCGTTCATGATCTAAGGGAAGATCAGAGCTCGATTGAGCTTAGATTGGAATGATATTGTACCCACACCATCTAAAGCTAATGAGAAGCCCATCCAACGGTGGATTTCTCATGCCATGAAAATTGCTTTCACAAAAGACCAACACCTCCTAAGCTAAGTAGTCAAAAAATTGCATACCTTGACGGAGGTGATCACCGGTGCTCGAAGCTTGATGAGCTTCTGCCTAGTGGAGATGAAGCCCTGTTGAAAGTTTCAAGCCTTGGCATTGAGTAGATCTTCCTATGGACCAACACCACTTGATCCCCTTTGTGGCTTTGATCCAATTCTCCTCCTCCTTACTCTTGGAACTTGAGAGAATGCTTAGGTGCACTCGACTTGATCCCCCGAGGGAGTGTGCAAGAGGAATTGAGTGGATTGAGTGAAGAGGAAGTTGAGGATTGAGGTAAGCTCCTATTTTCAATGAAGAAAATTGAGAAATGCTATCTCAAATCCTTCTTAGAAAGCTTAGATTGCTCTTGATGTTTCCTAACACTTACTGGCTTAATCAGCTGAATCATGGATTCAATTTTAAGGGATATATCTCACAATCGGACTAGAGCCTTGATTGCCATTTTGATCCATTAACCACAAAAAAAGTTTGTTTAGGCTGTTAGATCATTGTACATGGTTGGTTTGAGGTCTTGAGTGGATTAGCAACCTCCCATGTGCTTCAAATTGAGTGGAGAAAGGATTTTGAAATGGCCAATTTGAGCTAAGGGGTCGGGTTTGGCCTTTGGTCCATTTGGGCTGATCCAAACCCATTGGGTTGGGTGCATCACTCTTCATTAGGTCCACTTGAGCTATTAGGAAGGTATCAAGTTGATATAAAGAGGGCATGAGCAA
The DNA here is from genome assembly GCA_021442155.1 of Cymbidium sinense. Classification (NCBI taxonomy): domain Eukaryota; kingdom Viridiplantae; phylum Streptophyta; class Magnoliopsida; order Asparagales; family Orchidaceae; genus Cymbidium; species Cymbidium sinense. The sequence goes on from CM038225.1 coordinate 110,217,485, forward strand.
ATAACCCATGGACTAGTCCATATTGTTATATATGGCCTAGGGTAAAATGGACCTTTGGCTAAATTTTCAATTTTGATATGTTGGATATGTAGAGAAGCTAGGTTTGGCAAAGTTTCATGAGATTTGGAATTCATTTGATAAGGTTTGGCTCATGTTGACCCATTTAGGTCAAAATGGGTCTACTTGGGTCAAGTTGACCAATTGGTCAAATTGGGTGAAACTAAGGGTTGGGTCAAGTTCATATGACCATTTTAAATATTTTGGTGGCTTTGGTTTGGTTCAATTTGGTTTAGTTTTGAATTTGACTCATATGACTTCATTTGGGTCAAATGGGTCAAGTTGACCAATTTGACCCATTTGACCTATTTAAGCTAGGTTAAGGGTAGGTTTAGGTTTGGTTAGTCATTTGGAGTGGATTGGTATATTTGTTTCCAATCAATTTTGGTTAAGTTTGAATTTGGCTTAACATGACCCCTTTAGGTCAAGTTGGATTCAAGGTCAATTGGGCTAGGTTGGGTCTAGTTGGACAATTGAGGCTTTGGTCAAGTTCAACAAGTGATTTGGAATGAACATGACCCATTGGTTTGAATCAATTTGGCTTAGATCTTTTGATACATTTTGACTTTTAGGTCAAGTTGGGTCAACTTGGGTCAAGTGGCCAAATTAAGAGGTTAGGCTCAAATGTTGACTTGGTGAAGTTCAAACATAGGCTATGAATGAACTTAGATCAATGGTTTTAATCAATTTGGCCTATGGTGGATTTTGGCTATGTTAGGTTTCATTTTTGGCTAAATGTTGACTTGATCAACCCTTAGGTTTGACTTAGTTTGACCCAATTTGATTGATTGATCATCCCATGATGATTGTTGATCATGATGAGAGGCATAGGTGAGTTTGGTTCAATCCAGTTTGGTTAGGATTAGAATTTGGCTCATAAGGGTACTTTAGGTCACTTAGGGTCAAGTGAGCTTAAGTGAGTCAAATGGCTTGGTCAAAGCTTGATTTGAGTTTTGATTCATTTGACAATTTCATATTCAAAGGAAGAATATGAATGGATTTGGGGTTTGATTTTTGAATTGGATTTTGATTAAGTGATTGAAGTTTGAGATATTTTGGCTAAGTCCATGAAGGAACACTTAAAGGACTTAGGAAAATTTTATGAATTGAGTTTAGTTTGATTGGTTTGAATTTATATTTTATTTATATATGTGAATATAAATGAGAATTTAAATGAATTATGAGAAAATCTCAAAGATTTGATTTGGTTTTGATCATGATTTTGGTTAAGCCCTTAAGAGGAGACTAAAGACTTAAGAAAGATTTGGGCTTAGGAATTTCATTCATGGGTTTTAATCATGGATTTCAATCAGGGATTTTGATCATGGATTCCAATCACATGGAGTTGATTTGATTTTGGAGAAAATCAAATAAGATTGATTTGGAGTTTGACTTGAAGGAAGGAAGGTGAGGAATGGTTTCAGCTAAAGGTAGACAAATTTTTCTAACACCCCTAAGGCATGACCTATTCCTATGGCTAATTCTTCTACATCTCTATGGCTAGGTTGAGTGTCCACCTAATCACTAGATATGTCTTAAGATTAAGGAACTCTTAAAGTCTAAGAGAAGTCCTTGCCTAAGATGGAGAGGTTGAGAGCTCATTCAAAAATAAAAAGTCAACAAAGGGCTCAATATGTGTGTGATGACAAAGAACACCGCACATTGGTCACCAAAATGATCAATGACATCAAAAGATCACAAGCACTAATAAAAAATCTATCCTCAAGGTGTAGAAAGAATCCAGAGCTTAGTGCAATGTGGCTCTACTTATGTTCAAGACATAAGAGAAAGGGAAGAATCCACTAGGGGATAGAGTGTGAATCTTCCACTAGGGAAGCATGTTCAAATCATCCACAAGGGGATGAGAGGTTTGATTTGATTCGAGTCTCACTGAGAAGAAAAAGATTTGTTTAAGTTCCACTGGGGAAGAGGGTTGAATTTTTTTTAATTTTTGTTAGGTTTAAATTTTGAGATGGACCCTATTGGTTTGCAATGGATCGCACTGAGTAGGAGCCAAGGAGGCCAAGACCTAACCCAAATTTACCAATCCAAAGGGGTAGTCTACTAAATACGTAGTAGGAATAGCCAACCAAAAGGGATGCTTTTCGGTATGTAGCAACTGTACTAAGAAGAAAGTAGTAGACTTACATCCTCCAAAGTAGAGACCAGTTGCTGGGGTAATCTATTGACAAGGAAACAGATTGAACCCAACCTAGGGCTGACTATTGAGTGAATGCTGATGGGGGGACTAAAATCAGCTCAAGGATAGTCAAAGATTAATTTCATTTTTATATTTGTTTATTTTTTTTGATGGATTCCATTGGTTTGTGATGGATCAAACTGAGAAGGAGCCATGGAGGCCTGGACCTGCGTAAGATTTACTGAACCAAAGGGAGTAGCCTCTCGGTTGATGGGAGAACTATCCGACCAAAGGAGTGCCTTTCAGTTTACAATGATAAATTGAAGGGAAGAAAGCTCAGGGACTCACATCTTCCACTACAAAGGACCACTTCGGTGATTGGTTGCTTTGGGCAACAAATCAAATCACCTGGGTCGCCATTGCAACAATCATGCTAGAAAGAATGCCATAGTCTTACATCTTCCAAAGCGATGACCGGGTAACCTTCTATGGAAAAATAGATTGAACCCAACCTAAGGGTGACTACGAGTGAGTACCATCCTAGGATTTATTTGAACGGTAGTCGCAATTCCTATGGAGTTCTCACGACACCCCTAAAGATAGGATGCCTGCTTGGGAAAAGGGGCCCTTTAGGGGCTTGAAATCCTAATCCACAAGTAAAATAATTTATTTATTTTGTTTATTTAGTTTATTTTATCATGGACCTTATTAATTTGCGAGGGATCAAAATGAGAATGAGCTTATATCTGCCTAGACCTATCTCAGATTTACCTGTGCATCTGCTGAACAAATTCTCCAACCATAGGGGTGGTTACTAAGAAAGGGGAACTGTCCAATATAAAAGTAAACTCAGGTAGTGACTAAATGGGGTCGCAAAGGACATGATCCAAATAGAGTGCCGGGGATGGAGACATAAAAAGGGCTTAATCCAACACCGAGAAGATGACATAGTTAGTCATATATCTAATAGGTATTCTGTGGCCAACTCAAGGAGAAAGCGCGAGGACTCACATTTGTCAAGAGTGGTGTATCCACCGGGTGATTCACTGTCAGCATAGCAAACATCAACCAACCTAAGGTGCCCATCGGTTTGCAATAATTAGCCTAGGAAGAAAGCTCGGGGACTCACATCCTTCTATAGTGGAACTGATTGCTGGGATAGTATGTCTTTAGCTCGATAGATGCTATCCGACCTAGGGCGACTACTGAGTGAAGGCTATTGGGGGACTTATATCAATTGAAAAATTACTTAGGAGGAAAGGAGCCTCTGGGGGAATTATCCTAAACTTCAAATATACTCGACCTAGTTAGAGCATGATGGCTAGTTCAAGAAAAAAGTATGGGGACTCACATCTTCTTAAGCAAAGTCAGCATGAGGTAGCTTACTGGCTAGGCAGTGAAGACTACCATGCTAACAAGGCACTTATTGGTTTGCAATGGTCAAGTTAGGAAGAAAGTGCGGGGACTCGCATCCTCCAACAAGTGACCGCTGGGGTGACATACTAACAAGGTAGCATGTAGACCCGACCTAGAGCAGCTAATGTGTGAGTGCCACAGGGGCTTGCTCCCATATCAAAATAGCTCAAGACAAAAGATTTGTATTTATTGTTATGCATGTGTTAAAAGGAATATGACACCTATGGAGGACTCTTACACCTACCTTAAACACACTAGGGGTTTTGATGAAATGGTGCTATGGATGTAAAAATGGATTTCCATTAAGAAAAGGATGCCGCTTAGTTTCTCTCACTCCTAACTTAGTTGTGCTAATCAATATGCCTCTCAAGTTCTCTTCAACCTATTCTAATAGCATTGCAAGATTGTGTTTGTATTGTGAAAGAGGGATAGGATGCCACAAGGGGACTCTTACACCTACCCTAAACACGTCACGGTGGATTGGCAAGACAAGCAATCAATGCTTCGAAATAAGAGAAGATTTGATGAATGGAATTGAATTTTTGTTTTTATTAATAATTATTTTCAAACATGATTTATTTCATGGGTAATATTTCTTTAGATAGAGCCCATTAATTGGAAGCATCGTGCCCCTTTATAATAAATAGTCGATAAGATCCTCCTTGGTAGGCTTTCTCTATGACATGTGGGCCTTCCCAAGTGGGTTCAAACTTGCCTCCATCTTCAAAATTGGTCTCCTTAGGACTAACACAAGTTCTCCTACTCTGAAAGACCTAGGGTGGACTAGCTTGTTGTGAGCTTGAATCATTCTGGTCTTGTACAACTCGAGGTTCTAGCATGCTCGGAGGCAACTCTCCTCCAAACCTTTGAGCTCTTCTAACCGCAACTTTGCATTTTGCTCTATAGTAATCTTGTTACCCAATTCTATCCTTAGTGATGGGAGTTGAACTTCTAAAGGTCGAACGACTTCAGACTCATACACTAAGGAAAATGGGGTGGACTGAGTTGGAGTTCAGTATGTGGTGTGGTAGGCCCACAAAGCTTCAACAAACTACTCGTTCTACTATTGTTTATTATCATCAATAGTCTTCTTTAGTATATGAATGAGAGTTTTGTTTAATGCTTCTGCTAAGCAATTTATTCTAGGGTAGTAGATGGTGGAGTATCTCCAATCTATGTCGTATCTTCTGACGAAGTTATTGATCTTCGTGCTTTTGAATGCAATACCATTATCGAATATATTCATTGAGGTAACATGAATCTATATATAATATGGTTCCTAAAAAATTGAAGCACTTGTCGAGTGACCTCTCTGAGTGGGATGGCTACCCACTTGGAAAAGTAGTATGGCGCCTAAGATGAACCGATTTCTTGAAGAAGGAGGATCGATCGACCTACAATGTCATACCCCAACACTCAAATGGCCATGAAGCCAATGTAGGGTGTAGAATGTTGGTGGTTGGTGGAGGACCACATGTACCGATTAATCGATGGCATCTCCTAGCTACATCCATGCAGCTTGTAATCATCAAAGGCCAATAGTATCCAAGTCTCTTGATCTTTGTCTTTATCTTCGGACTGGATTGATGCACTTCACATAGACTTGAATGTACCTCAATTATAATTCTATGAGCTTCATGTTTGTCTAAACAACGTAATCACATTTGGTCAAAGGATTGGCAGTACAGGGTGCCATCAATAAGAGCATAGGAGAGAGCTCTCAATTTCACTTGATGGGCTTGTGACTTATCTTGAGGTAGTTTGCTAGTATTTAAGTAATCTATGAACGGTTGCCTCTAATCTAGCTCCTTGCCCATTTTGGCAATGATAACCTCCCCTTCAAGAGAAAGTCTCTCGATGAGTTCAACATCAATAAGGGATATGACTTGTCTATTTTGGATCCATATTGAAATGGACTCATCTTCCGGACATGCCAACTCTTTGGCAAGTTTGCCAAGGCATCTATTACTGTGTTCTTTGCTCGGGGAACCTGGTAGATGGTGACTTTGGGAATCTGGGCCAACAACTTCATGGTATACTTGTAGTAATGATGAAGCTTGGGTTTGAGGACCTGGTAGGACCTAACAAACTAGTTGATGACCAACTGAGAATCCCCAAAGATGTTGATGCTCTTGACACTGATAGTGATGGCTAACTCCAGACCAGCAATCAAAGCCTCATACTCAGCTTCGTTGTTGGTGTAGGGATTGGAAAGATAGTATGAGAATCTCATCATATCACGAATTGGAGTTAGAAGAACTATTCCTACTTCTGCCTTTCTTGAGAGAATAGATCATGGTGCTTCACCTTTAAGAAAAGAAGTTGCACCATCAAAATACATCTCCCATCAATGGTTTTCAGCCTCCCCTAAGTTCATGATTTGTTCATCAGGGAGATCATCACTAAGTGGAGAATCAATAGGAAGTGGGTGCGCTGCTAAGAAATCTGCTAGTGCCTGTCATTTTATCACACGATGTGGTACGAATGTGATATCAAACTATGAGAGTATCATGGACCAATGAGCCAGCATTGGTCATGAGATACTACATTGGATTTATTCTGGAGATCAATTTCACCTTATGAGAAAGCATATAGTGCCGTAGCTTTTGGAAAGCAAAGATCAAAGCTAGGCAATATTTCTCAATAGGTGGATAGTTTTCTTGAGGATCGATGATGGTGAGGAGAGCGTTCTCCTTCCCTTCATCATTTTGGGCCAATAGAGCACCGAGAGAGTCATCCAATGCAAAGGTGTAGGATGAGTGGCTGGGATAGGCCGCTAGAATGGCCTTCCAAATACTGCTTGATGTCTTCGAGGCATGCTGACACTTGTCATCCCCCTTGAATTTGATGTCCTTTTTGACAAGTGCTAGAAAATGGCTTACATCTCCCCGATAGGCTGGAAATAAAGCGTCTTAGATACACCAACGTTCTTGGAAGGATCTGAGTTGAGTTAAACTCTTAGGAGGTGATATTTTTAAGATAGCTTTGATCTTTTCAAGATCTATTTCTATTCCCAATGTTGAACAATAAACCCAAGGAATTTCTCTGAAGCTACTCCGAATGCACACTTCATGGGATTCATTTTGAGATTATATTATCTTAACTATTTGAAAAGTACTCTCAAGTCAAAGAGTTGGTATTCCTTTTCTCTGCTCTTGACTACTAGGTCATCAACATAACACTCATCCTGATGATGGATGAGTTTATTGAAAATCTGAGTCATAGCCCGTTGGTATGTAGCACTAGCATTTTTAAGGCTAAAAGACATGACCCTATAATAGAAGATTCTGATCGGGGTTCAAAAAGTAGTGTTTCTTTCATCTTCAGGAGACATCTTGATTTGGTTATAGCCAGATAACTCATCCACAAAAGAGAAGACTACATGAGATGAGGCGATATCCACCATTAATTCTGGTATAGGAAGAGGAAACTCATCCTTAGGACATGCCTTATTTAAGTCCTTAAAATCGACGCATATGCAAATTTGGCCATTCTTCTTTTTAACTGGGATGACACTAACTAACAAGGTGGGATATTTTTATTCCTTGATGAAATCAACATCGATCCATTTTTTGACTTCAGAAATGACTTGTTGTTAAATTTTTAAGCGCATGCATCTAGGAGCTTGCTTAATACGGGTAGCATTAGGGTATATTGCTAGCTTGTGGACTACTACATCAGGAGATAATCTGGGCATCTCTTCATAACTCCATGTGAAGCAGTCTTTAAACGTAATCAATAGCCTAACTAAGTCATTGATTTCTTCTTCATTCAACAATGAACTGATGTATGTCGGTGTTGGTTTAAAATTTCTATAGGAGTCGCCTTTCAAATCTGTGGTGAGAAAAGAAAGAGGAGACTATAAAAATTCATCTTTTAAGGATGCCACACAGATCCACAGATGTACTTATTCAGATAGTCGAGTACGTCATCAAAGAATAGTGTACTATCTCGAATGATAGAAGTCGCTACCCTTTAATGGACCTAATCACCTCAATAAGAACTCCTAAGGATGATGCATTTGCATATGTACCAGAGATTCTTCTCCTACTTTATATGGAAAAGTAAAGTAGGGCTTATTTTAAGCCGGGTTTGTTAAGTTCCCTACTGGGGCAATCCCCCATAGTTAATTATATCTTAAGGAATGAGGATTCCTTAGAAAAACTCTCGATTAAGGTAAATGATCGTTGTATTCAAATATTTCAATAGGAAAGGACAATCAATCGATTAGTTCATTTTTGAGAAATCAAATGGGATTGATCAAAGAGAGGGAGTTATTATCGAAGCCAAAATGGGGAGATGCCCATAATGCTAGGAAACCTAGCGAGCATCTCAAACTATCTTATAATTAGGCTTTACATTTTTGAAATTGATTTAGTTTGTTTGGGTTGCATTTTTTCATTAGAAATTTAGGACTTATGATTCCTTAACACAAGATTAGGAAAATGCCTAAGAGGTGAGGAATTAAGCTTAGGGCCCACAAAGGGGAGAAGCAACCTTAGAACCTAAATCTAGGGAGCTTTGGTGAGGGAAGAAAGCACAACCTAAGTTTAAGGAGAAAATGGGTAATTGGTTTGCCTCCACAAGAGAGGACAAACCACCTGACAGCTTGGACTTACAACCACCTGGGGGTGGCTGCCAACTAACTCCTCCTACAATTTTAAATACATGTAGGCAAGTCTTTATGCTTATACAAGATAACTAGGCTATTATTTATTTAGAAAGAGACTAAGTCCTTAAACTCACTCTCTAAAGAGACTAGATCATGTAAAGGGTATGCTTTAAATGACCTAAATCTAATGCAATTCAAATTTCATTTTATTTTCCTTTTTGAACAATTATTTTGACTCAAGCTAATAGGATTCATATGACTAATGCATGAAAATAGAATTATTGGCCAAAATTAGCGAGAAGGGAAGAGGTGAGTTTCCACCATGGCTTTCAAAGGTCAAGCCAAGTTTCTCTGGAAAAAGTGGAAGCCGTCCAATCAAGAGTGAAATAAGATGCTATTGTGCATGATATTGCAGAAGAAATACTCATCCAGCTAAGGGGATGCTAATTATTTTATCTTGATTTTAAACCTAAGCTTTAGGTGAGGTTATAACTTGTTTAATTTTTATTTTGAATTATTAGGTTGAGTAAAGGATTTATTTTTTTCCTAAAGATCCTAATCCACATTTAGGCCATACATAAAGTAAGGAAGAAACTAGGAAAAGCATGCCACTTAATGCAAAAGCTAAACAAATCATCAATCGATTTATAAAGTTAATCACAAAAAGAATAAAAGGCCATTGTGGTCGGGCACCACCGCACAAACCTGAAAATATCAAATGTGGGTAGCCGAGCTCTACTCTTATACAACTCAGATTGAAAATGAGTTAAATTGCAATTAAGCAAGGAATTCATTATTATGGGGGTCTTTAAGCTTTTCTCTTCTTTCTTCTTTTCTTCCTTCTTATTCTTTTCTTTCTTTCTTTTTTAGGTTCCTTCTTTTGGATAGTTGGAAGGTAGATGCTCGAAGGCTTCACATGGTGAATAAGATAGGATCTTATGACTAATGCTCATCCTAATCCCCATAACAATCATTCCAAAATCCTACTTGCATAAATTTACATGAAAAGGAAAAGTGGAAATCTAACTAACACCTGCAAAATAAAGGTTAGCTAAAACAAACTACACAAATCCCAAGCATGTATATTGGACTTATCACCCCAAACATGGGTGACTAAGTCCACCTGGCCTATTGGATTATGCTTACGGGTATAAAGCACCTGCAAGTAAAATCATTTATATCTTATTTATGTTAGCGTCCCTTAAGCACAATCCCCTGCATAAAAGAATAGTTAGACTAAGAACATCCAACCATTCATTCTACGAGCATACACCCTAACATTAAGTCTAAAACATATATCACAAAATAAAAAAAATAAAACATCAAATCATGCACTGACCTAACCTAAAGCTAGAAGTGGTGACTTAGGCTAATGTGTGTGCTTTGAAGGTTTGTGTGGTATGCTTAGCAATGGATTTAGGTTCAAATTTTATAAGTGTGAAAACATGTTCAACTTAAAGGAGGGTTTCATTTAAGTTGCTTAATTATTTTGTGTAGATTTTATTTCATGTTTTGATTAAGTTCAAGTGAATCCTACAATTAATTACTAAGTTATGAAGAGAGGGAAAGAGAAGGAGACTTCTCTTTCCTTTCTTAACCTAAGTAATTTCTAAAGTAGATTCACATTTTAGTTTTATTTAGGTGAATGCTTTGATTAAATTTTTAAATTAATCCTAAGTTTATATGAACTCTAAACAAACCTATTAAAAAAGAAAGGCATTTTAAGATTAGATAAAATGAATCAAAATTCACATAACACACATTACTTCATTTCTTTCCTAACATATATAACATGCATATGGATTGACCCTAAGCATATTTATACATACAAATGAGAATAATTAAGATAATTTTATGATGCATGCTAAGTAATCCATTTAAAGAAATTTGGAAGTTGAATATGCATGATTTTTCTTAAGTAGAAAGGGGTTTCTTTATCCAAATTTTCACATACACACATGAAAGTAAGAAAGGCATAAGTGAGTACAATGCCATTGTTAACTAGAGGTGAAAGGTACAAGACTTACTTAGGGCTACTTAAAGCCTCACAACCTCGGGTTGTCTAGACTAATATACCACTTTCCTTAAATACAAACATGTGTATAAAAGAAATGAAATGGAAAAAAAGAATGAAAAAGTTATATTAATGCATTCATTTTATTTATGCAATTTATGTATGTAAGTATAGGTAGCCCCTCTTAGGTGATAGCATAGGGATGAATAGGATATGGAATTAGGTGAGTATTAGTTCCTTTTCAAATGAACCATATCTCACCAAATTTCTATTCAAAACTATACCAACATAAGAGGGAAAGGAAACCTATGCTAAGCATACCTTTATAATCTTTCACATGAAAGCTCATAATTTAAATATAATTAGCATACTTTTAGATTTGATATTTGATTTATATATTCTTTGAAAATAATTTGAATTTAGTAGTAATAATAGCCATTCATATTTCTACTTTAGCCAACACATGAAAATTTGACATAAAGTAAACAAATTCATTTTAAACTTGAATTTAAAAAGTATGAATGCATGAAACCATATGACATACAAATTTAACATGTTGGGAAAGATTTAAAGCAATGAAAGCATGTAAACAAACTTACTTTAATTAAATCCTAAAGACATTCTTATAGAATAAGAAAGTGTGAAATAAATCAAAGTGTATTCAGTGGGATTTTTGTTTAGTTTTAAGTTTGATTTAATTTCAAAAAGGTGAGTTGAGTTTGCTGTTCCTAACCCATTCCCACATGTTTTTGATATTTTTATTTAATTTTTAGATAATTAGATCCACTTTTATGTATTAATTGGGTTAAGGTATGAATTAAGTAACTTAATTAACCTTTACCTACACCACCTTAGAATAATTAACCAAATAATTATGAGCCAATGAGATGACATAAAAAAAAACTCACAAGGAATTTAAATTTGCAATGCAACTAATAAGAAAAAGGCCTGATACAATTTGGCTCATAATTAAAGGTTAATTAAGCTAATGGGTTTAGCTTAAGTAATTTCAAAACACCTTTTCATACATATGAATTGGGTTTTGATTTCCTTAATTGAACTTAGGTTATCAAACACCTAAGAATATACCCAAAGTAGATTAATTAGGTTTTGGAAGTTTTATAATTTTTAGAAATTAATTAAGGGGATAATTAATGAATGTCTTAATTAAGAGAAGATTAAAGAAAGAAAAATGGGGTTTAAAGAATAGCTTAGGGGAAATGCCCCAAAATTATTTCATAAACTCCTACTTACTGAATTTGCCCTTAATCAACCCTAATCATGGATTAAAACCACTAATCACACCTTAATTATCCTTAATTAAGTTAAGGGAGTAATTAGAAAACTCATATGCAATTATCCTAATTAAGCCTTCAATAAATCCCAAGAAAATTAGAGGAGGCAGAAGTCATCCCCTAAAATATACCCAAGAAATTTGGTTTAATTAGAGGCTTAATTAAAAGGTAATTACTAAAATGAAGTTTCTAATAAAACCCAAAATTAGAGAAAATCATAATTCAAAATCCCTTGAAATTAATTTTAAAATATTTTAGGTTGAATTATCTTTCGATAGAAATTTATTTCATATTTTTCTTAATTTTATTGAAAGAGTTTCCCAAGATTAATTAGAATTAATTAAAGCATCTTAACTAATCCTTTAGCTCACAGTGCGACGTGTGGCGGCGGTGGTCAGTGCGCTTTACACGCGTAGCACCATGAACCCATCACTTAAACGTCGCATTTAAAAGGTGGTGTGATGTTGGATGCGCTTTGATCTCTGATGTCCGATCAAAGATCGGATGACCAGAGATCTCCCCATAGTTTTAAAAAAGGATAAATCAAATTCTAAATGTTGGAATTATCTTGGTCATCCATCCAAAATGTGTGGATGGATGGCCAAGATCTCTGAAGTTCTTCAGCCTTGATCAATAGAGGCCATCCATGATCTAGGGGAGGATCTGAGCTCGATTGAGGTCGGATTCAAACCAAACTTAACCCACACTATCTAAAGGCAATGAGCAACACATCCAATGGTGGGATTTTCTTGAATTGAAAATTCTGTTCACAAAGGACCAACACCTCCTATGCTAGGTGGTCAAAAATTCCATACCTCATTGGAGGTGATCACCGATACTCGAGATCGATGAGGTAGCTTCATCTAGTGGAGATGAAGCCCTGTTGAAGTTCCTAGGCCTTGGGATTGAGTGGCTTGCTCTATGGACCAACACCACTTGGAGATCCTTATAGCTTTGATCCAATTGCTCCTCTCCTTGCTATGGGAACTCCAATGGAAGCTTGAGTGTGCTCGGATTGGTCCTTATAAGATGTGTGTAGGAGGATTTGGGGTGGTTTTCAGTGTGGAGGAAGTTCAAGGTTGGATTGAGCTCCCCTATTTTCACACAGTGCAAAATTGAGAAGATGAACTTTGATTTCACTCTAGGAAGCTTAAGGAGGCTGAGGAATTGCTTCTCTAACTTCCCTATAGGGGTGTGCATTTGGTTTGTTTGGATGATGAATTTTAAAAACTAATTGGTTTTGAATTCCCAAAAAAATTGGACCAAATTGACTAAATAGTGTACAAAACCAAACAAACCAAATAGCAAATTGGTTCGGTTATTTTTGTTTGATTTTGGATAAACCGAAGTTTATAATATTTAAAAATTATTTGTGAAATTTATATTCATTATATAATTTTTTTTATAATGAATAAGTAAATAAGAAAAATATATATATATATATATATATATATATATATATATATATATATATATATATATATATATATATATATATATATATAAGAAAATCAATTAATTACTTTCATGCATTAAAAATATTTTAATTTTTATGATGGTTGAAAAAAATTACCAAGTAATGAATAAATTTAGTTTATTTGGTTCCACCTAAAATTTATGCAATAAACCAATCCAAAAACTAAAAGCCAAAGTTTTCATTAATTAAAACCAAAATCCAAATTACTAAGTTTAAAACCGAACCAAATAACTCAAAAACTTTGGTTCAGTTTGGTTCTTTGGTTAAAACCAAATAATGCACACCCCTACTTCTTGAGGCTTAATCGAAATGAGGAATGATAGATTTGAATTCAATTAAGGGGAGTGTATCTCCCCCTTGAAGGATCGGACGGCCGCAAGCGTATGTACCATTTTGATCCAATTGATCATAATGGGAGGGTTGTTTGATCAGTTAGATGTGTGCACATGGTACAGTAGTGAGCAATACGTAACCGAACGAAGTACTGAATTTGAGTGGAAGAGGGATTTTGAATTAGCCATTTTGACCCATGGGGTTGAGTTTGGCTTTGGAGCCAATTGGGTTGACCCAAACCCATTGGGTTAGGTGCACCACTCTTCATTAGGTCCCCTTGAGCTATTAGGAAAACATCAAGTGGATATGAAGAGGGTATGACCAAATTACCCATGGATTAAGCCAAAAATTATTCTATGGCCTAGGGGCAGGATGGTCATTTTGCTGATTTTTCAATTTGGATATGTTGGGTATGTGGAGAAACTAGGTTTGGCCAAGTTTCATGAGATTTGGAATTCATTTGATAGGGTTTGGCTCATGTTGACCCATTTAGGTCAAAATAGGTCAACTTGGGTCAAGTTGACCAATTGGCCAATGGGTCAAACCAAGGTTGTCAAGTTCATATGACCATTTGAAATGTTTTGGTGGCTTTGGTTTGGTTCAATTTGGTATAGTTTGAATTTGGCTCATATGACATTTAGGTCAAATGGGTCGAGTTGACCTATTTGACCCATTTGACCTATTTGAGGTAGGTCAAGGGTAGGTTTAGGTTAGGTTAGTCATATGGAGTGGATTGGTATCTTTGTTTCCAATAAATTTTGGTTATTCTCAAATTTGGCTCAACATGGTCCCTTTAGGTCAAGTTGGGTCTAAGGTCAATTGGGCTAGGTTAGGTATAGTTGGCCAATTGACACTTTGGTTAAGTTCCACTAGTGATTTGGAATGAACTTGACCCATTGGTTTGAATCAATTTGGCTTAGATCAAGTTTTGACACATTTTGACTTTTTAGGTCAAGTTGGGTCAACTTGGGTCAAGTAATGGAGGCTTTTCAAATGTTTGCTTGGTCAAGTTCAAACATAGGTTATGAGTTAGCTTAGATCAATGGTTTCAATAAATTTGGTCTATGGTGGGTTTTGGCTATGTTAGGTTTTATTTTGGTCTAAGTGTTGACTTGGTCAACCCTTAGGTTTGACTTGGTTTGACCCAATTTGAATGATTGATCATCCCATGATGATTGTTGATCATGACGAGAGGTATAGATGAGTTTGGTTCAAACCAATTTGGTTAGGATTAGAATTTGGCTCATAAGGGTACTTTAGTTCACTTTGGGTCAAGTGAGTGAGTAAATGGTCAAATGGCTTGGTCAAAACTTGATTTGAGTTGATTGATCTTGTATATGGACTTATGATTGAAATATAAATCCATTTACAAGTGGTTTGAAGTCAAATGGATTTTGATCCATTTTACAATTTCATATTCAAACGAAGAATATGAAAGGCTTTTGGCTTTGATTTTTGACTTGGGTTTTGATTTCATGATTGAAGTTTGTTTTTATATGTGGGCTCATGATTGTAGGGTTGATTGAATCATGAAGGAAAATCAAGAGTTTGGCTTGATTTGAAGTTGGTTTGGCTAAGTTCAAGATTTTGACTTGAAAGGTTTAGATTGGATTTTGAGTGGATTTGAGTTTGATTTTTGGAATTGGTTTTGAATGTTGGAATTTATATTTCATTTATATATGTGAATATAAATGAGAATATAAATGGTCATGAGAAATTTTTTGGGATTTGAAGTGGTTTAATCATGATTTGGGCTAAGTCCATTAAGAAGGATTTAAAGGACTTAGGAAAATTTTGGAGTTTGAAGCTTGAATTTTTTGAATTTGGTTTAATTGATGTACATTTATATTTCATTTATATATGTGAATATAAATGAGGATATAAATGAGTTTTGAGAAAACCCCATGAGTTTGAATTGGTTTATAGTTGATTTTGGCTAAGTCCATTAATGGAAAATTAAGGACTTAAGAAAATTTCTTGAATTGATTTGGAATTTTGAGTTTAGTTTGATTGGTTTGAATTTATACTTCATTTATATATGTGAATGTAAATGAGAATATAAATGAGTTTTGAGAAAATCCCATGACTTTGAATTGGTTTAGAGTTGATTTTGGCTAAGTCCATTAATGGAAAATTAAGGACATAAGAAAATTTCATGAATTGATTTGGAATTTTGAGTTTAGTTTGATTAGTTTGAATTTATATTTCATTTATATATGAGAATATAAATGAGAATATAAATGAATTATGAGAAATTCTCAAAGATTTGACATGGTTTTGGCTAAGTTCTTAAGAGAAGATTAAAGACTTAGGCAAAATTTGAACTTAGGAATTTTCATGGATTTTGATCATGGGTTTCAATCGTAGATTTCAATCATGGAATTCAATCATATGGAGTTGATTTGAGTTTGGAGAAAACAAATAGAATTAATTTGGAGTTTGACTTGAAAGAAGGAAAGTGAGGAATGGTTTAAGCTAAGGGTAGACAAATTTCCTAACACCCATAAGGCTTGACCTATTCCTATGGTTAACTCTTCTAAGTATCTAGGGCTAGGTAGAGGGGACGGTTGTGCTCCAAGTCCCCAAAGAAGGTCTTCATCTATGAAGGTGAACCCCTGAGCTTCTTTTGTATAATATGCTTCCTCACCTATAGTGGTCAGTTGAGCTAAGCATATTTCTGGATTAAGGAGAGCTTTGATTAGTGATTCTCTCATCTCTTTGGATAAGACAAGGGCATCGTATATGCTTATCTTAGATGATAACTTTCATAGATGAGAAAGGACGTTAAAGTCCACCTTCGGTTGGTCTTCCATAAGCATATCCAAGGGTGGAGCATCTTGTGGAATGGCTTCTCGATCTACAGCACCAATGACATGTTTCCCTCTATCTTGAGGTGCTATCCTAGGAGGCAAAACCTTGCCACTACGTAGGTTGACTTCGGTGATTTCTTGTGGCAGGGTAATGGAAGGTTCTACCTACACATCAGGCTCACCTATAGCTTCTCCTATGGGACCCTCGGGATTGGATGATTCCATGTCTATCTCAAGAGGTGAACCTGTAGTATTAAGGGTAGGAAAGTCCAACTCTGAATCAGAAAAAGAAAGATCAAAATTATTATAATTATTTTAACTTGAAGAGTTATCATTAGAATAGAAGAAGACAACCCATTAGAAGTGACACAGATGTAATTCAAAGTAGCTTTTTTCTTCAATTTCTTGGAATTATTTGAAGGTACAAAGTAGAAATCAAGTAAAGTGAGTGGGGTAAGGGATTTGAGTCCTTCTCCACCGATTCAAGAGTTCTATTAGCAGAGAAACAAAAGAGCTAGCTGAAGGGGAAGAAGTCACCGGTGTGGAAGCTGCAACTATAGGCTGGAGGTTGGACAAGGTTGGTGGCTGTGCTAATGGGCTATCCCGGGTCGACCCATGCTGCTATCGCTATTGCTGCTGCTGAGCCCTCCCCCCATTTTTTTTCTCGAGTTGGCATTGACAACTTGCAAACCTTCCTTGGTGTTGGAGGTTTAAGCTGACTCAGGAACCTGCAAGGAAAGCTTCCTGATCTTCTGGATTATCTTCTTAGAGGTTTTGGATAAAGTAATATCCCAACCTTCTTTAAGTTTGGTAGGATCACATTTATCCCCAAGGATTACCCTAATGGAACTGGAAGGTTGTTCCATAAGGTATTCCTTTGGGATAACTACAACACCGATCTTGAAATTTTGTTCAAGCTAGTCCTTGAATATGAAGAAATCCTCCAAAATGTGGCCTAGCATATGGTGGTAAGGGCAAAAGTTTGGACCATGACTTTTGCCTACTTCCTCCAGTCTCCTAGGCTCGGGTAGCTGAAAATCAAGTTTCTTTAAGAGATTCTAAAAGTTTTTCCTGATTAAGGTTTGTTTAACTTATCTAAAAGAGTAGGTGGACTATAGCTACTTGGTAGTGGATATGCATGCTGCTGCTTGTGGTATGGCTGAGGCAATGGCTGTGCTGATCGTGGAGGTTACGGTGGAGGCCGGTAGGGCTACCTTGGTGATGGCAAAGGAGGTGGAGGCTGCTGAGGTCATGGTCTCTCGGACTGATCTCTAGTTGGCTGCTTCCACTTATCAATTATTGCTACTGCCCCTGGCTTCTTCTCATAGACCTTCTGCGACTTTTGCTTAGGAAAATGATCTTAAAAAGACAACTATTTGGTCTCTCCTTGTAGACTAGCTGCATTGTTGATTAACTTGTCAAATGTCTTGATAGTGAATCCCTTAGGCATGAAGGTGATCGGGCCATGGATATTCTTCAAAAGAATTTCAAAGGCAAACTATTCAGACAACTATGGTTCACATTTCATACTCAAATTGCGCCATCTGAGAATATAGTCAACGAGAGACTCATCGGGGGTGTTGTTTTTCTACAATGAGATCGCCCATAGTCACCCTTTGCTGAGCTTTAGCAAACCTCTTAATGAAGAGTTACTCCAACTCAACAAAAGTCTTCACTGAACTGTTAGGGAGTTCAACATACCAATCTAAATATATGCCCACTAAACTACTGACAAAAAGATGGAATAAGCATCAGGTGCGTGTTGCCAGAAATGCCTATGTTTGGCGTGGTTCTTGCCATCAAAACTTTTGAAAGGAGGTGGCACAAAACTCTCAGGATACTAGATGACATCAATTCCTCTGGGTAGGGTTAACCCCTTAGAACCGATGATCCTCCTCGAGCTTGCACCAATGCTTCTCTCAGTTGCCACTCAACCATGAGTTTAATATCCTTTTCTTGTATGGAGGTACTATCCACTACCTTCCTATACAAGCTAGTGCTACCCTGCTCTAATGAAGGTGAGCTCTTAGGATGATCGAAGATATGCAACAACTCAGGCTGACCAGTCTCCATGATAGTAGGATGCACTGGGGCTTGGTTATGAAGTGCCAAAATTGCTGCTAGTAAGTCTTCAAGCCTCTTCCCCATCCTATCTATCTGTTTATTTTTTGTTTAAGTTGTTGAAGGAGGTATTGGGTCAAGTGGGCTGTGTCATCCTGCTCGGCTGCAACACCTTCCAAGCCATGCTGATCCAGAAGGAGAAAACCCCTAGTGTCTACCATATGCACCTCTACTGAGTCTTCCAACATATCATCTTCGTTGGGATCAAAGATAACATTATCTTCCTCTAATTCAGACTAGTCAAACCCTAGAAATTTCTTCTTCTCAATGAGATACTGTGGTATAATATCATCTAGGGATCGGTCCAACTGCGCAGGAACAAATGATCATGGCTGATCGGTGGTAGGATCATGCTCATGGACAGAGATGCATCTGACCTCCTCAGCTATTAGAGTACTGATCTTGTGAGGGCTATGCTCACTAGAGGATACATGCTCCTAACTGTCATCCGCTGTAGGTGGAGTGCTGCTCATAGGAAGATCTATAATCATGAGGATAACTGAACTGCCTCCTTCTCCCTTTGCTGCTGCTATCTTCGTGATCTGCTGCGGTGGTGGTGGTGATGACACAACTACAATGCTATGTGGTCGCCACTCCCTCTTTACCTTAACTGAAGCAGGAGGTCAAGCAGGAGAGTTTGGCCTTACCTCAGTCGGTGGTGTAGATGGAATGGGATCTCTTGGCCATAGCTGGATCACCAGTGGGGCTCTCTTTTCCCCTGATGCTGCCTTCATGGCCTTTGATAGAACTGTGGAAGATGGAACTTGTACAAGAGATGGCAGATGTGGAGTAGAGTGGTGTGGCAGAGGCACCATCAACTCTCTGTGTGTAGGAGACCTCTCCTATGGTGAGTAGTACCGATCAATACAATGTTATGTATGATGCACGGTGGGTGATCAAAAAAAGTCATGAGGCGGTGACTATCTAGCGTACCTTCATCTCTCTCTACTGGTGACATGTATTGATACACGAGCCTCTCTGGCCCTCTCCTACTTGATGTACTCACTTATTCTATGAGGAATGATGGATCGTAGATCAAATTGAGCTTTGGACTCTGATCATCCAAAAGCCCTGCCAACCTGGTGCATAACTATCCTAAGGCTTGCATAGAACTTCTTCCTATCTATGATAGGAGCTTCAAAGTGAACTGCAAGTGGAGGTGACACTGAGATCCTTTGAACATCTTCCTCTCCATCTGATCCAGAAAGAGGATGAAATCTATTTTGTGTGATTAGTGGAGAAACTATCCTGGGTAACTCCTCTACTACAAACTGAGAAACTGCCTCCATCTCTTTGGCTATCTGCACTTGATGTCGCTTGATCTTGTGGCATCTGTTGTAGTGCTGGATCCTACTGGGAGAAGCAGCATGAGAACTAGACCCTACCTCGTAGGTAGGGGAGACTATCCCTGAAGATAGGGGAGCCTTCCCCTTGGAAGAAGCCAATGAGTGGGCAGCCCATCAGGCAATGGGAACCATTGAATGCGGCCTTGCAACTACTACTAGAACTGCTATGACCTTCCTCTTCAGTGATGGAAATTCTGAATCAGATGACATCTCAACATAGATGACTGGCTTCTGCATGATCACCACACTCATGTTGACGGTTGTGAGGGTGGTCCCCTCATAGGTGATCCTAGCCCCCTCAAATCCTCAGCCAAAATGAATGAGATGGGCAAAGCCACTCTATGTGAGGCTAGCCCGATCCAAGGCCAAATCCATCCCAAAAGGAAAAGTGAAGACATACTTTTGAGCTTCCATTTAAACTGAATTGAACTAAATTGAAAGATGACTGAAACTGAGTTGAAATTCTGCAATTTTTGAAAACAAACTCAAATCAGATCTTTAATTTAATTTGTTTTAGAATTTGAACCCACACTCAACAAATTGAATATGTTAAGTGGGGCTCTTTGATTTTGGAGAGAGATTTCAAATATAGAATGGGAGAGGAGATTTTTGAATTTAGATTCCATTTTCAACAAATTTGTGTATGTTGGAAATGGGTTCATATATTTTGAAGAAATTGATGCTTCCATTGGTTCATATTTGAATTTGGTTTTTGATTGTTTGGGGACCCTTTATTTAACAAATTTGAGTATGTTAAAATAAAGGGTCAATTGATTTTTGTTTAGGATTTACTCATTTAGCAAATTTGGGTATACTAAATGAGTTGTTTGAAAAAAAATTTCTTCTTTTGTTTGCTTGTTTGTGAATCATGTGTGAGTTTGAAAATGGAATCTTTACTTAGCAAATTTGTGTATGCTAAATAAAATCCAAATATTTTCTTTTGTTTTGATTTTTTTTTAAAAGAGGATCTTTACTTAGCAAATTTGGCCATGCTACAATAAAGTCCATTTGTGTTTGATTTTTGATTTTTGAAAAATGAAACATTTTCTTAGCAAATTTTAGTATGCTAAGTAAAGAATCCAAATGTGTTTAATTTTTGTGATTTTGAAAAGAGAGTTTTCACTTAGCAAATTTGTGTATGCTAAAAAAAAGAATCCAAATATGTTTTGATTTTTATTATTTGATTTTGAAAATAGGATATTCACTTAACAAATTTGGGCATGCTAAATGAAGGATCCAAGTGTGTTTGATTTTTGAAAAGAGGACCTTCATTTAGCAAATTTGGGTATGCTAAATAATGAATCCAAATGTGTTTGATTTTTATGGTTTGATTTTGAAAAGAGGATCTTCACTTAGCAAATTTGGGTATGCTAAATGAAGAATCCAAATGTGTTTAATTTTTATGATTTTGAAAATAAGATCTTTACTTGGCAAATTTGGGTATTCTAAATAAAGAATCCAAATGTGTTTGATTTTTGATTTTTAAAAAAATGAAATCTTTACTTAGAAAATTTGGGTATGCTAAATAAGAAATCCAAATGTATTTGATTTTTATGATTTTATTTTAAAATTAGGATCTTCACATAACAAATTTGGGTATTCTAAATGAAGAATCCAAATGGGTTTAATTTTTATGATTTTGAAAAGAGGATCTTTACTTAGCAAATGTGGGTATGTAAAATAAGAAATCCAAATGTGTTTGCTTTTTATAATTTGAAAAGAGAATCTTTTCTTAGCAAATTTGGGTATGCTAAATAAAAAATCCAAATGTGTTTTATTTTTTGATGATTTTTGAAATGAGGATCTTTACTTAGCAAATTTGGGTATGCTAAATAAAAGATCCAACTGTGTTTTGAATTTTAATTTTTGAAAAAAGAATCTTTACTTTAGCAAATTTGGGTATGCTAAATAAAGGATCCAAATGTGTTTAATTTTTGAAAAATGGGAACTTTACTCAGCAAGTTTGGGTATGCTAAATAAAGTTCAAATGTGTTTTTTTTTTATGTTTTGATTTTTGAAGAGAGGGATATTTATTTAGAAAATTTGGGTATACTAAATAAAAGATCCAAATGTGTTTTAATTTTTGATTTTTGAAAAGTGGATCTTTACTTTAGCAAATTTGGGTATGATAAATAGAGGATCCAAATGTGTTTGATTTTTTGATTTAAAAAATCAGAACTTTACTTAGCAAATTTGGGTATGATAAATAAAGTTCAAATGTGCTTTTTGGTTTTGATTTTTTGATTTTTGAAAAGAGGGATCTTTATTTAGCAAATTTGGGTATCCAAAATAAAAGATCCAAATTTATTCTAAAAAATGAAACTCTTATTTGACAAATTTGGGTATGTCAAATGAGAGTCAATTATATTTTATTTTTCAAAGATGAAATTTTGTGTGTGATTATTGCTTTTTGAAAAGAAAGAAATTATAACTTAACACATGTGGGATGTGTTGAGTAGAATTTCAAAATGGTGTAATTTTTATTTGAAAATAAAACCTCCATCAGACATACTTGGATATATTGAAAGAAGAGGCTTATTTTCAAATTTATACTTTTTGAAAAGAAAGAAATTCTAACTTCAACATATGTGAGATATGTTGAAATGGAATTTCAATGTTATGATATGATTTTATTTGGAAATGAAATCTTCTTTCAACAAATTTGGGTATATTGAAAGAGGATGTTCATTTTCAACTATGTGCTTTTTGAATAGATGATTTTTTGATTTTGTTTTTCGAAAAGATGATTGTTGATTTTGTTTTTGAAAAGATGATTGTTGATTTTATTTTTTTGAAAAGATGGTTGTTGATTTTAATTTTTGATATGAAATCTTCATTTAATAAATTTGGGTATATTGAATAGGGATATCCATTTGTGCTTTTTGAAAAGATGATTTGTGATTTTGTTTTTGAAATAAAATATTCATTCAATAAATTAGGGTATATTGAATGAGGATGTTCATTTGTGCTATTTCAAAGATGATTATATATATATATATTGAAAAGATCTTACATGTAACAATTATGAAGGTTGTTAGATGAGGTTGATTTATGAATATTTTTGTGCAGGCATTTTATTATGTGCATTTTTTGAAAAAGTGCTTCTTGATAATATCGTTGTTAACTTTGATTTTTGAAAAGATCCTACATATAACAATCATGAAGATTGTTAGATGAGGTTGAGATATTTTATTATGTGCATTTTGGAAAGATGATGTTTTTATAAAAGATTTATTTATTAATATTTTTTCTTTATTTTTTTTTGGAATGAACCTTTCCTTACCATAGAAGTGGTAAGGAGGAGGGTCTTTAATAATCTCTTTTTATTAAATTTTTATTTTCACCTATTAGGGGAACCCAACAGGGGTTTTAAGACGTACATGAAGTGAGTCCTAAAACCTATAGGATGTTGGTAGCTTAGCTTAAGAATGAAATAAACTAAGTGCCAATGGAAAAGATGGATAGTCTCAGATTCATATGAAATACAAATCCACTATCGATATTTGGAGACAATGATCATTTACCAAAGATGAAGAGAGGAACCATCCCCAGTGGAGTCACCAAAAAAATTTGTGGTGAATTTTTTTTATCTTCATCTATCTTTGAAAAAAATAAATGTAGGAAAAAATACATGCTAGTTGGACACTACGTAGATCCACAGATGTTCTTATTAGGGTAATTGGGTATGACATTGAGGAATGATGTACTATCTTGAGAGATAGAAGTCATCATCTTACAATAGACCTAATCACCTAATAAGGAATCCTAAGGACAATGGATCTTCAGATGTACTAGAGATTCTTCTCCTACTTTATATGAAAAAGTAAAGTAAGGTTTATTTTAAATCGGGTTCATTAAGTTCCTTATGGAGGCAATCCCCCATAATAAATTACATATTAAGGAATGAGATTCCTTAAGAATACTATCGATCAAGGTAAATGACCATTATCTCCAAAGATTTCAAAGATAGGACTATCAACAAATTAGTTATTTTTGGAAGATCAAGTGGGATTGATTAAAAAGAGGGAGTTATTATCAAAACCAAAGGGAGATAACTAGGGGATGCTCATGATGCTAGAAAATGTACTGAACATCCCAAACTATCTATGGTTGGGATTTATATTTTTGAAATTTGAAGAGAGTTAATTGTTTGAGTTGAATTTTTATTAGAAATCTAGGGCTTACAATTCCACAACACAAAATCATGGAAATGCCTAAGAGGTGAGTATTTATGCTTGTAGCCCATAAAGGGAAACAACTACCTTAAAACATAAATCTAGGGAGCTTTGGCGAGGGCTGAGGCACAACCTAAATCTAAGGCAAAAATGGGTATATGGTTTACCTCCACAAGAGAGGATAAATCACCCGACTGCAGGACTTACAACTTCCTGGGAGTGTCGCCAACTAACTCCTCCTACAATTTTAAATACATGTAGGCAAGTCTTATGCTTTGCAAGATAGCTAGGCTGTTGTTTATTTAGAAAGGGACTAAGTCCTTAAACACACTCCCTAAGAGACTAGATCATGTAGGGCATGAATAATGACTTAAATCTAATGCAAAATTTTGTTAAGTGTTATTTTAATTTTTTGACAATTTATTTGACATAAGCTATGGGATTCATATGCCTAATGCATGATAAATTGGTTATGGGCCAAAATTAGCAAGAAGGAGGTGTGTTTCAACCATGGCTCTCAAAGGTCAAGCCATGTTCTCTGGCAAAGGTGGAAGCCCTCCATAAGCAAGAGTGAAGCAAAATACTTTTTATGCATGATGTGAGACATACAACATTTAGCTAAGGGGTTGCTAAATCTTTTATTTCTTGGTTTATGTCCTAGGCTTTAGGTGAGGTTATGAGTTATTAATTTTTAATTTTTAGTTGATTAATTGAATAGAAGATTTATTTTTCCTAAGAGCCTAATCGCATCCAGGCCATCCATCAAAGCAATGAACAAATTAGGAAAAATATGCCATCTTAATGCACAAGCTAAACAAACATCAAGCAATTTTATAAAGCTAGCGCAAAAGAATAAATGACCGATGTGGTCAGACTCCATCGCACAAACCCGAAAAGAAATGTGGTAGCCGAGCTCTACCCTTATATAACTCGGATTACAAATGAACAATTACAATTTTAAAAGAATTCATGTTATGGTGGTCTTCATTCTCCATTTCTTCTTTTCTTCATTTCTTTCTTTCTTTCTTTCCTTCTTTCCTTCTTTCTTCATTTGGACTTGGTATGTAGTTTGCTCCAAGGCTTCACATGGTACATAAGATGTAGTCTTATGACCAATGTTCACCTTAATCCCCCATAACATTCATTCCAAATCTTAATTACAAAATTACATGAAAAAGGGAAAAGTAAATCTAACTAAACTAATAAAAAAGAGATTAGTTAAACATAACACACAACCCAAGCATGTATATGAATAAGTTGGACTTAACACCTCGCACATGGGTAACCAACTCCACCTATTCTAATTTAGATTATGCTTAGGGGTATAAGCAACTTGCACAGTAAAAGCATTATATTTATTTTACAATGCCCCTTAAGCATAATCCCCTAGTGAAGATACTGATTAGACTAAGATCATCCTATCATCCAGTCTACGCACATACACCTTAACATCTAGTCTAAAATATTACATCACAAAACAAAATTAGGCATCAAACCATGCTTCGCCCTAACATAGAGCTTGAAATGGTGACTTAGCCTAATGTGTGTGTGCCATTTAAGGCTTGTGTGGCATATCTTAGCTAGGCTTTAAGGTTAGAATTTTCTAAGTGTGAAGGATTGAACTTAAAGGGTGATTTCATTTAAGTTATTTAATTGATTTCTTAATTTTATTTTGATGGTTTGATTTGGTTTGAATGAACATACATTTAATTACTAAGTCTTGTAAAGAGAGGAAAAGAGAAAAGAACTTCTCTTTCCTCCCTACCTTAAGTAATTTCTAAGGTAGATTCATTAATAATTTTTCTTTAGTGAATGTTTTGTAATGTGTTTTAATTAATCCTAAGTTTAGATTTGCTCTAAAAAAATCTATTCAATAAGAAAGACATTTTAAGATTAATTATGGTGAATTACTATCATAGAACACAAAACCATTTATTTCTTTCCAACATGTATACCATGCATATGAAATGATCTTAAGCATAGCTATACATGTAAATGCAAATATTAACACACCTTAATGATGAATGCAAAGAGATGTAATTTAGGAAAATTTGGATATTCCATGAATGCATGATTTTGTTATGTAGAAAAGAGAGGAATTCTTTTATCCAATAATCAAATGCACATCCACAAGTATGAAAGACATAAGTGAATACAACGCCACTATTTTCTACACTAGGGGTATTAGGTACAAGACCTTCTTGGGGCTACTTAAAGCCTCACAACCCTGAGATATTTAGACTAATATACCACTTTTCTTAAATACATGTGCATGTGCAAAAAGAAAACAAATGGGTGAAGAATCATGCAAAAGATTTTTGTTTTTTTATTTGATTTAGTTGTATAATTTATATGTGTAAATGTGAGAATCCTTCTTAAGTCATAATATAGAGGTGCATAAGAATAGATTTAAGCAAGAGCTATGTTCTTTTCAAATGAACTATACACTTTGCAAATCCTATATAAACCCATGTTAAGAAAAGAGAAGAAAATCACATAACACATTTTATGTTATAATCACATGCAAGCTTATAAGTACTTATAAGTAGCATACCTATTTATAATCTTTGATTTATAAGTTTTGAAAATAATTTTTGATTTAATAGTGATAATAATCACTCATATTCTTACTTTAGCAAAAACATGCAATTTGACATAAAAGAAATATTTTATTTTAATTAATTTTTCAAAAGAGATGAATGCATGATTTCATATGGCATACAATATTTAACATGCTTGGAAAGAAATAAAGTGATGTAAGCATGTAACTTCATTCACCCTAATTAATTCCTAAGGACAATCCTATGAAATAAGATCATTTATAGTGAATCAAAGTTCTTTGAAGAGATTTTTATTTTTATTTTGAATTTGATTTGATTTAGGAAATGTGAAAAGAGTTTGATGGTCTTAACCTAATTCCCCCATGTGTGACTTGATTTAGTTTAATTTTTAGAATAATTAGATTGATTTTATGTTTTGTTTAGGTTAAGGTGTGAATTAAGTCCAATTTACATGCTTTCACATTAACATAAATAACCTAATAATTATGAGCCAACATCTAATATGCAATCACATGGAATTTAAATTAGCAATGCACCTAAGGAATAAAGGAGCCTAATGAAATTGGCTCACAATTATTGATTAATTAAGCAAAAAGGTTTTCATTAAGTACTTTCATAACCCTCCTGTTGACCTCATTTTTAGAATGAGCTCTCAATACCTCCATCTTAGACATAGAATTCCTCTTAGAATTTAAGAGTTTTTTAGTCTTAAGACACATATAGTGATTAGGTGGACACTCCCCTAGCCCTAGAAGACTTAGAAGGGTTTAGCCATAGGATTAGGTCATGCCTTAGGGGTGTTAGGAAATTTGCCTACCCTTTAGTTTGCACCATTCCTCACCTTTCCTTCTTTTAAGTAAAAAATCTAAATAAAATCTATTTGATTTTCCAAACTCAAATCAATTTCATGATTCAGTTCCATGATTGAAATCCATGATTGAAACCCATGATTGAAACCCATGACCAAAATCCATCAAAATTCCTAAGTTCAAATTTTCTGAGTCCTTAACCCTTTCTTAAGGACTTAGCAGCCAAAATCATGATCAAAACCTATTCAAATCTTTGAGATTTTCTCATAATCCATTTATATTCTCATTTATATTCACATATATAAATGAAATATAAATTCAAACCCATCAAATCAAATTCAAAATTCCAAATCAATTCATAAAATTTGCTTAAGCCCTTTTAATTTTCGAATAAAGGACTTAGTCAAAATCAACTCCAAACCTTGATCAAATCAATTCAAATTCATGAGATTTTATCAAAACTTATTTATATCATCATTTATATTCCCATATATAAATGAAATATAAATATAACTCAATCCAATCAAAGGAAAAAAAAAATTAAATTCCAAATTAAAAATCCTTGAAATTCCCTTAAATTCATTATTTTTCTATTAATGGATTTACCTAAACTTTGATCAAATCAATTCAAAATCATGGGATTATCTCAAAATCAATTTATATTATCATTTATGTTCTCATATATAAATGAAATATAAATATAAATCAATCAAATCCAATTCAAAAATTAAATTTCAAATTAAAAATTTCATTCAATCCTTTAAATTCCCTTTAATGGATTTAACCCAAATAATAACCAAACTCTTTCCAATTTTTGAAATTTTCTTATGATCAATTTATATTCTCATTTATATTCACATATATAAATGAAATATAAATTCAAACAATCAAAACCAACTCCAAATATCCAACTCAAATCAAATCAAAATAAAATCTAATAAGCCTTTGAAGCTGAAATCTTGAACTTAGCCAAAAGCAATTCAAATCAATCCAAACTCTTGATTTTCTCTCATGGTTCATTCAATCCTACAATCATGAGCTCATATATAAATTCAAACCTCAATCAAACAATCAAAACCCAAATCAAAAATCAAATCCAAGACCCTTTCATATTCTTCTTTTGAATATGAAATTTTCAAATGGATCAAAATCCATTTGACTTCAAACCTCTTGTAAATGGATTTATATTTCAATCATAAGTCCATATACAAGATCAATCAACTTCAAATCAAGCTTTGACCAAGCCATTTGACCCACTTAGGCTCACTTGACCCAAAGTGACCTAAAGTACCTTTATGAGCCAACATTTGATCCTAACCAAATTGGATTGAACCAAACTCATATTTGCCTCTCATCATGATCACCAATCATCATGGGATGATCAATCAATCAAATTGGGGCAAACCAAGTCAAACCCAAGGGTTGACAAAGTAAAAAACTTAACCTAAAATGAACCTAACATAGCCAAAATCCACTATAGGCCAAATTGATTAAAACCATTGATCTAACTTCACTCATGACCTATGTTTGAACTTGACCAAGCCAACATTTAAGCCTAACCTAACCCAATTGGCCCACTTGACCCAAGTTGACCCATTTTGACCTAAAGGATCAAAATGTGTCAAAACTTGATCTAAGCCAAATTGATTGGAACCAATGGGCCAAGTGCATCCCAAATCACTTGTGGAACTTGACCAAAGCCTCAATTGGCCAACTAGAACCAACCTAGCCCAATTGACCTTAGACCCAACATGACCTAAAGGGGTCATGCTGAGCCAAAATTGAACTTAATCCAAATTGATTGGAAACAAAGATACCAATCAACTCCATATGACTAATCAAACCTAAACCTACCCTTGACCTAACCCAAATAGGTCAAATGGGTCAACTTGACCCATTTGACCTAAATTAGTCCTAGGAGCCAAAACCAAACCTAATCAAAATTGAACCAAACCAAAGGCACACAAATATTTCAAATGGTCATATGAACTTGACCCAACCCTTGGTTTGACCCAATTTGATCAATTGGTCAACTTGACCCAAGTTGAGCCATTTTAACCTAAATGGGTCAACATGAGCCAAACCCTATCAAATGGATTCCAAATCCATTGAAACTTTGCCAAACCTACTTTCTCAACATACCAAACATACCCATATTGAAATTTTTTTTCAAAATGTCTATTTTACCCCTAGGCCATAGAATAAATTTTGGCCTAGCCCATGGGTATTTTGGTCATACACTCATCATAATCACTTGAGGCTTTTGCTCAAGGGGACTTAGTGATGAGTGGTGCACCCAACC
This sequence comes from Cymbidium sinense, assembly GCA_021442155.1. Lineage (NCBI taxonomy): Eukaryota > Viridiplantae > Streptophyta > Magnoliopsida > Asparagales > Orchidaceae > Cymbidium > Cymbidium sinense. The sequence goes on from CM038225.1 coordinate 110,246,953, forward strand.
CAATGGGTCAACCCATTTGACCCATGGACCAAACCCGATCCCATAGCATGAAATTAAAATTTCAAACTCCCCCGAAAGCTCAATTGGATGCACATGGGAGTTGGCATTCCAGTCCTTTGGCCAAACCGACCATGGGCATTGCTCTAAAAACCCAAAGAACCCTTCCCATAGTGTCAATTGGATCAAAATGGCAAGCTCATTACCGATCATTTGATTGCCATAGGGGGAGATATACTCCCCTTAATCCATTAAAAATTCACTTGACTCGTACTCGATTTGAACCTAGGAAGCTTTAGCAACCACCTTAGAGCTTTCCCAAGGTCCCTAGAGAAGATTTAGATTTCCCATTGTTCAGTTTTGCACAGTGCAAAACATGGGAGGTCCATTGAATTGACAACTTCTTCTACACTCAATCTCCTTTCAATTCCTTTAGCACACTTGATCTAGGAGCTTAGTCGAGCCTGCCCAAGCTTTGTATGAAGTTCTAGAGGCAAGGGAGAGATCAATTCAATCAAAGCTGTAAAGGGAGTGAAGAGGAGTTGGTCCACCTACTCATGCACTCAACCTCATGAGCTAGGAACTTCAACAGGGCTTCATCTCCACTAGACGAAGCTACCTCATCGATCCCGAGCGCCGGTGATCACCTTCGGTGAGGTTAGTAATTTTTCAACCACTTTAGCTAAGAGGTGTTGGTCCTTTGTGAAAGAAATTTCCATTGAATGTGAAATCCACCGTTAGCTTGGCCAGTCTGGTCCTTTAGATGGTGTGGGTTGAGTCTTGAATAAATCTATGCAAGATCGGGCTCGGATCTCCCCTTGGATCGTGAATGGTTCACATTCATCCTCAGGGAAGAACTCAGCCCATCTCAGCCATCCATCCGTAATGGACAGCTGAGATTAATTGGCATGTTTATATATCCGTTACTCGATTTAAAACTATGGGTGTATCCTCAGTCGTCCGATATTTGATCGGACGACTAATGATAAAAGTGCGTGCACCGATGCCGTCCCCCTAATTTGATAACTTAAGTGGTTCACAACACGACGCATGTAAAGCACACTGACCACCACCGCCATGCGTCTCGCCGTGAGCAGGTATTAGCCAGAGATTAGTTAGGGATTATTTATAATTCTTAATTAATTTAGATAGCTTCAAAAAAATCATAACTCCTCATAGAAAAATTAGAAAAATAAAAGGAAAAATGCTTTGGATAGATAATTTTATCTATAATATTTAAAAAATATTTTCAATGTATTTTGATTCCCCTTTTCTCTGAATTTGGGTTTCTTTGGGAATGTTAATTAGTTAATTATTCTCTAATTCAGTCACCAACTGATCTCAAATTTCTAGGGTTCATTTTAGGGGATGTCCTCTACCTCCCCTAATTTTCTTGAGATTTATTGAGGCCTTAATTAGGGAAATTTCTAGCTCATTCCATAATTACCACTTCATGTAATTAAGGGTAATTAAGGCATGATTAGTGGATTTACTCTATGAATAAGTTTGATTAAAGTCAGATCTAGTGAGTATGGATTTTATGGAATGCTTTTGGGGTATTTCCCCTAAGCTATTCCCTAAACCCCCTTTTCTTTCCTTAATCCCCTCTTAATTAAGGGTTAATTCATTAATTATCCCATTAACAATTTTCAAAATTTCTAAAAAGTTTTAGAACTTAAATAATCTACCTTGGGTAGATTCTTAGGTGTTTAATAGCCTAAGTTCAATTAAGGAAATTGAAACCCCTTTCATAAGTGTGAAGGGGTGTTTTAAAAGTACTAAAGCTAAAACCCTTTAGCTTAATTAACTTTTAATTGTGAGCTAAATTGCATTAGGCCTTTCCATTACTTGGTGCATTGCAAATTTAATACCTTGTGGGTTTTATGTCATCTCATTGGCTCATAATTTCTTAGTTAATTTTTTTGAAGGTGTTGTAGGTAAGGGTTAATTAAGCCACTTAATGCATACCTTAATCTAATCAACACTTAAAAATGGATTTGATTACCTAAAAATTAAACAAAAATATAAGACATATGTGGGAATGGGTTAGAAACAACAAACTTATCTCATCTTTTCAAGATTAAATCAAACTTTGAACTAAACAAAAATCATTTTGAAATTCACTTTGATTTATTCTAAATTTTCTTATTCTTTCAGAATGTCTTTAGGATTTAAGTAAAGTGAGTTATTTTACATGATTTCATTGCTTTATATCTTTCCCAACATGTTGAATTGTATGCCATGTGATTCATGCATCCATAATCTCATGTTTTCAAACTTTTAAAATGAAATTGCTTACTTTATGTCAAATGTGCATGTGTTGGCTAAAGTAAAATATGAGTGGCTCTTATCACTATTAAATCCAAAGTAGTTTCAAAAATTATAAATGAAACATCAAATCTGAAAGTGTGCTATTCATATCTTAATTATTACCTTGCATGTGATGGATTATAAAGTCATGTTTAGTGTATCCTTTCCTTCCTTTCTTATGTTAGCATAGTTTTGAATAGGGGTGGGTAAGATGTAGGTATCATTTGAAAAGAACCAAACATTTACTTAACTCTAAACCCTATTCATCTCTATGCTCTCATCTAAGAAATATTGCCTATGCTTGCATGAATAAATTGCATAAACTAAAATGAAACTATTAAACAACTTTTTCCATATTCTTTTCCATTTCATTTCTTTTATATGCATGTTTGTATTTAAAGAAAGTGGTATATTAGTCTGGACAACCCCGAGGTTGCAAGGCTTTAAGTAGCCCTAAGTAGGTCTTGTACCTTTCACCTTTGGTTAACAATGATGCTATACTCATTTATGCCTTTCTTACTTTCATGCATGTATGTAAAATTTTGGATAAGGAAAACCTTTTCTACTTAAGAAAAATCATGCATCTACATCTTCTAAAATTTATTAAATCGATAACTTATCATGCATCATAAAGTGTGTTAACTATTCTCATTTACATGTATAGTTATGCTTAGGGTCCATCCATATGCATGTTATATATGTTGGTAAAGAAAGGAAGTAATGTGTGCTATGTGAATTTTGATTCATTTTATCTTAATCTTAAAATGCCTTTCTTTTGAATAGGTTTGTTTAGAGTTTATCTAAACTTAGGATTAATTAAAAGATGTAATCAAACCATTCACCTAAATGAAATTAAAATGTGAACTTACCTTAGAAATTACTTGATTAGGGAAGGAAAGAGAAGTTCTCTCTATTTCCCTCTCTTCATAACTTAGTAATTAATTAGGTTTCACTTCAATCAAATTAAAAAAAAAATGAAATAAAAATAACCCAAAACACTTAGATAACCTAAATGAAACCATCCTATAAGTTGAGCATGTCTTTCACACTTTGAAAATTCAAACCTAAAGTCCTAAGCTAAGCATACCACACAAACCTTCAAAGCACACACATTAGCCTAAGTCCCCACTTCTAGCTTTAGGTTAGGTCGGTGGATGATTTGATGTCTATTTTTATTTTGTGATGAATGTTTTAGATTGGATGTTAGAGTGTATGATAGAATGAATGGTAGGACGTGCTTAGTCTAACTATTCTTTTCTATAGGGGATTGTGCTAAAGGGGCACTATCATAAATAAAAATATAAATACTTATTTCTTGTAGGTGCTTATACCCTTTTGCATAATCCATATGCTAGGTGGACTTAGTCAACCATACATGCTTGGGATTTATGTGGTGTGATTTAACTAACCCTTATTTTGTAGATGTTAGCTAGATTTATCTTTTCCTTTTCATGTAAAAGTTTGTATATTTATGATGTTGGAATGATTTGTTATGGGGGATTAGGATGAACATTAGTCATAAGATCCTATCTTATGCACCATGTGAAGCCTTAGAACATCTACCATTCAACCATCCAAAGGAAGAACCAAAGAAGAAAAGAAGAAAAGAAAAGAAAGAAAGAAGAAAGAAGAAAGAAGAAAGAAGAAAGAAGCTTGAAGGCCCCCATAACAATGAATTCTTTTGCTTAAATTGTAACTTAATTCATTTGTAATTTGGGTTGTATAAGGGTAGAGCTCGGCTACCCAATTTGATATTTTCGTGTTTGTGCGATGATGCCTGACCACAAATGACCATATATTCTTTTTGCAATTAGCTTTATAAATTGATTGATGATTTGTTTAGCTTTTGCATTAAGTGGCATGCTTTTCCTTGTTTCTTCCTTGCTTTATGTATGGCCTAGATGTGGATTAGGCTCTTAGGAAAAATAAATCTTTTACCCAACTTAACAAATTAAAATTAAACAACTCATAACCTCACCTAAAGCTTAGGATTAAAATCAAGATAAAAGAATTAGCAACCCTTAGATGGATGAGAATTTCTTTATAATATCATGCACAAATGCATCTTATTTCACTCTTGATTGGAGGGCTTCCACCTTGCTGAGAACCTTGACTTTGAGGGCCGTGGTGGAAACTCACCTCCTAAACTTCTTGTTGATTTTGGCCAATAATCAAATTTCTTATGCATTAGTCATCAAAATCCTATTAGACTGAGTCAAAATAATTGTTCAAAAATAAAAAAAAATGAAATTGAAATTACATTAGATTTAGGTTATTTGAAATATGTCCCTTTACATGATATAGTCTCTTTAGGGAGTGAGTTTAAGGACTTAGTATTTTTTTAAATAAAAATAACCTAGCTATCTTGCATAAGCATAAAGGCTTGCGTACATGTATTTAAAATCATAGGAGGAGTTAGTTGGCACCCCCACCAGGCGTTTGTAAGTCCAAGCTGTTGGGTGGTTTATCCTCTCTTGTGGCAGTGCTTCCGGCCCTCGCTAAAGCTCCCTAGATTTAGATTCTGAGGTTACTTTTCCCCTTTGTGGTTCATAAGCATAATTCTTCACCTCTTAGGCATTTCCTTAATCTTGTGTTAAAAAATCTTAAGTCCTAAAATTCTAATAAAAATACAACTCAAACAAACTAAATTAATTTCTAAAATGTAAAGCCCAATTTTAGGATAGTTTGAGATGCTCGCTAGGTTTTCTAGCATCGTGGGAATCTCCTATTTATTTTCTATTTTGGCTTCAATAATAACTCCCCCTTTTGATCAATTCCATTTAATTTTCAAAAGACAAACCAATCGATTGATAGTTCTTCTTATTGAAATCTTTGGAAACAATGATCATTTACCTTAATCGAGAGTTTTTCTAAATGATCCTATCCTTTAGGATGTAATTAACTATGGGGGCTTGCCCCTGTAGGGAACTTAACGAACCTAGTTTTAAATAAACTCTGCTTTACTTTTCATGTAAAGTCGAGGAAGAATCTCTGGTACATATGCAAACCCATCATCCTTAGGAGTCCTTATTGAGGTGATTAGTTCCATTAATGGGTTGTGACTTCTATCTTTCAAGATAGCACACTATACCTTGATGACGTATCTGATCACTTGAATAAGTACATCTACAGATCTGCGTGGCATCTTACCAAGATGAATTTTTGTAGGGGTTCCTCTTTCTATTCTCCCCACAAATTTGAAAGGCGACTCCCTTATAAAAATTTTTCTCCATACCTCCCACACATGTGAGTTGGAGATGATTTTCTTAAACTTACCTTAGGCTTTTGAACACATAAGGATACCCAGCAAGAGATTGATTAAGTTTAGATTGGTTTTGAAAATTTGATTAGATTAATTAAGTAGATCATTAGTGGATTAATCCTTAATTATATTTGGATTAAGGAAGAAAGGGGGTTTATGGAATAACTTAGGTAAAATATCCCAAACCCATTCCATAAACTTACTTGAATAATGTTTAATTATCTTAATTAAATGATTAAATCACTGTTCACATGCTTAATTGCTCTTAATTACATTAAGTGGTGATTAGGGATTCATTAATTGATTTCCCTATTAACTCATTAATAAATTCCAAGAAAATTAGGGAAGGCAGAAGTGATCCCACTAAATATGTCTGAGAAATTTGAAATTAATTAATTAAGTAATTAAGATAATTAGATTTTTAATTAAACCATAATTAAGGAAAATCTACTGTTCAAAATCAATTAGAAATAATTTTATTAGATTCCCCTTCGAAATATCTTTAAAATGAGCCATTATTTATATATTTTTTATTTTTCTACATTTAATTATGAATTTATGAATGTCTGTGATTAAAGGATAATTAAATATCCTATTAATTAAATAATGCCATTGGCACCACGTGGACTACTGATGTGGCGCGTGCTTTCCATGTGGCACGATGGGATTGGTTATTTAAGTTATCACATCGCATGCCGCATTAGCTGGTGGCATAATGCGCCTTCCCGTGAGCCGTCCGATCAAGGATTATATGGTCAGGAATAAGCCAGTGGTTTGAAAGGTTTAAATCAAAGGATCAAAAGTGTTTTAATTAGGGCCATCCATCCAAAACACACGGGATGGAGGGTTCATGATTCATCCCTGCCTAAGCTGCAGGAGACGAAGGTCGTCTATCCTCTATGGCTTGATCTGAGCTCACATTTAGCTCGAATTTGGTTGAGATTCAACCCACACCATTAAGAAGCATAGAGAAGAACATCCAACGATTGAATTTTAATGGGATTATAATTTCCTTAACAAATGACCAAACATTTTTCAGTGGGGGATCGGTTTTGAGTCATACCTCACCGGAGGCTATCACCGATGCTTCCAACGGAGGAGGTAGCTTCGTCTAGCAGAGGCAAAGATCTGTTGAAGGATTCAAGCTTTAATTTTAAGTGGATCTTCCAATTGACCAAGGCTCCTTCCAATGGATTACGGCTTTGGTCTATGTCTCCCTTCTCGTGGCTTGATGACTTTTGGGAAAAGCTTTGGGTGAGATCAACTTGCCTCCTTGATGGTGCTTGCAAAGGGAATTGAGGTTTGGTTGAGTATTGAGTAAGTTGAAAAACCCTAATCCTCCCCTATTTTGGCTATGAAGGAAACTGAGAAGGAGAAGTTCAAATGAGCTTGGGAATCCTTGGAGAAACTTAGAGAAGCATGCCTTTGATCCTCTAAGCTCAATCGAATGCAAGGAAGGTGGTTTAAGTGGGAATGAGGGGGAGTATATCTCTCCCTCCTTGGATTAGATGGCCAAGGCTTGCTCTTCCATTTTAGATCAATTGATGATATTAAATGGGTTGTTTAGATTTTTAGGAGTGTCATGTACTTCAATTTTGGCAGAGGAGTGGAATGGTGGAGGTGCACATGTGTTAAATGAGTGTGGGAGGTGATCCAAGTGAAGAATTTTGATTGGAGGGGTCAGTTTGGCCTTGGGTTGGGTCATGGCTGACCCAAACCCATTGGGTCATGTGCACCACCTCCCTTGATGTCCAAATGGTCCACTATGAGGATGCCAAGTGGCCATGAAATGGAATTCTCCAAATTCCAAGTGAATTTAGCCATAGGTTACCCTTTTACCCAAGGGTAAAATGGTCATTTGGCCTCGATTTTGATTTGGGTAGATTTGAGATGTTTCAATAAGGTTGGGCCAAATTTCAAAGAATTTGGAGTTGATTTGATATGATTTGGCCCAAGTTGACCCATTTAGGTTAAAATGTTTAAATGATCATTTGGAGTGAGTTGGTATCATTGGTTTGGTTTAATTTGATTTATATTTGGTTTTGGTTCATTTGAGTTCACTTAGGTCAAATTGGTCATGTTAACCAATTTGACCCATTTGACCCAATTGGGTTATGTCATGGGTTGGTTTAGGCTTGGTTGATCATTTACAATATATTGCAAGCTTTGGTTTCAATCAATTTTAGTTTGGTTTAATTTCAAGTTGATTTGACCTTTTAGGTTAAGTTGAGTTCATGGTCAATTAGGCTAGGTTGGGTCTTATTGGCCAATTGAGGCTTTGGGCAAGTTCAACAAGTGATTTAGAATGAATTTGACCCATTGGTTGCAATCAATTTGGCTTAGATCAAGATTTGACCAATTTTAACTTTTTAGATCAACTTGGGTCAACTTAGGTCAAGTGGCCAATTGGGCCAAGTTTGGCTCAAATGATGACTTGGTCAAGTCCAATCATAGATTATGAATTGGTTTAGATTAATGGTTTAAATCAATTTGGCCTATGATAGATTTTGGCTAGTTTAGATTTCATTTAGGCTAACTGTTGACTTGGTCAAAGGCTAGGTATGACTTAATTTGACCTAATTTGAGTGATTGATTATCCTATGATGATTGTTGCTCACAATGTGAGATTTAGATGGGCTTAGTTAAATCCAATTTGGGTAGGATTAGAATTTGGCTCAAAAAGTTACGTTAGGTCACTTTGGGTTAAGTGAGCCTAAGTGGGTCAATTGGCTTGATCAAAGCTTGATTCAAGTTTTGTTGAACTCACATATGGACTTATGATTGAAATGTAAATCCAATTGCAAGTGATTTGGAGTCAAATGGGTTTTGATTCCTTTGACAATTTTAAGTTCAAAGGATGAACATGAGTTTGATTTGGGTTTGAGTTTTGAATTTAGTTTTTGTTTGATGATTGAAGTTTATTTTTATATTTGGTTTGTGATTGAAGGATTGATTGTTTGAAGAGAAAATCCAAGGGTTTGGATTGATTTGAGAATGATTTGGTTAAGTTCAAGAATTTGACTTGAAGGGTATAGGTTAGATTTAGGTTGGATTTGGGCTTACATTTTGAATTTGGTTTTGGCTATTTGAATTTATATTTCATTTATATTTATGAATATAAATGAGAATATAAATGGGTTATGAGAAAATCTTTTGAATTTAGAGTGATTTGGATTTGATTTGAGCTAAGTCCATAAGATGAAATCAAAAGGGCTTTGGAAAGATTTTGGATTTGGAATTGATCATGGGTTTCAATCATTTGATTTGGAATTGATTCATGATTTGAGAAAATTCATTGAGTTGGAATTAATTTAAGGTTTGATGGAATTTATTTGAATTTGAAGTTAATATAAATTTGAAGTTGGTTTGAATTTGAAGTTGATTTGAATTTGAAGTTGATTTGAATTTGATGTTTGACTTGAAAGAAGGAAGTGAGGATTTGGTTCAAGCTATAGGGTAGGCAAGGTTTCCTAATACCCCTAAGGCATAACCTATTCCTATGGCTAACTCTTCTAAGTCTCTAGGGTTAGGTTAAGTGTTCACCTAATCACTAGAAGTGTCTTAAGACTAAGAAACTCTTAATATCTAAGAGGAGTCATATGTCTAAGATGGCAAAGTTGAGAGCTCACTCCAAAAGTGAGGTCTACAAGGCTTCTGCTAAGCCATTTTCCCTTGGATAATAGATGGTGGAATATCTCCAATCTATGTTGTGTCTCTAGGAAATGCTATTGATTTTAGTGCTCTTGAATGCAATACCATTATTTGATATAATTTGTCGAGGCACGCCAAACTTATATATGATGTGGTTCCTGAAAAATTGGAGCACATGCTGAGCTGTGACCTCTCTGAGTGGGATAGCCTCTGCCCACTTGAAAAAGTAGTTGGTGGCAGCTAGAATGAACCGGTGACCCTTGGAAGAAAAATGATCGATCAGGCCCACTATATCGATACCCCAACACTTGAATGGCCATGAGACCAATGTAAGATGTAGAATGTTGGCTGGTTGGTGTATGACCACACGGTGCACTTGACATTGGTGGCATCTCCTAGCTACATCCATGAAGTATGTGATCAGCGAAGGCCAGTAGTATCCTAGTCTCTTGATCTTGGCTTTCATCTTCGGACCGGATTGATGCACTCCACACAAACCTGAGCGTACCTTGGTCATGATCTTATAAGCTTCATGTTTTTCCAAACAACATAACCACATATGATCGAAGGACCATCGGTATAAAGTTCCATTCACGAGAGCGTATGAGAGAGCTCTCTGCTTCAACTGATGGGTTAATGACTTCTCTTGAGGTAGTTTGCCTGTATTTAGATAATCCATGAATGATTGCCTCAAATCTAACTTATCATCCTTTTTGGCAATGATAACCTCCCGTTCAATAGAAAGTCTCTTGATGAGTTCAACATCAATAAAGGATAGGACTTGTCTATTTTTGACACTTATTGGTATGGACTCACCTTTCGAACATGCCAGTTCTTTAGCAAGCTTGGCTAATGCATCTGCTACTGTGTTTTCTCCTCGACGGATCTTGTAGATGGTAACCTCTAGGATTTGGGCTAGCAACTCCATGATATACTTGTGGTAATGATGGAGCTTAGGCTTCAGAACTTTGTAGGACCCAACAATTTGGTTGATAATTAGTTGAGAGTCCCCAAAGATGTTGATGCTCTAGACGCATAGCTTAATGGCTAACTCCATACTCATAATTAGAGCCTCATATTCAGCTTCATTATTGGTGCATGGATTGGATAGATGATATGAGAATCTCAACACATTGCAGTCCATAGTTAGAAGGACTATTCCTACCCTTACTATTCCCGAAAGAGTAGATCATGGTTCTTCTCCTTTTTGAAAGGAAGCCACACCATCAAAATACATCTCCTAATAGTGAATGCTAGTGTCCCGTAAGTTCATGATTTGTTCATCGGGAAGGTCATCACTAAGCGGGGAATCAATAGGAAGTGTGTGTGCTGCTAAGAAATCCACTAGTGCCTGTCCTTTCACCACATGAAGGAATACAAATGTGATATCAAACTGTAACAAAATCATGGACCAATGTGCCAACCATCCAGATAGTGTCGGCCATTCTAGATATAAGATTCACCTTATGAGAAAGCATGTAATGCCGTAGCTTTTGGGATGCAAAGATTAAAGTTTGGTAGTGCTTTTCAATAGGTAGGTAGTTTACCTCAGCAGGGATTAGACGATGATTGAGATAATAAAGTGCATTCTCTTTCCCTTCATTATTGGTTTGAGCCAACAAAGTGCCAAGGGAGTCATCTAATGCAGCACTATATAATATCAATGGCTTGCCTAGGATAGGGGCTCCTAGAACTGACGGTGTCATCAGGTAGTGCTTGATGTCTTTAAAAGGTTACTGACACTTGTCATCCCACTTGAACTTAACATCCTTTTTGATAAGTGCTAAGAACGGCTGACATCTTCGTGATAGGTTGGAAATGAAACATCTTAGATATTCCAACCACCCTTGAAATGATTTGAGTTGAGTTAGATTTTTAGGGGGTGGCATTTCTAAGATAGCCTTGATTTTCTCTGGGTTGATTTCTATTCCATGGTGCCGGACGATAAACCCAAGAAATTTTTCTGAAGCTACTCCGAATACACACTTTAGGGGATTTATTTTAAGGTTATATTGTCTTAACTATTTGAAAACTACTCTCAAGTGGAAGAGATGATCTTCCTTTCTTTACTTTTGACTACAAGATCATTAACATAACATTCAACTTGATGATGGATGAGTTCATTGAAGATCCGAGTCATGGCCCGCTGGTATGTGGCACCGACATTTTTAAGGCTGAAAGGCATGACCCTATAACAATAGATTTCGATTGAGGTTTGAAAAGTAGTATTTTTCTCATCCTCGGGGGCCATCTTAATTTGGTTGTAGCCAGATGACCCATCCATGAAAGATAATACCTCATGAGATGAGGTAATTTCCACCATCAACTCTGGTATAAAAAGTGGAAATTCAACTTTAGGACATGCCTTATTTAGATCCCTAAAATTTACGCATATGTGAATCTGTCCATTCTTTTTCTTAATTAGAATGGCACTGGCCAACCAGGTGAGATATTTTTCTTTCCTGATAAAGCCAGCATCGATAAGTTTCTTGATTTAAGAAATGACTTGTTGCTTAATTTCTAATCACATGCATCTAGGAGCTTGTTTGATAGGGTTAGCATTATAATCTATTGCTAGTTTGCAGACTGCTATGTCAGAAGATAAACCAGGCATTTCCTTATAACTCCATGCAAAGCAGTCCTTAAACTCAATCAATAGTCTAACTAAATCATTGGTTTCTTCCTCATTCAACAAGGAATTGATATATGTCAGGCGTGGATCTTCTTTTGATCCTAAGTTGATTTCTTTGAGTTCATTAATGGTTGATCTAATTTCTTCTTCAAATTTTGGTGGTGCATCTTTGACTTCAAGCTCATTTGGGTCATCTGAAGTTTCTAAGCATACCTCTTCATAAGAGTTAACATGATTTGAGAATAACTTAACAGACTCCAAATGATTGGGGATGACTAAGCAATGGTTATTGTCATTGACTGAACCCACTATGCCGAATCCTTGTCCTAGTCTTGACTGAGAATATCTACTTTTATTTTCTCATAACCTTTCAAAGTAATTTGACCTATGTTTTGACCAACTATGTGGGATTAATCCATTCTTTGCTAAATTAATAACATAAGGAGAATACTAATCAAAGGTAATTATATTAAATCTTTATATGAATAATCCTCAAGTTCTATATCAGCTTCTTGACTTGAGGATGATGCTCCCAACAAAAATCTCTTTGGATTGACATCTGTGGATGACTTGGGGGCCTCCTTAACTGCCAAAAATCTTCAACTTTATGGGAAGAAAGTGTGGTTAGAACTAAGGTTCCTAATTATTGCTTGGCTGTTCTACATAATAATGACTTGGATACATTCATGCTTTGCTTGGAGGCCTAGTCTTCATCGCTATCTGGCTCGAATGTCACCTCTAAAGGGACTCGCTGAGAGGGGTTGGTTGGTGTGCTAACCACATGAGACACATCATCCTAACTAGACTCTAAGTCTATGTGGATAGCAGGTAGCCGAGCTAACATAGCTCTACCTGGCCACCAAAGAAGGAGTGTTTTACCTATGGAACTGCCTCTGGATCTACCTCTTCCTCTACATAGTTGGGGTCAAGTCATCCTTCCCATATGTTCATATGGAAGAATAAATTGTGGGTGGAATCTAACCTCAGGCTCTACTTCTTCCCCAGTGTCTGATTCTCGCTCACTTGAATTTTATTATTTTTTTTTATTTTCTTTTTTATTTTTCTTTTCTTTTTCTTTTACTTTTGAACATTGACCAAGTTCGCTAGAATAGCCTTTTTGATTTTGAGGATGGTAGTATGCCGCATCCTCATGCATCTTGACCTCTCTAATTGAGATTAGCTTCAAGTCTCCTTTGACACAATACTCGATCCCACATCTTCATAATTTGATGCATTGATGTAAAGAGTATAGAACCGTGTTGTTTCCATTTATCGAAGGCCTATCGAGTAAAGTAGTGAAAGATGTATCTGAATCAATTATGTAAAACTTAGCTTCCGTCTTCCACTCATCTATCTGTAATGGAAACACTATGGAGCTTAAAGCCCTCTTGCTTTGCTCATTGAATCCTCTCAACATCATCCTATCTCCTTAGAATTCAGAGATGTCAATCCTCAGGTAGGCAAGGGTCTTTAGACTCATAATGTTTACTGATGCACCTAGATCAACTAACATCCACGAGAGTTTGAATCTGTCCATGTCCATTGTGATGTAAAGGAGACAATTGTTCTCAGTTGTCCCCAAAAAAAAGTCTTCATCAGTGTGGAGAAATATTTCTATAAGGGAGTCACTTTTCAAATCTATGGGGAGAAAAGAAAGAGGAACCCTTACAAAAATTCATCTTGGTGAGATGCCACACAGATCCACAAATGTACTTATTCAGGTGATCGGATACATCATTAAGGTATAGTGTACTATCTCGAAAGACAGAAGTCACTATGCTTTAATTGAACCAATCACCTCAATAAGGACTCCTAAAGATGATGGGTTTGCATATGTATCAGAGATTCTTCCCCTACTTTATGTGGAAAAGTAAAGCAGGGATTATTTTAAACTGGGTTTGTTAAGTTTCCTACAAGGGCAAGCCCCCATAGTTAATTACATCCTAAAGGATAGGATCCTTTAGGAAAACTCTTAATTAAGGTAAATGATCATTGTCTCTGAAGATTTCAATAGGAAGGACTATCAATCGATTGGTTTGTCTTTTGAAGATCAAATGGGATTGATCAAAATGGGGAGTTATTATCGAAGCTAAAATGAAAAATAAGTAGGAGATTTCCACAATGCTAGAAAATCTAGCGAGCATCTCAAACCATCCTAAAATTGGGCTTTACATTTTAGAAATTAATTTAGTTTGCCTGAGTTGTATTTTTGATTAGAATTTTAGGACTTAAGATTCCTTAACACAAGATTAAGGAAATGCCTAAGAGGTGAGGAATTATGCTTATGGCCCATAAAGGGAAAAAGCAACCTTAGAACCTAAATCTAGGGAGCTTCGGTGAGGGTCGGAAGCACAACCTAAAAATAAGGCAAAAAAGGGTAATTGATTTGCCTCCATAAGAGAGGACAAACCACTCGACAGCTTGGACTTAGAACCACCTGGGGGTGACCGCCAACTAACTCCTCCTATGATTTTAAATACATGTAGGCAAGTCTTTATGCTTATGCAAGATAGCTAGGCTATTTTTATTTAGAAAGAGACTAAGTCCTTAAACTCACTCCCTAAAGAGACTAGATCATGTAGATGGTATGCTTCAAATGACCTAAATATAATACAATTCAAATTTTATTTTTATTTTATTTTTGGACAATCATTTTGACTCAGGATAATAGGATTTTTATGACTAATGCATGAGAAATCAGATTATTAGCCAAATTCAGCGAGAAGTTTAGGAGGTGAGTTTCCTCCATGACCCTCAAAGGTCAGGCTGAGTTCTCTGGCAAAGGTGGAAGCTCTCCAATAAAGAGTGAAATAAGATGCATTTGTTCATGATATTATAAAGAAAAGCTCATCTAGTTAAGGGGTTGCTCAAATTTTTTTATCTTTATTTTAATCCTAAGCTTTGGTGAGGTTATGAGTTGTTTAATTTTATTTTAAGTTGTTAAGTTAGGTAAAAGATTTATTTTTTCCAAAAGAGCCTAATCCACATCCATACATAAAGCAAGGAAGAAACTAGGAAAAGCATGCCACTTAATACAAAAGCTAAACAAGTTATCAAACAATTAATAAAGCTAATTGCAAAAAGAATAAATGGCCTTTTGTGGTCGGGCACCACTGCAAAACACAAAAATATCAAATGTAGGTAGCCGAGCTCTACCCTTATACAACCCATATTACAAATGAATTGAATTATAATTTAAGCAAAGGAATTCATTATTATGGGGGCCTTCAAGCTTTATTTTTTTCTTCTTTCTTCTTTCTATCTTTTCTTTTCTTTCTTTTGGTTCTTTGGATCTTTCTTTGGATGGTTGAATGGTAGATGCACCAAGGCTTCACATGATGCATAAGATGGGATCTTAAGAGCAATGTTCATCCTAATCCCCTATAACAAATCATTCTAACATCCTAAATATATAAAATTTTACATGAAAAGGAAATGGGAAATCTAGCTAACACCTGCAAAATAAGGGTTAGTTAAATCACACCACACAAATCCCAAGCATGTATATTGGACTTATCACCCCACACATAGGTGACTAAGTCCACCTGGCCTATGGATTATGCTAAGGGGTATAAGAACCTGCAAGAAAGAAGCATTTATATTTTTATTTATGATAGCGCCCCTTTAGCACAATCCCCTACAAAAAAGAATAGTTAGACTAAGCACACCCTACCATTCATTCTATGAGCATACACCCCAACATTTAGTCTAAAATATCCATCATAAAATAAAACATGACATCAAACCATGCACCGACCTAACCTAAAGCAAGACGTGGTGACTTAGGCTAATGTGTGTGCTTTGAAGGTTTGTGTGGTATGCCTAGCTTAGGACTTTAGGTTTGAATTTTTTAAGTGTGAAAGACATGTTCAACCTAGAGGAGGGCTTCATTTAAGTTGTTTAAGTTTTTTGGGTTATTTTTATTTCATGTTTTAATTTAGTTTAAGTGAAACCTATAATTAATTACTAAGTTATGAAGAGAGGGAAAGAGAAGAGAACTTCTCTTTCCTTCCCTAATACTTAAGTAATTTCTATGGAAAGTTCACATTTTAATTTCATTTAGGTGAATATTTTGATTACATCTTTTAATTAATCCTAAGTTTAGACAAACTCTAAACAAACCTATTCAAAAAGAAAGGCATTTTAAGATTAAATAAAATGAATCAAAATTCACATAACACACATTACTTCAATTCTTTCCCAACATATATAACATACATATGGATGGACCCTAAGCATATATATACATGCAAATGAGAATAGTTAACACACTCTATGATGCATGCTAAGTAACCCATTTAAGAAAATTTAGAAGATTTAGATGCATGATTTTTCTTAAGTAGAAAAGGTTTTCCTTATCCAAAATTTTACATACATGCATGAAAGTAAGAAAGGCATAAGTGAGTGCAATGCCATTATTAACCAGAGGTGTAAGGTACAAGTCCTACTTAGGGCTACTTAAAGCCTCGCAACCTTGGGGTTGTTCAGACTAATATTCCACTTTCCTTGAATACTAACATGCATATAAAAGAAATGAAATAGAAAAGAATAGGGAAGAAGTTGTTTAATAGTTTCATTTTTGTTTATGCAATTTATTCATACAAGCATAGGCAATCCTTCTTTTTTTTTTCTGTCAGAGGATAGGCAATCCTTCTTAGATGAGAGAATAGAGATGAATAGGGTTTAGAGTTAAGTAAATGTTGGGTTCTTTTCAAAAGAACCCTACATCTTACCCACCCCTATTCAAAACTATGCTAACATATGAAAGGAAGGAAAGGCTACACTAAACATGACTTTATAATCCATCACATGCAAGCTAATAATTAAGATATGTATAACACACTTTCAAATTTTGTGTTTCATTTATATGTTTTGAAAATACTTTGGATTTAATAGTGATAATGATCACTCATATTTTACTTTAGCCAACATATGCACATTTGACATAAAGTAACAATTTCATTTAAAATTTGAAACATGAAATTATGAATGCATGAATCACATGACATACAACTTAACATATGTTAAAGATATAAAGCAATGAAAGCATGTAAACAGACTCACTTTACTTAAATCCTAAAGACATTCTTAAAGAATAAGAAAATTTAGAATAACAGATATATAAATGTGCCTAATAATCTCAACTGTCCATCTAAAATGCATGGATGGATGACTGAGATGGGCTGAGTTCTTCCATGAGGATGAATGGGAACCACTCACGACCCAAGGGGAGATCTGAGCCTGTTCTTGCATAGATTCATTCAAGACTCAACCCACACCATCTAAAGACTAGAGCATCCAATCCAACGGTGGATTTCACATGCAATGGAAATTTCTTTCACAAAAGACCAACACCTCTTAGCTTAAGTGGTAAAAATCACTAGCCTCACTGGAGGTGATCACCGACACTTGGGATTGATGAGGTAGCTTCATCTAGTGGAGACGATGCCCTGTTGAAGTTCCTAGCTCTTGAGGTTGAGTGGATGAATGGGTGGACCAACTCCTCTTCACTCCCTTTGTGGCTTTGATTGAATTGATCTCTCCCTTGCCTCTAGAACTTCAGAGAAAGCTTGGGCTGGCTCAACTTAGCTCTTAGATCAAGTGTGCAAGAGGAACTAAAATGAGATTGAGTGTAGAAGAAGTTGAGAATTCAATGGACCTCCCCTATTTTACGCTGTGCAAAATTGAAGAATGGGAAATCTAAATCTTCTCTAGGGACCTTGGGAAAGCTCTGAGGTGGTTGCTAAAGCTTCCTAGGTTCCAATCGAGTATGAGTCAAGTGAATGATTAGAGTATATCTCCCCATCGAGGCAAGAATGAGCTTTCCATTTTGATCCAATTGACACTATGGGATGGGTTGTTTAGGTTGTTAGAGCAATGCACATGGTTGGTTTGGCTAGAGGAGTGAAATGCTAACTCCCTTCTGCATCCAATTGAGCTTTGGGGGGAGTTTGAAATTTCAATTTTGTGCTATAGGGTCGGGTTTGGTCCATGGGCCAAATGGGTTAACCCAAACCCATTGGGTTGGGTGCACCACTCATCACTAAGCTCCCTTGAGCTTTTAGAAAAGCATCAAGTGATTGTGATGAGTGTATGACCAAAATACCCATGGTCTAGGGCAAAATTGTTCTATGGACTAGGGGTAAAATGGTTATTTTGCTATTTTTTTAATTTGGGTATGTTTGGTATGTTGAGAAAATAGGTTTGGCCTAGTTTCAATGGATTTGGATTCCATTTGATAGGATTTGGCCCATGTTGACCCATTTAGGTCAACATGTGTCAAGTTGACCAATTGGTCAAATTGGGTCAAACCAAGGGTTGGGTCAAGTTCATATGACCATTTGAAATTTTTTGGTCCTTTGGTTTGGTTCAATTTGGATTAGGTTTGGTTTTGGCTCATATGACTCATTTAGGTCAAATGGGTCAAGTTGACCCATTTGACCCATTTGACCTATTTGGGTTAGGTCAAGGGTATGTTTAGATTTGGTTAGTCATATGGAGTGGATTGGTATCATTATTTCCAATCAATTTGGGTTAAGTTCAATTTTGGCTCAACATGACCCCTTTAGGTCATGTTGGGTCTAAGGTCAATTTAGCTAGGTTGGGTCTAGTTGGCCAATTGAGGCTTTGGTCAAGTTCCACAAGTGATTTGGGATGGACTTGACCCATTGGTTTCAATGGCTTAGATCAAGTTTTGACACTTTAGGTTAAAATGGGTCAACTTAAGTCAATAATTAGGTTAGGTTCAAATGTTGGCGGTCAAGTTGGTCAGTCAGTGAACTTAGATCAATGGTTTCAATCAATTTGGCCTATGGTGGATTTTGCTATGTTAGATTTCATTTTGTTAAGTGTTGGTCAACTTGGTTGACTTGACCCAATTTGATTGATTGATTGATTATCCCATGATGATTGTTGATCATGATGGGAGGCAAGTATGAGTTTGGTTCAATCCAATTTGGTTAGGATCAAAAGTTGGCTCATAATGGTACTTTTGGTCACTTTGGGTCAAATGAGCCTAAGTGGGTCAAATGGCTTGGTCAAAGCTTGATTTGAAGTTGATTGATCTTGTATAAGGACTTATGATTGAAATATAAATCCATTTACAAGCGGTTTGAAGTCAAAATGGATTTTAATCCATTTGAAAATTTCATATTCAAAGGAAGAATATGAAGGCATTTTGGGTTTGATTTTTGATTTGGGTTTTGATTGAAGGATTGAGGTTTGGATTTATATATGAGCTCGTGATTGTAGGATTGATTGAACCATCAGAGAAAATCAAGAGTTTGGCTTGATTTGAAAGTGATTTGGCTAAGTTTAAGATTTTGGCTTGAAAAGCTTATATTTGATTTTGATTTGATTTGAGTTTGATATTTGGAGTTGGTTTTGATTGTTTGAATTTATATTTCATTTATATATGTGAATATAAATTGATCATGAGAAAATTTCAAGAATTTGAAAGAGTTTGGTCATGATTTGGGTTAAATCTATTAAAAGGGAATTTAAAGGATTTAAGGAAATTTTTAATTTGAAATTTAATTTTTGAATTGGATTTGATTGATTTATATTTATATTTCATTTATATATATATATATGAATATAAATGAGAATGTAAGTTGATTTTGAAGATATCCCAACAATTTGAAGTGGTTTGATCAAAGTTTAGGTTAAATCCTTTAATGAAAAATTAAGGGATTTAAGGGAATGTTAAGAATTTTTGATTTGAAATTTAATTTTATGGTTTGATTTTATTGAGTTATATTTATATTTCATTTATACATGAGAATATAAATGAGAATATAAATTGATTTTGAAAAAATCCCATGAATTTGAATTGATTTGATCAAGGTTTGGAGTTGATTTTGGCTAAGTCCTTTAATGGAAAATTAAAGGAATTTAGGAAAATTTCATGAATTGATTTGGAATTTTGAATTTAATTTGATAGGTTTGAATTTATATTTCATATATATATATATATATATATATATATATATATATATATATATATATAAATGAGAATATAAATGGATCATGAGAAAATCTGAAAGAATTGAGTAGGTTTAGATCATGATTTTGGCTAAATCCTTAAGAAAGGGTTAAGCACTTAGAAAATTTTGACTTAGGAATTTTTGATGGAATTTGATCATGGCTTTCAATCATGGATTTCAATCATGGATCTCAATCATGGAATTGATTTGAGTTTAGAAAATCAAATAGATTTGATTTAGAGTTTGACTTGAAAGAAGGAAAGTGAGGAAAGGTTTAAGCTAAAGGGTAGGAAATTTTCCTAACACCCCTAAGGCATAACCTATTCATATGGCTAACTCTTCTAAGTCTTCTAGGGCTAGGTGAGAGTGTCCACCTAATCACTAGATGTGTCTTAAGACTAAGGAACTCTTAAAGTCTAAGAGAAGTCCTAAGCCTAAGATGGAGGTGTTGGGAGCTCATTCTAAAAATGAGGTCAACAATCGGTGAATGTAACTCCACGGTCTTCTCATGAATAACATGCCTCCTCTCCAATAAGGGTCAGCTGAGCTAAGCATATTTATGGATCGAGAAGTGCTTTGATCAATGAATCCCTCATCTCTTTGGATAAGACAAGGGCATCATATGTTCTTAGCTTAGCTGATAACTTTCTCAGGTGAGCGAGGACATTGTATTCAACTTTAGGCTGGTCTTCCACAAGCATATCCATAGGTGGAGCATTCTGGAGGGGCTTCTTGATCAGTAGAACCAATGATTTGCTGACCCTTATTCTAAGGTGCTACCTTAGGAGGTAGAATTTTGCCATTATGAAGGTTGACTTCAGTGACTTCATGGGATGATTTAGTGGAAAGTTATACCTGCTCATCAGGTTCACCTATAGCTTCTTCTATAGGATCATCAGAGTCGGATGACTCCAAATCAATCTCATTGGTAGAACCCGAATGATTTAGGAATGGTCAATCCATTTCCAAATTAGAAGAAGAAGAGTTGATCAGAGTTAATGTTATTATTAATTAGACTTGGAGAGCTATCTATAGGAATAAAATCAGGTAGCTCATCAGAAGTAACATAAATATAAGTGGAATCATCTCGCTTCATTGATTTCTTAGAGTTTGATGGAGATACAAAATAGAAATCAAGTAAAGTAAAGGGAGTGAGGGATTTGGCACCACCCCCCTCCATTGATATAATAAGACTGCTAGAAGAAGACCTTGCTGGAGAAAATATAGTGGAAGGAGTGCTAGTGGGGTGTTGAGGCATATATACTATCAAGTGGAGGTTGTCACTACTACTGCTGGGCTCCTACCTCTCTCAAGTTGTCTTGGTGTGGGTAGGAGTATTGCTACTGATGATGCTAATGAGGAGGCATCAGTGGCGGCTGGCAAGGAGGTGGCGATATGGCGACGTGGTGGCGAGGTGTGGTGAGGAGGCACTAAGCTCGAGGCCTATCTAATGAACCATAGGCACTTCCAACTACTATGACTACCCCTAGTTTCTTCTCAAATGCCTTCTAAGGTCTAGGCTTGGTTGACTGGTCCTAGAAAGGCAACTATTTGGCTTCTTATTATAGACTAGCAGTCTTGTTTATTAATTTTTTGAAGGTTTTGATTGTAAAACCCTTGAGCATGAAAGTACCCGGGCCATGGATGTTCTTCAAGAGAATCTCTATGGTGTGTTGTTTGGACAGCTGTGGTTCACATTTCATACTTAGGTTTTACCGCTTGAGAATGTAATCAACAAGAGACTCGTTGGGGACTTGTGTCGCTACAACAAGAGATCCTACAATAACCCTTTGAGGAGTTCCAACAAACCTCTTAATGAAGAGGTGCTCCAACTCAGCAAATATCTTTATCAAATCATTGGGCAATTCAGCATACCAATCAAACGCAACACCCGCTAGACTATTGACAAACAATCTGAAAAGAAGGGTGTCACTACATCCGGCATTGCAGCAACCGACCCTGAAATATGTAATGTGTTGGTGAGGGTTCTCACTGCCATCAAAGATTTTAAAAGAAGGAGGTATAAAACTCTTAGGATATTGGACTGCATTGAATTCCTCCGGGTAGGGTCTACCATTTGGAATATATGAGCCATCTTGGGCTTGTGCTAGTGCTTCTCTCCCCTATTGCTCCACCAATTGCTTGATATCCTTCTCATGCATGGAGGTGCTATCCAACACCTTTCTATGGAAGCTACCACCATCTTCCTCTACAGGAATGCATCTAGGATGATCTGAGGTATGTGCCAACTCTACTCTGTTGGCCACTATGAGAGAAGGTTGTGAAATCAGGGTTGAATTCTGTTTGCTGAAACCACTGCCATCAACTCCTCAATCTTCTTCCCCATCTTATCAATATGATCATCTCTCTACCAAAGCTGGTGGAGGAGCTACTGATTTGAATGGATGGCGCCATCCTCTTCAACTACAATACCTTCCTTACTCTGCTGGTCTCTATGGAGGGAGCTCTTAGTATCGACCATGTGGACTTCAGCTGAATCCTCAAGAAGGTCATCTTTATCAGGATGAAATGCTACCCTGTCATCCTATGAATTTGCGTCATCACTGCCAAGAGTTCCCTCTTCTCGGTAAAGTAGGCTGCTACAATCTCATCCAAGGAATGATCTCCTACCTTATTAGGCTACACTAGAATAAAGACTCACGGATGACCCGTAGTAGGACTGTGCTGACTGACAGATACATCTAATATTACCTACCACTGAAGTTCTATCTCTTGGAGAACTATGCTCATTAGAGGATACATGCTCATGACCGCTCACTATCGGTAGAGTGCTGTCTCTGGGAGAATCCACTACCATGAAAACTATAGAACAATCTCCCTCCCCCTCTGCTACTGACACTATCACTGGCTCTGATGGTGGTAGTGGTGGTGTGACCACGATGCTGTGGGGTCGCCACTCCTTCTTCACCAAGATTGAAGTATGAGGTTGAGTTGGGGAACTCGCCCTCACCTCAGTCAGTGGAGTAGATGGAGTGGGATCCTTTGGCCGTAGCCAGATCATCAAAGGGGCTTCCTTCTCCCAAAAAGCTGACTTCATGACCTTTACAGGAACGGTGGATGGAGGGACCTGAACTGGCAATGAAAAGTGAGGAGTGGATTGGTGTGGTGGAGACAACATCAGCTCCACCCTCTCCATGGCTTTCCCCTTAAAACTGGTGGTACCCATCAATACTATGATGTTGGTCCTATCAGCCCTGGTGGTCTAATGACTTGGAAAATCAACTAAAGTGGAGGCTACCGATTGCTTGTCAAACCTCCATCACTCTCTACTCCCTGACTGAGCTGCTACTCTGGCCTCTGATGCTCTATCCCTGCAAATCTTCCTGGTAACACTCATAGGGATGATCGTCCTCAAATTAAACAATGTGCAAGACTCTGAGTGTCCATGTGCTCTGCCATCCTAGTGTAGTACCATCCATAGACCGACATAGGACTTCCTCCTGTCTTTAGCTAGAACCTCGTGGCATGCAGGCGGTGAAGGAAATCTAGCTATCCTCCTGTAGTCTTCCTCTCCATCTGATGTCGAGAGGGGGTGAAACCTATTGCCACTAAAAAGTAGAGAGGTCTCACGGGGAGATCCCTCCTCAGCAACATGGGATGTTGCATCTATCTCTTGGGCTGCATGCTTGTGATGCTGCTTGAACTTGCAACTTCTATTGTGGCATTATGTGCAACTGAGTAAGGCAGTACGAGAACTAGATCCTGCCTCAATGGTAGGGAGACTATCTCTGTAGTCAAGATATCCTTCCCCTTAGAGGGGACCAATGAGGAGGTGCTAGTATGCACCTGGCACGGTGTGTGACACCGGTGGAATAACCGCCTTCCTCTTTAAGGAAGGATACTCAGTATTGGAAGGTAGGTCAATGCGGATGACTGGTTTCTACCCATCAACCTTATCCCAACTGGCAGTGGTGAGGGTCACCCCCTCACAGGTAATGCGTGGTCCCTCAAATACTCGGCCAAAGAAAATCAAGTGGGTGGAGTTAATCTTAGGGTGGCTGCCCCGATCCAAGGCCAAATTCATCCTGAATAGAAAGGTAAAGATGAACTTCTGGGAGGCCATATATACTGACTGTGAAAACAAACTACACTGACTAGTCTACACTATATCTCTGCATGTGTTAAAATATAACTTGAGTCAGATCTCTACTTTAATACTTGCCCCAAGAGAGTAAATAGAGATTTGGAGTTCTGAACCCACACTCAACAATTCAAATATATTAAGTGGGTTCATTGGAGAGATTTTGATATGTGACGAGAATCTTTGCCATTTGATTTTGATTTAGAATCCATACTCAACCAATTTAAGTAGGTTGGGTGGGATTCAAATATTTGAAGATGTTTGTGTTATTATCTTGTTTGAAAATTTTTGATATTGAAAGACTTAGCAAATTTCAGTATGCAAAGGAAATGTTGTGATTGTATGTTTTGGAAATTTTGTGAAAAATCTCCGCTTGCGGTGATTGGTTATGTGTTTGTTTGATTTAAAAATGAGGTTCTCCACTCAACAAATTTGGTATGTTAAGTAAGAACCAAATGTGATATGATTTGAAAATATGAATCTCACTTAACAAATTTGGTATGTTAAGTGGAATCAAATATGATTTGAGAATGGAATTCCCACTTAACAAATTTGGTATGTTAAGTGGGAACCAAATGTAATATGATTTGAAAATATGATTCTCACTTAACAAATTTGATATGTTAAGTGGAACCAAATGTATATGATTTGAAAATGAGATTCTCACTTAACAAATTTGGTATGTTAAGCGGGAATCAAATATGACATGATTATGTGATTCTCACTTAACAAATTAGGTAAGTTAAGTGGAACCAAATATAATATGATCTGAGAATGGGATTCTCACTTAACAAATTTGGCATGTTAAGTAAAAACCAAATGTAATATGATTTTAAAATATGATTCCGACCTAACAAATTTGGTATGTTAAGTGGAACCAAATGTGATATGATTTGAGAATGGGATTCTCACTTAACAAATTTGGTTTGTTAAGTGGGAATCAAATATGGCATGATTATGTGATTCTCACTTAACAAATTTGATATGTTAAGTGGAACCAAATGTGACATGATTTGAAAATGAGATTCTCACTTAATAAATTTGGTATGTTAAGTGGAATCAAATGTAATATGATTTGAGAATGGGATTCTCACCTAACAAATTTGGTATGTTAAGTGGGAATC
This sequence comes from Cymbidium sinense, assembly GCA_021442155.1. Lineage (NCBI taxonomy): Eukaryota > Viridiplantae > Streptophyta > Magnoliopsida > Asparagales > Orchidaceae > Cymbidium > Cymbidium sinense. The sequence continues at coordinate 110,272,016 of CM038225.1, forward strand.
AAATATGGCATGATTATGTAATTCTCACACAACAAATTTGGCATGTTAAGTGGAATCAAATATGGTATGAATTTGGGATTTTCACTCAACAGCTTTAATATGTTAAGTGAAAAATGCATTATGAATTTGACATTCTCACTTAACAACTGTGGTTTATTTTCGATTCATTTGTATGAGGGGACACCGTAGATCCTGAGGTATACTTATTGAGGTGATCGGGTATGATATTAAGGAATATTGTACTATCTTTAAATATAGAAGTCACTACCCTACAATGGACCTAATCACTTAATAAGGACTCCTAAGGCATGATGGGTCTTCGAATATACCAGAGATTTTTTCCCTACTTTACATGGATGAATAAAGTAGGATTTATTTAAACCGGGTTCTAAAGTTCCCTATGGGGGAAAGCCCCCATAGTTACTTACATTTTAAGGAAAGTGAATCCTTTAAGAATACTCTTGATTAAAGTAGATGATTATTGTCACCAAAGAATTCAAAGACAGGGCTATCAATAAATTGGTTGTATTTTTGAGAATCAAGTGGGATGGATCAAAAGGGAAGAGTTATTATCGAAACTAAAGGAGATGAGTTGGGAGTGCTCATGATACTAAGAAGCCTAGTGAGCACTCCAATCTATCACATAGTTGGGCTTTATATATTTGAAGTTGAGGAGATTTATTTATTTGAGTTAAAATTTTATTAGAAATCTAAGACTTATAATTCCATAATACAAGGTTGTGAAAATGTCTAAGAGGTGAGAATTTATGCTTATAGTCCGAATGAAACAATTATCTTAGATCTTGAATCTAGGGAGCTTTGGCGAGGGCTAAAGCATGACCTAAATCTAAGGTGAAAGTGAGTATATGGTTTACCTCCACAAGCGAGGGTAAACCACCCGATTGTTGGACCTATTACCATATAGAGTGCCAGCCAGTTAACTCCTTCTACACTTTAAATCTATGTAGGCAAGTCATATGCTTTTGCAAGATGGTTAGTTTGTTATTATTTAGAAAAGAAAATAAGTTCTTAAACCCAATCCCTAAGAGACTAGAGCATGAGGGGTATGAATAATCACTTAATCTAATCCAAATTTTTATTAAATTTTATTTAATTTGAACTCTTTATTTTGACACAGGCCATATGATTTTGTATGCCTATATGCATGAGAAGTTGATTATGGGCCAAATCTAAATGGATAGAGGTGTTCTTCCATCATAGGCTCTCAAAGGTTAAGCCCTTACTATTTGGAAAAAATGAAAGCCCTCCCGTAATAAGAGTGAAATAAGATGATTATGCATGATATTAAACATACAACATCTAGCTAAGGGGTTGCAAAATATTTTATTATCTTGATTTAATGCCTAGGCTTTTATATGATGTTATGAGTTATTTTAGAGGTTTAGTTATGAGTTGTTAGTTTGGGTATAAAAATTAATTTTTATCCTAAAAGCCTAATCGCATCCGGACCATACAACAATCACCAATCATAAACAAACTATGAAAAGGCATACTTTTTTTAATGGACAAGCTAAACAAAACATCAAATAATTTTATAAAGCTATCATAAAAGAATAAAAGGTCGGTGCGGTCGGGTACTGCCAGACAACCCAAAAAGAAATGTGGGTAACTGAGCTCTACCCTTGTACAACCTAGATTATAAGAGAATAATTACAAATGTTGAATGTTGTGGGGGTCTACATTTTTCATTCATCATTCTTCATTCTTCTTTTCTACATTTCTTTATCTGATTTGCTCCATTTCTTTCTTCCTTTTGGCTTGATTTGGATGTGTTTGCTTTAAAGGCTTCACATGGTACATAAGACTTGGTCTTATAACCAATGCTCATCCTAATCCCCCATAACACTCATCCTAATCCTAATGCAAAATTATATTAAAAGTAGGAAAGTAAATCTAGCTACACCTGCAAAGTAAATGTTAGCTAAACACACCATACAACCCAAGCAGTTATATGAATAATTTGGACTTAGCAGCCCATACATGTGTAACCAAGCCCACATGTCCTAACTTGGATTATGCTTAGGGGCATAAGAAACGTGCATAGCAAAAAAACATTTATATTTTTATTATAATGGTCCCTTAAACACAACTCCCTGCATAAAGCACGATTAGGCTAATATCGACCTAACATCCAGACTACACACATACACCCTAACATCCAATCTACAATAATACATCACAAAATAAGCATACATCAAATGATACACTATCCTAACATAAAGCTAGAAGTGATGACTTAGTCTAATGCGTGTGAATTAAAGCTTGTGTGGTATGTCCTAACTAGGCTTTAGAGTTACAATTTTGCTAACTATGAGGGATTTAATTTATAAAGGACTGATTTATTTTTAAGTGATTTAATTGATTTAAAGATTTTACTTAATATTTTCTTTTGTTTCATATGACTTACACTCAACAACTAAGTGTTATAAAGAGAAGAAAAAGAGAGAATCTATCTTTCATCCCTACCTTAAGTCACTTCTAAAGCAAGTTAATTAATCAATTTCCTTTAGTGAATGACTTATTATATGTTTCAATCAATCCTAAGTTTAGGTTCATTCTAAATGACCTTATTCAATAAGAAATACATCTTAAGATTAATTAGAATGAACTACTATCACATAACACATATTTATTCATTTCCTTCCATCATGTTTATCATGCATATGATTAAATCCTAAGCATATTTATACATATAATGTTTATCTGAGCACACTTAAATGATGAATGCAAAGAAGTGTGTTTGGAATTTAAATATTTCATTTGATTGAATTTTGAATGCATGTCTTTTTAATAGAAAAGAGGGATTTTTCATCCATTAGCTAAATACACATTCACATGTATAAAAATTTTAAGTGAGTATGCCACAATTGTTCTACACCAGGGGCGTAAGGTACAAGACCTACTTAGGGTTACTTAAAAACTCACAGTCCCGGGGTGTCCAAACTAATATACCACTTTTCTTAGATACATATAGATGTATAAGCAACTATAAGAATAGGAAAACCCATGCAAAAGTTATGTTTGATTTATTTGGTTTATGATTCTTATTCATTGATCATATCATACATACATATGTATAAGAGTTTTAAGTGAGTACGATGCCATTGTTCTACACTAGGGGCGTAAGGTATAAGACCTACTTAGGGCTACTTAAAGCCTCGTAGCCCCAGGGTGTCTAGACTAATATATCACTTTTCTCAGATACATGTGAATGTATAAAAAGGACCACAAATACAAGAAGTCATATTTGATTTGATTGTATGATTTATATATGTGGTATGAAATTCTTCCTAAGTCTTAGCATGGAGATGCATTGGAATAGATTTACATAAATGTTTTGTTCTTTTCAAATGAACCATACATTTATAAATCTGATGCAAATCCATATAAGGTAAGGAAAGAGAGCTTCATATTTCATATCTTATATTATCACACATTAAAACTTATAAATATTTGTAATTAACATCACTCTATATATTATAATTGAATTGTTGGCTTTTGAAGATAACTTTTGATTTAATAGTAATAATAGCCACACATATTTATAATTTAAATCAACATGCAATTTGGCATAAAAGAAACCATTTCATTTAGTTAATTTTAAAAGAAATGAATGCATGATTACACATGGAAAGCAACATTTAACATCATTGAAAAGAAATAAAGGAATAAAAGCACATGATCTCATTCATTCTAATTAATTCCTAAGGATAATCAAACTAAATAAGGCTATTTAAAATAAACCAAAGTTCTTTAATGACATTTTTTTATTTTGAGTTTGATTTGATTTAGGAAATAAAAGAGGTTTGCTAATCCTAATCCAATTCCCCATGTGTGAGTTAATTTGGTTTAATGAAGAAGTAATTAGGTTGATTTTATGGTTTAATTATGTTAGGGTATGAGTTAAGCCAATTAATTAACCCTTACCTACATCACGTCAAGTTAATTAACTAATTAATAATGAGCCAATATGACATGCAATCACATGATAAGTAAATATTAAATGCTCCTAAGAAATGAAAGGGGCCTAATGCAATTGGCTCATGATTAATAGTTAATTAGGCTTAAGAGATCTCACTTAACTACTTTTATAGTTTTCTCACACATGTGAGCTCACCATAATTTCATTATCTCTAGGGGTGTGCATTTGGTTTGTTTGGATGGTTTGGATGATGAATTTTAAAAACCAATTGGATTTGAATTCCCAAAAAATTAGACGAAACTGACCAAATAAAGTACAAAACTAAACAAATCAAATAGCAAATTAGTTTGATTATTTTTGTTTGATTTTGGATAAATCAAAGTTTATTATATTTAAAAATAATTTGTGAAATTTATATTCATTATATAATTTTTTTTATAACGAACAAGTAATAAGCAAAACTATATATATATATATATATATATATATATATATATATATATATATATATATATATATATATATATATATATATTCTTAATACATTAATTGCTTTCATGCATTAAAAATATTTAAATTTTATGATGGTTGAAAAAAATTACCAAGTAATGAATAAATTTAGTTTATTTTGGTTCCATCCAAAATTTATTTAACAAAACAATCCAAAAACTAAAAACCAAAGTTTTATTAATTAAAACCAAAATCCAAATTACTAAGTTCAAAATCAAACCAAATTACTCAAAAACTTTGGTTCGGTTTGGTTCTTTGGTAAAAACCAAATAATGCATACCCCTAATTATCTCCCACTTTGGGTTGGGTTATTAAACACCCAAAGAGCTACCCAAGATTAATTAAGGGTTTCTTAGACGTGAAGTGAATTTTAGGTTGAGTTAATTAAGTTTGTTAATTAATCGATTGAATTCTTTGATTATATTTTGATTTGAATGATGGAATTAACTTAGGGAAAGGGACCAAGGATAAAACCTCAATCCTTAACCCCTATGTCACTTCAAACACTCAACTAGGTTTTGATTTTTATCTTGGAGATTAATTAATTAATTAAGTAATTAATTACCTTATTAATTATTAACTAATCAAATTCCAAAGAGTGAAGGAAACTTAGGAAATGAATTAGGAAAAGTATTCCAACCATATTCACTAAGCTCCTTTACTGTTCAACAGAGGTAATTAGGCTCAAATAATTAATTAAACCATTATTCATTCACTAATTATCACTAATTAAATTTGGAAAGTGATTAAGATTTAATCAATTGATTTTCTTAATTAAGCAATCAATATAATTCGAGAAAAATGGGGGAGGCAGAGGTCATCTCCCAAACATCCACAAAAAGTTAAAGATCAATTTGGTGATTAATTAAAGAATAATTAAGTTAATTAAATTTCTAATTAAACTATAGTTAAGCTAAAATCACTTATCAAACATAATTAATAATATTTTTCCTAGATTATACTCTGAAATATCTTTAAAATGAGTCTAAGTTTGTATTTTTTAGATTATTTTAGGATTAGTTATGATTTTAGAAGTTTCAGGCTTAAAAATAGATTAATTAACCTTAATTAAAGCCTTAATCCCATTGAGCCACGTGGCGGTATAATAACGCATGCTTTCTACATGGTACACGAGTGCTATTTTAGTTGTCAACCATCACTTATGGTGGTGAACAATGGATCGTCCGATCTAAGATCGTACAGCCATGATTTAATGCATGGTTTTGAGATTAATTCGCATGATCTCCAATCATGATCAAATGATCACCCTTCGAGAAATGGATGCTCCCATCTTTCCCAGATGAAAATTCATCCGAAGCAAAAGAAATCCAATGGGAAATCATAGAGATAGAACTTCCAAAAGACCCATATTTTCATTCAAGGATCATTTTAATTTATATACCTCATCTCCAGACCGTAGTTCCAACATGAGGAAGTTTATTTAGTGAAATAGCCCCGAAAGCGACGAAGCCATTTCATGGCTTGAAGATCAATTCACATGTAGTGATCGATCTTGGTCAAACTCTAACTTCATGGTCGTAAGTAAAGAGATGCTCTAGTCTAGCTCTGGTGAAAAAGAAGGTGTGCAAAATTTTGGTGGAGGTTTGGCAAAATGGCAAAGTGATTTATTTGTCCAAAATCGGAGAAGGATGAGGAGAGCTCAGAAATGCAAGAAGCTGAGGTCTCTGGAGGGCTGATCTGAATGGTTTATGAGTTTGAGGAGAATGAGGGGTATACCCCCATTCCTGGATCATAACCATGGCTTTGTTCATTCCAACTTGGCCATCAAGTGAGGGTGTGGAGGTCCCAGTGGATGGTGTGGCATGGTTTTAATGGGAGGCGGTTGCAAAGGAGTGTGGATCCTGGTTGAAATGCTGAAGGAATGGGAGGGTCCCATGAGTCATGCCCAACCACCTTGGGTGACCATGGTCCTAAGGACTAATGTGTGCTTAGTGGTCAAGGGAGATAATGACTAAATATGCATGTGTCTTTGAGATTTACCAAGGGCAAAGTGATCATTAGATATGGGTGATTCAAATTTGAAATGGGTCAAAAAGGGGTTAGGAAATTCAAATTGCTTATGGAGTTTGGCTTGATTTGATTTGACTTAATTTGATAAATCAAGGTAAGTTGATCAAAATCAATAAATTGGTCAAATGGGTGAGTCAAGTTCACAATGAATTGTTGAGGTGGCTTGGTTTGGTTTAATTTGCTTAATTTGAATTTTGACTCATTTGAGTTCATGGCCTAGGGTCAAGTTGACCAATTTAAATTGATCAAATTGTTCTAATTTGGTAGAAGTTCAATTAGCTGAATTTGAAAATTTGGCTTTGGTCAATTTAGATTTTGGCTAATTTGACCTTTAGGTCAAAATAGTCAAAATGACCAATCAATTTGCTCATGGGTCAAGTTCAATAAGTGATCAATGAATGGTTTGAGCCATTGGTTGAATCAATTTTAAATCAATTTGACATTTCAATTTGACATGGCCAATTTTAGGTCAATTTTGGGGTCAAATGACCAATTAAGCTTGGTTTGGCTCAAGTTATTTTAATGTTCAATCATTGATTCAAGTTAGTTGAATCAATTTTGAATCAATTTGGCAATGGTGGATCTAATTTTGGGTTTCATGAAGCAAAGGTTGATTGGTCAAAGCTAGGTTTGACTTTGTGAACAATTTAAGTAAATGACTTGGGGTGGTCATTATTGTTGTGATAAGGGTTATTCAATCTAAATGATTAATAAAAATTGTGTTCATTTGAAATATTTGGCAAAGAGCTAAATATTAAATAATGGCTTGATCACATTTTGATGTTTGAAGTGAGAAATCTATGTGTATGGCAAAGGGTTTACAATACAATTCAAAAACAATTTGATTTTGAATTTGGTTTAGTTTGATAAATGGGTTTCAATTTGGAATGAACAAAGAATCCAAGTTTGAATTGAGGTTGGATTTGGCCAAGTTCAATTGGATAAAAGGGATAATTGAGAATTTGATTTGGTTGGGTTTCATTTGATTTGGAATTGATTTATGATTTGGAATTTGATTTGATTGAATTTGATAATTGAGAAAATCAATTGAATTGGGGTTGATTTGAATTTGTTAAGGCTAAGTCCATAAGATAAAATCAAAGGGCTTATGAAGGATTTGAGTTTGAATTTAATCATGGGTTTCAATCATTGATAGTTTTGAAATTTTGGAATTTGGATTTGAATTTGAGGTTTGAAAGAAGGAAGCAAGGATTGGGTTTAGCTATAAGGTAGAGAAGTCCTCCCAAATCCCTAAGGCACAACCTATTCCTATGGCTAACTCTTTTAAGTCTCTAGTGGTTGGTTAAGTGTTCACCTAATCACTAGAAGTGTCTGGGATAAGGAACTCTCTAGTGTCTATAAGAGTCCTAGATCTATGATGAGGAAGTTGAGAGCTCACTCCAAAAGTGAGGTCAACAACAACTTTGGTATGTTAAGTGGGAATCAAATATGACATGACAATAAGATTCTCACTTAACAACTTTGTCATGTTAAGTGGGAATCAAATGTGACATGAAAATAAGATTCTTACTTAATAACTTTGATATATTAAGTGGGAATCAAATGTGACATGAAAAATAAGATTCTCACTTAACAACTTTGATATATTAAGTGGGAATCAAATGTGACATGAAAATAAGATTCTCACTTAACAACTTTGATATATTAAGTGGGAATCAAATGTGACATGAAAATAAGATTCTCACTTAACAACTTTGACATGTTAAGTGGAAATCAAGTATGACATGAAAATGAGATTCTCACTTAACAACTTTGATATGTTAAGTGGGAATCAAATATAGATGAAAGTGAGATTCTCACTTAACAACTTTGATATGTTAAGTGGGAATCAAATGTATATGATGTGCTCTCTTTCTTTTTGGAAAGAGAGGGGAATTCTTTGTTTGACAAATGTGGCATGTCAAAAAAGATTCCAAAAATATATTTTGAGATCTTAAAAGAGGGAAATTTATTTAACAAATTTTAAGTATGTTAAATAGACTTCAATGATATGTTTTGATGTCATGTATGTGATTTCTTGATTTTGAAAAGAGAGAAACTTCAACTCTAGCATATGTGAAATATGTTGAGTGGAGTTTCAATTTTTTGTTATGATTTGAAAATAGAATCTTCATTCAACAAATTTGAGTATGTTGAATGAAGGTGGCTATTTTTAAAAATGTGCTTTTGGAAAGTGTCATTTTGTGAAAGATTTATTTCCTTAAATTTATGATGAACCTTGCCTCACCAAGTTAGTGGTAAGGAGGTTCTAAATTTTTATCATTTCCTTTTAATGAATTAATTTTATTTTTCACCTATTGGGAAATCCAATAGGAGTGCCAAGATCTACAGAGGTCCTAAAACTAGAGGATGTTAATAATTTTGCTTAAGAACAAAATAAGCTAAATGCCAATGAAAATAAAGATAGTCTTGGACTCATATGAAATACAAGTCCACTATCGATGCTTGGAGACAATAATTGTCTGCTAGAGATGGAGAGAGAAACCATCCCCAGCGAAGTCACCAAAAAAATCTGTGGTGTTTATTTTTTGGTTATGTGTTTATTGTGTGTGTATGTGAGGGGGACACCATGCAGATCTGAGGGTGTACTTATTGAGGTGATCGGGTGCAACACCAAAAAATAGTGTACTATCTTAAGAAATAGATATTGCTATTCTACGGTGGACCTAATCACCTAATAAGGACTCCTAAGGCATGATGGGTCTTCAAATGTACCAGTGATTTTTCTCCTACTTTACATGGATGAATAAAGTATGGTTTATTTAAACTAGGTTCTAAAGTTCCCTATGGGGGAAAGCCCCTATAGTTAATTACATCCTAAGGAAGGTGAGTTCCTTAGGAATAATCTCAATTAAAATAGGAAATTATTGTCTCCAAAGAATTCAAAGATAGGATTATCAATAAATTGGCTATGTTTGGAAGATCAAATGGGATAGATCCAAAGGAGAGACTTATTATTGATGCCAAATAGAGATAAGTAGAGGATGCTCATGATACTAGGAAACTTAGTGAGTATCCCAAACTATTCTATGGTTGGGCTTTATATGTTTGAAATTGAGGAGAATTATATATTTGAGTTGAAATTTTATTAAAAATCTAGGACTTATAATTACACAATATAAGATTATGAAAATGTCTAAGAGGTGAGGATTTATGCTTGTAGCCCTAAAGGGAAATAACAACCTCAGATCCTAAACTTAGGGAGTTTTAGCGAGGGCCAAAGCATGACCTATATCTAAGGTAAAAGTAGGTATATTATTTACCTCCACAAGAGAGAGTAAAACACCTGACTGCTGGACATATAACCACCTGGAGTGGCAGCTAGTTAACTCCTCCTATATTTTAAAATCATGTGGACAAGTCATATATTTTTGCAAGATGGCTAAGTTATTATTATTTAGAAAGAAACTAAAGTCCTTAACCCACTCCCTAAGAGACTAGAGCATGAGTGGTATGAATAATGACTTTGTCTAATGCAAATCTTATTAAAATTTATTTGATTTTGGGCTCTTTATTTTTGACACAGGCCATATAATTTTATATGCTTAAATGCATGATGAAGTTGATTATGGGCTAAATTAAAAGAGAAAGAGTTGTTTTTCCATCATAGGCTCTCAAAGGTTAAGCCTTTTAACTATCTGGCAATAATGGAAACCCTTTCTTTGCAAGAATAAAATAAAATGATATGCATGATGTGGTGTTTATTTTTGGTGTTTTGGTTTAGGTTTGTATATGGGGCACCACACAATTTTGAGGGTGTACTTATTGAGGTGATCGGGTAGGACATTGAGAAATAGTGTACTATATCGAAAGATAGAAGTCATTACCCTACAATGGACCTAATCACATAATAAGGACTTCTAAGGCATGATGAGTCTTCGAATATACTAGAGATTTTTCTCCTACTTTACATGGATGAATAAAGTAGGTAAATCGGGTTCTAAAGTTCCCTATAAAGGCAAGCGCCCTTAGTTAATTACATCTTAAGGAAAGTGAATCCTTTAAGAATACTCTCGATTAAAATAGGTGATTTTTGTCTTCAAAGAATTTAAAGATAGGACTATCAATAAATTGGTTGTGTTTTAGAAAATTAAGTGGAATGGATCAAAATGAGAGAGTTATTATCGAAACCAAAGGAGATGAGCAGGGAGTGCTCATGATACTAGGAAGCCTAGTGAGCACTCTAATATATCCTATGGTTGGGCTTTATATTTTTAAAATTGAAGAAATTTTATATGTTTGAGTTAATATTTCATTAGAAAGCTAGGACTTACACTCTAACAACATGAGATTGTTAGGATGCCTAAGAGGTGATTTATGTCTATAGCCCAAAGAGAAATGACAACCTCAGATCCTAAATCTAGGGAGCTTTGGCAAGGGCTAAAGCGTGACCTAAATCTAAGGCAAAAGTGGTTATATGGTTTACCTCCACAAGAGAGAGTAAACCACCCGACTGCTGGACTTATTACCACCTAGAGTGGCAGCAAGCTAACTCCTCCTATGCTTTAAATCCATGTAGGCATGTCTTATGCTTTTATAATATGGCTTGGTTGTTATTATTTAGAAAAGAAACTATGTTCTTAAACCCACTCCCTAAGAGGCTAGAGCAAGAGGGGTATGAATAATGACTTAATCTAATGCAAATTTTATCAAATTTTATTTAATTAAGGGCTCTTTATGTTGACATAGGCTATAGGATTTTATATGCCTAAATGTATGAGAAATTGATTATGGGCCAAATCAAAAGGGAAAGATGTGTTCTTCCACCATAAGCCCTTAAAGGTTAAGCCCTTACTATCTAGCAAAGATGTAAGTCCTCTCTTAATAAGAGTGAAATAAGATGATTATGTATGATATTAAACATACAACATCCAGCTAAGAGGTTGCTAAATCTTTTTATTACCTTAATTTAATGCCTAGGTTTCATATAAGGTTATGAGTTATTTTAGAGGTTTAGTTATGAGTTGTTAGTTTGGGTAGCAAAATTAAATTTTATCATAGGAGCCTAATCGCATCCAGGCTATACAACAATCACCAATCATAAATAAGCTATGAAATGACATACTTTTTCTAATGCATAAGCTAAACAAAATATCAAATAATTTTATAAAGCTATCACAAAAGAATATGAGGTCGGTGTGGTCGGGTACTGCCGTACAACCCAAAAAAAAAAAATGTGGGTAGTCAAGCTCTATCCTTCTACAACCCATATTACAAGAGAATAGTTACAATTACAAATGATGAATATTATGGGGGTCTTCATTCTTCATTCTTCATTTCTTCATCTTATTTGCTCCATTTTTTTTCTTCCTTTTGGCTTAGTTTAGATGTTTCCAAAGGCTTCATATGGTACATAAGGCTTGGTCTTGTAAATAATGCTCATCATAATCCCCCATAACACTTATCCTAATCCTAATAGAAAATTACATTAAAAGAAGGAGAGTAAATATAGCTATACCTACAAAACAAATGTTAGCTAAACACCCCATACAACCCAAGCAGTTATATAAATAATTCATACTTAGCACCCCGCACATGGGTAACCAAGCCCACCTGTCCTAACTTGGATTATGCTTAAGGACTAAGCAACCTGCACAACAAAAAAAGCATTTATATTTTTATTACAGTGGCCCCTTAAGCACAGCCCCCTATAGAAAACCTGATTAGGCTAATATCAGCCTAACATCCATACTACACGATACACCTTAACATCCAGTCTACAATAATCCATCATAAAATAAGCATACATCAAATCATAGACTGCCCTAACATAAAGCTAGAAGTGGTGACTTAATCTAATGTGTGTGCATTAAGACTTGTGTGGTATGTCCTAACTAGGCATTAGAGTTGTAATTTGCTAAGTGTGAGGGATTTTATTTATAAAGGGTTGATTTCTCTTTAGGTGATTTAATTGATTTAATGATTTTACTTAGTGTTTTCTTTTGTTTCATATGGCCTACACTTAACAACTAAGTGTTATAAAGAGAAGAAAGAGAGGAAACATCTCTTTCATCCCTACCTTAAGTCACTTCTAAAGTAAGTTAATTAATCAATTTTCTTTAGTGAATGGATTATTATATGTTTTAATCAATCATAAGTTTAGGTTCACTCTAAATGACCTTATTCAATAAGAAAGGCATCTTAAGATTAATTAGAATGAATTACTATCACATAACACATATTTATTCATTTCTTTCCATCATGTATATCATGCATATGATTAAATTCTAAGCATACATATACATACAATGTATGTCTTAACATACTTAAGTGATGAATGCAAACAAGTGTATTTGGAATTTAAATATTTCATTTGACTAAATTATGAATGCATGCCTTTTTAATGGAAAAAAAGATTTTCATCAATTAGCTAAGGTCACAGTCACATGTATAAAAATTTTAAGTGAGTACATCGTCATTGTTCTACACCAGGGGTGTAAGGTACAAGACCTACTTGGGACTACTTAAAGTCTCGCAGCCCTGGGATGTCCAGACTAATATACCATTTTTCTTATATACATATGGGTGTATAAGCAACTATAAGAATAGGAAAACCCATACAAAAGTTGTATTTGATTTATTTGATTTATGCTTTTTATTCATTAGTTATATCATACATACATATGTATAAGAGTTTTAAGTAAGTATGGTGCCATTGTTCTACACCAGGGGCGTAAGATATAAGACCTACTTGAGGCTACTTAAAGCCTCGCAACCCCGGGATGTCAAGACTAATATACCACTTTTCTTATATACGTATGAATGTACAAAAAGAACCACAAGAATGAGAAGTCATGCAAGAAGTCATATTTTATTTGATTATATGATTTACATATGTGATATAAAATTCTTCCTAAGTCTTAGCATGGAGATGCATAGAGTAGATTTGACAAATGTTGTGTTCTTTTCAAATGAACTATACATTTGTAATGCAAATCCACATAAGGTAAGGAAAGAGAGCTTCATATTGCATATCTTATATTATCAACACATGCAAACTTATAGATATTTGTAATTAACATCACTCCATATATTATAATTGATTTATGGACTTTTGAAGATCTCTTTTGATTTAATAGTAATAATAGCTACACCTATTTTTAATTTAAATCAACACATGCAATTTAACATAAAAGAAACCATTTCATTTAGTTAATTTTAAAAGAAATGAATGCATGATTACATATGGAAAGCAACATTTAACATGATTGGAAAGAAATAAAGGAACATAAGCACATAATCTCATTGATTCCAATTAATTCCTAAGGACAATCATACTAAATAAGGCTATTTAAAATGAACCAAAGTTCTTTAATGGCACTTTTAATTTTGAGTTCGATTTGATTCAGGAAATGAAAGAGGTTTGCTAATCCTAATCCTATTCCCTATGTGTGAGTTAATTTGGTTTAATGATGAATATTTAGATTGATTTTATATTTTAATTTGGTTAAGATATGAATTAAGTGAATTAATTAACCCTTACCTGCATCACCTTAAGTTAATTAACTAATCAATAATGAACCAATGTGATATGTAGCCATATGAAAAGTAAATTAGTAATGCTCCTAAGAAATGAAATGGGCCTAATGCAATTGGCTCATGATTAATAGTTAATTAGGCTTAAGGGATCTCACTTAACTACTTTTATGGTTTTCTTACACATGTGAGCTAACCATAATTTCATTATCTCTCACTTTGGGTTATTGAACACCCAAAGAGCTACCTAAGATTAATTAAAGGTTACTCAGGTGTGAAGTGAATTTTAGATTGAGTTAATAAAGCTTATTAATTAATTGATTGAATTCTTTGATTAGAATGATGAAATTAACTTAGAGAAAGGGATCAAGGATAAGGCCTCAATCCTAACCCCTAAGCCATTTTAAGCACTCAATTAGGCTCTGATTTTTATCTTAAAGATTAATTAATTAATTAATTAAGTAATTAATTATCTCATTAATCATTAACTAATCAAATTCCAAAAAGTGAAGAAAACTTAGGAAATGAATTAGGAAAAGTATCCCAACCACATTCCCTAAGCTCCCTTACTATTCAACAGAGAAAATTAGGCTTAAATAATTAATTAAACTACTGTTCATTCATTAATTATCACTGAATAAGTTAAAAAAGTGATTAAAGGTTAATCAATTGATTTCCCAAATTAAGAAACCAATAAAATCCCAGAAAAATGGGAGAGGCAGAGGTTATATCCCTAATCATCCACAGAAACTTGGAGATTTATTGGGTGATTAATTAAGGAATAATTAAGCTAATTATATTCCAATTAAAGTTTAATTAAGCTAAAATCACTGTTCAAAATTAGTTAATAAAAATCTTCCTAGATTATACTTTGAAATATCTTTAAAACGAGCCCATGTTTGTATTTTTTTGGATTTTCTAGGATTAGTTATGATTTTTAAAAGTTTCAGGATTAAAAATAGATTAATTAGGCCTTATTAAAGTCTTAATCTAGTCAGGCCATGTGGCAGCTAACGCGGCACACTTTCCATATGGTGTGATGGGAGTGGCTATTTAAGTTGTTACATCCGGCGACTGATGGCGTGAATCGCTATCTATCCATCCGAGGATCGGATGACCATGATTTGATCTAGCCAAAAGGATTAATCAGAGGATGGCTCGTGATCTTTCTCCTTCATGAGTGATGAAAGATAGATGTCGTTCGTCTTTCCCCATTCGATCTAAGCACTCATGAACTCCGATTGTGATCAAATTGATCCCACACCTGAAAAGATGGAGAGGAACACATTTAATTATAAAAAATGCATGATATTCAAATGTTCTTCACAAAAGAGCAATCTATTTTTCATATAAGACTCAGTTTTGCAAAATTACCTCACTGGAGCTAATGTTTGATGATGGATCGATGGAGGTAGCTTCGCCTAGTAGAGGTGAGGCCCTGTTGAGAAGCTTTGAGCTTGATTTAGGGTAGAGTGCTTAGTTGACCAATTCATACATGGAAAGGGTTCAGCTCTGATCAAACTCCAAACTCCTATCTCCGGTGCTCAAGAAGGATTGAAGATGATTCAGTTGGCTTTGATGGAGTAGAAGGATGGTGTCAGTGCAAGGAATTTGTGTTTGATCAAGTGGAGGAGTATTGCTCAGAGAAGTGGTGTCCTATTTCAACTTTGCTGGGGATAGAGGAATGCCAATTGAGGAGGGCTTGGGAACACTTGGAGTTGCTCTAAGGGATTTTAAAATGCATTAAAATACTCAGAGAGTGCCAATTGTGAAGAATCTCGCTCGAACTGAGGGAGTATACCCCTTAATTGCCTTGGATGGATGGACGTGATTCACTCTTGAAAATCCATCGATTGGCCATCGTTAAAGCACTGGATGGGTCATCGTCAGCTCTACATGGCTTGCCTTAGTTGGAGGAAGTGCTGGCAGGAGTCTAGGCTTGATATGGAGAGATTGTGTGATGTTGGTTCTTTGCCTTTGCCCATGGGGTTTGGCCATGAGAGGGAATGGCTTGGTTTGAGTCTTTTGGTCCATGGCAAGGGCTATGGGGTGTAGAGTGGTCTAAGGTGTCTTAGGAAGGCTTCATTTGGCACTTTGATGGCTGCCATGGAGATGTCAAAGTGGACTTTGCCACTTAAGGCAAGAAACCAATGCAAAGAGGGGTGTCCATTGGTTAATCCCCTTGGAATGGGTCCCACATGGACTTAGGCTAGTTTATAGTTGACCTAGGGTTCTTTTGGGTCAGGCTAGGTCAACCACCAAAGTTTCACAAGGTGGTTTTGGGTGATTTGGCTTCATATGGTCAAAATAAGCTCATTTGGGTTAGGATGGGTTGGGTTGACCAATTGGTCAAATTAGGTCAAACTAAGACTTGAGTTAGGTTCATATGATAATTTGGGATGTTTTGGTTCAAGTGGTTTTGATTAATTTGGTTTAGATTTGAATTTGACTCATTTGATTCGAGTCAAATGGTCAAGTAATTGACCAAAATTGGGTTGGGTTAGGAGTTGAGTCAAGTTAAATTGGTTAATTAAAAATGATTGTAGGTTTGGTTTGGTTTAATTTGGATTTAATTTGGATTTTGGCCAATTTGACACTTTAGGTCAATTTGGGCTAGGTTAGGTCAAGTTGACCAATTGGTCAAATTGGGCTCAATGATGGCTTTGGTTAAGTTTAATAATCAATTTAGGATTAACTTGAGCCATTGGTTTCAATCAATTTGGATTAAATCATGATTCGACCCATTTCAGCTTTTTAGGCCAATTTGGGTTAACTTAGGTCAAATGGCCAATTAGGCTTGGTTTGGCTCAAGTGAGGGTTTGATCATGTTCAATCATTGATTATGAGTTAGTTTGAATTAGTAGTTTCAATCAATATGGCATATGATTGATTTTGGCTAGTTTGGGTTTCATTTGGGCTAAATGTTGACTTGGTCAAAGGCTAGGTTTGACTTGGTTTGACCCAATTCAAGGTGGTTGGTCACCCTAGGGTGATTGTTGATTATGTTGTGAGGTTTGGATGGGCTTAGTTCAATCCAATTTGGGTTAGATTGGAACTTGGCTCAAGTAGGTCTCACTTTATGTCAAGTGGACCTAAATTGGTCAATTGGCTTGATCATGACTTGATTCAAGTTTAGTTAAAGTCACATATGAGCTTAGGATTGAAATATAAATCCAATTACAATTGGTTTGGAGCCAAATGGGTTTTGGTTCATATGATAATTTCAAGTCAAGAGAGGTCAACATGGACTTGACTTGGATTGACTTGGGTTTGGTTTGATAATGGTGGTATATGTTTATATTTGAGTCAATGATTTTAGAAATGATTGAAACATGAAAGAATCCATGAGCTTTGAATTGATTTTGGTATCATTTAGCCAAGTTCAAGAAATTGGCTAAAAGGGCTAAAATTGGGAATTTGATTTAATTTGGGTTTGGTTTTGGCCATCTGAATTTATATTTCATTTATATTTGTGAATATAAATGAAGATATAAATAAGTTATGAGAAAATAACTTGAGTTTGGAGTGATTTGGAAGCAAATTTAACCAAATCTAGGGATGTAGGTCAAAAGGGCTTGACTTGGGAATTGATTTGATTTGATTTATTTTTGGTCATTGGAGTGTGGGTTTCATTTGTATTTGTGTATATAAATGAAGGAATAGTTTATTTATAAAGAAATCAATCAAGCTCAGGTTGATATGGATCAAGATTTAATTAAGCTTATTGAGATGGGTCTATATGGCTTAAGAAGGGTCGTGATTTAGTTTGATTTATTTTGATTTGATTTGAATGGTTTGAATTTGGATTTCATTTATATTTGTGAATATAAAGGAAGAAATAATTGATGAAGAAATAGATTCTTTCAATCATTTGAAGTTGGATTGATTTGGAATTTGGATTGGGATTTGATTTGAGATTAAAATTGATAATTAAGAAAATTAATTGGATTGGGGTTATTTTTAATTTGGTTAAGGCTAAGTCCATAAGATAAAATCAAAGGGCTTAGGAAGAGATTTGGAGTTTGAATTTAGTCATGGGTTTCAATTATTTGATAGTTGGATTTGATTTTGGACGTTGGATTGGGATTTGATTTGATTTGAAAAAAGGAAACAAGGATTGGGTTTAGGCTATAGGGTTGACAAGACCTCCTAAATCCCTAAGGCATAATCTATTCTTATGACTAACTCTTCTAAGTCTCTAGGGTTAGGTTAAGTGATTACCTAATCACTGGAAGTATCTTAAGACTAAAGAACTCTTAGTATTTATAAGAGTCCAAGATCTTTGATGAGGAAGTTGAGAGCTCGCTCCAAAAGTGAGGTCAACACATGATATTAAGCATTCAACATCCAGCTAAGGGGTTGCTAAATATTTTATTATCTTGATTTAATGCCTAAGCCTTATGTGAGGTTATGAGTTTATTTTAGAAAATTTAGTTTTGAGTTGTAGTTGGATAGAAAATTTATTTTTATCCTAAGAGCCTAATCGCATCCAGGCCATACAATAATCACCAATCATAAATACACTATGAAGAGACATGCTTTTTCCTAATGCACTATGGTGTTTATTTTTGGTTTCATTGTGTGTGTATATGTGAGGGGAGACGACGCAGATCTGAGGATGTACTTATTGTGGTGATCGGGTATGAAATCAAAGAATAGTGCACTATCTTGAAAGATAGAAATCACTATCCTACGATGGACCTAATCACCTAATAAGGACTCTTATGATGGGTCCTCGAATATACAGAGATTTTCCCCCTACTTTATACAAAAAAGTAAAGTAGGGTTTATTTAAACTGGGTTCGTTAAGTTCCCTATGGAGGTAAGCCTCAATAATTAATTACATCTTAAGAAAAGTGAATCCCTTAAGAATATTCTTGATTAAAGTAGGCGGTTGTTGTCTCCAAAGAATTCAAAGATAGGACTATCAATAAATTAGTTGTGTTTTGGAAGATCAAGTGGGATGGATCAAAAGAAAAGATTTATTATTGAAATAAAAGGAGATGAGTAGGGAGTGCTCATGATACTAGGAAGCATAGTGAGCATTCCAATCTATCTTATGGTTGGGCTTTATATATTTGAAGTTGAGAAGATTTATTTATTTTAGTTAAATTTTATTAGAAATCTAGGACTTATAATTCCAAAATATTAGATTGTGAAAATACCTAAGAGGTGAGGATCTATGCTTGTAGCCCCAAAAGAAAATAACAACCTCAGATCCTAAGTCTAGGGAGCTTTGGAGGGCCCAAAGAATGACCTAAATCTAAGGTGAAAGTGGGTATATGGTTTACCTCCACAAGAGGTAAACCACCCGACTGCTGGACTTACTACCGCTTGGAATGGTAGGCAGCTAACTCCTCCTACGCTTTAAATCCATGTAGGAAAGTCATATGCTTTTGCAAGATGGCTAGGTTGTTATTATTTAGAAAAGAAACTAAGTCCTTAAACCCACTCCATAAGAAACTAGAGCATGAGGGGTTTGAATAATGACTTAAATCTAATGCAAATTTTTATCAAATTTCATTTAATTTGGGACTCTTTATTTTGACACAGGCTATGGGATTTTGTATGCCTAAATGCATGAGAAGTTGATAATGGTCAAATCAAAAGGGAAAGGGGTGTTCTTCCATCATAGGCTCTCAAAGGTTAAGCCCTTACTATGGAAGCCCTCTATTAACAAGAGTGAAATAAGATGATTATGCATGATATTAAACATACAACATCCAGCTAAGGGTTGCAAAATATTTTATTATCTTGATTTAATGCCTAGGCTTTTATATGAGGTTATGAGTTATTTTAAAAGTTTAGTTATGAGTTATTAATGGGATAGAAAATTTATTTTTATCCTAAAAGCTTAATCGCATCTAGGCCATACAAAAATCACCAATTATAAACAAACTATGAAAAGGCATGCTTTTTCTAATGTACAAACTAAACATAACATCAAACAATTTTATAAAGCTATCACAAAATAATAAAAGATCGATGCGGTCGGGTACTGCCGTACAACCCGAAAAGAAATATGGGTAGCTGAGTTCTACCCTTATACAACCCAAATTATAAGAGAATAATTATAATTGCAATTGATGAATGCTATGGGGGTCTTCATTTTTCATTCTTTCTTCTTCATTTCTTCATCTTCCATTTCTCCATTATATTTGCTCCATTTTTTCTTGCTTTTGGCTTGATTTGGATGTGCTTGCTCCAAAGGCATCATATGGTACATAAGACTTGATCTTATAACCAATGCTCATTCTAATCCCCCATAACACTCATCATAATCCTAATACAAAATTATATTAAAATAAGAAAAGAAAATCTAACTACACTAGCAAAATAAATGTTAGCTAAACACACCATATAACCCAAGTAGTTATATGGATAATTTAGACTTAGTACCCCACATAGGGGTAACCAAGCCCACCTGTCCTAACTTGGGTTGTGCTCAGGGTCTAAGTAACTTGCACAATAAAAGCATTTATATTTTTATTATGGAGGCCCTTTAAGCACAACCCCCTACAGAAAGCATAATTAAGCTAATATCAGCTAAACATCTAGACTATGCACATACACCCTAACATCCAATCTACAACAATAAATCACAAAATAATCATACATCAAATCATACACCACCCTAACATAAAGCTAGAAATGGTGACTTAGTCCAATGTGTGTGAATTAAAGCTTGTGTGGTATGTCCTAACTAGACTTTAGGGTTGTAATTCGCTAAGTATGAGGGGTTTAATTTATATGGGGTTGATTTTTCTTTAAATAATTTAATTGATTTGAAGATTTTACTTAGTATTTTCTTTTGTTTCATATGGCCTATACTTAACAACTAAGTGTTATAAAGAGAAGGGAGAGAGGGAATATCTCTTTCAACCCTACCTTAAGTCACTTCTAAAGCAAGTTCATTAATTAATTTCTTTTAGTGAATGTCTTATTATATGTTTTAATCAATCCTAAGTTTAGGTTCACTCTAAATGACCTTATTCAATAAGATAAACATCTTAAGATGAATTATAATGAATTACGATCATATAACATGTGTTTATTCATTTCTTTCCATAATGTACATCATGCATATGATTAAATCCTAAGCATGCCTATACATATATATGTTTTTTAGCATACTTGAATGATGAATGCAAATAGGTGTAATTGAAATTTAAATATTTCATTTGATTGAATTATGAATGCATGTCTTTTTAATAGAAAAGCAGAATTTTTCATCCATAAGCTTGATACACATTCACATGTATAAAAATTTTAAGTGAGTATGTCTCCACTGTTCTGCACTAAGGGCTTAAGGTAGAAGACCTACTTAGGGATACTTAAAGCCTCGCAGTCCTGGGGCATCCAGACTAATATACCACTTTTCTTAGACACATGTAGATGTATAAGTAACTACAAGGGTAAGAAAACCCATGCAAAAGTTGTATTTGATTTATTTGATTATGATTCTTATTCATTGGTCACATCATATATACATATGTATAAGAGTTTTAAGTGAGTACGATGCCATTGTTCTGCACCAAGGATGTAAGGTACAAGACCTACTTAAGGCTACTTAAAATCTTGCAGTCCCGGGGTGTCCAGACTAATATACCACTTTTCTCAGATACATATGAATGTACAAAAAGAACCATAAGAATAAGAAGTAATGCAAGAAGTCATATTTGATTTGATTATATGATTTACATATGTGATATGAAATTCTTCTTAAGTCTTAGCATGAAGATGCATAGGAATAGATTTAGGCAAATATTGTGTTTTTTAAATGAATTATACATTTGTAAATCCTATATGAATCCATGTAAGATAAGGAAAGAGAACTTCATATTGCATATCTTATATTATCAACACATGCAAACTTATAGCTATTTGTAATTAACATCACTCCATTATTATAATTGATTTATGAGCTTTTCAAAATAGCTTTTGTTTTAATAGTAATAATAGCCACACCTATTTTTATTTTGGATCAACAGATGCAATTAGACATAAAAAACCATTTTATTTAGTTAATTTTAAAAGAAATGAATACATGATTATACATGGAAAGCAATAACTAACATGTTTGGAAAGAAATAAAGGAACATAAGCACATGATCTCATTCATTCCAATTAATTCCAAAGGACAATCATACTAAATAAGGCTATTTAAAACAAACCAAAGTTTCTTAATATTATTTTATCTTTATGTTTGATTTGAGTTAAGAAAAGGGAAAGAGGTTTTCTGATCCTAATCCCATTCCCCATGTGTGAGTTAATTTGATTTAATGAAGAAGAAATTAGGTTGATTTTATGGTTTAATTAGGTTATGGTATGAATTAAGCCAATTGATTAACCCTTACCTACATAAGCTTAAGTTAATTAACTAATTATTAATGAGACAATATGATATGCAACCACATGAAAAGTAAATTTGCAATGCTCCTAAGAAATGAAAGGGGCCTAATGTAATTGCCTCATGATTAATAATTAATTAGGCTTAAGGGATCTCACTTATCTACTTTTATGGTTTTCTCACACATGTGAGCTAACTATAATTTCATCATCTCTTACTTTGGCTCATTGGACACCCAAAGAGGTACCCAAGATTAAATTAGAGAAATATATTCAATTGAATTAATTAAGGTCATTAATTAACTAATTAAACCTTAATTAACCTTAACCAACCAAAATGAGATGGGCTTAGAGAAAGAGACAAAGAAGAGAGCATAAGTCTCAATCACTAAATCCTTTTAATTAGTTCATTAAGGTTTAGATATGATTTGGATTTTGATTAATCTTGTTGATTAATTAATTGGGGTGTTAATTAATTAATTATTTCAGAGGGATTAGAGAAGACTTAAAGAAAAGATTGGAAGAGGGAGTCCCACTCTATTTCCCTAGACTCCATTATCATTAACAAAGATTAATAAACTTAATTTATTGATTAATTTACTATTCATTTACTTAATATCACTAATTATATTAAGAAATTGATTAAGGCTTAATCCATTGGTTTCCCTAATTAAGCAACTAATAAAAACCCAGAAAAATAGGGGAGGTAGAGGTCAACCCCCTAAACATGCACAAAATGTTTGATATTAATTGGATGGTTAATTAGGGAGTAATTTGATTAATTATATTTCCAATAAAATCTTAATTAAGCCAAATCCACTATTCAAAATCAATTAATAATAATTTTCCTAAAATTTACTCTGAAATATCTTAAAAAAGAGCCTAAGTTTATATTTTTTTGGATTTTTCTAGAATTAGTTATGAATTTAGAAAGTTTCAAGATTAAAAACAAATTAATTAGCCCTAATTAAAGCCTTAATCCTATCAGGCCATGTTGCGGCAGACACGGTGCACTGACACAGTGCACTTTCCACATGGCGCGGCGTGCTTTCTATGTGGCGTGGAGGGATTTGCTATTTAAGTTGTCACATCCAAGTGCTGACTCGGATGGCGACGCACGCGGTAACTCCATGGATTGTCCGATCTAAGATCAGACGGCCATGATTAAACTCACAATTTTAAGGGATTAATCAGAGACTTTAAGCATGATCTGATCAAGACCGTCCACCCTGATCATGCGAGATGGACGGTCCATGGTCTATCTCCCCTCGAGCATCAAAAAATGGCTACTGTCCATTGATCATTGTTCGATCTGAGCTCACCCGAGCTCGGGTGGAGATGAAAATGATCTCACACCTTCAGGAAAGCACAACAATCAAATCTAATGGTGGAAATCATATGACATTGAAATTTCTTTCACAAAAGACCAAGATATTTTCATTCAAGGATTGGTTTCAATGGTATACCTCACCGAAGCTTATGACCGGTGGTTCCAACAATTGAGGAATCTTCATTTGGTAGAAACAAAGCTCTGTTGAGCCGCACGAGCTTTGATTTGGTGTAGTCTGCTCGGAAGACCAATGCACTAGACGTAGGTGGTCGGGCTTTATCGAACTCTACCCTTCTACCATAGGGAAACTTGGGAAAGGATTCATTCTCACTTGTTTGGCTCCAAGGAAGGTGTGTGCAAAGTTAATTGTAGTTTAGTGGAGATTTGAGCAAATGGGGTGGCCTCCCTTTTCAAGGTGGCCTCCCTATTTTGGTTTTAATGAAAAATCAAAAATGGATTTTGGGAGCTTGGGAAGGCTTGGAAATCACTCTAGAACTCTCTCCTTAGAAAAAGTGTGAGTCCTTGAGTTTGAGTGAGAGAGGGGGGGGGTATACCCCTCATTCCTGGATGGATGGTCATGCGATTTGAATTCTTTATCAATCAAAGAGGTTGGAGGTCCCGGGTGCATGATGGGGCTCGGTTTGGTTGGATGAGGGTATGGAGGTGGCTGCCAAGGGAGTAGTGGGTGTCCTATAGCTGTTTGGAAAGCTCTAATGGGGATGGGGAGGTGATTTCATGTCCCCATAGATCATGGCTGACCCAACAACCTTTGGGTCAGGTCAGCCATGGTCCTAGGCGCCTAAGTGGACCTATGAATAGGTGCCAAGTGGCTAAGGGGAGAAAATGACCCAATGAGCATGTGTTTTATCTCATGGGATGCCCTAAACCCAAGGACAAAATATTCATTAGATTTGATTTGGGATGGGTCAAAAGTGGGTTAGCCCAAATTTCAAATGGTTTGGAGTTTATTTGATTTGATTTGTCTTGATTTGACCTACTTAGGTCAAATTGGGTTTGGTTGGTCAAGTTGACCAATTGGTCAAATTAGGTCAAACCAGGGGTCTGGTCAAGTTTAATTGGCTAATTAAAAATGATTCTAGGCTCTAGTTTGGTTTAATTTAGCATTAGTTTGGATGTTGGCTAGTTTGACCCTTTAGGTCAAGTTGACCAATTGGTCAAATTGGGCTTAATCATGATTTTGGTCAAGTTCAATAAGTGATTTGGAATGAACTTGAGCCATTTATTACAATCAATTTGGGTTGGATTGTGATTTGACGTATTTTAGCTTTTTAGGCCTATTTGGGTCAACTTGGGTCAAATGGCCAATTAGGCTTGGTTTGGCTTAATTAGGGGTTTGTTCATGTTCAATTATTGATTATGAATGGGTTTGAATCAATGGTTTTAATCATATATGGTGGATTTTAATTTCATGTTGACTTGGTCAGCAAGGACTTAATTCAAAAGAATTGATTAACCTAGGATGATTATTGATCATATTGTGAGGTTTTTATGGGCTTAGTTCAATCTGATTTGGGTTGGATTAGAACTTGGCTCAAAAAGGTCTTATAGGTTACTTTGGGTCAGGTTGACTTAAATGGCTTAATTGGCTTGATCATGGCTTGATTCAAGTTTAGTTGAACTCACACATGAGCCTAGGATTGAAATATAAATCCATTTGCAATTGGTTTGGAGCCAAATGGGTTTTGGTTCATATGAAAATTTCAAGTCAAAAGAAATAACTTGGGTTTGATTTGGGTTAGCTTGGATTTGGTTTGATAATGGTGTTTATGTTTATATTTTTATGACAATTATCGAAGGAATGATTGAATCATGAAGAAATATATGGGTTTTGATTTGGTTTGGATAAGATTTGACCAAGTTCAAGGACTTGGCTTAAAAGGGTATAAAATGGATTTTGGTTTAATTTTGGATTTAGTTTTGGCTATTTGAATTTATATTTCATTCATATTTGGAAATATAAATAAAGATATAAATGATTCATGAGAAAATCACTTGATTTTGGAGTGATTTGGATTTGGTTAAGGCTAAGTCCATAAGATGAAATCAAAGGCCTTAGGAAAGATTTTAGAATTTGAATTTAATCATGGGTTTCAATCATTTGATTTGGAATTGATTTATTATTTGGAATTTGAATTTGAGATTTGGTTTGGAAGAAGGAAGCAAGGATTGGATTCAGTGCTATAGGGTAGGCAAGTCTTCCTAAATCCCTAAGGCATAGCATATTCCTATGGCTAAACCATCTAGGTCTCTAAACTTAGGTTATGTGTTCACCTAATCACTAGAAGTGTCTTAAGACTAAAGAACTCTTAGTGTCTATAAGAGTCCTAGATCTATGATAATGAAGTTGAGAGCTCACTCCAAAAGTGAGGTCAATAAAGGGTGCCTAAAAGGTGTGGTGTGACTGATAAGACACACTGCATGTATTGGTGTTGATCGAGATGATCAATAACATCCGGAGGATCGCAAACACTAATAGAAATGATCTATCCCTAAACCTGAGGTATAGACAGAATCAAGATCTTAGTGCATTGCAACTTAACTTATGCCAAGGGCATAAGAGAGAAAGGAATGATCTACTGAAGGATCAAGTATGTGAACCTTTCACTAGGAAGGCAAGTTCAGATTATCCACTGATGATAGAGGATAAGAGTTTGAGTTGGTTCGATATGATTTGGGGAGAAAATATTTGCTTGTGATGAGTGCATGAACCTTCTACTAGAGAAGCAGGTTCAGGTTATCCACTAGGGATAGTGGTTTGATTTGATTTGCTCCTCACTGGGGGGAAATTTGATTTGATTAATTGATGGAGCATCCACTGGGGATGAGAATTTGATTTGATTTGTTGATTTATGATTTGATGCTTGACCGGGTAGAGGATATGATTTAGTTTTGAGGGCTCATCTATTAGAGATATGAGCTCGAATTCACCGGGGATAGAGTGGATGAACCTTCCACTAGGGAAGCAGGTTCAAATTATCCATGGGGAGGATAAGAATTTGGTTTTGAGCATGCACCTGCTGGAGATGTGAGCTCAGATCCACTAGGGATAAGATAGAGTTAATTTGGACTCCACCAGAGGGAGGATGGTGAATTTGATGAAATGAACCCTGTCGGTGTGCTATGGATCTACTAAGAAGGGGCTAATATGAGCTTAGACCTGTCTCAGATTTACAAATCCAAAAGGATAGTCTACCTATTGTAGGGTAGAGCTAACCAACCTAAGGGTTGCCTTTTGGTGTGCAGTGGTCAAATCAGGGAGAAAACGCGGGGACTCACATCTACCTGAACAAAGAACCACTGTGGTGATCGATTGATATCACAACAAATTGAACCTGACCTAAGGCGACTATTAAGAGAGTGCCAACCTGAGGACTTATCTTAACTCATAAGTAGTCAAGTGATTCCTATTGAGAGTTTTGCTAACATTACCCTAAAGATAGGATGCCTTCTTGGGTAAGAGGCCACTGGGGGCTTGATTTTCTAATCCATAAGTGAAGATATATATTATTTGGTTATTATATTATCGTGGACTCTTTTGGTTTGTGAGGGACCACACTGAGAAGGAGCTCATATCAGCCTAGCCCTATCTCAAACTTGCTAGACTAAGGAAGAATCTGCATATCCATAAGACAAATTCTCCAACCATAGGGGTGGCTACTAGGAAAGGGGAACTATCTAATCTAAGAGTAATCAGGGTAGTGTCTAAATGGGGTCGCTAAGGATGTTATCCAAATGGAGTGCCCATAGGGGAGGTGTTGCTAGGGGCGTTATTCAGAATCCTATAAAAGAAAGCCTATAGGTATTCGGTGGCCAACTCAAGGAGAAAATGCAGGGACTCACATCTATCAAGAGTGGTGTATCCACCGAGTGGGTCATCATCAACATGGTGAACACCAACAAACCTAAGGTACCCTTCGGTGTGCGATAATCAGCCCAGAGAAAAGTGTGTAGATTTACATCTCTCTAAAGTGGAATTGATCACTGGGATAATTTATCTTTGGCTTGATAGAGGTTATCCAACCTAGGGTAACTACTAAGCGAGGAGTCCTGTGTAAGGACTAAACCCAAGCTTAAAGTAGTCAAGAGGAAAGGAGCCATTGGGGGACTTATCCTAAACCTCAAATATACTCGACCTAATTAGTGCATGATGGCTAGTTCAAGAAGAAAGTGTGTAGGCTTACATCATCTTAAACAAAGTCAACATAAGGTAGCTTACTGATTGCACAGTAAGGCCTACCAAACTGATAATGTGCTTGTTGGTTTGCAATGGACAAGTCAGGAAGAAAGTGAGGAGACTCACATCTGCCAAACAAGTAACCATTGGGGTGACACATTAACAAGGTAGCATATTGGCTCGACCTAGAGCAGCTAATGAGTGAGTGCCATTGGGGGCTTGCTCCCACATCAAAATAGCTCGAGACAAAAGATATATACTCGTTTGTGTTATGAAAGAGGGAATAGGATGTCGCTTGGGTTCTCTTACACCTATCCTAAGCACATAGAAGAATGGATGAAATGGCATCGCAGGGGCAATTGTGACTCCACCAAGAAAGTATGCCGCTTGGGTTCTTTTACACCTAAATTAGTTGTGCTAGTTGAAATAGGATGTCTCTTGGGTTCTCTTACACCTAACCTAGTAGCACTGGAGGATTGTTTGTAGTTTGTGTTTGGATTATCGAGGGATAGGATTCTGCTCGGGTTCTTTTACACCTACCCTAAACACGTCATGGTGGATTTGCAAACAAAATATTTTTCTAACACATAAGAGATGAAATTTGATATGAAAAGAAGTTTTATTGATGATTATTTTCAAACAATATTTATGGATAGTATATCTTTGAGTAGAGCCCATTGATTGGAAGCATCAGGTGCTCTCCCTTATAGTTTATAAGCTGATAATATCCTCTTTGGTAGACCTTCTCTATGGCAAAAGGGCATTCCCATGTGGGTTCAAACTTTCCTCCCATCTTTCGATAGGCAACAATTGGTCTCAGAACTAAAATAAACTTTCCAACTTGAAAAGCTCAAGGACAAACCAGCCTGTTGTGAGCTTAAATTATTTTGGCTTTGTACAACTTGAGGTTCTTGCAAGAGGTGTTTGTCCTCCAAACTTTTGAGCTCTTCCAACTACAACTTGGCATTCTGCTCTGTTGTGATCTTACTACCCATGACTATCTTTAATGATGGGAGTTGGACTTCTAATGGTAGAATGGCTTCAGATCCATACACTAAGGAGAAAGGGGTAGATTGAGTTGGAGTTTTGTATGTGGTGTGGTAAGCCCATAAGGCTTTAACTAACTGGTCATGCCACTATCGCTTGTTATCATCAAGTTCCTTCTTCATTATTTGGATGAGAGTTCTATTGAATGTTTTTGCTATACTATTTTCCCTCGGGTAGTAGATGGTGGAAAATCTCCAATCTATGTTGTGTCTTTGGTAAAAATTGTTGATTTTAGTGCTCTTGAATGCAGTACCATTATTAGATATAAGTTTATCGAGGCACCTCGAACCTATAAATGATATAGTTCCTCAAAAACTGGAGCACATGTTGAGCTGTGACCTCTATAAGTGGGATTGCCTCTACCCACTTGGAAAAGTAGTCGGTGGTAGCTAGAATGAACCGGTGACCCTTGGAAGAAGGAGGATCGATCAGACCCACTATGTCAGTACCTTAACACTCAAATGGCCATGAGGCCAATATAGGATGTAGAATGTTGGGTGGTTGATATAGGACCACACCATGTACTTGATATTGGTGGCATCTCCTAGCTACATCCATGCAGTCTGTGATTATCGAAGACCAGTAGTATCCTAGTCTCTTGATCTTATCTTTCATCTTCAGACCAAATTGATGAGCTCCGCATAAACTTGAGTGTACCTCGGTCATGATCCTATAGGCTTCATGTTTGTCTAGACAACATAAACACATATGATCAAAATACCACTAGTACAAGGTGCCGCCTGAAATACCACCAGTACAAGGTGCGCCTACAAGAGCGTAGGAAAGGGCTCTCTGCTTCACCTGGTGTGCTAGTGATTTCTCTTGAGGTAGTTTTCCTATATGTAGATAATCCTTGAATGGTTGCCTCCAATCTGACTCATCATCCTTTTTGGAAATGGAAACCTCCCCTTCAAGAAAGAACCTCTCGATGAGTTTAGTGAGAATAATGGATAAGACTTGTCTATTTTGGATCCTTATTGGAATGGACTCATCTTTCAGACATGTCAACTCTTTGGCAAGCTTGGTTAATGTATCTGCTACTGTATTCTCTCCTCGAGGAATCTTATGCATGACAAACTATGAGATTTTGGCCAACAACTCCATAGTGTACTTGTGGTAATGATGGAGCTTAAGCTTTAGAACTTTGTAGGACCCAGTGATATGGTTGATGACGAGCTGAGAAACCTCGAAGATGTTGATACTTTGGATGCATAGTGTAATGAATAACTCAAGATCGATAATCAGAGCTTCATATTTAGCACATGGTTTGGACAGATGATATAAGAATCTCATCAAATCACAATCCAAAGTTAGGAGAATAATTTTGGCCCCTGCCTTTCCTGAAAGAGTAGATCATGATTCTTATCCTTTTTGAAAAGAAGTCTCACCATCAAAATACATCTCCCAGCAGTGAATGCTAGTGTCCCCTAAGTTCATGATTTGTTCATCGAGGAGGTCATCACTAAGCAGGGAATTAGTAGAAAGTGTGTGCTACTAAGAAATTTGCTAGTGCCTGTCCTTTCACCTAATAGAGGGGGTATGAATGTGATGTCAAACTATGAGAAAATCATGAACCAACACACCAACCATCTAGATAATGTTGGTCATGTCATGAGATATTATAATAGATTGATCTTGGAGATCAGATTCACTTTATGAGAAAGCATGTAGAGTCGTAACTTTTGTGATGAAAATATTAAAGCTAGGTAGTGCTTTTCAATAGGTGGGTAGTTTGCCTCAGTAGGAATTAGACAATGACTGAGGTAGTAGAGGGCATTTTCTTTCCCTTAATTATTGGTTTGAGCCAACAAAGCGCCGAGGGAGTCATCTAGTGTATTGGTGTAGAGGATCAATGGCTTTCCCGGGATAAGGGCTACTAGAACTAGTGGTGTCATAAGGTAGTGCTTGATATCTTCAATGGCATGCTGGCACTTATCATCTCATTCGAACTTGACATCCTTTTTGATAAGTTTTGAGAATGGTTGGCATCTTCCTGATAGGTTGGAAATGAAGCATCTTAGATACACCAATTGCCCTTGGAATAATCTAAGTTGAGTTAGACTTTAAGGGGGTGGAATTTTTAAAATAGTATTGATTTTCTCTAGATCGATCTCTATTCCCCAGTGTCGAAAAACAAACCCAAGGAATTTCCTTGAAGTTACTCTGAATGCACACATCAGGGGATTCATTTTGAGGTTAAATTTGTCTTAACCATTCAAAAACTACTCTCAAGTTGAAGAGATGGTCTTCCATTTCTTTGATTTTGACTATTAGATTGTCAACATAACATTCAACTTGATGATGGATGAGTTTGAAGATCCGAGTCATGGCCCACTAGTATGTAGCACCAACATTTTTAAGGCCGAAAGGTATGACCTTATAACAATAGATTTCAATCGGGGGGGTTTGAAAAGCAGTATTTTTTTCATCCTTGGGGGCCATCTTGATTTGGTTATTGCCAGATGAGCCATCCATGAAAGAAAATACTGCATGAGATGAAGCAATGTGCACCATTAATTCTGGTATAGGAAGTGGAAATTCATCCTTAGGACATGCCTTATTTAGATCCCTAAAATTGACGCATATGTGAATTTGGCCATTATTTTTCTTAATTGGGATGACATTGGCTATCTAGGCTGGATATTTTCTTCCTTGATAAAGCCAGTATTGATCACTTTCTTGATTTTAGAAGAGACTTGCTGTTCAATGTCTAATCTCATGCGTCTAGGAGCTTGCTTGATAGGGTTAGCATTAGGTTCTATTTCTAGTTTATGGACTACTACGTTAGGAGATAAACCACACATTTCTTCATAACTCCATATGAAGCAGTCCTTAAACTCAGCTAATAGCCTAACTAAGTCATTGGTTTCTTCGTCATTCAACTAGGAGATGATGTATGTAGGATGTGGATTGTCTTTAGTTCCTAAGTTGATCTCTTTAAGTTCATCGATGGTTGATCTGATCTTTTCTATGAACTCTGGTAGTGCCTCTTTGACTTCATGCTCATTTGGGTCATCTGAAGTTTTTAAGCATACCTCCTCATAAGAGTTAGCATGATTTGACAAAAACCTATCAGACCCTAAATGATTGGTGATGACTAGGCAATTATTGTCATCATCGACTGGACCCACTATGCTGAATCCTAGTCCCGATCTTGATTGAGAATATTTACTTTGGTTGTCTCATAACTTTTCAAAGTAATTTGACCTGTGTTTAGACCAAGTATGTGGGATTAATCCCTTTTTTTGCTAAGTTAAGAACACAAGGCAAATACCAATCAAAAGAAAATTGTATTAAATCTTTATATGAATTATCCTCAAGTTCTATATCAGCTTCTTGACTTGAGGATGATGCTTTCAACAAAAATCTCTTTGGCTTGACATTTGTGGATGACCTAGGGGCCTCCTAAGCTACCAAACCTTTAACTTTCTGAGAAGAGAGTGAGGTTAGAGCTAAGGTTCTCAACTGTTGTCTGACTATTCTATATAATAATGATTCAGATACATTCATGCTTTTCTTAGAGGCCTAGTCTTCATCCATGCGGCAGAATGTCTCCAAAGGGACCGAGAGGGTTGGTTGGCGTGCTAACCACACGAGACTCATCCTCTGAACTAGATTCTAAGTCTATGTGGATAGCGAGGGTATTCTTGTGAGTCAGAATATAGCTCTCATTGGGTGGCCAATAGGGAGGAGGTCTTCCACCTCTAGAACTGCCTCTAGATCTGCCTCTACCTCTACTTGGTGGAGGTCGAGTGATCCTACCCCATGTGTTCATATGGAGGAATGAACTGTGGGCGGAATCCAATATTTGGCTTTACTTCATCTTCGATGCCTGATTCTCGCTCACTTGTATTTTCATTTTCATTTTATTTTCCTTCTTTCTCTTTTTCTTTTTCTTTTCTTCTTTTCTTTTATTTTTGAAATTTCACCAAGTTTATGAGAATAGACTTTTTGATTTGGAGGAAGATAGTAGGTTGTGTCCTTATATATCTCAACCTCTCTAACTGAGAATGGCTTCAAGTCTCCTTTAACACAATACTTGATTTGACCTCTTTAAAATTTGATGCACTGATGTAAAAAAGGATGGAACCATGTTATTTCTGTGTATCCAAGGCCTACTGAGCAAAGCAGTGAAAGATGTATCTGAATTGTTAATGTGGAACTTAGCTTCTATCTTTCAGTCATCTATCTCCAATGGTAACACTATAGAGCCTAAAGCCCTCTCACCTTGCTCATTGAATCCTCTCAATATCATCCAATCTCCTCAGAGTTCAAAGATGTCAATCCTCAAGTAGGTAGGGGTCTTTAGACTCATAATATTCACTGATGCACCTGGATGAACTAACACCCTGGCGAGTTTGAATTTTTCCATGTCCACTATGATGTAGGGGCGGTTGTATGTTGTCCCCAAGAAGGTCTTCATTGGTGAATGTAACTCCACGGGCTTCTCTTGAATATGCCTCCTCTCCCGTCAGAGCTAAGCATATTTTTGGATCAAGAATAGCTTTGATCAATGACTCCCTCATCTCTTTGGATAAGACAAGGGCATCATATATGCTTAGTTTAGCTGGCAACATTCTTAGGTGAGCGAGGACATTATAGTCAACTCTGGGCTGGTCCTCCATAAGCATATCCATAGGTAGAGCATCCAGTGGAGGGGATTCTTGATCACTTGAACCAATGACTTGTTTACCCATAACTTGAGGTGCTATCCTAGGAGTTAGAACTTTGCCACTGTGGAGGTTGACTTCAGTGACTTCGTGTGAGATGGTTTAGTGGAAAGTTCTACCTGCTCATCAAGTTCACCTACAACTTCTCCTATGAGATCATCAGAGTCAGATGACTCCAAATCAATCTCAATGGGCGAACCCAAATAATTTAGAAATGGAAAATCTATTTCTGAATTAGAAGATGAATGATCAGAACTAGAGTTATTATTATTATTTTCTAGACTTGGAGAGTTTTTAAGAGAAAAAATCTAGAGTATTAGAAGTGGACAAGATGTAAGTGAAAGCTTTCTTCATTGATTTCTTTTTAGGTGGAGGTACATGCTAAAATATAATAAAGTAAGTAGGGTAAGGGGTTTAATGCCCTTGTCCACTGATATAATACTCTTTTTGGCAAAAGAGGAGCTAGTGGAGGAAGAAGTAGTAGCTGTAATGGCATACAGAGTGCTGGATTTGGATGGTGGTTGTGTTACTGAAATATACTAGAAAAGTTGAAGCTGACGTTGCTGCTGTTGGGCTTCTACCTCCTTTAAGTTATCTTTAGCAACTTGCAAACCTTCCTTAGAGTTGGAGGTTTGAGCTACCTCAGGCAGCTGCAAGGGTAGCTTTCTCATCTTAGAGATGATTTTTTTTAGAGGTTCGAGATAGGGAGATATCACAACCTTCCTCTATCTTAAGAAGATTACG
Source organism: Cymbidium sinense (assembly GCA_021442155.1). Taxonomy (NCBI): domain Eukaryota; kingdom Viridiplantae; phylum Streptophyta; class Magnoliopsida; order Asparagales; family Orchidaceae; genus Cymbidium; species Cymbidium sinense. The sequence continues at coordinate 110,306,332 of CM038225.1, forward strand.
TGTATCCCCAAGGATTACCCTGTTAGAACCAGAGGGTTGTTCTAGTAGATATTTCTTAGGGATGACAATGACACCCGACTTATAGCTATGCTCAAGCCAGTCCTTAAAGGTAAAACAATCTTTTAAGACATGTCCTAGCATGCGATAGTAGGGGAAATAATTAAGATCGTGACTCTTGCCCACTTCCTCCAGCCTCCTAGGCTCTGATAACTGGAAATCAGGCTTCTTTAAGAGATTCTTAAAGACCTTCTTAACTACCTCCCTCTTGAATGCACATAGTTTATTCAATTTGTCGACAAGAGTAGGTAAATGATAACTACTAGTGGCGGGTGGGAATACTGCTGAGGATACTACTGAAGAGGCGGTGAAGGTCGCTGTGTTAACTAAGGTGACTAGTATGATGGCCAAGGTGGTGTCAGAGGAGGTGATAGAGGAGACTGCTAACCTCGAGGCCTGCCTGACTAAATCCTAGCTGGCTGCTTCACCTTATCAACTACTGTGACTACCCCCGACTTCTTTTCAAATGCCTTATGAGGTTTGGGTTTGGTTGACTGTTCTTGGAAAGGCAACTGTTTAGCTTCCTCTTATAAGCTAGCTACCTTGTTGATTAACTTCTTGAAGGTTTTGATTGTAAACCCCTTAAGCATGAAAGAAATTGGGCCATGGATATTCTTGAGTAGAATCTCAATGGTATGCTGTTCGGATAACTATGGTTCACATTTCATACTCAAGTTTCTCCACTTGAGAATATAATCAACAAGGGACTCATTTGGATTCTATTTTATTACAACGATGTCACTTACAATAACCCTTTATTGAGCTCCAACAAACCTCTTGATGAAGAGGTGCTCCAACTCGAAATGTCTTTAACCATTGGGTTAGATACCAATCAAATGCAACACCGCTGTAATAAACAATCTAAAAAAAAAAGCGTATTTGCCGACATTGCAATTTGAACACGAAGTGTGAAATGTGTTGTGAGGGTTCCCCTTCATTAAATACTTTGAACGAAGAAGGTACAAAACCCTTAGGATATTGGAAAATATTAAATTCCTCTTGGTATGGTCTACCCTTTGGAACAGATGAGCCACCTCAGGCTTGTGCCAATGCATCCTTCACCTGTTGCTCCACCAACTACTTTATATCCTTCTCTTGCATGGAGGTGGTGTCCACCACCTTCCTATGCAAGCTACCCCTGTCCTAATCTACTGGAGAAGTGCTCTTGGGTTGATCTAGGACATGTGCTAACTTGGGATGATATCTATCGGGATATGCTATGGGACTGAGGCCTGATTCTAAAGTGCATGGAGGGATGCTAACAAGTCTTCCATCCTCTTCTCCATCCGATTGATCTAATCATCCTTTTGTTTAAGCTACTGATGGGGATGTTGGGTTGAATGGATGGTGTTGTCTTCCTTAACCACAATACCTTCCTGACTATGCTGATCTCTCTGAAGGGAGATCCTAGTGTTGGCCATGTAGACTTCGGCCGAATCCTCAAGAAGGTCATCTTCATTGGGATCAAAAGCTACCTGCTCATCCTCAAAATTTGTGTGATCATTGCTTAAGAGTTCCCTCTTCTAAGAAAAGTAAGTGGCTACGATCTCATCCAAGGAGTGATCTAATAGTGCTGCGACAAATACTCAGAGCTAACCGGTGGAGGGGCTGGTCACCGAGATATAACACTTCACCTTTCGGAGTGTTAGCTCAGGAGGTCATGCTGCTAAAAAGAGATTTGCTCATGACTGCTCATCGATGGAGTGGTGTTCTTGGGGAGATCTACTACCATGGGAACTATAAAATTGTCACCTTCCCCTTCCACAACTGCTGCTTCCACTAGCTCTGATGGTGGTGGTGGTGGCATGACCACGATGCTACGAGGTCGCCACTCCTACCAAACCACAGTTGAAGTAGAGGGTCAAGCAGGGGATATTGATCTCACCTCAACAGGTGGAATGGAGGGAGCAGGATCCTTTGGTCATTGCCAGATCACTAAAGGGGTTGGTCTCTCCCTAGATGGGGGCTTCTGGATCTTGGAGAGAGTGGCGGATATTGGGAGTTGTATTGGTGATGGTGGACGATGAGGGGAGTGGTGTGAAGGCAACACCGACTACTCCTCAATGAGAGATCTCTGCCTACAACGGGTAACACCAGTAAGAACAATCATATTTGAATGATTGACCTTGACGGGGGGACGATCAGGAAAATCCATTAGAGTGGAGGCTGCCGATTGCCTGGCATACCTCACTGCTCTCTCTATCTTGCTATAGTGTAACGCGAGCTTGAGCGAACATAACTCTTATTCGTGTTCAGCTCATTTGAAATTTGTTTTGTTCGTGTTCGGCTCGTGTTTGAAATGGCTCAAAATTTCACTGTTCGTGTTCGCCTCGTTTGAAAATTGTTTTGTTCGTGTTCGGCTCATGTTTGAAATTGGCTCAAAATGTAATAATCCGAAAAATCTGTATGAGGGAGGATTCAAACCTGGGCCAATCTTTTGCATAATAAAAATTTTAACCACTAAGCTATGCTTATATTTATGATACATAAATGTGTTTGTATGTATATATAATAATAATAATAATAATAATAATAATAATAATAATAATAATAGTAATAAATAATAGTAATAAATAAAAATAATAGTAATAAAATAATAATAATAATATTATTAGTAATAAAATAATAATAATAATAATAATAATAGTAATAAATAATAATAATAATATAATATAATTTTTTATTTTGAGCTAAATCGAGTCAAACACGATTGAACAGATGATTATTCATGTTCGGCTCGTTTATATATCGAGCTTGAAATGTCTGTTCATGTTCAGCTCATTTAGTTAATAAACGAGCCGAACATGAGCTACATAATGAGCTGAATACGAGCTGTTTGCAAACAACAAGCTTTTTTGACAGCCCTACCTGAGTAGATGCTTGAGCCTCCATGTCCCTTTATCTATGAATCTAACCTCTAACACTCCTAGGGATCAATGATCGCATATCAAACAAGGTACCAGGACTCCGAGCGTCTGTATGCTTTTCCAACCTGCATAGGACAGTCCTAAGTCTGGTATAAGGCCTCTTGTGCTCCCTGTCTGGTGTCTCATAGTATATTGTCGGTGGAGGAGAAGTAGCAATCCTCCAGTAATCTTATTCTCTGCCCGATGTTGAGAGGGGGTGGAATTTGTTGCTACTCAAAAGTGGAGAGACCTCTCGGGGAGAACCCTCCTCAACTATATGTGATGCAGCCTCAAGCTCTCTGGCTACTCGCTCATGCTCTCGCTTAATCTTTCAATTTTTATTACAGCGTTGAGTACGAGTGAACAAGGCAGAGCGGGAACTAGTACCTACCTCAAAAGTGGAGGAGACTATCTCAGTAGCTAAGATAGCCTTCCTCTTTGGGGTAACCAAAGAGGAGGTAGTAGCTCTCGCTAGAATAATGGTAGGGACAACTAGACGGGTGGGTGCTAAAACTATCTCAGAATGGGCGTGGGAACCATTGTGACCTTCCTTTTCAATGGAGGGTACTCAAAATCAGAGGGCATGTCAATGCGAATAATTGGCTTCTGCCAAGCCACCTCATCCTAATTGACGATAGTGAGGGTCGCCCCCTCACAAGTAACACGTGCTCCCTCGAATCCCTGACTGAAGAAAACCAGGTGGGTGGAGTCGGTCTTAGGGAGGCTAGCCCGATCCACAGCTAAATCCATCCTAAAGGGGAAAGTAAAAATGAACTTCTATGAAACCATGTGTCTTGTAAGGTTGCAGCGGCCCGTCGTGTTATATCTGCATATGTTGAAATGTAACTTGAGTCAGGTTTCTACTTTAATATTTGTCCCAATAGAATCATAAGAATTTGGAGTCTTGAACCCACACTCAACAATTCAAATATATTAAATGGGGTTCAGTGGAGAGATTTTGATGTGATGAGGAGATTCTTTGCAATTTGATTTTGATTTAGAACCCATACTCAATCGATTCAGGTAGGTTGGGTGGGGTTCTGAAATTTTGAGGAGAGATTTTTAGAGATATTTGTATTTTGTGTATCTTGTTTGAAAATATTGATGATTTGAAAGAACCTCCACTTAGCAAATTTCTGTATGCTAAGAAGAGGTTGTGATTATGTGCTTGAAATTTTTTTTTTGTGAAATACCTTTTGCTTCTGATGAGTGAAATGTTGATTTGAAAATGGGGCTTCTTGCTTGAAAATTTTGATATGTCAAGTAGAAGCCACATGTGTTTGATTGATGTTTGAAAATGAAACTTTCAATTAACAAATTTGGTATGTTAAATGAAAGCCAAATGTGATTGATATATGTTTTGCTTTTCTTTGAAAATGGGACTCTCACTTAACAAATTTCGTATGTTAAGTGAAAGCCCAAATGTGATGTGATATATGTTTTAATTTTCTTTGAAAATGGGACTCTCACTTAACAAATTTGGTATGTTAAGTGAAAGCCCAAATGTGATGTGATATATGTTTTGATTTTCTTTGAAAATGGGCCTCTCACTTAACAAATTTGGCATGTTAGGTGAAAGCCCAAGTGTGATGTGATTTGAAAAAAAAAAGAGATTCTTACTTAACAAAATTGGTATGTTAAGTAGGAATCAAATGTGTATTAAAAATGAGACTCTCACTTAACAAAATTAGTATGTTAAGCGAAAGTCAAATGTGAATGATATATGTTTTGAAAATGTAACTCCACTTAACAAATTTGGTATGTGTTGACCTCATTTTTAGAATGAGCTCTCAACTTCTCTATCTTAGACATAGGATTCTTCTTAGACACTAAGAGTTCCTTAGTCTTAAGACACTTCTAGTGATTAGGTGAACATTCAACCTAACCTTAGAGACTTAGAAGAGTTAGTCATAGGAATAGGTCATGCCTTAGGGGTGTTAGGAAAATTTGTCTACCCTATAGCTTGAACCAAATCCTTACTTCCTTCTTTCAAGTCAAACTCCAAATCAAATCTCAAATCAATTCCAACTTAATTGATTTTCTCAAACCTTAAATCAATTCCAATTGATTTTCTCAAATCATGAATCAATTCCAAATGATTGAAATCCAAAACTCAAGTCCAAATCTAAAATCTTTCCTAAGCCTTTGATTTCATCTTATGGACTTAGCTCAAATCAAAATCAAATCACTTCAAACTCAAGAGATTTTCTCATAACCCAGTCATATTCTCATTTATATTCAAAAATATAAATGAAATATAGATTCAAATAACCAAAACCGAATTCAAAACTAAAACTTAAACCCAACCTAAATCCAACCTATACCCTTTCAAGTCAAATTCTTGAACTTAGCCAAATCAAACTCAAATCAATCTAAACCCTTGGATTTTCTTCATGATTTAATCAATCTTTCAATCATGAAACCAAATATAAACATAAACTTCAATCATCAAACCAAAACTAAATTCAAAACTCAAACCCATGTTCACCCTTTGAACTTGAAATTGTCAAATGAATCAAAACTCATTTGACTCCAAATCACTTGCAAATGGATTTATATTTCAATCATAAGTCCATATGTAAGTTCAACCAAACTTGAATCAAGCCTTGATCAAGTCAATTGACCCATTTAGGCTCACTTGACCCAAAGTGACCTAAAGTACCTTTTTGAACCAAATTCTAATCCTACCCAAATTGAATTGAACTAAGCCCATCTAAGCCTCACATTGTGAGCAACAATCATCATAAAATGATTAATCACTCAAATTGGGCCAAACCAAGTCAAACCAAGTAAAACCTAGCCTTTGACCAAGTCAACATTTGACCCACATGAAACATAAACTAGCCAAAATCCACCATAGGCCAAATTGATTGAAACCATTGATCTAGACCCATTCTAAATCAATGTTTGAACTTGACCAAGTCATCTTTTGAGCCAAACCTAGCCCAATTGGTCACTCGATCCAAGTTGACCCAAGTTGACCTAAAAAGTCAAAATGTGCCAAATCTTGATATAAGCTAAATTGATTGCAACCAATGGATCAAATTCATTCTAAATCACTTGTTGAACTTGACCAAAGCCTCGATTGGCCAACTAGACCCAACCTAGCCCAATTGATCATGAACCTAACTTGACCTAAAAGGTTAAATCAAGCTAAAATCAAATAAAACCAAAATTAATTGAAACCAGAGCTTGCAAAATATTTCAAATGACCAACCAAACCTATGCCAACCCATGACCTAACCCAATTGGGTCAAGTGGGTCAAATTGGTCAACTTGACCCATTTGACCTAAGTGAACTCAAATGAACGAAAACCAAATATAAATCAAATTGAGCCAAACCAATGATACCTGTTGGTTTTCTTTTTCTCTTTGAATGGAGAAAAGAAATGACACCACATAGAGTTTAGGAATATTTTATTTAGATGATCAAATACAAATACACATATTATCTCGAAAGATAAACATGCTTTCCTATAATGGATTCAATCATTTCAATAAAAGACTCCCAGGCTAATGGGTCTTGTACCAAAGTATTTTCTCCGAACTACATAGAAAAGTAGAACAAGGTTAATTTTATCGGGATCACGGTTCCCTATAAAGGCAAGCCTCTATAGTTAATTACATCTTAGGAAGGGTCTCTTCCTAAGAATACTCGATTAAAGAAATAAGTGGTATTCCAAAGACTACTAAGGTAGCTTTCAAAGAATTGATTTTAGAAATTCAATTGGGAGAGGTCCAAATTGGAGAGTTATTTTTAATAGTCAAATGGAAGAAGAGGAAAGAAATGTCTTTGGGATGCCCGGTAGACATTTCATCTATCTATGATTGGGCTTCAAATTTGGGATTTAATTTTAGAATTCAAGTTATCATTTTCTTAGAAATCTAGGACTTAGATTCAGACAAGGCTATAGAAATACCTAGAAGGCGATTTCTAAAGGATGCTTGAGCCTAGTCTAGTGCTTGACACATGTCAAATGCTGACCTAGTTCTATTCTTGGGAATCATTGGTCGTTCTCTTCACTTGAAGGAACTAACTATCCCACAACATACGGGCTTACAACGAAAAAGGCCTTCCTAATCGCATTTTAAAATCATGAGGCTAAGTCATATATGAATGCAAGATGGTCATTTGCAATTTTAGGAAAGAAATCTATGAACTAGACTTACTCCCTAATCCCTAAGATCATGTAGGGTATGAAGATGCATATAACTAATGCACATTTTTTGATTTTAATAATTTTGACTCACGATTCATTTAGGCCATAAGGATGCAATTTATGCCTAATGCGTAATTAGAAAAGGATTATGGGCCAAATCGAATAGAAGAAGGTGTACTTCCATCATAGGCTCTCAAGGTCAACTAGGTAAAGATGAAATTCCTTCATTAATCAGGGTGAAACAATATGATTATGCATGACATTGATTAAGGGGTTGCTACATATTTTATTTGTTTTAATACTAGGCTTTTATGTGAATATTATGAGTTGTATTTATGTTTGATTGATTTAGTTGGGTGAAAAATTTAGTTTATCCTGAGCCTACGTTTGGGACATCACACAAACATAGCCTAAAGAAACCTAGGAAAAGCATCTTCTATTGCACCCAAAATAAATCAAGCCAAATCAAATTATATAAGAAAAAAGGCGTAGAATGCTATACACCCGGAAGAAAGAAAAATGGTAGAGTTCGCCCATACTGACTAGAAAGTTTAGATCTATGGGTCTTCTTTCGAAAGTCTCCTTCTTGAGACATCCATCCAGCTCCACAGGGGACCACCCATCTCTGGTGGGTCTCATTAATCCTAGACCCCATAGATCCTAACCTAATTCTAAGCTCAAATTTACATTTAAAATTCAAAGAAAATCTAAGCCCTAAAGATGTTAGAAATACACACATCACACCAAGCAGTTTATATTTTACAAACATATGGGCTTAGCATTGGTTGCTTGCCCACTCTATGGACTATGTTAAGGATTTTAGCACTACAAGCAAACATCAATTTTATGATTTATTTATTACGGTGATCCCTTTAACTCTCTACAAAATAATAGTGTCAAATCTAGAAAGAATGCCTACCATCCGGTCTAAATAAACAAAAAGCCTAGGCATCCGGTCTAAATAATACACCACCACGACATGAAGCACATCACAACATATCACGGAGATTAAAAGAAAAGAAAATCAGCGATCTAACTTTGATCAGTTACGTGACCTAAATAATCTAGTGTGTAGTGGGGTTTTGTGTGGTGAGTCTTTTCTAGGCCTTTAAGTTTAAGTTTTGATGTTTGAAAATTTAATTAGTTTAAATTTTACCATTGGTTGGTTTCAATTCAAATGGTTTAGTGATTTAAATTTTCATTTTATGTTCATTTTATTTAGTTAAAGTTGTATAGGTTTTCAAGAATGAAGAATGGAATGATTCCATTTTTTGGATGGAGCTCTTTCCATTCAACATCCTAAATCTAATGAAGTTTCCAAAGGCTAATTAAAATCCTTAAGTATTTTAATTAATCCTTTTGATTTCAATTATGTTTGAATTTGATTTATGTTATTTTATTTGTTTGAATTAATTTAATTTGTTTGATTTATTTAATTTTAAATTAATTTATATGGATTTCATTTGATTTGGCTTATGTTACTTTAAAAGTTTAATTTTATTTGATTTCATTCAATTTAACTTAAGATATTAAATTATGAATTTGTAAGCTTAAGTTTTAAGTCCATTAATATGAATTAATGTCTTGGGTTTGTTCATAGATTATTCTTAACCTAAAGTACTTAGGTTAATTACTTGATCTAATTTAATTAATCAAGGTTTTAAGTTCATTATTTAAATTCATTAAGGATGAATGGTTTTGTTAAATTTAACTTAAGTTATTTAATTATGTTTGAATTTCATTAATTGATTTTCTTACAATTTTGATATCGATTAAATTCTCCGACTTATAAAGTTTTAATGAATTACCTAAGTTTTCTGATGTTTATTTCAGATTGGTTCAATTTATTTGTTGATTTAATGAATTAATGATTAATTATTATTTAGTTCATATTGACCTAGAGATTTGGAAATTCAAGAATTCCAAATTTATAGACCAATTTGGTTTCAGATAATTATGACAAGTGGGGTTTCATGCCAATTTTATGTTCCTAAAGTTTCAGTTTAATTAGAGATGTAATTAGGGTGTAATTAAGGTTTTAATTATTTCATTAAAACCTAAATTAAGATTAATTTATCAAGATTAATTGAGAGATTTTATTTTTTACATATTATACACTGAAATACCTTTCCAATGAGGTTTATTTATAATTTTAGGTTAACTGGTTGATTTATTATGATTTAATTAAGTTCAAGTGATTTAATTGAATTAGTTAATTCTTTTAATTATTATTAAATTAATTAAGTTCATATTAGGTTTATATTAGTTTAATTAAGTTCAATTATTATTCTGATGTTCTTTATTTTGATTTAAGATTATTAAATTAAAATTTTATAATTAGTTTATTAAAGAGTAATTTATTTAATTTAAGGGTTAACTTACATAAAATTTTGATTTCATTTTATTTCAGAGAATTAAATCCCTAAAAATTTACTTATGGTATGTTTTAATCTTAATTTCATTTCCCCAAAGTTTCAAATTAATTGGATTATTAATTTAAGAGTAATTAAGGTTTAATGTTTTTCAATTAAACCTAAATTAAGGAAAACTCATCAAATAAAATTTGGGTATTTTAATTTCTGTAGATTCCTCTCATCCAGACGAATCCATAGAGATTTTATTTATATTTTTCTGATTTTTCTTTGATTTGTTATGATTTTTTGAAGTTTTCTGAATTTTTAAATTCCTTAAATCGTTGCTTAACGGTTTTTAACGGTTTTTTTAGTTACGGTCCCACGCGTTTTAACTAAAACGAGCGGGATTAGATCTGGACCGTCCGATCAAAGATCGGACGGTCCTGATCGATCCAGCAGTTACGCGGGATTAAACGCGAATCGCACGCGGGTTGATTCCGCGGGACGATCCGAGATCGATCAGATCGGACGGTCATTCCCGCGTTTCCTAAAGGATTTAATCAAATTAACAGCCTAGATCTGGACCGTCCGTTTCTTTTTAAAAGAAACGGACGGTCTATTCGTCTCTCCCGATCTCTGCGGGAGCCGAGGACCGTCCAACTTGTTTTGTTAATAACTTTTGATATACTTAACCAAATTGGATGATTTAAAGTGCTACGTGATCGTTGAAAGATCCTCTTTCCATCCATAAGGCTTGATCTTACCAAAGAATAAGCCTTGTAGGGATACGACCATGTCTGAAAGCTTTGAAGGAAAAGGGAGAGTTAAAAATGGCGTACCTTGATTTAGGGGATGTCAAAGGCTGGAATCAATTTAAGTAGCTTCTATTCTTCAAAATAAAGGCTGTCGTTAAAGGAATTGAGAGAATTCCTTGTGATTTGATCACTAGCCCAAGCTTTGGATCCAAATTTCGGTTTTGATGTATTCAATGGTTGAGAGCACTTGGAGGGTGGGGAGAGTTTGTTTTTTTCGGTTTGGTATCTGATGGTGTATGAGAGCTTTTTTTCTTGAGAGAGTGTGTATATGTTATTTCCTTCATGGCATGCTCTTTCCTTTTTTAATTTTTTTTTATTATCTTTCTCCATGATTGGCCTTTTTTTATGCTTGATTACCTGCTTTAGTTGAAATCAGCCACCTCTGAAGAGATGGCTTTTTTTGTCTTGGGGTAGGTGATGTGAGATGAGGACAAAGGAAATTTTTCCTCTCTTTATCCTTTTTTTTTTTTAAAAATTTTTTTATTTTGTTATTTGATTTATTAATTAAAGAGATTAATTAACTTATTAATGGTGTTTAAGATGATTAATCTCTTATGCACATTCATTGGTTAAGATGGTTTTGAATTTTCATGCTTTTATGTTTTTTGTTCTCACTTAACCCAAATTGGGTTAAGTTGAGTCAAGCTTGTTTTCTTATGGGTCAAATGACCCATTTGACCTAAACACACCCAATAGGGAGTTAGGTTATGCCCTATTATCATTCCCATATGATTTAGTTTGATGTTATTTTGATTTTCTTCAATTTGAGTTCAATGTGATTTATTTAAGTTATTTTGTTTTAAGGAATTTAATTTACTTAATCTAAGCCTTAAAGAACTCAAATTTATTTATTATTATGATTAAAACTATTTATTTAATTTTTTAGAAATATTTTTTTGGTGATTTTGCTTAGTCAAATTTTAGTTGGTTGACTTTTTGACAAAGTGGGCTCAAGTCAATCTGGAAAAGCTAGGTTGACTTTAGGTTTGACTTTAATCATTCTAGATTGATGTTGGTTTATTTTGAATTTAGATGCTTGAGTTGATCCTACCTAAGATAAATAGGTTAGATCCCCAGCTTAGGTGAATTATCTAGGTCACTTGGGCATAAGTTCTTCTTAACCTCATCCAAAAATGAGGTCAACAATACCAAACCATTCCAAATGGTCATATGAACTTGACCCAACCCTTGGTTTGACCCAATTTGACCAATTGGTCTTGACAATTGTTTGACCTAAATGGGTCAACATGAGCCAAATGACATCAAATCAACACCAAATTCATTGAAAATTGGCACAACCCATTTTTCAATTATTCTAAACCTGCCTTAATCAAAATCTAAGCTAAATGACCATTTTACCCCTAGGTCAAATGGGTAACCTATGGCCAATTGCACTTGGAATTTGGTCAAATCCTTTTCAAGGCCACTTGGCATCCTCTTAGTGGTCCATTTGGACACCAAGGGATGTGTGATGGGTTTGGGTCAGAACTAAAGTCAAAATCGATCACCCAATGGAAAATGAGCACATGGAATTACTCCATACTCTCATTTAACACATGGGCAACTCCTCCACTACACTCCCTTGCAAAAACTGAACCATGTGAAGCTCCTAACAACCTAACAAACCCATTCAATGAGATCAATTTGATCAAAATGGAAAAGGAGCTTACGACTGTCTGATCCAAGTAGGGGTAGATATACTCCCCGTAATTGCATTCCAATTCAGTAGACTTGCAGTTGATTGAACCCTAGGAACCTAGAGGAAGCATTTCTAAGCTCTCCTAAGAATTCCTAAGCTTAATTGAATTCTCCATTCTTGGTTTTCCTTAAATCAAAAATAGGGGAGGTGAGTGAGAGTGCCAAATTATTCAATTCTCCATAGAAGTCCAATTCCTCTTGCAAGAACCATAAAGGCATCAAGTCAGGCTAATCCAAAGAAAATCCCAAGCAACCAAGCCACGAGAAGGAGGAGTTAGACCAAAGTTGCAGGCCATTGAAGGGAGATTTGGCCAATTGGAAGATCCACTCTATCTGAAGCCTTAAAACCTTCAATAGGGCTTCATCTCCACTAGACGAAGCTACCTCAATGTTTAGGAGTGCTAGTGATAGCCTCCGGTGAGGTATGCTTCAAAATCGAGCTTAGGTATAGAATTCTTTGGTCATTTATGGAGGGAAGTGTAATTCCAATAGAATTCTTCCATTGGATGTCTTTCTCTTTGCTCTTAGGTGGTGTGTGTTCAATCCTAGATCAATCCGAGCTCAAATGAGATCAAATCAAACCATGGTGGATGAACGGTCTCCGTCTCCCGCAAGCGAGGGCAGGGATGAATCATGGATCGTCCATCTCGCCTATTTCAAATGGACAGTCCTTATTAATCCGATTAGATCCAGTGATTTTATCCCTTTAGATCCATGGGTTTTATCCTGTCTACCCGATCTTTGATCGGACAATCCAAGGAGAAAATACATAGCGCCGTCGACTGATGAGGCATTGGATTTGACTACTTAAATAACCAATCCCGCCACGCCGCATGAGAAGCGTATGACGCATTAGCGGTCCACATGTCACCAACGGGATTAGTTATACAATTAGGGGATTAATGACCTATTAATCACTAAAACTTCAAAAATACATAATTAAATGTAGAAAAATCAAAAAAATTCAACCTCAACTTCATTTTAAAGATAATTCAGTGAGGAATAATATAAAATTATTTTTAATTGATTTTGAATAGTGAAGTACCTAAATTTTCTTAAGCAGCATCCCTTAGCATTCATCATTAAGGTGTGCTAAATATTTGCATTTATAGAATATGGGATCATTTCATATGCATGGTACACTTGTTGGAAAGAAATAAAGTGTCATGTGTTTTATGATAGTAATTCACTTTAATTAATCCTAAAATGCCTTTCTTATTTGAATAGGTTTATTTAGAGCAAATCTAAACTTAGGATTAATTAAAACACATAATAAAACATTCACTAAAGAAAATTACTATTGAATCTACCTTAGAAATTACTTAAGGTAGGGAGGAAAGAGAAGTTCTTTTCTCTTTTTCTCACTTTACAACACTCAGTAATTAAGTGAAGGTTCATTCAAACCAAATCAAATCATTAAATAAGATTAATAAATCAACTAAATCACTTAAATGAAACCACCCTCTAAGTCGAACCCTTTCACACTTAGAAAACTCTAACCTTAAAACCTAGCTAAGACATGCCACACAAGCCTTAAATGACACACACATTAGGCTAAGCTGCCATTTCTAATCTTACGTTAGGACGGTGCATGGTTTGATGCTTGATTTTGTTTTGTGATGTGATGTTTTAGTATGTATGTTAGGGTGTATGTGAGTAGACTGGAAGATATGATGATCTTAGTTCTACTCTCTGATTGTGCTTAAGGGGTGTAATAATATAAATACTTTTTTGTTGTGCTTCTTATACCCCTAAGCATAACCCAAAATAGGATAGATGGACTTGGTTACCCATGTGTGGGGTGCTAAGTCCAATTTATTCATATACATGCTCGGGATGTGTGGTGTGTTTAGTTAATATCTATTTTATAGGTTTTAGTTAGATTTACTTTTCCCATTTTCATGTAATTTTATAATTAGGATTTGGAATGAATCTTATAGGGGATTAGGATGAACATTGGTCATAAGACTATGTCTTATACACTATGTTAAGTCTTTGGAGCAACCACATTCCAACCAACCAAAAGAAGAAAGAAGAAAGAAGAAATAGGAAAGAAAATAAGATATGAAAAAAAAGAAGAAATGAAGAATGAAGACCCCCATAACATGAATTCCTTTTTGATTGTAATTAATTTATTTCTAATATGGGTTGTATAAGGGTAAAGCTCGACTACCCAATTTTTTTTCAGGTTTGTGTGATGGAGCTTGACCATAAAGTCCATTTATTCTTTTGCGCCAGCTTTATGAAATGTTTGATGTCTGTTTAGCTTGTGAATTAAGATGACATATTTTTTCTAATTTCTTCCTTGCTTTGATGAATGGCCTGGATACGATTAGGCTCCTAGGGAAAATATATTTTCTATCCAATTAATCAACTCAAAATTTAAAAAAAAATTAATAACTCATAACCTCACCTAAATCCTAGGTTATAAATAAGATAAAAGATTTAGCAACTCCTTAGCTGGATGTTGTAGGTTTTAACATCATGCATAAAAAGCATCTTACTTCACTCTTGCTTATATAGGGCTTCCACCTTTGTTGGGGAGCTTGGCTTGACCTTTGAGAGCCATGGTAGAAACTCACCTCCTTCTTGCTGATTTTGGCCTATAATCAAATTTCTCATGCATTAGGTATATAAATCCCATAGCATGTGTCAAATAAATTGTCCAAAAATAAAAATAAAAGATAATAAAAATTTGCATTAAATTTAAGTCATTAATCATACTCTACATGATCTAATCTCTTATGGAGTGTGTTTGAAGACTTAATCTCTTTCTAAATAAACAACAGCTTAGCTATCTTATAAAAGCATAAGACTTGCCTACATATATTTAAAATCATAGGAGGAGTTAGTTGGCGGCTACCCCCGGTTATAAGTATAATAGTCGGGTGATTTATCCTCTTTTGTGGAGGTAAACCATATACCTATTTTCACCTTAGATTTAGGTCATGCTTGGCCTCACCAAAACTCCCTAGATTTAGGTTCAGAGTTTGCTACTTCCCTTTGCGGCTATAAGCATAAATCCTCACCTCTTAGGCATTTTCATGATCTTGTGTTGTAGAATTATAAGCCCTATATTTCTAATAAAAATTCAACTCAAATAAATAAATCACTTTAATTTCAAAAATATAAAGCCCAACCATAGGATAGTTTGGGATGCTTACTAAGCCTCCTAGTATCATAAGCATCCTCTACTTATATTCCTTTAGTTTTGATAATAACTCCCTCCTCTTGATCAATCCCACTTGATCTTCTTAAAATAAACCAATTGATTGATAGTCCTATCTTTGAAACCTTTGTAGACAACGATCATTTACCTTAATCGAGAGTATTCTTAAGGAATCTCATTCCTTAGGATGTAATTAACTATGAGGGCTTGCCTCCATAGGGAACTTAACGAACTCAATTTAAAATAAACCCTACTTTACTTTTTCATGTAAAGTAGGGGAAGAATCTTTGGTACATCCGAAGACCCAATGTCCTCAGGAGTCCTTTTTAAGGTGATTAGGTCCATTGTAGGATGGTGACTTTTGTCTATCGAGATAGTACACCATTTTGCAATGTCATACCCGATCACCCTAATAAGAATATCTATGGATCTACATGGTGTCCAACACAAGAAATTGTTATTTTTGTTCTTCATTTATTTTTCCTGAAAAAGATAGATAAATATTAAGAAAATAAAAATTTTTACAACAGAATTTTCTGGTGACTCCGCTGGGGAAGGTTCCTCTCTCCATCTTTGGTTAATGATCATTGTCTCCAAGTATCGATAGTTGGTTTGTATTTTATATGAATCCAAAACTATCTTTCTTTTCTGTTGACACTTAGTTTATTTCATTCTTAAGCTAAGCTAGCCAACATCCTTTAGGTTTTAGGACCTCAGTCCGTGTGTTTTAAAACCCCTGTTGGTTTCCCCATTTAATAAAAAATAAAAGCTAAAGACTTCCCCCTTTCCATGGTAAGGAAAGGTTCATTCCAAAAATAAAAATAAAAAAAATAAATCTTTTTCACAAAAATTTTCACAAAAATTTTTATTAATCAACCTTATTTAACAATCTTCATGATTGTTATATGTAGGATCTTTTCAAATCAAAATCAACAATCATCTTTTTCAAAAAATAAAATTAACAGTTATCTTTTTCAAAAGCACAAATGAATATACTCATTCAATTTATTGAATGAAGAATCAACAATCATCTTTTCAAAAATAAAATCAACAACATCTTTTCCAAAATAAAATGAACAATCATATTTTCAAAAAACACAAATGAACATCCTCATTCAATTTGTTGAATGAAGATTTCATTTTCAATAATAAAATCAACTATCATCTTTTCAGAAATAAAATCCAAAATCAAATTTTCCAAAAGCACAAATGAATATCTTCATTCAATTTATTAAATGAAGATTTCATTTTCAAAACAAAATCAACAATCATCTTTTCAAAAAGAAAATCAACAATCATATTTTCAAAAAGCACAAATGAACTTTCTCATTCAATTTATTGATTGAGGATTTCATTTTCAAAACAAAATCAATAATCATCTTTTCAAAAATAAAATCCAAGATCATACTTTCAAAAAAAAAAAATACAAATGAACTTCCTCATTCAATTTATTGAATGAGGATTTCATTTTTAAAACAAAATTAACAATCTTCTTTTCAAAAATAAAATCCAAAGTCATATTTTCAAAAAAGCACAAATGAACATCCTCATTAAATTTATTGAATGAAGATTTCATTTTCAAAACAAAATCAACAATCATCTTTTCAAAAACAAAATCAATAATCATCTTTTTAAAAATAAAACACCTTTGGATCCTTCATTTAGCATACCTAAATTTGCTATGTCAAGATCCTCTTTTCAAAAAAAAAAAATGAAAACATCAAAATAGAAAATACATTTGGATCTTTCATTTAGCATACCCAAATTTGCTAAATGAAGATCCTCTTTTCAAAATAAAAAATTGAAACACATTTGGATCTTTCATTTAGCATACCTATATTTGCTAAGTGAATATCATTTTTTTAAAAAATCAAAAATTGAAACACATTTGGATCTTTCATTTAGCATACCCAAATTTGCTAAGTGAAGATTTTCTTCTCAAAAAATCAAAACATCAAAATCAGAAATACATTTAGCATTCACAAGTTCGCTAAGTAAAGTTCTCATTTTTAGAAGTTCAAAATCAAAAAATCTAAACACATTTGTATTTCTTTTACTTAGCATACCTAAATTTGCTAAGTAAAAAACCTCTTTTCAAAAAATCAAAACAAAACACATTTGGATTTCTTTAGCATACCTAAATTTGCTAAGAATCCTCTTTTCAAAACCATCAAAACAAAACACATATGGATTTCCTTTTTTTAGCATACCTAAATTTTCTAAGTAAAGAATTCTCTTTTCAAAAATCATCAAAAACTAAACACATTAGGATTCTTTATTTAACATACCCAATTTTTGCTAAGTAAAGATCCTCTTTTCAAAAACAACAAAACACTTGGATTCTTCATTTAGCATACCCAAATTTGATAAGTAAATATTCCATTTTAAAATTCACACAAAATTCACAAACAAGCAAACTAAAGAAGAAATTTGTTTTCAAACACCTCACTTAGCATACCCAAATTTTCCAAGTGAGTAAATTCCAAAAGCACAAATCAAAACTAAATCAATTGACCCTTTACTTTAACATACTCAAATTTGTTAAATGAAGGGTCCCCAAATAATAAAAAAAACAAATTCAAATATGAACCAATGGAAGCATCAATCACTTCAAAATATTTGAAACCATTTTCAACATACACAAATTTATTGAAAATGAATTCTACATTCAAAAATCTTCTTTCCAATCAATTCAAAATCTCTCTCAAAATTCAAAGAGCCCCACTTAACATATCCAAATTATTGAGTGTGGGTTCAAATTCTAAAAACAAATTAAAGAATAAATCTAATTCGAGTTTTTTTTTCAAACATTGCAGACTTTGAGTTAGTTTCAGTCAGTTCAGTTTAGCCTAATGGCAGCATAAAAGTACGTGTTTACATTTCCTTTTGAGATGTATTTGGCCTTCGATCGGGCCAGCCTCCTACAATCTGACTTCGCTCACCTCATTCATTTTGGCTGAAGTTTCGAGGGGGCTAGGATCACTTGTGAGGGGACCACCGTCAGAACAGTTAGCAAGAACGTGGTGACCAGGAAGAAGTCGGTCATCCAGGTTGAGATGACGTCTGACTCAGAGTTTCCCTCATTGAAGAGAAAGGCTATGGTTCCCGCAGTAGTAGCAGTTCCAATGCCAGTGCACTTAGTGGTTCCCCTTTCTGCCTTAGTATGGGCTAGCACCCACTCATTGGCTTCCTCCAAGGGGAAGGCTACCCTATCTTTAGAGATAGTCTCCCCTGCCTATAAGGTTGGGTTTAGTTCTCATGCTGCCCCTCCTAGCAAGACTTAGTGCTATAACCAGTGCTGCAAGTACAGTGGCATCATGATCACATAGCAAAGGAGCTAGAGGTAGTTTCCCAGTCTATAGTAGAGGAGTTACCTAGGATAGTGTCTCCTCTTATCACAGAGAACAAGTTTCATCCCCTCTATAGTTTCAATGGAGAGGAAGACATTAGTAGGATTTCAGTTTCACCTTCACGCAATACTTGAGGCTCTATCGGTGGCGAAAAAGGTCATGCCGATTAGATTAATTTTGCATAGTAGGGAGCTTGATGATGAGTCGGCTCAATTTGATTTACGTTCTGTCATCCCTCGCTATGTGGGAAAATACATTCGATAGGAGAGGACCAGGGAGGCCTGGGTATTTTTATAGATTATTAGCAGGGAGAGACATAGGTACACATGACAGTCAGCAGTCTCAACCCTCATGGACTTTCCCGATCGGTGCGCTACTCGCACCGATCATACTGATATCATTTTATTGATGGGTACTACCCACCATAGGAGAGGAGCTCCTGCCCAGAGAGAGTTGGTGGTGCCTCCACCACACAGCTCTACTCCATGCCCAACATCTCCAATACAAGTTCCATCATCCATTATTCCAACAAAAGCCATGAAGGTTGTATTCGAAGAGAAGAGAGCCCCACTAGTGATCCGGCTACAACCAAGAGATCCCATTCCATCTACATCATCGACTGAGGTGAGGTCAAGCTCTCCTGCTCAACCTTCTGCCCCAATTGTGGTGAAGAGAAAATGGCGACCTCAGAGCATTGTAGTTATTCCATCACCACCACCACTACAGTAGAATATGGAGATAGCAGCAGTAGAGGGAGGAGGAGATAGTTCAGTTTCCCCCATGGCCATAGATCCTCCTAGGAGTATTACTCCACCTAGATCTAATGACAGCTAGGAGAATCTTTCTTCTAGTGAGCATAGCCCTCATAGGGTTAGCTCTTCAGTAATAGCAGAGGTTAGATGTCTTTCTATTCATGATAGTGATCCTACTATCGGCCAGCCTTAATCTTTTGTACCTATTTATTTGGACCTATCCCTAGATGATATTGTAGCACAGTATCTAATGGAGAAGAAGGAAATTCTAGGATACGCCTGGTCTGACTTAGAGGATGTGAAGATTAATTTTGATCCTAATGAAGACAATCTGATGGAGGATTCAACAGGAGTATGCATGGTAGACACCAGGGGTTCCCTCCTTCGTGATCAGCAGGGTTTGGAAGTGTTACGATTGAGCAGGATGACACAGCTCATTCGACCCAACACCTCTTTCAACAACTAAAATAAATGGATGAACAAATAGATAGGATGGGGAAGAGGCTTAGACTTTAGCAGTTTTTACTTGCAAGCCCGGTAGTGCATCCTACTATTACAGAAAAAGGTCAGCCTGAGTTGTTGCACATCTTAAATCAGGCCAAAACTTCACCTCTAGTAGAGTTGGCAAGCATCAGCTTGTATAGGAAGGTAATGGATAGTACCTCCATACAAGAAAAGGACATTAAACTCATGATTGAGCAGTAGTGAGAGAAAAATTGGTGCAAGCCCAAGGAGGGTCATCAGTTCCAAAGGGTAGACCCTACTAAGAGGAATTTGATGCCATCTAGTATCCTAAGGGTTTCATGCCACTTTCTTTCAAGAGCTTTGATGGCAGAGGGAACCCAAGGTAGTACAAAGCGCACTTTAGGGCTAGCTGTTGCAATGCTGGTGGCAGTTATGCCCTTTTATTCCATCTTTTTGTCAGCAGCTTAGCATGCATAGACTTTGATTGATACACTGAACTCCCCAATAGTTTAATGAAGACTTTTGCTAAGTTGGAATAACTCTTCATTAAGAGGTTTGCTGGAGCTCAATAAAGGGTGACTGTAGGCGATCTCATTCTGGCTCAATAACACCCTGGTGAGTCCCTCATTGATTATATTCTCAGATGACATAATTTGAGTATAAAATGTGAACCACAACTGTCTGAACAACACACCATTGAAATTATACTAAAGAATATTAATGGCCCAGTTGCCTTCATTCTCAAAGGTTTTACCATCAAGACATTTGAGAAGCTAATCAACAAGGTGGCTAACTTACAAGGAGAAGCCAAACAGTTACCTTTTCTAGATCAATCAACAAAGCCAAAGCCATAGAAAGCTTATGAGAAAAGCCGGGTGATGGTAGACAAGGGAAAGCGACGACGTAAGAGACCTCGTGCTCCACAGCCATCACTTCCACCTCCTCTACCACCACCGAGGCCATCCTATAAGCCACCATAGCAGCCTCCATGGCCTTCATCACCTCCTCCTTAGCCATATTAACGGATATACCCACGGTGGTACCATCCACTTACTCTTTTGGATAAACTAAACAGACCTTATTCATTTAAGAGGGAGGTAATCAGGAAATTCTTTAAGAATCTCTTAAAAAAATATAATTTTTAGCTACCCAAGCCTAGAAGGCCAGAGGAAGTGGGCAAGAGTAATGATTCTAACATTTGTCCCTACTACCATATGCTGAGCCATATTTTTGAGGATTGCTTTACATTTAAGGGCTGGCTCGAGCATAGCTTCAAGATAGGAGCCATAGTTATCCCAAAGGAATATCTTGTGGAACAACCATCCAGTTCAACTAATCCAAAGAAGGTTGGGATATCTCATTATCCCGAACCTCTAAGAAATTTATTTTGAAGATCAAGAAACTTTCCTTGCATCCATCCAGTTTCATTAGGGTAATCCTTAGGGATACCTGCGATCCTCTCAAATCCAAAGAAGGTTGGGATATCTCATTATCCCGAACCTCTAAGAAATTTATTTTGAAGATCAAGAAACTTTCCTTGCAGGTGAGGCAGCTCGAACCTCCAATATCAAGGAATGTTTGCAAGTTGCCAAAGACAAATTAGGGAAGGGAGGAGCTCAGCAACAGTAGCAATAGTAGCCCCAGGATAGCCAAGTAGTGCAACCACCGATCAAGCCCAGCCTCCAGTCCAACGTTACAACTACTACTTCATCGAGCACTTCTACTTCAGCTAGCTCTTTATGGTGAAAAATTTTCAATTCTTCATCTATCTTTCTGAAGAGAAAAAGATAAATGAAGAACCAAAAAAATATTCTAACACTTCTTGTGTTGGACACCACGCAGATCCGTAGATGTACTTATTAGGGTGATTGGGCATGGCATTGAGAAATGATGTACTATCTTGAGAGATAGAAGTCACCATTCTATAATAGACCTAATCACCTTAATAAGGACTCCTAAGGACAATGGGTCTTCTGATGTACCTGATATTCTTCCCCTACTTTACATGAAAAGTAAAGTGAGGTTTATTTTAAATCAGATTCGTTAAGTTCCTTATGGAGGCAAGCCTCCATAGTTAATTACATCCTAAGGAATGAGATTTTTTAAGAATACTCTTGATTAAGGTAAATGATCATTATCTCCAAAGACTTCAAAGATATGACTATCAATCAATTAGTTTAATTTTTAAAGATCAAGTGGGATTGATCAAGAGGAGGGAGTTATTATCAAAACCAAATGATATAAGTAGGGGATGCTTATGATACTAGGAAGCCTAGTAAGCATCCCAAACTATCCTATGGTTGGGCTTTATATTTTTGAAATTGAAGTGATTTATTTATTTGAGTTGAATTTTCATTAGAAATCTAGGGCTTACAATTCCATAACACAAGATCATGGAAATTCCTAAGAGGTGAGGATTTATGCTTGTAGCCCGGAAAGGGAAGTAGGAACCTCTGAACCTAAATCTAGGGAGTTTTGGCGAGGGCCAAAGCACATCCTAAATCTAAGGTGAAATGGATATTTTGTTTACCTCCACAAGAGAGGATAAACCACTCAACTGTTCAACTTACAACCACCTTGGGGTGGCCACCAACTAACTCCTCCTATGATTTTAAATATATGTAGGCAAGTCTTATGCTTTTGCAAGATAACTAAGCTATTGATTATTTTGAAAGAGACTAAATCCTTAAACACACTCCCTAAGAGACTAGATCATGTGGGGCATGATTAATGACTTAAATATAATGCAATTTTTTATCATGTTTTATTTTATTTTTTTGGATAATTCATTTGACACAAACATTAGGATTCATATGCCTAATGCATGAGAAATTAGATTATGGGCCAAAATCAGTAAGAAAGGAGGTGTGTTTTCACCATAGCTCTCAAAGGTAAAGCCAAGTTCCTTGGCAAAGGTGGAAGCCCTCCATAACAAAAGTGCAACAAGATGCTTTTTTATGCATGATGTGAAAACATACAACATCTAGCTAAGGGGTTGCTAAATCCTTTATCTTATTTTATAACCTAGGCTTTAGGTGAGGTTATGAGTTATTTAATTTTATTTTTGAGTTTATTAATTGGATAGAAAATTTATTTTTTCCCTAAAAGCCTAATTGCATCTAGGCCATTCATCAAAGCAAGGAAGAAATTTAGAAAATCATGCCATCTTAATGCACAAGCTAAACAAACATCAAACAATTTATAAATCTAGCGCAAAAGAATAAGAGGCCTTTTGTGGTCGGGCTCCGACATGCAAACCCGAAAACAAATTGGGTAGCCAAGCTCTACCCTTATACAACCTGGATTATAAATGAATTAATTATAATCAAGAAGTAATTCATGTTATGGGGGTCTTCATTCTTCTTTTCTTTTTCCTTTTTTCTTCTTTTCTTCTTTCTTCTTTCTTCTTTCTTTTTTCTTTTCTTCTTTCTTCTTTTGGTTGGTTGGAATGTGGTTGCTCCAAAGGCTTCACATGGTACATAAGGCATAGTCTTATGACCAATGTTCATCCTAATCCCCCATAACAATCATTCCAAATCTAATTGTAAAATTACATGAAAATGGGAAAAAGTAAATATAACTAAAACCTGTAAAATAGAGATTAGCTAAATAAATCACATAATCCCAAGAATGTATATAAATAAATTGGACTTAGCACCCCACACATGGGTAATCAAGTCCATCTGGCCTATTTTGGATTATGCTTAGGAGTATAAGCAACCCGCACAGCAAAAACCATTTATATTTTTATTACAGCGCCCCTTAAGCACAATCCCCTGCAAAAGACAATGATTAGACTAAGATCACCATACTATTTAGTCTACGCACATACACCCTAATATCAAGACTAAAACATCACATCACAAAATAAAATCAAGTATCAAATCATGCACCGCACTAACATAGGACTAGAAATGGAGACTTAGCCTAATGTGCGTGTCATTTAAGGCATGTGTGGTATGTCTTAGCTAGGCTTTAAGGTTAGAGTTTTCTAAGTATGAAGGGTTCAACTTAAAGTCTGATTTCATTAAAGTGGTTTAAATGATTTGGTTAAATTTTATTTTATGATTTGATTTGATTTTAATGAACATAATTAATTACTAAGTGTTGTAAAGAGAGAAAAAGAGAAGAGAACTTCTCTTTCTTCACTACCTTGATTAATTTCTAAGGTAGATTCATTAGTAATTTTTCTTTAGAGTATATTTTATTATGTGTTTTAATCAATCCTAAGTTTAGATTTTCCCTAAAAAAACCTATTCAAAATGAAAGGCATTTTAGGATTAAGTAAAGTGAATTACTATCAAAAAGCACACAACACTTTATTTCTTTCCAACATGTGTATCATGCACATGAAATGATCCTAAGCATATCTATACATGCAAATGTAAATATTTAGCACACCTTAGTGATTAATGCTGAGGGATATTGCTTAAGGAAATTTGGATGCTTCATGATGCATGATTTTGTTAAGTAGAAAAGAGAGGGATTCTTTTATCCATTATTAATATATGTACATTAATATGTGTGAAAGATATAAGTGAGTATGTCGCCATTATTTTCTACACTAGGGGTGTCAGGTTCAAGACCTACTTGGGGCTACTTAAAGTCTCGCAATCCCGGGATATCTAGACTAATATACCATTTTTCTTAAATACATGTGCATGTGCAAAAAAGAAATGAATGGAAAAAAGAGTCATGCAAAATATTTTTATGTGTTGTTTGATTTTGGTTGTTTAATTTACATGTGCAAATGTGAAGATCCTTTTTAAATGATAACATAGGAATGAATAGGAATGGATTTAAGCAAGTGTTGTGTTCTTTTTGAATGAACTATACACTTTGCAGATCCTATTCAAAACTATGTTAAAAGAGAAGAGAAGGAAGGGTAACATAATGCACATCTTATATTATACTCACTTGCATGCTTATAAGTAATTATAAGTAGCATACCTTTCATTTGTAATGTTTGATTTATAAACTTTGAAAATAATTTTGGATTTAGTAGTGATAATATCCATTCATATTCTTACTTTAGCCAAAATATGCAATTTGACATAAAGAAAATATTTCATTTTAATTTGATTTTTCAAAAGACATGAATGCATGATTTCATATGACAAACAACATTTATCATGCTAGGAAAAAAATAAAGTGATATAAGCATGTAAATTCATTCACCTTAATTAATTCCTAAAGCCAATCTTATGGAATAAGATCATTTAAAGTGAATCAAAGTTATTTAAAAGAATTTTTTGTTTTAATTTTGAGTTTGATTTTATTTAGGAGATGTGAGAAGGTTTTCTAGTCCTAACCCATCTCCCACATGTGTGTGTTATTTTAGTTTAATTCTTAGAATCATTAGATTGATTTTATATCTTGTTTAGGTTAAAGTGTACATTAAGTTCATTAATTACCCCTTACCTACACCTCCTTAACATAATTATTCAAACAATTATGAGCCAACATATGATATGCAACCACATTTAATTTAAATCAACAATGTACCCTAAGAAAGTAAGGGATTAATGCAATTGGCTCACATTTATTAATTAATTAAACTAAGAGATTTAATTAAGTACTTTCATAACCCTTCCCAGACATATAGGTTGGATTTGATTTCCTTAAGCTTACTTAGATTATTGAACACCTAAGTATCTACCCAAGAAAGTATTGATTAAGTGATTAAGTTTTTGGATTAATTTTTAATTTTGAATTTGGCTAATTAAGCCATTTAATGAAATGATTAAATCATTAATCAATTTGTAAATTAATTAAGTTTTCATTCAAATGAAATAGACTTAGAGTAAGAGATTTAGAAAGGGAATCCTAATCTCATTCCCTAAGTCTATCCACTATTCCAAGGTGATTAAAAAATTTAATTAATGAATTTATCATCATTTAATAGGTTAATTAATCATTTAATTGATTAAGGGGTGATTAGAGATGAAACAAGCAATTACCTAAATTAATCCAATAATAAATTCCAAGAAATTCATGAGAGACAGAGGTCATCCCACTAATTAACCTTAGGGAATTTAGAATTAATTATTGGAATAATTAAGGAGTAATTAACATAATTATATCCATAATAAAACTTAAATTAAGAAAATATCACTGTACAAAATCAAATAAAATTAATTTTATATTATTCCCCTTTGATTTATCTTTAAAATAAAGTTGAGTTTGCATTTGTTGTATTTTTCTATATTTAGTTATGTATTTTTGAAGTTTTTATGATTAGGGAATAATTTAATAGCCTAATTATATAACTAATCCCATCAACACCACATGGACCGCCGACGCGGTGCGCGCTTTTCATGTGGCACAACTGGATTAGTTATTTAAGTTGTCAAATTAGCTACACAGTCAGCCGACAGCGCTACGCATTTTCTCCTTAGACTGTTTGATCAAAGATCAGATGGTCAGGATTAAATCCACAATTTCTAAAGGGATTAATCATCTGATCTAGGTTGTTTAACTATGATTGCCCATCTAAAACATGCGGGATGGACGATCCATGATTCATCCCTGCCCTCGCCTGTGGGAGACGACAACCGTCCATCCCCTAAGGCATGATCTGAGCTCACTTGAGCTCAAATTGAGTAGATTCAACCCTCACCATCAAGAGGTGTGGGGAAGAACATACAATAATCAATTTAAATTGGGATCACACTTCTCTTCACAAAGGATCAAATAAAATCTAGCTTTCTCAGTTTGAGGCATACCTCACGGGCTATCATCAGCACTCCCAAATATTTAGTAGCTATCTAGTGGAGATGAAGCCACAGAGGTTTGAAGGCTTGAGATCAAGTGGATCCTCCTATTGGCCAATATGAGCTTCAAGTGCTTGTGGCTTTGGTCAAACCCCTCCTTCTCGTGGATTGAGTGCTTGAGATTTGACTTGGGTGAGCTCGATTTGGTCCTCTGATGGTGCTTGCAAGAGGAATTTGCTTTTGGTGGTGAATTGAGCAAAGTGGAATTTCCAATGAGCTCCCTTATTTCGGCTTTGAAGAAATCCAAAAATGGAAAATTGGAAAGAGCTTTAGGAAGCTTGGAGAAACTTGGAGAAGGTTGCTATGAGTTCCTATGGCTCAATCAAGTGAAAGTGATGTGGAATGAAGTGGAATTATGGCGAGTATATCTCCCCCTACAAGGATCGAACGTTCATGAGCCTCCCTTCTATTTTAATTCAATTGACTTGATTGATTGAGTTTATTAGGTGGTTAAGGCTTCCATGTGATTTAGTTTTGACATAGGAGAGGTGGTGTGGAGTTGCACATGTGAAGAATGAGAGTATGAAGGTGATCCAAGTGCTCATTTCCAAGTAGAGGGGACAATTTTGTCTTAGGGTTGGGGTTGGCTAATCCAAACCCATTTGGTCATTTGCATTACTCTTATTAGTGTCCATTTGGTCCACTAAGAGGATGCCAAAAGGCCATGAAAAGGATATGACCAAATTCCAAGTGTAATTGGCCAAAGGTTACCCTTGACCTAAGGTAAAATGGTCATTTGGCTTTAATTTCAATTTAGGCAGATTTGGAATAGTTTGAAATTGGGTTGGTCCAAATTTCAATAAATTTGGAGTTGATTTAATATCATTTGGCTCATGTTGACCCATTTAGGTCAAAATGGGTCAACTTGGGTTTAGTTCACCAATTAATCAAATTGGGTCAAACTAAGGGTTAGGTCAAGTTCATATGACCATTTGAAATATTTTGGTATCATTGGTTTGGTACAATTTGGTTTATATTTGGTTTTGGTTCATTTGATTTCATTTAGGTCAAATGGGTCAAGTTGACCAATTTCGCCCATTTGACCTAATTGGGTTAGGTCATGGGTTGGTTTAAGTTGGGTTGGTCATTTGAAATGTTTTGCAAGCTTTTGTTTCAATCAATTTTGATTTGGTTTGATTTTAGCTTGATTTGACCTTTTAGGTCAAGTTGGGTTCATGGTCAATTGGGCTAGGTTGGGTTTAGTTGGCCAATTGAGGCTTTGGTCAAGTTCAACAAGTGATTTAGAATGAACTTGATCCATTGGTTGCAATTGATTTGGCTTAGATCAAGATTTGACCCATTTTGATTTTTTAGGTCAAGTTAGGTCAAGTAGCCAATTGGGCTAGGTTAGCTCAAATGATGACTTGGTCAAGTTCAAACATTGATCATAAACTAGTTTTGATCAATAGTTTTAATCAATTTGGCCTATGGTGAATTTTGGCTAGTTTGGGTTTCATTTAGGTTAAGTGTTGACTTGGTCAAAGGCTAGATTTGACTTGGTTTGATCCAATTTGAGTGATTGATCATCTTATGATGATTGTTGCTCATAATGTGAGGCTTAGATGGGCTTAGTTCAATACAATTTTGGTAGGATTAGAATTTGGCTCAAAAAGGTACTTTAGGTTACCTTGGATCAAGCGAGCCTAAGTGGGTCAATTGACTTGTTCAAGGCTTGATTCAAGTTTGGTTGAACTCACATATGGACTTATGATTGAAATATAAATTCATTTGCAAGTGATTTGGAGTCAAATGGGGTTTGATTCCTTTGACAATTTCAAGTTCAAAGGGTGAACATGAGTTTGATTTTTAAATTTAATTTTGGTTTGATGATTGAAGTTTATGTTTATAATTGGATTCATGATTGAAGGATTGATTGAATCATGAACAAAATCCAAGGGTTTGAATTGATTTGAGGTTGATTTGACCAAGTTCAAGAATTTAAATTGAAAGTTAGGTTGGATTTTAATTAGATTTTGATTTGAGTTTTGAATTGGTTTTGGGTATTGGAATTTATATTTCATTGATATTTGTGAATATAAATGAGAATATAAATGGGTTTTGAGAAAATCTTTTGAGTTTGAAGTGATTCAAATTTGATTTAAGCTAAGTCCATAAGATGGAATCAAAGTGACTTAGGAAGGAATTTTTTTTTAATTTGGAATTCAATCATGGGTTTCAATCATTTGGAATTGATTCATGATTTAAGAAAATCCATTGAAATTGATGTAAGATTTGAAAAAATCAATTAAGTTGGAATTGATTTGTGATTTGATTTAGAATTGAAGTTGATTTGAATTTAAAGTTAATTTGGATTTGAGAAAATCAATTAAGTCTGGAATTGACTTGAGTATGAAGTTGATTTGGATTGGAGAAAATCAATTAAGTTAGAATTGATTTGAGTTTAAAGTTGATCAATTAATTTGGAATTGATTTGAAATTTGATTTGGAGTTTGACTTGAAAGAAGGAAGCGAGGATTTGGTTCAAGCTATAGGGTAGGCAAGTTTTCCTAATACCCCTAAGGCATGACCTATTCCTATGGCTAACACTTCTAAGTCTCAAGGGTTAGGCTGAGTATTCACCTAATCACTAGAAGTATCTTAAGACTAAGGAACTCTTAGTGTCTAAGAGGAGTCCTATGTCTAAGATAGAGAGGTTGAGAGCTCATTCTAAAAATGATGTCAACACTCTTCTTCTAGTAGACATCTTGTATCGACGGATGAGTGCATCAAATCCCTCACCCCACTTACTTTACTAGATTTCTACTATGTACCCCCTTCAAAATTCAAAAAATCAAGGATTAAATCTAGTTTGAATTATATCTGTGTCACTTCTGAAGGGTTGTCTAGTTCTACTATTATTAAAAACTCTGTAAGTCTAAACAATAATTATAACAACTTTAATTTTTCTCTTTCTAACTCAGAGTTAGACTTTCCTTCTCTGAATACTATGGGTTCACCTCTTGTGATAGACTTGGAATAATCTAATTCTGAGGGTCCCATAGAAGAAGCTATAGGTGAGCCTAACGAGCAGGTAGAATATTCCACCAGCCTACCATAAGAGATCGTCGAAGTCAACCATCATAGGGGCAAGGTTCTACCTCCTAGGGTAGCACCTCAAGATAAGGGGAAACAAGTCATTGGTTCTGATGATTGAGAAGCCCCTCCACAGGATGCTCCAATCTTGGATATGCTTGTGGAGGATCAACCTAAAGTGGATTACAATGTCCTCTCTCACCTAAGAAAATTGCCATCTAAGTTAAGCATATATGATGCCCTTATCTTATCCAAAGAGATGAGGGAATCATTATTCAATGCTCTACTTGATCTAGAGATATGCTTAGCTCAGTTGGTCGTTGCTGGAGAGAAGGCACATTATTCCAAAGAAGGCCAAGGAAACAGATGAAGACTTTTTTCTGTGGGATATGGAGCACAACCGTCCCTCTACATCACAGTGGACATGGGCAGATTTAGACTCTGCCAGGGTTCTTGTTGATCCAGGAGCATCAGTGAATATTATGAGTCTAAAGACCCTTGCCCATTTAAGGATCGACATCTCCACACTCCGAGGAGATCAGATGAAGTTGAGAGGATTCAATGAACAAGGTGAGAGGGCATTAGGTTCCATAGTGTTACCTTTGGAAATAGGTGATTGAAATACTGAAACCAAGTTTTATATCATCAATTTGAATACTTCGTTCACTGCTTTGCTCAGTAGGCATTGAATACAATAGAACAAGATGATTCCATCCTCCCTTCATCAGTGCATCAAGTTTAGAAGGAATGGAATTAAATACTGTGTCAAAGGAGCTGAAAAGCCATTTTCAGTCAGAGAGGTTCACATATATGAAGATGTGACCTACTATCTTCCTCAAAACACCTTTTCTCGTGAACTTGGCCAAAGTTCAAATGAAAAATAAAAAGAAAAAGAAAAGAAAAATGAAAATACAAGTGAACACAAAAAGGATATAAAGGAAGAAGTAGAGCCACATGTCACATTCCAGCCATAGTTCATGCCATCATATGGGCATATGGGTAGGATGACTCGACCTCCATCAGGCAGAGGTAGAGGTAGAAACAGAGGCAGTTTGATTGGTGGAAGACCCCTTAGTTGGCCACCAGCCAACAGGGGTTATGTCCTAGTTCATAGGAGTACCCCTACTATTCACATAGACTTGGAATCCAGCTCAAAGGACAAATCTAATGTGATTAGCATACCAGCCAACCCCTCTCACTGGGTTTCATTAGAGGTGACACTCGAGCCGGACATCGATGAAGACTAAGCCTCCAAGCAATGCATGAATGTATTCAAATCAAATTTATGTGAAACTATTAGGTAGTGATTAGGAACCTTAGCTCTAACCTCACTTTCCTTCAAAAAGTTGAAGGTTTAGTAGTTAAGGAAGCCCCTCAGTCTTCCAGGGATGTCAAGCCGAAGAGATTCCTATTGGGATCATCATCCTCAAGTTAATAAACTAATGTAGGACTTGAAGATAATTCATATAAAGATTTAATGGAATTACCTTTTGATTGATACTCGCCTTGTGTTCTTAATCTTGCAAAAAAGGGTTTGATTCCTTATACATGGTCCAAGCACAGGTCTAAGTACTTCAAGATGCTATGGAACAACAGAGGCAGGAATGCATAATCAAGATCAGGACTAGGATTCGGTACAGTGGGTCCAGTCGATAAAGTCAATTACTGCTTAGTTGTCACTAATCATTTGGAGTCTGATAAGTTCTTTTCAAACCACACTAAATCTTATGAGGATGTCTGTTTAGAAACTTCAGATGATCTAGATGATCTTCAATTCAAAGATGCACTACCAAAATTTAAAGAGGAGATCCCTTTAACAATTGACAAGCTTAAAGAAATCAACCTCGTGACGGAAGAAAATTCACGCCAGACATACATCAGTTCGTTGCTAAATGAAGAAGAAACCAATGGCTTAATGTGACCTAATTTTTAGAATGAGCTCTTAACCCCTCCATATAAGCCATAGGACTCCTCTTAGACAGTAAGAGTTCTTTAGTCTTAAGAACTTCTAGTTATTAGGTGAACACTCAACCTAACCCTAGAGAGTTAGAAGAGTTAGCCATAGGAATAGGTCATGCCTTAGGGGTGTTAGGAAAACTTGCTTACCGTATAGCTTGAACCAAATCCTCACTTCCTTCTTTCAAGTCAAACTCCAAATCAATTCCAAATCAAATTTCAAATCAATTCCAACTTAATTGATCAACCTCAAACTCAAATCAATTCCAAACTTAATTGATTTTCTCAAATCCAAATCAAATTTCAAAACTCAAATCAATTCCAAACTTAATTGAATTTCTCAAATCCACTTCAAACTCAAATCAATTCTAACTTAATTGATTTTCTCAAACCTTAAATCAATTCCAATGGATTTTCACAAATCATGAATCAATTCCAAATGATTCAAACCCGTGATTGAATTCCAAATTCAAAAATCCTTCTTTATTCACTTTGATTCCATCTTATGAACTTAGCTCAAATAAAATCAAATTCAAGAGATTTTCTTATAACCCATTCATATTCTCATTTATATTCACAAATAGAAATAAAATATAAATTCAAATATCCAAAACTAAATTCAAAACTCAAATCCAAATTCAACCAAAATTCAACCTAAGCCTTTCAAGTCAAATTCTTGAACTTGATCAAATCAAATTCATATCAAGCCAAACCATTGATTTTTCTTCATGATTCAATCAAACCATCAATCATGAATCCAAATATAAACACAAACTTTAATCATCAAACCAAAACTAAATCCAAAAATCAAACCCAAATCAAACTCATGTTCACCCTTTGAACTTAAAATTGTGAAAAGAATCAAAACCCATTTGACTTTAAATCAATTGCAAATGGATTTATATTTTAATCATAAGTCCATATGTGAGTTCAAGAAAACTTGATTCAAGCCTTGATCAACTCAATTGACCCACTTAGGCTCACTTGACTCAAAGTTACCGAAAGTACCTTTTTGAGCCAAATTCTAATCCTATCCAAATTGGATTGAACTAAGCCCATCTAAGCCTCACATTGTGAGCAACAATCATCATAAGATGATCAATCACTCAAACTGGGTCAAACCAAGTCAAACTTAAAGGTTGAAAAAGTCAACACTTAGCCAAAATGAAACTTAAACTAGCCAAAAATCCACCATAGGCCAATTTGATTGAAACCATTGATCAAGACCCATTATAAATCAATGTTTGAACTTGACCAAGTCATCAATTGAGCTTAACCTAGCCTAATTGTCCACTTAACCAAGTTGACTCAATTTGACCTAAAAAGTCAAAATGTGTCAAATCTTGATCTAAGCCGAATTGATTGTAACCAATGGGTCAAGTCCATTCCAAGTTATTTGTTGAACTTGACCAAAGCCTCAATTGGCCAACTAGACCCAACCTTGCCCAATTGACCATGAACCCAACTTGACCTAAAAAGTCAAACCAAGCCAAAATTAAACCAAACCAAAATTCATTGAAACCAAAGTCACCAAAATATTTCAAATGATCAACCAAACCTAAACCAACCCATGACCTAACCCAATTGGGTTAAATGGGTCAAATTGGTCAACTTGACCCATTTGACCTAAATGAAATCAAATGAA
This sequence comes from Cymbidium sinense, assembly GCA_021442155.1. Lineage (NCBI taxonomy): Eukaryota > Viridiplantae > Streptophyta > Magnoliopsida > Asparagales > Orchidaceae > Cymbidium > Cymbidium sinense. Next base: position 110,339,465 of record CM038225.1, read on the forward strand.
CCAAATACAAATACAAATCAAATTGAACCAAACCAATGACACCAAAATATTTCAAATGGTCATATGAACTAGACCTAACCCTTGGTTTGACCCAATTTGACAAATTGGTCAACTTAACCCAAGTTGACCCATTTTGACCTAAATGGGTCAACATGAGCCAAATGATATCAAATCAACTCCAAATTCATTGAAATTTGGACCAACCCAATTTCAAACTATTCAAATCTGCCTAAATTGAATTCAAAGCCAAATAACTATTTTACCCCTAGGTCAAGGGGTAACCTATGGCCAATTCCACTTGGAATTTGGTCATATCCTTTTCATGGCCACTTGGCACCCTAAGTGGACACTAATGAGTGTGGTGCACATGACCCAATGGGTTTGGGTCAACCAAACCCAACCTAAGGCCAAAATTGACCACCCAACAGGAAATTCTCCACATGGGATCACTCCTCCACTCAAATGAGCACATGGAAACTTCACCACTCCACTCCTCTGACCAAACTGAATCACATGGCATCCAAAATGACCTAACAAACTCAATCAACCTGATTAATTTGATCAAAATGGCAAGGAGAAGCTCATCCATCCGATCCTTTTAAGGGGAGATATACTCTCCCTAATTCCACTCCATTCTACATCTCTTGTTGTCGATTAAGCCTTAAGAACCTAGAGCAAGCATTCCCAAGCTTCTCCAAGCAACCTAATGCTCTTTGCATTTCTCCATTTCTCTGTTTATCAAAATCAAAAATAGGGGAGGTAATAAGAAATTTCAACTTTAGTCCAATTCCTCTTGCAAGCTCCCTCAGGGGACCCAATCAAGTTCATCCAAAGCTTCTTCCAAGCTTCCAAGGCACAGGAGGAGGGAGCTAGACCAAAGTCGCAAGACTAGGAGGAAGAGTTTGGTCAATAGGAAGATCCACTTCACCTCAAGCCCTCAAAACTTTAATAGGGCTTTGTCTCCACTAAACAAAGCTACCTTGATGGTTGGGAGCACCAATGATATTCTCCAGTGAGGTACTATTCAAAATTGAGCTTTCATTGAATTTTCTTTGGTACTTTTGAAGGGAATTGTAATCTCAAGTGATTTACACGATCTTCATCTCCTTGTATGTTGATGGTGTGGGTTCAATCTTAGCTCAATCCGAGCTCAATCGAGCTCGGATCAAGCCATGGGGGATGGACGATCGTCGTCTCTCGCAAGCGAGCGTAAGGATGAATCATGGACCATCCATCTCGCATGTGTTGGATGGATGATCCTGATTAATCCAAGTTAGATCATCTGATTTATCTTATTAGAACTTGGGTTTAATCCTAACTGTCTGATCTTTGATCAGACGATCCAAGGAGAAACCATGTAGCACCGCCAACTAACATGACATATGATGTGACAACTTAAGTGACGAATCCCGTCACGCCACGTGGAAAGCGTGCTCTGCGTCAGCGATCCACATGGCGCAATGGGATTAATTATATAATTAGGGATTATTTAATTATCCTTAATCACTTAAACTTCAAAAATACACAACTAATTATAGAAAATTAGAAAAATACAAATTCGAATGCATTTTGAAGATAATTCAAAGTGGAATAATCTAAAATTAAGTTTAATTGATTTTGAATAGAAAATTTTATGAAATTTAGATTTTATTGGGAATGTAATTATGTTAACTACTCCCTAATTATTCCATTGATTAATCCCAAACTTCTTAGATATATTTATTGAGATGACTTCCGCCTCCCCTAATTTCCTTGGGATTTATTAATGGTTTAATTAGGAGAATTGCTTGATTCACTTCTAATTACTCTCTTAATTAATTAATTAATTAATTAACCTATTAAATAGTGATAAATTCATTAATTATGTTTGCTAATTACCTTAGAATAGTGAATGGACTTAGAGAATGAGATTATGAGTTATTTTCAAAATCTTTTCCCCTAAGTTTATTTCATTTGGATAAAATATCTAATTAAGGTGAAAATTAATTGAATAGTTTAATAACTTTATTAAATGGCTTAATTAATCAAAATTTTAAAATTAAATTAGTCTAAATTTAATCAATTCCTTCTTGGGTAGATACTTAGGTGTTCAATAACCTAAGTAGCTTAAGAAAATCATATCTAACCCATTTGTATGGGAAGGGTTATGAAAGTACTTAAATTAAACCCTTTATCTTAATTAATCATTAATTGTGAGCCAAATGCATTAGACCCCTTTCTTTCTTAGGTGCATTACTGATTTAAATTCCTTGTGATTTTATGTCATACATTGGCTCATAATTATTTGGTTAAATATGTTAAAGTGGTGTAGGTAAGGGGTAATTAATGGACTTAATGTACACCTTAACCTAAACAAAATATAAAATCAATCTAATGGTTCTAAAAACAAACTAAATCAACTCACACATGGGGGAATGGGTTAAGACTAGCAAACTCTTTTCACATTTCCTAAATCAAAATCCAAACAAAAATAAAACAAAAATCTCTTTAAACCAACTTTGATTCACTTTAAATAATCTTATTCCATAGGATTGTCTTTAGAAATTAATTAAGGTGAATGAAATTACATACTTGCATCAATTTATTTCTTTTTGAGCATGCTAAATATGTATGTCATATGAAAATCATGCATTCATGTATTTTGAAAAATCAAATTAAAATGAATTATTTTCTTTATGTCAAATTGCATGTTTTAGCTAAAGTAAGAATATGAATGGCTATTATCACTACTAAATCCAAAATTATTTTTAAAACTTATAAATCAAATATTACAAATAAAAGGTATGCTACTTATAATTATTCATGAGCTCGTATGTGAGTATAATATAAGACGTGCATGATATGACTTTCCTTCTCTTCTCTTTTAGCATAGTTTTGAATAGGATTTGCAAAATGTATAGTTCATTTGAAAAAAAAACACAACACTTACTTAAATCCATTCCTATTAATTCTTATGTTATTATTAAAGAAGGATCTTTACATTTGCACATGTAAATTAAACAACCAATAAATCAAATAAACATAAACTTTTTGCATGACTCTCTTTCCATTCATTTCTTTTTGTACATGCACATGTATTTAAGAAAAGTGGTATATTAGTCTGGACATCCCAGGGTTGCGAGGCTTTAAGTAGCCCCAAGTAGGTCTTTCACCTTACACCCCTGGTGTAGAAAACAATGACGTCGTACTCACTTATGTCTTTCATACATGTAAATGTGCATGTGAATAATGGATAAAATAATCCCCCTCTTTTCTACTTAAGAAAATCATGCATACATGAAACTTTCCAAATTTCCTTAATCAACATCTCTTAGCATCCATCATTAAGGTGTGTTAACATTTCCATTTGCATGTATAGACATGCTTAGGATTCATCCATATGCATGTTACACATGTTGGAAAGAAATAAAGTGTTGTGTATTTTATGATAGTAATTCACTTTACTTAATCTTAAAATGCCTTTCTTTTTTAATAGGTTTGTTTAGGGAAATTCTAAACTTAGGATTAATTAAAACACATAACAAAACATTCACTAAATAAAAATCAATAATGAATCTACTTTAGAAATTACTTAAGGTAGGGAAGAAAGAGAAGTTCTCTTCTCTTTTCCTCTCTTTACAATACTTAGTAATTAATTGTAGGTTCATTCAAACCAATTCAAATCATGAAATAAAACTAAACCAAACAGCAAAAGAACTTAAATGAAACCACTCTCTAATTTGAACCCTTCATACTTAGAAAACTGTAACCTTAAAGCCTATCCAAGACATATCACACAAATCTTAAATGGTATACACATTATGCTAATTAACATTTCTAGTCCTATGTTAGGGCGGTGCATGATTTGATATTTGCTTTTATTTTATGATGTGATGTTTTAGTCTGGATGTTAGGGTGTATGTGCATAGACTGAATGGTAGGACTATCTTAGTCTAATTATTATCTTCTGCAGGGGATTGTGCTTAAGGAGTACTATAATAAAAATATAAATGCTTTTTTGTGTTGCTTATACCATAATCCAAAATAGGCCAGGTGGACTTGGTTACCCATGTGTGGGGTGCTAAGTCCAATTTTTTTATATACATGCTTGGGATTATGTGATTTGTTTAGCTAATCTCTATTTTACAGATTTTAGTTAGATTGACTTTTCCCATTTTCATGTAATTTTATAATTAAGATTTGGAATGATTATTATGGGGGATTAAGATGAACATTGGATATAAGACTATATCTTATGTACCATGTAAAGCCTTTGGAGCAACCACATTCTAACCAACCAAAAGAAGAAAGAAAAAAGAAGAAAGAAGAATGAAGAATGAAGACCCCCATAATATGAATTCCTTCTTGATTGTAATTAATTCATTTTGTAATCTGGGTTGTATAAGGTTAGAGCTCAGCTACCCAATTTATTTTCGAGTTTGTGTGATGGAGCTTGACCACAAATAGCCTCTTATTCTTTTACGCTAGCTTTATAAATTATTTGATGTTTGTTTAGCTTGTGCATTAAGATGACATGTTTTCCTAGTTTCTTCCTTTCTTTGATGTATGGCCTGGATGATGATTAGGCTCTTAGAAAAATAAATTTTCTATCCAACTAATCAATTTAAATTAAAAATAAATAACTCATAGCCTCACCTAAATCCTAGGTTATAAAACAAGATAAAAGATTTAGCAACCCCTTAGCTATATGTTGTATATTTTCATATAATGCATAAATAGCATCTTGTTTCACTCTTGTTATGGAGGGCTTCCGCCTTTGCCAAAGAACTCATCTTAACCTTTGAGAGATGTGGTGGAAACACACCTCCTTTCTCACTGATTTTGGCCCATAATCTAATTTCTCATGCATTAGGCATATGAATCCTAAATCTTGTGTCTAATTGATTATCCACAAATAAAAATAAAACATAACAAAAATTTACATTATATTTAAGTCATTAATCATGCCCTACTTGATCTAATCTCTTAGGGAGTGTGTTTAAGGACTTAATCTCTTCTAATAAACAAATTTAGCTCTCTTGCATATGACTTGCCTACATGTATTTAAAATCAGAGGAGAGTTAGTTGGCCACCACCCGTAAGTCCAAATGGGTGGTTTATCCTTTCTTGTGGAGGTAAACCAAATACCCATTTTTCCTTTAGATTTAGGATGTCCTTTCCCTCACCAAAGCTCCTAGAGATTTAGGTTGGAGGTTGCTACTTCCCTGCAAAGCATAAATTCTCACCTCTTAGACATTTCCATGATCTTGTGTTGTGGAATTATAAGCCCTAGATTTTTAATAAAAATTCAACTCAAATAAATAAATCACTTCAAATTGAAAAATATAAATCCCAACCATAGGATAGTTTGGGATGTTTATTAGGCATCCTAGTATCATAAGCATCTCCTACTTATCTTCCTTTGACTTCAATAATAACTCCCTCTTCTTGATTAATCCCACTTGATCTTCTAAAAATAAACCAATTGATTGATAGTCCTATCTTTGAAATCTTTGGAGACAATGATCATTTACCTTAATCGAGTATTCTTAAGGAATCATTTTCTTGGGATGTAATTAACTATGGGCTTGCTGGGAACTTAATGAACCCGATTTAAAATAAACCCTACTTTACTTTTCCATGTAGAGTAGGGGAAGAATCTCTGGTACATCTGAAGACCCATAGTCCTCAGGAGTCTTTATTAAGGTGATTAAGTCTACTTGTAGGATTGTGACTTCTATCTCTCTCGAGATAGTACATCATTCCTCAATGTCATACCCGATCACCCTAATTAGAACATCTGCAGACCTACATGGTGTCCAGCACAAGAAGTGTTTGAGAATATTTTATGGTTCTTCATTTATTTCTTTTCTCCTTCAAAAAAATTAGATGAAAAATTCTGATAAATTTTCACCATATATTTTTCTGGCGACTCCGCTAGGATGGTTCCTCTCTCCATCTTTAGTAAATAATCATTGTCTCTAAGTATCAATAGTGGGTTTGTATTTTATATGAATATGAGACTATCTTTCTTTCTTGTTGGCACTTAGTTTATTTCATCCTTAAGAAAAGCTAGCCAACATCCTTTAGGTTTTAAGACCTCACAACGTGTGGGTCTTAAAACTCCTGTTGGGTTCCCCAATAGGTGAACATAAAAATTTAATAAAAAGAAATAACTAAAGACTTCTTTCTTACCATTCTTTATGGTAAGGAAAGGTTCATCCCAAAAGTAAAGAAAATAAATCCTTTACAAAAATATTAATTTCCAAAAAGCACTTTTTCAAAATGCACATAATAAAATGTTTGCACAAAAATTTTCATAAATCACCCTTATCTAATAATCTTGATGATTGTTATTTGTAAGATCATTTCAAAATAAAATCCAAAATCATATTTTCAAAAATCACGAATGAACAACTTCATCCAATTTGTTTAAGATTTTATTTTCAAAATAAAATTCAACAATCATCTCTTTCCAAAAATAAAATCAACAATCATATTTTCAAAAAGCACAAATGAACACCATCATTCAATTTATTAAATGAAGATTTCATTTTTAAAACAAAATCAACAATCATCTTTTTCAAAAAAAATAAAAAAAAATCAACAATCATCTTTCCAAGAATAAAATACAAAATCATATTTTCAAAAAGCACAAATGAACATCTTCATTCAATTTATTGAATGCAGATTTCATTTTTCAAAATAAAATGAAAAATCATCTTTTCCAAAAAAGAAAATCAACAATCTCTTCAAAATAAAATCACAATTATTTTAAAAGCAAAATGAACATCTTCATTCAATTTATTGAATGAAGATTTCATTTTCAAAACAAAATGAACAATCATCTCTTCCAAAAGAAAATCAACAAATCTCTTTCCAAAAATAAAATCAACAATCATATTTTCAAAAAGCACAAATGAACATCTTCATTTAATTTATTGAATAAAGATTTCATTTTCAAAATAAAATCAACAATCACATTTTCAAAAAAATCAAATCAACAAACACATTTTCAAAAATAAAATTAACAAACATCTTTTCAAAAATCAATTCAAAATTGAAACAACATTTGGATCTTTCATTTAGCATACCCAAATTTGCTAAATGAAGATCCTCTCTTTCAAAAATCAAAATCAAAATAAAAAAAATCAGAAACAAAATATCGTTGGATTTCTTTAGCATACCTAAATTTACTAAGAACACTCTTTTCAAAAATCATCAAAAAATAAAACACATTTGGATTTTCTTAGCATACTTAAATTTGCTAAGAATACTATTTTCCAGAAATCTTCAAAAATGAAACACATTTGGATTCCTCATTTAGCATACCCAAATTTGTTAAATGAGGATTTCATTTTCAAATTCACACATGATACAAAAACAAGCAAACAAAAGAAGAAATTATTTTCAAACACCTCACCTAGCATACCCAAATCGAGCCTCCAGTGTTGGTGGCTACTTGGCGCATTTGTTAAGTGAGTAAATTCCAAAATCACAAATCAAAATAAAATTAATTGACCCTTTACTTTAGCATACTCAAATTTGTTAAATAAAGGGTCCCCGAACAATCAAAAATAAAATTCAAATATAAACCTATGGAAGCATCTAACTCCAAAAAATCTTTGAACCCATTTTTATGATACACAAATTTATTGAAAGTGGATTCTACTTTCAAAAATCTCCTTTCCAATCAATTCAAAATCTCTCTTCATTCATTTGAGCCCCACTTAACACTTTCAAGTTGTTGAGTGTGGGTTCAAATTCTAAAATAAAAAATTTAAAAAATGAACAAAGCAAAATTGATTCAAACTTTTCAACATTCGACTTTCATTTGTATTTTCACCAATGTAATCATTTCAATGGCGAAAGTATGTCTTTACATTTCCTTTTGCGATGGACTTGGCCTTGGATCGGGCCAGCCTCCCGCAGTCTGACTTCGCCCACCTCATCCACTTTGGCCGAGGTTTTGAGGGGGCTAGAATTACATGTGATGGGACTACCCTCACAATAGTCAACAGGAGTGTGGTGACCGAGCAAAAGCTGGTCATCCAGGTTGAGTTACATATGATTTAGAGATCCCCTCACTGAAGAGGAAGGTTGTGGAAGTTCCCATAATAGTAGCAGTTACAACACCGATGCCCTTTCCCCTCTACCCTAGAAGGGCTAGCACCCACTCAGCACCTTCCAAGGGAAGGCCTGATTGGGATGTCTCCACCTTCGATTGGACCCCATACTCAACCTACCAAGACTCGCAAAAAATAAGAACCACATGATCAAGAGTATCACACTGCATAGGAGTTGGAGGCAACTACTCGTGTAGAGGAGTTTCCTGATGGTTTCCCTCATAAAGAAAAGTTCCACCCTCTCCTGACAGAGAGGATGTTAGAGGATTTTAGCTTCACCTCCACCCAGCATAGCTCCCTTAGTGAGAGGAAGAGGTCATGCCGCCTTAGATCAATTCATGTTGTGAGCTTACGAATGATCAAAGTCTGAGGCTCAATTTGATTTATGCTCAGTCATTCTCCATAGTGTGAGTAGACATATTAGATAGAGAGGCCGAGGCCCGTACATCTGCATTACTAGAGTGTTGGAGGTACCAGTAGCGCCTCAACCCTTGTCATTTTCTAGGTGTGCTACCCGTGTCATATAAGCATCTTATTGATGGGTACTACCCATCATAGGAGAGGAGCTCCTATTCAGAGAGAGTTGGTGGTGCCTCCACCACACCGCTCTACCATGCCCCACCATCTCACATGTTCCATCATCTACCGCTCCAAGAAAGGCCATGAAGGCGCCTGGAGAGAAGAGAACCTGGTGATCAACCATGGCCAAGAGATCCCATTCCATCTACACCATGAGTGAGGTCGAGCTCTTCTTGACCCCCCTAGTTGTGAAGAAGGAATGGTGACCACGTAGCATAGTAGTCATTCCATCACCATCACCACCACAGCATGCTATTGAGATAGTAGTAGTTGAGGGAGGAGGAGACAGTTCAGTCACTCCCATGGGTGTAGATCCTCCTAGGAGTACCACTCCACCTAGATCTAGTGATAGCCAATGGCATCTTTCTTCTAGTGAGCATAGCCCTCATAGGGTTAGCTCTCCAACAACAACAAAGGTTAGATGTCTATCTATTCATAATAGTGATCCTACTACCAGCCAGCCTTAATCTTTTGTACTATTCAGTTGGATTGATCCCTAGATGACATTGTAGCTTAGTATCTAGTGGAGAAGCGGGAGATCTTAGGTTATGTCTGGTCTGATTTAGAGGATAAGAAGGTCAGTTTTGATCCTAATGAAGATGATCTATTAGAGGATTCAGTGGGGGTAAACTTGGTGGACACCAGGGGTTCCCTCCTTCATGATCAGCAGACTTTGGAAGGTGTTCGGAGGGAAGACAACCCAAACAACACCTCCCAACAAATAAAAAAGGATGAACAAATAGACAGGATGGGGAAGAGTCTTGAAAAACATTTATGGCACTTCAAAACCAAGCCCCGACAGTGCATCCTGCCATAATAGAGAATGGTTAGCCTGAGTTGTTGCATGTCTTGTATCAAGCCATGATTTCACCTCCAGTAGAGAAGGGAAGCACCAGTTTGTATAGGATGGTAGTGGATAGTACCTTCACATAAGAAAAAGACATTAAAACCATGGTTGAGCAGCAAGTGAGAGAAGCATTGGCTCGCCTGAGGAGGATCATCAGTTCCAAAGGGTAGACCCTACCTAGAGGAATTTAATGTCATCCAATATCCTATGGGTTTCGTGACACCTTTTTTCAAGAGCTTCGATGGTAGCGGGAACCCAAGACACACATTTCACACTAGCCAGCCTATTGCAACTGGTGGCGCGTGATACTTTACTCTCCGACTTTTATCAAGAGTTTAGCAAGCATAACCTGATTGGTATGTTGAACTCCCAAGTCAATGAAGACTTTTACTTAGTTGGAGCAACTCTTCATTAAGAGATTTGCTGGAGCTCAGCAAAGGGTGACTGTAGGCAATCTTGTTATGGCTCAACAACACCCTGGTGAGTCTCTCATTGATTATATTCTCATATGGCATAATTTGAGTATGAAATGCAAACCATAACAGTCTGAATAGAATGCCATTGAAATTATGTTGAAGAATATTCATGGCCCGATTGCCTTCATGTTCAAAGGTTTTACCATTAAGACATTTCAGAAGCTAATCAACAAGGAGGCTAGCTTACAAGGAGAAGCCAAATAATTGCCTTTTTTAGATCAATCAATAAAGCCAAAGTCATAGAAAGCTTATGAGAAGAAGCCAGTGGCAGTGATAACAATAGACATGGGGAAGCAACCGGCCAGAGAGCAGTATGAATGACCTCGAGCTCCACAGTCATTACTTCCACCTCCTCTACCACCACCGAGACCATCTTATTGGCCATTGTAGCAGCCTCCACAGCCTTCATTGCCTCCTCCTTAGCCATATCCACAGCAGCAACAGTACACATACCCGTCGCCTGGTAGCTACGGTCCACCTACTCTTATGGATAAACTAAACAAACAATATTCATTTAAGAGGGAGGTAATCAAAAAAATCTTTAAGAATCTCTTAAAGAAGCCTGATTTTTAGCTACCCAAACCTAGAAGGCTGGAGGAAGTGGGCAAAAGTAATGATCCTAACTTTTGCCCCTACCACCGCATGCTAGGTCATGTTTTGGAGGATTGCTTTACATTCAAGGACTAGCTTGAGCATAGCTTCAAGATAGGTGCCATAGTTATCCAGAAGGAATACCTTGTGGAACAACCATCCACTTCCATTAGGGTAATCCTTGGGGATACGCAATCCTTCCAAAACCAAAGAAGGTTGGGATATCTTATCCAATCTCTAAGAAGATTGTCCAAAATCAAGAAACTTTCTTAGGTGCAGGTAGCAAACCTCCAACATCAAGGAAGGTTTGCAAGTTGTCCAGACAACTTGGGGAAAGGGGAGAGCCAGCAACAGCTGTGCTAGCCAGATAGCCAAGTAGCACAACCACCCATGAGCCCACCTCCTCCTCCACCATTATAGCTACTACATCACCACTCCTTCAACTAGCTCTTCTTGTAGTAGACATCTTGTATCAGCGGATGAGGGCATCAAATCCCTCACCCCACTTACTTTACTAGATTTTTACTATGTACCTCCTTCAAAATCCAATAAATCAAGAAATAAAGCTAGTTTATTTACATTTTTATCACTTCTGATAGGTTGTCCAATTATACTCTCATTGAAAACTCTCCAAGTCTAAACAACAATTATAACAACTCTAATCTTCCGCTTTTTGATTCAGAGTTGGACTTTCCCTCTCTAAATATTATATGTTTACCTCTTGAGATAGACTTGGAATCATCCAATTCTGAGGGGCCCATAGGAGATGTTGCAGGTGAGCCTGACGAGCAAGTAGAATCTTCCACTAACCTGTCACAAGAGATCACCGAAGTCAACCTCCATAGTGGCAATGTTCTACCTTCTAGGGCAGCACCTCAAGATAAGGGGAAATAAGTCATTAGTTTAAATGATTGAGAAGCCCCTCCACAAGATGCTCCAATATTAGATATGCTTGTGGAGGATCAACCCAAGGTGGACTACAATGTCCTCTCTCACCTAAGGAAGTTGCTATCTAAATTAAGCATATATGATGCCCTTATCTTATCCAAAGAGATGAGGGAATCACTAATAAATGCTCTTATTGATCCATATATATGCTTAGCTCACCTGATCGCTATTAGAAAGGAGGCACATTATTCCAAAGAAGCCTAAAGAGTCACTTTCATAGATGAATACCTTCTTTGGGACATGGAGCACAACGCCCCTACACAAAGTGGACATGGGCGCACTTAGAGTTCTTGTCATCCATCGGTGAATATGAGTCTAAAGACCCTTGCCTATTTGAGGATCAACATCTCCACACTCAGAGGAGATCAGATGATGTTGAGAGGATTCAATGAACAAGGTGAGAGGGATTTAGGTTCCATAGTGTTACCTTTGGAGATAGGTGACTAGAAGACTGAAGCTAAGTTTTATATCATTGATTCAAATACTTCATACTTTGCTCGGAGCCTTAATACATCGTAAAAAGATGATTTCATCCTCCCTCCATCAGTGCATCAAGTTCAAAAAGGTTGTAATTGAATTTTATGTCAAAGGAGATGAAAATCCATTTTTAATCAGAGAGGTTGAGATATATGAGGATGCAACCTACTATCTTCCTAAAAACACATTTTCTCATGAACTTAGTTAAAATTCAAATACAAAAGAAAAATAAAAAGAAAAAGAAAAAGAAAAAGAAAAGAAAAATGAAAATACAAGTGAACGAGTAAAGAAAATTGAGGAAGAAGTAGAGCCACATATTACATTCCACCCATAGTTTCTTCGATCATATGGATATGTGAGTAGGATGGCTTGACCTCCAATAAGAAGAGGCAGAAGCATACATAGAGGTAGTTCTAGAGGTGGAAGACCCGCTGGTTGGCCACCAGCTATTAGTGGTTATGTTCTAGTTCACAGGAGTACCCCTACTATTCACATAGACTTGTAATCTAGCTCGAAGGATGAGTCTAATGTGATTAGCATAACAGTCAACCCCTCTCAACAAGTTTCATTGGAGGTGACATTCGAGCCAGACAACGATGAAGACTAGGCCTCCAGATAAAGCAGGAATGTATTCAAATCAACTTTATGTGAAACTATCATAAAGCAGTTAGGAACCTTAGCTCTAACCTCACTTTCATCTCAAAAAGTTGAAGGTTTAGTAGTTAAGGAAGCCACTCAGTCTGGCTTCCAGAGATGTCAAGCCGAAGAGATTCGTATTGGGATCATCATCCTCAAGTCCAGAAACTAATGTAAGACTTGAGGATCATTCAAATAAATAATTAATGGAATTGCCTTTTGATTGGTACTTGCCTTGTGTTCTTAATCTTACAAAGAAAGATTTGATTCCTTATACATGGTCTAAGCATAGGTCAGAGCACTTCGTGGAACAATAAAGGCAAGGATGCACAATCAAGATCAGGACTAGGATTTGGCACAGTGGGTCTAGTTGATGATAATGATTACTGCTTAGTTGTTACCAATCATCTAGAGTCTGATAGGTTCTTTTCACACCACACTAGCTCTTATGAGGATATGTGTTTAGAAACTTTAGATGATCCAGATGATCTCCAAATCAAAGATGCACCACTAGAATTTGAAGAGGAGATTCATTCAATAATTGACAAGCTTAAAGAAATCAACCTCAGGATGGAAGAAAATCCACTCCCGACATACATCAGCTCATTACTGAATGAAGAAGAAACCAATGACTTAGTTAGGCTATTGATTGAGTTTAAGGACTGCTTTGCATGGAGTTATGAAGAGATGCCCAGAATATCTCTTGATGTAGCAATACATAAACTAGTAATAAACCCTAACACTAACACTATCAAGCAAGCTCCTAGACACATGCGACTAAAAATTGAACAACAGGTCATTTCTGAAGTCAAGAAATTGATCGATGTTGGTTTCATCGGAAAAAAAATACCCTACTTGGTTAACCAGTGTCATACTAGTTAAGAAGAAGAATGACCAAATTTGCATTTGCGTCAATTTTAGATACTTTAACAAGTCATGTCCTAAGGATGTTCTTCCTATACCAGAATTAATGGTGGGCATCGCCTCATCTCATGCAATATTCTCTTTCATGGATGGGTCATCTAGTTACAACCAAATCAAGATGGCCACCGAGGATGAAAGAAATGCTACTTTTTGAACCCCAATCAGAATCTATTAGCATAAGGTCATGCCTTTCAGCCTTAAAAATGCTGGTGCTACATACCAATGGGCCATGACTCAAATCTTCAATGAACACATCCATCATCAGGCTGAGAGCTATGTTGATGATCTAGTAGTCAAAATCAAAGAAAAGGAAGATCACCTCTTTAATTTGAGAGTAGTTTTTGAATAGTTAAGAAAAAAATAACCTCAAAATAAATCCCCTGAAGTTTGCATTCAGAGTAACTTCAGGAAAATTCCTTGGGTTTATTATCTGACACCGGGGAATAGAAATAGATCCCAAAAAGATCAAAGCTATTTTAGAAATGCCACCTCCTATAAGTTTAACTCAACTCTGATCTTTCCAAGGATGGTTGACATATCTAAGACGCTTTATCTCCAACCTATCAAGGAGATGCAAGACATTTTCAGTACTTATCAAAAAGGATGCCAAGTTCAAGTGGGATGACAAGTGCCAGCATGCCTTTGAAGATATCAAGAGTTTGAAGCGCCGGTTCTAAGCGACTCTATCCTGGCGCCACTCATCCTCTACATTGCTGTGTTGGATGACTTCATTGGCTTCATTGGCCCAAGCCAATGACGAAGGGAAGGAGAGTGCCCTCTACTACCTTAGCTGTCGTCTGATCCCTGCTGAAGCGAACTACCCATCTATTAAGAAACATTGCCTAACTTTAATCTTTGCATCCCAAAAGCTACGACACTATATGATTCATCATAAGGTAACTTGATTTCCAGAACCAATCCACTATAGTATCTCATGACACAGTCAATACTATTTGGGCATTTGGCACATAGGTCCATGATTCTCTCACAGTTTGATATCACATTTGTACCCCTCCATGCGGGGAAAGGATGAGCACTAGCGAATTTCTTAGCAGCACACCCACTGCCTGCTGATTCTCCGCTTAGTGACGATCTCCATGATGAACAAATCATGAACTTAAGGGAGGTTGACAATCATCAATGGGAGATGTATTTGATAATTTGTCTTCCTTTCATAAATGAGAAGCACCATGATCTACACTTCCAGGAAAGATAGGGGTAGGAATAGTTCTCTTAACTCTAGACAATGATGTGATGAGATTCTCATACTATCTCTCCAATTCTTGCAATAATAATGAAGCTGAGTAAGAGGCTTTAATTGCCAATCTAGAGTTAGCCATTACAATGTGTGTCAAGAGTGTCAACATCTATAGGGATTCTCAGTTAGTCATCAACACGATTGTCGGGTCCTACAAGGTTCTCAAACCTAAGCTTCATCATTATCACGAGTATACCATGAAGGCTTTCAAATCCGTCACCATCTACAAGATTCTCGGCGAGAATGCATGATGCTTTGGCCAAACTTGTCAAAAAATTGGCATGTTCGGAAGATGAGTCCATTCTAATAAGGGTCCAAAATAGACAAGTTTTATCCCTTATTGATGTTGAACTCATCAAGGGACTTTCTGTTGAAGGGGAGGTTTCCATTGCTAATAAGGACAAGGAGCTGGATTGGAGGCAACTATTCATAGATTACTTGAATACTGGAAAACTATCTCAAGAGAAATTATAAGCCCATCAGGTGAAATAGAGAGCTCTCTTCTATGCTCTCGTAGATGGCACCTTGTACCAACGGTCTTTCAATCAAATGTGATTACATTCTTTGGACAAGAACGAAGCCCATAGGATCGTTACCAAGGTACATTCAGGTCTATGTGGAGCGCATCAATTTGATTCGAAGATGAAAGCAAAGATTAAGAGATTGTGATACTACTACCTTTGATGATTTCAGATTGCATGAATGTATCTAGAAGATGCCATCAATGGCAGGTACACAGTGTGGTTCTACATCAACCACCTAACATTCTCCACCCTACATTGGCCTCATGGCCATTTGAGTGTTGGGGTACCGACATTGTGGGTCCTATCGATCCTCCTTCTTCCAAGGGTCGTCAATTCATTCTAGCTGTCGTCGACTACTTTTCCAAGTGGGTGGAGGCAATCCCACTCAAAGAGGTCACAGCTCAACATGTGCTTTAGTTATTTAGGAACCATATTATATATAGGTTCGGGGTGCCTCGATGAATTATATCTAATAATGGTACTACATTCAAAAGCACCAAGATCAACAACTTCTTTAGAATACATGGTATAGATTGGAGGTACTCCACCATCTACTACCCTAGAGCAAATGGCCTAGTAGAAGCACTCAACAAAACTCTCATCCAAATACTAAAGAAGATGCTTGATGATAATAAATGATAGTGGCATGAGTAGTTGGTTGAAGCCTTGTGGGCATACCACACCACATATAAAACTCCAACTCAATTTACCCCATTATCCTTAGTGTATGGGTCTGAAGCCATTCTACCTTCAGAAGTCCAACTCCCATCACTAAGGATAGCATTGGGTAGCAAGATCACTACATAACAGAATGCAAAGTTATGGTTGGAATAGCTCGAAGGTTTGGAGGAGAGATGCCTATGGGCATGCCAGAACCTCGAGTTGTACAAGGCCAAAATTATTCAAGCTCACAACAAGCTGATACACCCTAGAGTTTTTAAAGTAGGTGAACATGTACTAGTTCTATGAAGACTAATTATTGCCCGTCGAAAGATGGGAGGCAATTTTGAACCCACTTGGGAAGGCCCTTTTGTCATTGAGAAGGCCTACCAAGGAGGATCCTATCAGGGGAACACCCAATTCTTCCATTTAATGGGCTCTATTTGAAGAAATATTACCCATAAAACATGTTTAAAAAAAACATCAATAAAAGAACAAATATTAATTCCAATTCATCAAAATCTTCTCTTCTTTTGAAGCATTGTTTGCTTGTCTTGCGAATCTGCCATGACGTGTTTAGGATAGGTGTAAGAGAACCCAAGAGGCATCCTATCCCTCTTTCACAACACAAACATAATCAAACACAATTCCCAGAGCTACTAAAATAAGTGTGAGAGAACCCAAGAAGCATCCTATTTTGATTAGCACAACAAAGTTAGGTGTAAGAGAACCCAAGCGACATGCTTTTTTGGTGGGATTCCCAGTTGCGATCCGTGGCACCATTTCATCAAATTCCTTAAGTGTGTTTAGGTAGGTGTGAGATAACCCAAGAGGCATCCTATTCCCTTTAACACAAGCACAAAAAAACACATATCTTTTATCAGGCTACTTTAATGTGGGAGCAAGCCCCATGTGGCACTCACTCATTAGCTGCTCTAGGTCAAGTTGATATACTACCTCGCTAATATGTCACCCTAGTGATCACTTATTTGGAGGATGTGAGTCCCCACGCTTTCATCTTGACTTGATCATTGCAAACCAACGAGTGCCTTGTTAGTTTGATAGATTTCACTACCCAGCCAGTAAGCTACCTCATGTTGATTTTATTTAAGATGATGTGAGTCCTCGTGCTTTCTTCTTAAACTAATCATCATGAACTTACTAGGTTGAGTATATTTGAGGTTTAGGATAAGTCTCTAAGAGGCTCCTTTCCTCTTGACTACTTTTGAGTTAATATAAGTCCTTTAGTGGCATTCACTCAGTAGTCTCCCTAGATCAGATAGCACCTATCGAGCCTAAGACAGACTATCCCGAGAATCAGTTCTGCTATAGGAGGATGTGAGTCCCCGCGCTTTCTTCCTAGGCTGATTGTTGCACACTGACGGACACCTTAGGTTGGTTGATGTTCGTTATGCTGACAAAGACTCACCTGGTGGATACACCACTCTTGGTAGATGTGAGTCCCCGCACTTTTTGCTTGAGTTGGCCACCAAATACCTATGCAAATTATCTTCTCCAAGGTTTTGGATCAAGCCCTTAGTGGCCCCTCTCCCTGTGGCATTCTACTTGGATCATGTCTTTTGAAACCCCATTTAGACACTGCCCAGGTTATTTTTGGATTAGACAGTCCCCTTTTCCTAGTAGCCACCCCTATGGTTAGAGAATTGTTGACCTCATTTTTAGGATGAGCTCTCAACCCCTCCATCTTAAACATAAGACTTCTCTTAGACTTTAAGAATTCCTTAGTCTTAAGACACATCTAGTGATTAGGTGGACACCCAACCTAGCCCTAGAAGACATAGAAGAGTTAGCTATAGGAATATGTCATGCCTTAGGGGTGTTAGGAAAATTGCCTACCCTTAGCTTAAACCATTCCTCACTTTCCTTCTTTCAAGCCAAACTCCAAATTAATTCTATTTGATTTTCTCCAAACTCAAATAAATTCCATGATTAAAATCCATCAGAAATTCCTAAGTCTAAATTTTTCCTAAGTCTTTAATCTTCTCTTCAGAACTTAGCCAAAACTATGATCAAAACCATGTCAAATCTTTGAGAATTTCTCATAATTCATTTATATTCACATATATAAATGAAATATAAATTCAAATCAATCAAACTAAACTCAAAATTCCAAATCAGTTCATGAAATTTTCCTAAGTCCCTTAATTTTCCACTAATGGACTTAGCCTAAATCTTGATCAAACCTATTCAAACTCATGGAATTTTCTCAAAACTCATTTATATTTTTATTTATACTCACATATATAAATGAAATATTAATATAAATCAAACAAATCAAGTTCTCAAATTAAATTTCCAATTTAAAAATTTCCTAAGTCCCTTAATGTTCCATTAAAGGACTTATCCAAAACCTTAATCAAACTAACTCAAACTCATGGAATTTTTTCAAAACGCATTTATATTCTCATTTATATTCACATATATAAATGAAATATAAATATAAATCAATTAAATCAAACCCACAAATTAAATTCTCAATTTAAAATTTTCCTGAAGTCTTAATTTTCCATTAATGGACTTAGCCCAAATCAGGATTAAACCACTTCAAATCCTTGAAATCTTCTCATGATCCATTTATATTCTCATTTATATTCACATACATAAATGAAATATAAATTCAAATAATAAAACACATTCCAAAAATCAAATTCAAATCTACTCAAAATCCAACCTAAGACTTTCAAGTCAAAATCTTGAACTTAGCCAAATCAATTTCAAATTAAGCCAAACTCTTGATTTTTCTTCAAGATTTAATCAACCCTACAATCATGAATCATAATATAAAAACAAACTTCAATCACTAAATCAAAATCCAATTTAAAAATCAAAGCCAAAATCCTTTCATGTTCACCATTTGAATATGAAATTGTCAAATTGATCAAAACTCATTTGGCTTCAAAGCACTTGTAAATGGATTTATTTTTCAATCATAAGTCCATATACAAGTTCAATCAAACTCAAATCAAGCTTTGACCAAGCCATTTGACCTACTTAAGCTCCCTTGACTCCCAAAGTGACCTAAAGTACCCTTATGTGCCAAATTCTAATCCTAATCAAATTTGATTGAACCAAACTCATATATCCCTCTCATCATGATCAACAATCATCTTGGGATGATCAATTAATCAAATTGGGTCAAATTAAGTCAAACATAAGGGTTGACGAAGTCAACACTTAACCCAAAATGAAATCTAACATAGCCAATTTCCACCATAGGCCAAATTGATTGAAACCATTGATCTAAGTTCACTCATGACCTATGTTTGAACTTAACCAAGCCAACATTTGAGCCTAACCTAGCCCAATTGGCCATTTGACCCAAGTTGACCCATTTTGACCTAAACGATCAAAATGTGTCGAAACTTGATCTAAGCCAAATTGATTCAAACTAATGGGACAAGTTCATTCCAAATCACTTGTGGAACTTGACCAAAGCCTCAATTGGCCAACTAGACCAAACCTAGCCCAATTGACCTTAAACCCAACTTGACCTAAAGGGGTCATGTTGAGCCAAAAATTGAACTTAACCCATATTGATTGGAAAAAAAGATACCAATCCACTCCATATGACTAACCCAACCTAAACCTACCCTTGACCTATCTCAAATAGGTTAAATGGGTCAAATAGGTCAACTTGACCCATTTAACCTAAATGAAATCACATGAGCCACATTCAAAACTATACCAAATTGAATCAAACCAAAGCCACCAAAATATTTCAAATGGTCATATGAACTTGACCAAACCCTTGGTTTGACCCAATTTGACCAATTGGTCAACTTGACCGAAGTTGACCCATTTTGACTTAAATGGTCAAAATGTGTCAAAATTAGAACTAAGCTAAATTGATCTAAACCAATGGGTCAAGTTCATTTCAAATCACATGTGGAACTTGACCAAAGTCTCAATTGGCCAACTAGACCCAACCTCGCCCAATTGACCTTAAACCCAACTTGACATAAAGGGGTCATGTTGAGCCAAAATTGAACTTAACCCAAATTAACTGGAAACAAAGATACCAATCCACTCCATATGACTAACCTAACATAAACCCACCCTTGACCTACCTCAAATAGGTCAACTTGACCCATTTGACCTAAATGAAGTCACATGAGCCATATTCAAAACTATACCAAATTGAATCAAACCAAACCCACCAAAATATTTCAAATGGTCATATGAACTTGACCCAACCCTTGGTTTGACCAAATTTGACCAATTGGTCAACTTGACCCAAGTTGACCCATTTTGACCTAAATGGGTCAACATGAGCCAAACCCTATCAAATGAATTCCAAATCTCACGAAACTTGGTCAAACCTAGTTTCTCCACAAGCCCAACATACCCAAAGTGAAAAATTAGCAAAATGACCATCCAACCCCTAGACCATAGAAGAAATTTTGGCCTAATCCATGGATAATTTGGTGATACCCTCTTGATATCCACTTGAGGCTTTCCTAAAAGCTCAAGCGGACCTAATGAGGAGTGGTGCACCCAACCCAATGGGTTTGGGTCAGCCCAATTGGCCCCTAGACCAACCCGACCCCATGGGTCAAAACTCTATATTCAAACTCCCTCTTTCACTCAAATTAAAGCACATGGAAGGTTGGCAATCCACTCCTTGGCTCAAATCGACCATGTGCACACTTCTAATAGCTCAAACAACCCATTTCCTAAGCTCCATTGATCAAAAATGGCAAGTGGATGGATGGTTGTCCGATCCTTCTAGGGGGAGATATACTCCCCCAAATTCAATTGGAATTCAATAACCACACATTCGATTAAGTATTAGAGAGAGTAAGGAGCCATCAGAGAGTGATCCCTAGCTTTTTAGAGCTCTAGCCATTTTTCTATCCTCAGTTTTTTAACAGTGAAAATAGGGGAGGAAAATTGAAGAGCCAACTTTCTCCATACTCAATTTCCACCAAATTTCCTTTGCACGCACCATCAGAGAGGCAAGTCGAGTGCACCAAAGCTCTCTTTGAAGTTCCAAAGGAAAGGGAAGACCTAGCTCAATCAAAGCTGCAAGCTAGCTAAGGAGGAGGTGGTCGATATACCAATCCACTCAACATCAAGTGCTCAAAACTTCAGCAAGGCTTCATCTCAACTAGACAAACCTTCTCCAAGGGAATCGAGTGATGGTGATCACCTCCAATGAGGCATGCCAGTTTTTGACCATTAAACTCAATGTGGTGTAGAGCTTTGTGAAAGGAATTTTAATCCCATGGAGTTTTAACGGTTAGAAGTGCTTGTACCCATGCTTAGATGGTGATTTTAATTCAATCCAAGCTCAATCTCTGAGGCTGGCTACAAAGGTGGACGGTCTCCATTTTTTATAGAGATTGGTAGGGACAGATCTCTGGCCATCCATCCACACATTTTGGATGGACAGCAAAGATTAAACACATGTTTAGATTTCTTTTTGTCTGTTTTAAAACTACGGGGAGATCTCTGGCCGTCTCGTCTTTGATCAGCTGACCTAGATCAAACCCCATCTGCCGCCATTTTGGATTTGAAAACTTAAGTGAATCCTTTATGGTGTGATGCATGTAAAGCGCAGTAACCACCACCACCACCACACGTCACGCCGTGAGCTATAGGATTAGTTGAAATACTTTAATTAATTTTAATTAATCTAAGGATCTTCAAAAATTCATAACTCCCTCTAAAAAATTTAAAACGATATGAAATAAAATCCTATGGAAATATAATTCAACCTAAAATATTTTAAAATTAATTTTAATGGGTTTTTAATCATAATTTTCTCTGATTTTGGGTTTTATTGGAAACTTTATTTTGCTAATTACTTTTTAATTAAGCCTCTGATTAATCCCAAACTTCTTGGATATATTGTAGGAGATGACATCTACCTTCCCAAATTTTCTTGGGATTTATTGAAGGCTTAATTAGGATAATTGCATATGGATTTCTTAATTACCCTCCTTATATAATTAAGAATAATTAGGGTATTATTAGAGGTTTTAATCCATGATTAAGGTTGATTAAGGTTAGATCCAGTAGATAAGAGATTTAGGGAATAATTTTGGGGAATTTCCTTTAAGTTATTTGCTAAACCCCTTTTTTTCTCCTTTATCTCCTCTTAATTAAGGGTTAATTCATTAATTATCCCCTTAATTAATTTCTAAATTTTCTAAAAAGTTCTAGAACTTAATTAATCTACTTTGGGTAGATGCTTAGGTGTTAAATAGCCTAAGTTTAATTAAGAAAATCAAAACCCAATTCATATGTGTGAAAGGGTGTTTTGAAATTAGTTAAGCTAAACCCCTTTGCTTAATTAACCTTTAATTGTGAGCCAAATTACATTAGGCCTTTTTCTTATTAGGTGCATTACAAATTTAAGTTATTTGTGAGTTTTTATGTCATCTCATTGGCTCATAATTATTTGGTTAATTATTCTAAAGTGTTGTAGGTAAGGTTTAATTAAGTTACCTAATTAGTGCATAAAAATGGATCTAATTATCTAAAAATTAAAAAAAATATATATCAAACACATGTGGAAATGGGTTAGGAATAGCAAACTCATCTCACCTTTCTAAAATTAAATCAAACTCCAAACTTAATAAAAATCACTTTAAATTTACTTTGACTTATTTTAAACTTTCTTATTCTAGAAGAATGTCTTTAGGATTTTAGTGAAGTGAACTTATTAACATGCTTTCATTGCTTTGAATATTTCCCTAACATGTCAAAGTTGTATGTCATGTGATTTCATGCATTCATAATTTTAAAATGAAATTGTTTACTTTATGTCAAATTTGCACGTGTTGGCTAAAGTAGAAATATGAATGGCTATTATCACTACTAAATCCAAATTATTTTCAAAACACATAAATCAAATACCAAATATTAAAGTGTGCTACTTATACTTTAATTATAAGCTTGCATGTGAAATAATATAAAGGTATGCTTAGCGTAGGTTTCCTTTCTTTCTTATGTTGGTATAATTTTGAATAGGAATTAGGTTTAAAATCAAGATAAAAAGAATTAGCAATCCCTTAGCTGGATGAGCATTTATTTTGTAATATCATGCACAAATTTCACTCTTGATTGGAGGGCTTCCACCTTTTCTAGAGAAACTTGGCTTGACCTTTGAGAGCCATGGTGGAAACCCGCCTCCTCCCTTCTCACTGATTTGGCCAATAACTCTATTTCACATGCATTAGTCATATGAATCCTATTAGCCTAAGTCAAAAATAATTGTCCAAAATGAAAATAAATTGAAATTTAAATTGTATTAGATTTAGTTCATTTAAAGCATACCCTTTACATGATCTAGTCTCTTTAGGGAGTGAGTTTAAGGACTTAGTCTCTCTCTAAATAAATAATAGCCTAGCTATCTTGCATAGGCATAAAGACTTGCCTACATGTATTTAAAATTGTAGGAGGAGTTAGTTGGTGGCCACCGAGTAAGTCAGTGGGTGGTTTATCCTCTCTTGTGGAGGCAAACCATTTACCCATTTTTTTCTTAGATTTAGGTTGTGCTTCTGACACTCGCCGAAGCTCCCTAGATTTAGGTTCTGAGGTTGCTTCTCCCCTTTGTGGCCCATAAGCATAATTCCTCACCTCTTAGGCATTTTCTTAAATCTTGTGTTAAGGAATCTTAAGTCCTAAATTTCTAATAAAATTATAACTTAAACAAACTAAATCAATTTCAAAAATGTAGAGCCCAACTATATGATAGCTTGAGAAGCTCGCTAGGTTTTCTAGCATCGTGGACATCTCCTACTTATCTTCCATTTTGGCTTCGATAATAACTCTCTCTTTTGATCAATCCCATTGATCTTTCAAAAATAAGCCAATCAATTGATAGTCCTTCCTATTGAAATCTTCGAAGACAACGATCATTTATCTTAATCAAGAGTTTTCATAAGGAATCCCCATTCCTTAGGATGTAATTAATTATGGGGGCTTGCCCCTATAGGGAACTTAATGAACCTGGTTTAAAATAAGCTCTGCTTTATTTTTTCATGTAAAGTAGGGGAAGAATCTCTAGTACATATGCAGACCCATCATCCTTAAGAGTCCTCATTGAGGTGATTAGGTCCATTAAAGGGTAGTGATTTGTCTTTCGAGATAGTACACTATTCCTTGATGACGTACTCAACCACCTGAATGAGCACATCTACGGATCTGCATGGCATCACAAAAGAATAAATTTTTATAAGTCTCCTCTTTCTTTTCTCACCATAAATTTGAAAGGCGACTCCTATAGGAATTTTTAAACCAACAAGAATTTATTCAGTGGATGTGCAAATTCTCCTCAAATAACTAGGTGGCAATATAAGCTCCTTCTCAGTTTGGTTCTGCAAACTAATAGGGTCCATAATAAACAAACAAAATAGATAAATAAAATATTCTCTTATGAATTAGAAATCAATCCCCTAAATGGCCCCTTTTCCCAAGCCGACATCCTATCTTTAGGGTAGTGTCAGCAAGACTCCCTATAGGAATTGCCTGACTACCTGAGTTGAGATAAGTCCCCGGGTTAGCACTCTCTCTGTAGTCACCCTTAGGTCGGGTTCAATCTATTTTTCCATAGGTAGGTTACCCCGACAATCATTTCTCTTTAGAAGATGTAAGCCTACTATGCATTCTTTCTAGCATGACTGTCACAAATCGACGGGCAGCCCTAGGTCGGGTTTGATTTGTTTCCCAAAGCAACTGATTATTCCAGTGGTCTTTTGTAGTAGAAGATGTGAGTCCCCATACTTTCCTCCCCTGAATTGACCATTGCAAATTGAAAGGCACTCCTTTGGTTGGATAGTTCTCCCCTCGGCCGGGAAGCTACTCCCTTTGGTTCAATAAATTTAAGATAGGTCTAGGCTGATATAAGCTTCTTCTCAGTATGATCCATTGCAAACCAATGGAATCCATCAAAAACAACTAAAAAAATGAAATTAATCTTGACTATCTTTGGGCTGATTTAAGTCCCCGAGTGACATTCACTCAATAGTCAGCCCTAGGTTAGGTTTGATTTATTGCGCAAGCAACCGATCACTCTAGTGGCTCCTTATTTTGGAAGATGTAAGTCTCGCACTTTCTTCTTAACTTGACCATTGCAAATTGAAAGGCACCCTTTTGGTTGGATAGTCCTACTATGTGGTTGGCAGACTATCCCTTTGGATTGGTAAATCTAAGGTAGACCAACGCCCATGGCCCCTACTTAGTGCAATCCATTGCAAACTAACAGAATCCATCAAAAATAATTTAAAAATGAAATTAATCTTGACTATCTTTGAGCTGATTTAAGTCCCATAGCGGCATTCACTCAATAGTTAGCCCTATGTCGAGTTCAATTTGTTGTATAAGCAATCGATCACCCCAGTGGTTCCTTATTTTTGGAAGATGTGAGTCCACACGCTTTTATTCTTAAACTTGACCATTGCAAACCGAAATGCACTCCTTTGGTTGGATAGTCTTACTGTGTGGTTGGTAGACTACCCCTTTGGATTAGTAAATCGTTAGACCAAGGCACATGGCCCTTACTCAGTGCAATCCTTCGCAAATTGATGGGGTCTATCAAAATTAACTTAAAAAATGAAATTAATCTTGACTATCTTTGAGTTGATTTAAGTCCCCCAGTGGCATTCACTCAATAGTCAGCCCTAGGTTGGGTTCAATCTGTTGCATTGCCAATGGATCACCTCAGCAACTGATCCCTACTTTGGAGAATGTAAGTCTACTACGTTTTCTTCCTAAGACACCGCACGCATGCAGTTGGCTACTATGTGTTTGGTAGACTACCCCTTTGGATTGGTAAACATGAGTTAGACCAAGGCCCATGGCCCCTACACAGTACGATCCATCGCAAACCAACAGGGTCCCTCTCTAAATCCAAAAAATTAAAATCTGAAACAAACAAAATAAATTCAATCAATATCCCTCAATGGAGTCAAGTCAAACAACTAAACAATCAAACAAATCAAACAACCAAATTCAAAATAATTAAATGATCAAATCAATCAATTAATCTGCTTCTTCTTAGTGAGATGCAAATCTTTCTAGTTCCCCTAGCAGATCTTGAATTCTAATCCCTCAACAGATTTCACAACCTCTCCTCCCTAGTGGATGACTTCAACTTACTTCCCCAGTGGAGAGTTTACTTTTTATTCCTAGTGGAGGTGAAACAAAAATAACTAACCAATCAAACAAATAAAATCAATTTCTCCCTAGTGAGACTCAAATCAAATCAAACCTCTCATCCCCTTGAGGATGACTTGAACCTTTTCCCTTAGTGGGAGGTTCACATACTCTATCCTTGGTGGATTTCTCCTTCACTCTCTTATATCTTTGACAAGAGGAGAGTCACATTGCACTAAGCTCTTGATTCCTTCTACACCTTGGGTTAGGAGTAGATCATTTTTATTCTGCTTGTGATTATTTGATGTTGTTGATCATTTTGGTCAACACCAATACGTGCAGTGTACCTTGTCAATCACACCACACCTATTGGGCGCCCTTTGTTTACCACATTTTTAGAATGTGATCTTAACTCCTCCATCTTAGAAATAAGACCCCTCTTAGACACTAAGAGTTCCTTAGTCTTAAGACACTTCTAGCGATTAGGTGAACACTCAACCTAACCCTAGAGACTTAGAAGAGTTAGCCATGAGAATAGGTCATGCCTTAGGGGTGTTAGAAAAATTTGCCTACCCTATAGCTTGAACCAAATCCTCACTTCCTTCTTTCAAGTCAAAGTCCAAATCAATTTCAAATCAAATTTCAAATTAATTCCAACTTAATTGATCAACTTCAAACTCAAATTAATTCCAAACTTAATTGATTTTCTCAAATCCAAATCAAATTTCAAAACTCAAATTAATTCTAAACTTAGTTGATTTTCTCAAATCCACTTCAAACTTAAATCAATTCTAACTTAATAGATTTTCTCAACCCTTAAATCAATTCCAATGGATTTTCTCAAATCATGAATCAATTCCAAATGATTGAAACCCATGATTGAATTTCAAATTCAAAAATTCTTCCTAAGTCACTTTGATTCCATCTTATGAACTTAGCTAAAATCAAATCCAAATCAAATCAAATTCAAGAGATTTTCTCATAACCCATTCATAATCTCATTTATATTCACAAATATAAATGAAATATAAATTCAAATATCCAAAACTAAATTCAAAACTCAAATCCAAATTCAACCAAAATTCAACCTAAGCCTTTCGAGCAAATTCTTGAACTTGATCAAATCAAATTCAAATCAAACCAAACCCTTGATTTTTCTTCATGATTCAATCAAATCTTCAATCATGAATCCAAATATAAACACAAACTTCAATCTTCAAACCAGAACTAAATTTAAAAATCAAACCCAAATCAAACTCATGTTCACCCTTTGAACTTGAAATTATCATATGAATCAAAACTCATCTAACTTCAAATCACTTGTAGATGGATTTAAATTTCAATCATAAGTCCATATATGAGTTCAATCAAACTTGATTCAAGCCTTGATCAAGTCAATTGACCCACTTAGGCTCACTTGACCCAAAGTGACCTAAAGTATATTTTTGAGCCATATTCTAATCCTACCCAAATTGGATTGAACTAAACTCATCTAAGCATCACATTGTGAGCAACAATCATCATAAGATGATCAATCACTCAAATTGGGTCAAACCAAGTCAAACCTAAGGGTTGACCAAGTCAACACTTAGCCAAAATGAAACCTAAACTAGCCAAAATCCATCATAGGCCAAATTGATTGAAACCATTGATCTAGACCCATTCTAAATCAATGTTTGAACTTAACCAAGTCATCATTTGAGCCTAACCTAGCCTAATTGTCCACTTGACCCAAGTTGACCTAAAAAGTCAAAATATGTCAAATCTTGATCTAAGACAAATTGATTGAAACCAATGGGTCAAGTTCATTCCAAGTCACTTGTTGAACTTGACCAAAGCCTCAATTGGCCAACTAGACCCAACCTA
This sequence comes from Cymbidium sinense, assembly GCA_021442155.1. Classification (NCBI taxonomy): domain Eukaryota; kingdom Viridiplantae; phylum Streptophyta; class Magnoliopsida; order Asparagales; family Orchidaceae; genus Cymbidium; species Cymbidium sinense. The sequence continues at coordinate 110,367,478 of CM038225.1, forward strand.
GCCCAATTGACCATGAACTCAACTTGACTTAAAAGTTCAAATCAAGCCAAAATCAAACCAAACCAAAATTGATTGAAACCAAAGCTACCAAAACATTTCAAATGACCAACCAAACCTAAACCAACCTATGACCTAACCCAATTGGGTCAAATGGGTCAAATTGGTCAACTTGACCCATTTGACCTAAATGAAATCAAATGAACCAAAACCAGATACAAATCAAATTGAACCAAACCAATGATACCAAATTATTTCAAATGGTCATATGAGCTAGACCTAACCCTTGGTTTGACCCAATTTGACCAATTAGTCAACTTGACCTAAGTTGACCCATTTTGACCTAAATAGGTCAACATGAGCCAAATGATATCAAATCAACTCCAAATTCATTAAAATTTGGACCAACCCAATTTCAAAATATTTCAAATCTGCATAATTTAAAATCAAAGCCAAATGACCATTTTACCCTTAGGTGAAGGGATAACTTATGGCCAATTCCACTTGGAATTTGGTCATATCCTTTTCATGGCCACTTGACACCCTCTTAGTGGACCAACTGAACACTAATGAGTGTGGTGCACATGACCCAATGGGTTTCAGCCAACCCAACCCAAATAGAAATTCTCTACATGGGATCACTCCTCCACTCAAATGAGCACATGGAAACTTTACCACTCCACTCCTCTGACCAAATCGAATCACATGGCATCCAAAATGACCTAACAAACTCAATCAACCTAATCAATTTGATCAAAATGATAAGGAAAAGATCGGTCATCCAATCCTTCTAAGGGGAGATATACTTTTCCTAATTCCACTCCATTCCAAATCTCTTATTGATTGAGCCTTAGGAACCTAGAGCAAGCATTCCCAAGCTTCTTCAATTATCCTAAAGCTCTTTACATTTCTCCATTTCATGGTATCAAAATCAAAAATCGGGGAGGTAGCAAGAAATTCCAACTTACTCAATACCAACTTCAGTCTAATTCCTCTTGTAAGCACCCTCAGGGGACCTAATCGAGTTCATCCAAAGCTTCTTCCAAGCTTCTAAGGCACGAGAGGAGGGAGCTAGGCCAAAGCCGCAAGCCTAGGAGGAAGAGTTTGATCAATAGGAAGATCCACTTCACCTCAAGCCCTCAAACCTTCAATAGGATTTTGTCTCCACTAGACCAAGCTACCTCAATGATTGGGAGCACCGAGATAGCCTCCGATGAGGTACTATTCAAAATTGAGCTTGCACTGAATTTTCTTTGGTCCTTTTTGAAGGGAATTGTAATCCCAAGTGATTTCCACCGTTAGATCTTCATCTCCTTGTATGTTGATGGTGTGGGTTCAATCTTAGTTCAATTCAAGCTCAATCAAGGTCGGATCAATCCATGGAGGATGGACGATCGTCGTCTCCCGCAGGCGAGTGTAAGGATGAATCATGGACCATCCATCGTGTGTGTTTGGGATGGACGATCCTGATTAATCCACGTTAGATCATCTGATTTATTTTATTAGAATCGCATGATTAATCCTAACCGTCTGATCTTTGATCGGATGATCCAAGGAGAAACCGTGTTGCATTGCCGACTGATGCGGCATAGGATGTGACATCTTAAGTGACGAATCCCATCATGCCACGTGGAAAGCGCACGCCGTGTCAGCAGTCCACATGGCACTGATGGGATTAGTTATATAATTAGGGATTATTTAATTATCCTTAATCACTCAAACTTCATAAATACACAACTAATTACATAAAAATTATAAAAAATACAAACTCAAATGCATTTTGAAGATAATTGAAAGGGGAATAATCTAAAATTAAATTAAATTGATTTTGAATAGTAAATTTATGCAATGTGGGTTTTATTGGGAATGTAATTATGTTAACTACTCCCTAATTATTCCATTGATTAATCCCAAACTTCTTGGGTATATTTAGTGGGATGACTTTTGCCTCCTCTAATTTTCTTGGGATTTATTAATGGTTTAATTAGGAGAATTTCTTGATTCACTCCTAATTACTCTCCTAATTAATTAAATGATTAATTAACCTATTAAATAATGATAATTCATTAATTTAGTTTGTTGATTATCTTGAAATAATGAATAGACTTAGGGAATGAGATTAGGAGTTCTTTCCTAAATCTTTTCCCCTAAGTTTATTTCATTTGGATAAAAATCTAATTAAGGTGCAAATTAATTAAATAGTTTAATCACTTTATTAAATGAATTAATTAATCAAAATTTTAAAATCAAATCAATTTGAATTTAATCAATTCATTCTTGGGTAGATGCTTAGGTGTTCAATAACCTATGTAGCTTAAGAAAATCATATCTAACCCATATGTGTGGGAAGGGTTATGAAAGTACTTAAATTAAACCCTTTAGCTTAATTAATCATTAATTATGGGCCAAATGCAGTAGGCCCCTTTCTTTCTTAGGTGCATTGCTGATTTAAATTCCTTATGGTTTTATGTCATACATTGGCTCATAATTATTTGGTTAAATATGTTAAAGTGGTGCAGGTAAGGGGTAATTAATGGACTTAATGTACACCTTAATCTAAGCAAAATATAAAATCAATCTAATGGTTCTAAAAATAAACAAAATCAACTCACACATGGGGGGAATGGGTTAGGACCAGGAAACTCTTTTCACATTTCCTAAATTAAAATCCAAATAAAAATAAAATAAAAATCTCTTTAAACCAACTTTGATTCACTTTAAATAATCTTATTCCATAGGATTGTATTTAGGAATTAATTAAGGTGAATGCAATTACATGCTTGCATCACTTTATTTCTTTCCTAGCATTCTAAAAGTGTATGTCATATGAAAATCATGCATTCATGCCTTTTGAAAAATCAAATTAAAATGAAATATTTTCTTTATGTCAAATTGCATGTTTTGGCTAAAGTAAGAATATGAATGGCTATTATCACTACTAAATCCAAAATTATTTTTAAAACTTATAAATCAAACATTACAAATAATATTTATGCTACTTATAATTATTCATGAGCTTGCATGTGAGTATAATATAAGATGTGCATGATGTGACTTTCCTTCTCTTCTCTTTTAGCATAGTTTGAATAGGATTTGCAAAGTGTATAGTTCATTTGAAAAGAACACAACACTTGCTTAAATCTATTCCCATTTATTCCTATGTTATTATTTAAGAAGGATCTTCACATTTGCACATGTAAATTAAACAACCAACAAATCAAATAAACATAAACTTTTTGCATGACTGTCTTTCCATTCATTTCTTTTTGTACATGCACATGTATTTAAGAAAGTGGTATATTAGTCTAGACATCTTTGGGTTGCAAGGCTTTAAGTAGCCCCAAGTAGGTCTTGCACCTTACAACCCTACTGTAGAAAATAATGGCATCGTACTCACTTATGTCTTTCATACATGTAAATGTGCATGTGAATAATGGATAAAAGAATCCACCTCTTTTCTACTTAACAAAATTATGCATACATGAAACCTTCCAAATTTCCTTAAGCAACATCTCCTAACATCCATCATTAAGGTATGTTAACATTTCCATTTGCATGTATAGATATGCTTAGGATTCATCCATATGCATGTTACACATGTTGGAAAGAAAGAAAGTGTTGTGTGTTTTGTGAGAGTAATTCACTTTACTTAATCTTAAAATGCCTTTCTTTTGAATAGGTTTGTTTAGGAAAAATATAAACTTAGGATTAATTAAAACACATAATAAAACATTCATTGAATAAAAATAAATAATGAATCTACTTTATAAATTACTTAAGGTAGGGAGGAAAGAGAAGTTCTCTTCTCTTTCCTCTTTTTACAACACTTAGTAATTAATTATAGGTTCATTCAAACCAAAACAAATCATAAACTAAAACTTAACCAAATCAACTAAACCACTTAAATGAAACCACCCTATAAGTTGAACCCTTCATACTTAGAAAACTCTAATCTTAAAGCCTAGCTAAGACATACCACACAAACCTTAAATGGCACACACATTAGGCTAAGTCACCATTTCTAGTCCTATGTTAGGGCGGTGCATGGTTTGATGTTTACTTTTATTTTGTGATGTAATATTTTAGTCTGGATGTTAGGGTGTATGTGCATAGACTAAATGGTAGGATGATCTTAGTCTAATCATTGTCTTCTGTAAGGGATTGTGCTTAAGGAGCGCTGTAATAAAAATATAAATACTTTTGCTGTGCAGGTTGCTTATACCCCTAAGCATAATCTAAAATATGTCAGGTGGACTTGGTTACCCATGTGTGGAGTGCTAAGTCCAATTTATTCATGTACATGCATGGGATTGTGTGGTTTGTTTAGCTAATCTCTATTTTGTAGGTTTTAGTTAGATTTATTTTTCTCATTTTCATGTAATTTTGTAATTAGGATTTGGAATACTTATTATGGCATATTAGGATGAACATTGGTTATGATACTATATCTTATGTACCATGTGAAGCCTTTGGAGCAACCACATTCCAACCAACCAAAAGAAGAAAGAAGAAAGAAGAAATGAAGGAATGAATAATGAAGACCCCCATAACATGAATTCCTTCTTGATTGTAATTAATTCATTTGTAATCCAGGTTGTATAAGGGTAGAGCTCGGCTACCCAATCTATTTTCGGGTTTGTACGGTAGAGCCCGACCACAAATAGGCTCTTATTCTTCTGTGCTAGCTTTATAAACTATTTGATGTTTGTTTAGCTTGTGCATTAAGATGGCATATTTTTTTAGTTTCTTTCTTGCTTTAATGTATGACCTAGATGATGATTAGGCTCTTAAAAAAATAAATTTTCTATCCAACTATCTAATTCAAATTAAAAATAAACAACTCATAACCTCACATAAAGCCTAAGTTATAAAACAAAATAAAAGATTTAGCAACCCCTTAGCTGGATGTTGTATGTTTTCATATCATACATAAAAATCATCTTGTTTCACTCGTATTATGGAGGGCTTCTGCCTTTGCTAGAGAACTCAACTTAACCTTTGAGAGTCTTGGTAAAATAACACCTCCTTTCTCACTGATTTTGGACCATAATACAATTTCTCATGTATTAGGCATATGAATCCTAAATCCTGTGTCTAATTGATTGTTCATAAATGAAAATAAAATATAACAAAATCATTAGATTTAAGTCATTAATCATGCCCTACATGATCTAATCTCTTGTAGACTATGTTTAAGGAGGGCTTAGCTCTCTTGCAAAAGCATATGATTTGCCTACATGTATTTAAAATTATAGGAGGAGTTAGTTGGCGACCACCCCTAGGTGGTTGTAAGTCCAAATAATCGGGTATCCTATCCTCTTGTAAAACCAAATACCCATTTCACATTAGATTTAGGTCATGCTTCGGCCCTTGCCAAAGCTCCCTAGATTTAGGTTTAGAGGTTGCTACTTCTCTATGTGGTCTATAAGCATAAATCCTCACCTCTTAGGCATTTCCATGATCTTATGTTGTGAAATTGTAAGCCCTAGATTTCTAATTAAAATTCAACTCAAATAAATAAATCACTTCTATTTCAAAAATATAAAGCCCAACCATAGGATAGTTTGGGATGCTTACTAGGCTTCCTAGTATCATAAGCATCCCATACTTATCCTTCTTAGGTTTCCATAATAACTCCCTCCTCTTAGTCAATCCCACTTGACCTTCTAAAAATAAACCAATTGATTCAAAGTCATATCTTTGAAATTTTTGGAGACAACGATCAATTACTTTAATCGAGAGTATTCCTAAGAAATCATATTCCTTAGGATGTAATTAACTATGGGGGCTTGCCTCTATAGAGAACTTAATGAACATGGTTTAAAATAAACTTTGCTTTACCTTTCAATATAAAGTAGGGGAAGAATCTCTGGTACATCCGAAGACCCAAAGTCCTTAGGAGTCTTTATTAAGGTGATTAGGTCCATTTGTAGGATGGTGACTTCTATCTCTCGAGATAGTACATCACTGCTCAATGTCATATCTAATCACTCTAATAAGAATATCTGTAGATCTGCGTGGTGTCCAACACAAGATGTGTTTGAGAATATTTTTTGGTTCTTCATTTATTTCTTTTCTCCTTCAGAAAGATTAGATGAAGAATTCCATTAAATTTTCACCACACTTAGTTAGACTATTGATTGAGTTTAAGGACTACTTTGCATGGAGCTATGAAGAAATGTCTGAATTATCTTCTGATGAATGCAATTAGAAATCAAACAATTGGTCATTTTTGAAGTTAAGAAACTGATCGATGCTGGTTTTATCTGTGAAGAAAAATACCTTACCTGGTTAGCCAATGTCATATCAGTTAAGAAGAAGAATGGCCAAATTCACATATGTGTCAATTTCAGGGACTTAAATAAGGCATATCCTAAGGATGAGTTTCTTCTTCCTATACCAGAATTAATGGTGGACATCGCCTTATCTCATGCAGTATTCTCCTTCATGGATGGGTGTGGAAAAAAAATTCCTATACATAGTTGTCTTCAAATCTGTGGGGAGAAATGAAGAGGCAATCATATAAAAATTTATCTTTTTAGGATGCCACGCAGATTCGCGGATGTGCTTATTCAGGCGATCGAGTACATCATCAAGGAATAGTGTACCATCTTGAAAGATAGAAGTCACTACCCTTTAATGGACCTAATCACCTCAATAAGGATTCCTAAGGATAATGGGTCTACATATGTACCAGAGATTCTTTCCCTACTTTACATGAAAAAGTAAAGCAGTGTTTATTTTAAATAGCTAAGGCAAGCTAATAGTTAAGTACATCCTAAGGGATGGGATCCCTTAGGAAAACTCTCGATTAAGGTAAATAATCATTATCTTCAAATATTTTAATAGGAAAGGACTATCAATCAATTGGTTCATTTTTGAAGATCAAATGGGATTGATCAAATAGAGGGAGTTATTATCAAAGCCAAAATAAAGATAAGTAAGAGATACCCACAATACTAGGAAACCTAGCAAACATCTCAAACTATCTTATAGTTAGGCTTTACATTTTTGAAATTGATTTAGTTTGTTTGAGTTGTATTTTTAATTAGAAATCTAGGACTTATGATTCCTTAACACAAGATTAAGGAAATGCCTAAAAGGTAAGAAATTATGCTTATGGCCCATAAAGGGAAGAAGAAACCTTAAAACCTAAATCTAGGGAGCTTTGCTAAGGGCCGAAAGCATAACCTAAATCTAAGGTGAAAATGGGTAATTGGTTTGCCACCACAAGAGAGGACAAACCACCTGATAGCTTGGACTTACAACCACCTGGGGGTGGCCACCAACTAACTCTTCCTACAATTTTAAATACATGTAGGCAAGTCTTTATGCTTATGCAAGATAGCTAGGCTATTATTAATTTTGAAAGAGACTAAGTCCTTAAACTCACTCTCTAAAGAGACTAGATCATGTAAAGGGCATAATTCAAATGACCTAAATCTAATGCAATTCAAATTTTATTTTATTTTCATTTTTGGATAATTATTTTGACTCAGGCTAATAGGATTCATCTAACTAAAACATGAGAAATAAAGTTATTGGCCAAAATCAATAAGGGAGGAGGTGTATTTCCACCATGGTTCTCAAAGTTCAAGCCAAGTTTCTCTGGAAAAGGTGGAAGTCCTCCAATCAAGAGTGAAATAAGATGCTATTATGCATGATATTATAAGATAAATACTCATCCAACTAAGGGGTTGCTAATTATTTTATCTTGATTTTAAACCTAAGCTTTAGATGAGGTTATGAATTCTTTATTTTTAATTTGAGTTGTTAAGTTTGGTAAAAGATTTATTTCTTTCTAAAGAGTCTAATCCACATCTAGGTTATACATAAAGCGAGGGAGAAACTAGGAAAAGATGCCACTTAATGCAAAAGTTAAATAAATCATCAACCAATTTATAAAGCTAATTGCAAAAAGAATAAAAGGCCATTATGGTCGAGCACCACCGCACAAACTCGAAAAGACAAATGTGGGAAGCTGAGCTCTACCCTTATACAACCTGGAATACAAATGAATTAAATCACAATCAAGCAAGGAATTCATTATTTTGGGGGTCTTCAAGCTTCATTCTTCTTTTCTTCTTTCTTCTTCTTCTTTTCTTCTTTCTTCTTCATCTTTTCTTTCTTTGGTTCCTTCTTTTGGATGGTTAGAAGGTAGATGCTCCAAGGCTTCACATAGAGCATAAGATAGGATCTTATGACCAATGCTCATCTTAATCCCCATAACAATCATTCTGAAATCCTAATTGCACAAATTTACATGAAAAGGAAAAGTGAAAATCTAACTAACACCTATAAAATAAAGGTTAGTTAAAACAAACCTCACAATTTCCAAGCATGTATATTGGACTTATCACCCCACACATGGGTGACTAAGTCTACCTGGCCTATTGGATTATGCTTAGAGGTATAAAGCACCTACAAGCAAACACATTTATATTTTTATTTATGATAGTGCCCCTCAAGCACAATCCCCTGTGGAAAATAATAGTTAGACTAAGAGTGTCCTACTATTCATTCAACGAGCATACACCCTAACATCTAGTTTAAAACATATATCACAAAACAAAACAAAATATCAAACCATGCACCGCCCTAACCTAAAGCTAAAAGTGGTGACTTAGGCTAATGTGTGTGCTTTGAAGGTTTGTGTGGCATGACTGACTATGGCTTTAGGTTCAAATTGTCTAAGTGTGAAAATAAGTTTAACTTAGAGGAGGGTTTCATTTAAGTTGTTTAATTGATTTGGGTTGATTTTATTTCATGTTTCGATTTCATTCAAGTGAATCCTACAATTAATTACTAAATTATAAAGAGAGGGAAAGAGAAGAGAACTTCTCTTTCCTTCCCTAACCTAAATAATTTCTAAAGTAGGTTCATATTTTTCAATTTTCTTTAGTGAATATTTTGATTAAATCTTTTAATTAATCATAAGTTTAGATAAACTCTAAACAAACCTATTCAAAAAGAAAGGCATTTTAAGATTAAATAAAATGAATTAAATCCACACAACACACATCACTTCATTTTTTCCCAACATATATAACATGCATATGAATGGACCCTAAGCATATCTATACATACAAATGAGAATATTTAACATACTTTATGATGCATGCTAAGTAATCCAATTAAGGAAATTTGGAAGTTTGCTATGCATGCTTTTTCTTAAGTAGAAAAGGGTTTCTTAATCCAATTTTTCACGTACACACGTGAATGTAAGAAAGGCATAAGTGAGTACAGCGTCATTATTAACCAGAGGTGTAAGGTACAAGACTTACTTAGGGATACTTAAATCTCACAATCTCGGGGTTATCCAAACTAATATACCACTTTCCTTAAGTACAAACATGTGTACAAAAGAATAGAATTGGAAAGAAAGAATGCAAAAGTTGTATTAGCTGATTTATTTTGTTTATGCAATTTATGTGTGCCAGAATAGGTAACCCTTCTTAAGTGATAACATAGGAATGAATAGGGTATGGAATTAGGTAAGTGTTAGGTTCTTTTCAAATGAACCATACATCTTACCAACTCCTATTCAAAACTATACTAGCATAAGAGAGAAGGGAAACCTATACTGAGCACACACTTATATTCTTCACATGCAAGCTTATAATTAAAATATAAGTAGCACACTTTTAGATTTTATAATTGATTTATATGTTTTAAAAATAATTTAAATTTAGTTGTGCTAATAGCCACTCATATTTCTACTTTAGCCAACACATGCAAATTTGACATAAAGTAAACAATTTCATTTTTAAATTTAAATTTGAAAAATATGAATGCACGAAACCAATGACATATAAATTTAACATGTTGGTGGAAGAATCAAAGCAATGAAAGCATGTCAACACATTCACTTTAATTAAATCCTAAAGACATTCTTATGGAATAAGAAAGTTTAAAATAAATCAAAGTGTATTCAATGTGATTTTTGTTTAGTTTTAAGTTTGATTTAATTTTGATAAGGTGAGTTGAGTTTGATGTTCCTAACCCATCCCCACATGTGTTTGATATTTTTGTTTAATTTTTAGATTATTAGATTCATTTTTATGTATTAATTAGGTTAAGGTATGAATTAAGCAAATTGATTAACCCTTACCTACACCACCTTAGCATACTTAACCAAGTAATTATGAGCCAATGAGATGACATAAAAACTCACAAGAAATTTAAACTTGTAATGTACTTAATAGGAAAAAGGCCTAATGCAATTTGGCTCATGATTAATGGTTAATTAAGCTAAGGGATTTAGCTTAAGTAATTTCAAAATACCCTTTCATACATATGAATTGGGTTTTAATTTCCTTAATCAAACATAGGCTCTTAAACACCTAAGCATCTACCCAAGGTAGATTAATTAAGTTCTGGAAGTTTTTAGAATTTTTAGAAATTAATTGAAGGGATAATTAATGAATTAACCCTTAATTAAGAGAATATTAAGGAAAGAAAAGGGGGTTTAGGGAATAGCTTAAGAGAAATGCCCTAGAATTATTCCCTAAATCTCCTATCTACTGGATTTGACCTTAATCAACCCTAATAATAGATTAAAACCACTAATCACACCTTAATTACCCTTAACTACATAAAGAGGGTGATTAGGAAAACCATTTGTAATTCTCCCAATTAATCCTTCAATAAATCCCAAGAAAATTAGGGGAGGTAGAAGTCATCTTCTAAAACATACCCAAGAAGTTTGGGATTAATCAGAGGTTTAATTAAAAGGTAATTAGCAAAATAAAATTTCCAATAAAACCCAAAATCAAATAAAAGCATAATTTAAAATCCATTGAAATTATTTTTAAAATATTTTAGGTTGAATTATCTTTCCATAATATTTTATCTTATATTTTTATAAATTTTATTGAAGGAGATATAAATTTTAGAAGATCAATAGATTAATTAGCATTAATTAAAATCCTTAACTAATCCTTCAGCTCACAAAGTGACGCGTGGTAGTGGCAGTCAACACGCTTTACACACATCAAGTGGTGAGCATCCCACTTAAAGATCCCATCAGGTGGCAGCGTGACAGCAGGATACGCTTTGATCTCTGTCATCTGATCAAAGATCGGATGGTCAGGGATCTCCCTACAGTTTTAAAAGGGATAAAAGAATTTCTAAACGTGGGAATAATCTCGGCCATCAATCCAAAACACGGGGTTGGACGGCCAAGATCTCCCCAGTTCTTCCCCTGGGCTCAACAAAGATCGTCCATGATCTAGGGGAAGATTCGAGCTCGATTGAGCTCAGATTGAAACAAAACTTTACCCACACCATCTAAAGCCAATAAGGAACACATCCAATGGTGGAATTTGCATGACTTGAAAATTCCTTTCATAAAAGACCAACACCTCCTATGCTATGTGGTCAAAAAATTTCATACCTCACCGATGCTCAAGATCGATGAGGTAGCTTCATTTAGTGGAGACGAAGCCCTGTTGAAATTCTTAGGCCTTGGGGTTGAGTGGATTTCTCTATGGACCAACACCACTTGATGTTCCTTGCAGCTTTGATTCAATTGAAGCTCTCCTTGTTGTGGGAACTCAAGTGGATGCTTGAGTGTGCTCAGATTGATCCTTAGAGGAAGTGTGCAAGAGGAATTGGAGTGGTTTTTAATGTGGAGAAAGTTGGAAGTTCAAGTGAGCTCCCCTATTTTTCAATGGAGAAAACTAAAAAATCTCAAATTCAAATCCCCCTTAGAATGCTTAGGAAGGCTCTCTGATCTTTCCTAACACTCTTAAGGGCTTGATCGAATTTAGAAATGATGAATTTGAATTGAATTAGGGGGAGTTTATCTCCTCCTTAAAGGATCGAATGGTCGCAAGCTTCTTTGTCATTTTGATCCAATTGACCATAATGGGAAGGTTATTTGATCTATTTTTAGTTGGCACATGGTTGTTTTGAGGCCTTGAGTGGATTGCCACCCTGCCAAATGCTTGAAATTGAGTGGAAGAGGGATTTGAAATGAGCCAATTTGACCATGGGGTTGGGTTTGTCCTTGGGGCCAATTGGGCTAACCCAAACCAATTGGGTTGGGTGCACCACTCATCATTAGGTCCCCTTGAGCTATTAGGAAAGCATAAAGTTGATATGAAGAGGATATGACCAAATTACCCATGGATTATGCCAGAATTTGTTCTATTGACTTAGGGTAGAATGGTCATTTTGTTGATTTTTCAATTTAGATATGTTGGTATGTGGAGAAACTAGGTTTGGCCAAGTTTCATGAGATTTGGAATTCATTTGATAGGATTTGGCTCATGTTGACCCATTTATGTTAAAATGGGTCAACTTGGGTCAAGTTGACCAATTGGTCAAATTAGGTCAAACCAAGGGTTGGATCAAGTTCATATGACTATTTAAAATGTTTTGGTGGCTTTGGTTTGATTCAATTTGGTATAGTTTTGAATTTGGCTCATATGACTTCATTTATGTCAAATGGGTCAAGTTGACATATTTGACCCATTTGACCCATTTGGGCTAAGTCATGGGTAGGTTTAGGTTAGGTTTGTCATATGGAGTGGATTGATATCTTTGTTTCCAATCAATTTTGGTTAAGTTAAAATTTTGCTCAACAGGACCCCTTTAGGCCAAGTTGGGTCTAAAGTTAATTGGGTTAGGTTAGGTCTAGTTGGCTAATTGAGGCTTTGGTCAAGTTCAACAAGTGATTTGGAATGAACTTGACCCATTTTTTTAATCAATTTGGCTTAGATCAAGTTTTGACACATTTTGACTTTTTAGGTCAAATTGGGTCAACTTGGGTCAAGTGGCCAATTGGGCTAGGTTATGCTCAAACGTTGACTTGCTCAAGTTCAAACATAGGTAATGAATGAACTTAGATCAATGGTTTCAATTAATTTGGCTATGTTAGATTTTATTTTGGGCTAAGTGTTGACTTGGTCAACCCTTAGGTTTGACTTGGTTTGACCCAATTTGATTGATTGATCATCCCATGATGATTGTTGATCATGATAAGATGCATAGGTGAGTTTCGTTCAATCCAATTTAGTTAGGATTAGAATTTGGCTCATAAGGATACTTTCGGTCACTTTGGGTCAAGTAAGCCTAAGTGGGTCAAATGGATTGGTGAGAGCTTGATTTAAGTTTGATTGATCTTGTATATAGACTTATGATTGAAATATAAATTCATTTATAAGTGGTTTGAAGTCAAATGAGTTTTGATCCATTTGATAATTTCATATTCAAAGGGTGAATATGAAAGGATTTTGGCTTTGATTTTTGAATTGGATTTTGATTTAGTGACTGAATTTTGTGTTTATATTATGATTCATGATTGTAGGGTTGATTAAATTATGAAGAAAAATCAAGAGTTTGGCTTGATTTGAAATTGATTTGGCTAAGTTCAAGATTTTGACTTGAAAGGTTTAGGTTGGATTTTGAGTAGATTTGAGTTTGATTTTTGGAATTGGTTTGATTATTTGAATTTATATTTCATTTATATATGTGAATATAAATGAGAATATAATGGATCATGAGAAAATTTTAAAGATTTGAATTGGTTTAATCATGATTTGGGCTAAGTTAATTAAGAAGGATTTAAAGGACTTAAGAAAATTTTGAAGTTTGGAGTTTGAATTTTTGAATTTGGATTGATTGATTTATATTTAAATTTCATTTATATATGTGAATATAAATGATAATATAAATGAATTATGAGAAAATCTCATGAATTTGAATTGATTTGATCATGATTTAGGCTAAGTCCATTAATGGAAAATTAAGGACTTAGGAAAATTTTAGATTGGAAATTTGATTTGGGGGTTTGATTTGATTGATTTGTATTTATATTTCATTTATATATGTGAATATAAATGCGAATATAAATGAGTTATGATAAAATCCCATGAATTTGAATTGATTTAAATCATGATTTTGGATAAGTCCTTTAAGGAAACTTTAAAGGACTTAGAAACATTTCATGAATTGATTAGGAATTTTGAGTTTAGTTTGATTGATTTGAATTTATATTTCATTTATATATATGAATATAAATGAAAATATAAATGAATTATGAGAAAATCTCAAAGATTTGATTTAATTTTGATCATGATTTTGGTTAAGTCATTCAGAGAAAATTAAGGACTTAGGAAAATTTGGAGTTAGGGATTTTTGTAGATTTTGATCATGGGTTTCAATCATAGATTTCAATCATGAATTTCAATCATATGGAGTTGATTTGAGTTTGGAGAAAATCAATTAATATTGATTTGGAGTTTGACTTGAAGGAAGGAAAGTGAGGAATAGTTTTAGCTAAGGGTAGGCAAATTTCCTAACACCTATAAGGCATGACCTATTCCTATGGCTACCTCTTCTAAGTATCTAAGGCTAGGTTGAGTGTCCACCTAATCACTAGATGTGTCTTAAGACTAAGCAGCTCTTAAAGTCTAAGAAGAATCCTATGTCTAAGATGGATGGGTTGAGAGCTCATTTTAAAAATGAGGTCAACAAAGGGTGCTCAATAGGTGTGGTGTGATTGACAAGGAACACTGCATGTATTGGTATTGACCGAAATGATCAACGACACGAAGAGATCACAAGCACTAATAGAAATAATCTATCCCTAACCTAAGGTGTAGAAAGAATCTAGAGCCTAGTGAAATGTGGCTCTACTTATGTCCAAGACATAAGAGAAAGGGAAAAATCCACTAAGGGATAGAGTGTGAACCTTCCACTAGGGAAGCAGGCTCAAGTCATCAACAAGGGGATGAAAGGGTTTGACTTGATTTGAATCTCACTAAGCCATAAGAATAGGTGATTCCTTAAGGATTTAAGAGGACTTACCTACCCTGTGGCCTAAACTCAATCGTTGCTCCCTTCTCTCAAACCAAATCTCAAATTCAAATTCAAATTCTAAATCAAATCTAATTATCCAATGATTGAAATCCATCATTCAATTCAAACTCTAAATCCCTTCTTAAGCCCTTTGATTTTATCATATGGACTTAGCCAAATCTAAATCAACCCTAATCCAATTGATTTTCTCAATTATCAAATTCAATCTCAAATCAAGTTCCATATCATAAAATAATTCCAAATTTCAAATGATTGAAACTCATGATTAAGTCCAAATTCCAAAATCCCTTCCTAAGCCATATGAACCACATTCATATGTTTAGCCAAAACTCCTTCAAGCCAACTCAAACTTGGTTGATTTCGATATAAATCAATCATTCATTCATTTACATTCACAAATATAAATGAAATCCAAATTCAAACCATTCAAATCAAATCAAGATGAATCAAACCAAATCAAGACCCTTCTTAAGCCATATGGACCTTCCTCCATAAACCTAATCAAATCTTGATCCAAATCTTGATCCAAATCAACTCAAACATGATTAATTTCTTTATAAATCAATCATTTCTTCATTTATATTCATAAATATAAATGAAACCCACCCTCCAATGACCAAAAATAAATCAAACTAATTCAAAATCCATGTTAGTTTTTTTTTACCTATATCCCTTAATTTGGTCAAATATGCTTTCAAATCACTCCAAACTTAAGTAATTTTCTCATAACCCATTTATATGAATATAAATGAACTATAAATTCAAATGGTCCAAACCAAATTCAAATCACATCAAATTCTCAATTTTAACCCTTTTAGTCAAACTTTTGAACTTGGCTAAATGACATCTAAATCAACTCAAAACTCATGGATTTCTTCATGATTCAATCATTCCTTCAAACATTGATCCAAATATAAACATAAACCACTATTATCAAACCAAATCCAAGTCAACCTAAATCAAACCTAAGTTGACATTTTTGACTTGAAATTATCATATGAACCAAAACTCATTTGACTCCAAACCAATTGCAATTGGATTTATATTTCAATCCTAAGCTCATATGTGGGTTCCACTAAACTCGAATCAAACCTTGATCAAGCCAATTGACCCATTTAGACTCACTTGATCCAAAGAGACCTAAAGGACCTTTTTGAGCCAAGTTTTAATCCAACCTAAATTGGATTGAACTAAACCTATCCAAACCTCAATCATGATCAACAATCATCATGGGGTGATCAACCACCTTAAATTAGGTCAAACTAAGTCAAACCTAGCCTTTGATCAAGCCAACATTTAGCCCAAACGAAACCCAAACTAACCAAAATCTATCATATGTCAAATTGATTGAAATCATTGACCCAAATCCATTCATAATCAATGATTGAACTTGACCAAATCATCAATTGAGTCAAACCAAGCCTAATTGGCCACTTGACCTAAGTTGACCCAAATTGGCCTAAAAAGCTAAAATAGGTCAAATCATGATTTAACCCAAATTAATTGCAACCAATAGCTCAAGTTCATTCCAAATCACTTATTGAACTTGACTAATTGGTCAACTTGACCCAACCTAGCTCAAATTGACCTAAAAAGTCAAATTGACCAAAATTCAAATTAATTCAAAATTAAATTAAACCAAAGCCTACAATCATTTTCAATCAACCAACTGAACTTGACTCAACACCTAACCCAACTTAATTTGGTTATGTTGGTCAAATTGGTCAACTTGATCAATTTGACCCTTTTGAATCCAAACGAGTCAAATCTAAACCTAGACCAAACCAATCCAAATTAATTAAACTAAAATATCCCAAATCATCATATGAACCTACCCAAGTCTTGGTTTGACCCAATTTAACCAATTTGTCAACCCAACCCAACCCAACGTAGCCCAAATGAAGCCCGTTTGACCAATCCAAACCAAACCACTCAAATTCAACTTATGGGATCTTGTGTAATTTAACTCTTTTAAACTCACCTAGTCGCCTAAGACCTCTCCTAAAATCCAAGTGAGTCCCACCGGGGATTAGCTATCAAACCATAGGATTTAAATCTTAAAATCATTGGCTCCAAACTAAATTCAACTTTCCCATCCCCATGCCATTATCACTCCATGGAACCTTCTCCATCACTAGCCAACCTAACCCACCATGGGATCTTTGGGAGGTGAGTTGACTCACCTCCAACCCAAGGGCACCCATTGGATCCAAACTTTTACATCCTTACACATGGGTCCATAGCAGCCTCCCATCATTCCTCCCATCCTATTACCCGACTTGATGAAGACAAGTCCGGCGGTCGAATAGCGGTGAGCCAATGCAAAGTGTGCGTCGCCATCCGTCCATGATGGAAAATTGGGATATACCACCACTGGAACACAATTTGCACACACTTGCATCATGAGCTCTCCTAAGTGAATTTCCTCGTGAGTGTTCCAAGGATCCCAATTTTCCATTCAGACATCATTCTAGCAATACCATCCCAATTCCAAGCCAACCAGGAGTGAGTCTGACGGATCGGGCCCACATGTGGATTGGTCAACCGAACCTTCCACACCAAATCAAGCTCAAAGCTCTTCAATAGGGCCTCGCCTCAACTAGGAGAAGCTACCTCCGGCGTTGCACCACCAGACATTAGCTCAGGTGAGCTAATTTACCAAACTGAGCCTTGTATGCAAAAGTGGGTTGGTCCTTTGTGAAAAAAATTTAAATTTCATGAAAAATTGACCGTTGGATATGTGTGTCTCCCTTCCCTGAAGGTGTGGGAAGAATTTAAAGACAATCCGAGCTCGGGTGAGCTCGGATCAAATGAGGGAAGGCGGATAGTATTCTTCTTCTATCGCTCGTGAATGAGATAGATCATGAGTCGTCCATCCCGCGTGATTGGGATGAACGGCTCTGATCAAATCCCATTTAGAGCCCTCTGATTCCTTTCCTAAACCAGGGATCAAATCATGGCCGTCTGATCTTGGATCAGACAGTCCATAGACAAAGCATGTTTGCCGTCGGCTCAGTCAGCACAGGAATTTAACTACTAACATAGACAATCTCATCGCACCACATAAAAATCACGCCGCATCAGCCGCCATGTGTCCCGACAGGATTAAGGCTTTAATTAGGGCTATTTAATTAGTTTTTAATCCTAAAACTTTCTGAAATCATAACTAATTGTAAGAAAATCCAAAAAATATAAACTTAAGCTCATTTTGAAGATATTTCAGAGTAGAATCTATGAAAATTATAATTAATTAATTTTGAGCAGTGATTTTGGCTTAATTAAAATTTTATAAAAAAAATTAATTAGCTTAATTACACCTTAATTAAGCACTCAATTAATCTCAAATTTTATGTGGATGTTTACGGGGATGATCTCTGTCTCCCCTATTTTTTTTTTTGTTTTTATTGGTTGTTTAATTAAAAAAATCACTTGATTAAGCCCTAATCATTCTATTAATTTAATTAATCATAATTAATGAATGAACATTAACTTGATTAATCATTTAAGCATAATTATCTCTATTGAGCAGTAAGATAACTTAGGGGATGTTGAATAGAAAGGATATAGAAAGTCGTGCAGTGGCTTAAAAAAAAAAAAAAAGAGTGTTCACATGAAAAAATGCTCCAAAATTACCAATATCCTCCTGGAAAGAACCGAAAGCATGTTATAATAGCATTTATAAGGAATATAGGCTGTCCCACAATGGTTTAAAATAAAAAAAATGAAGTGTATAGAGTGCACACTCTAGAAAACTGATAAAAAATATTGAAATTATGTTGAAAGGCATTCCATACATCATATTACACCATTGAGATCTATAATTCGAAGTCCACTAGTGGCTTAAAAATAAAAAAGGGTGTACACTCTAGAGTATACAGAGTGACACATAAAAAATCCATTAAAAAATCACCCAAATCCTTCAGAAAGAACTCAAAGCCTTATAATAAGATTTAGAGGGATATAGCAATGTGGTTTAATTTAAAAATATGATGTACACTCTATAGTATAGAGTACATAAAAAACAGCTTTAAAATCACTCAAATCCTCCGGAAAAGAACTCAAAGTAGCTTATATTAGCATTTAGAAGTGATACAAGACTCGAGTGGTTTAGAATAAAAGTGTTTCTAGTGTACACTGTGAGAAATGTTTCAAACTTCTCCTCGAAAGGACTCAAAGCAGTCTATAATAGTATTTAAAAAAGATATAGAAAGTGCTCCAGTGGTTTAAAATTAAAAAAAGTATACAGTCCAGAGTATACATATGAAAAACTGCTCCAAAATTACCAAAATCCTCCTAGAAAGAACTCAAAGCAGGCTATAATAAAATTTAGAAAGAATATAAAAAGTCTCTCAGTGGTTTAAAATAAAAAAAGAGTGAACTGTCTAGAGTATACATATAAAAAACTGCTACAAAATCACCCAAATCTCCTTGACAAGAACTCAAAATAGTGTACGAAATTATTTCTTGCTAAAAATGAATTTCGAAGAAAATTAGTAAGTGTTTCAAAAACTATATATATATATATATATATATATATATATATATATATATATATATATATATATATATATATATATATATATATATATATATATATATATATATAACTCTATATGAAATTTAATGATACATTTATATTTATATCATCATCCGCTAAATTGGTCACCATATCCATCTTCAGAGTTTTTTTATCAATTAAAATAAAAGATTTTTGCTTCTCTTCTCTCCAATTCGTCTGAAAAAATTTAAAAAATGCTTCTATGTATGAGTGCCCTAAATCTATTTATATGTCGGACATTTAAATTTCTCCCGCTCACAGAATCTTAAATGGCATCCACAACTAGGGGTGTAAACGAGCCGAGCTTGAGAACGAACTTTTGTTCTGTAGAATAATTTTGTTTTTCTGTTAGTTTATATATCGAGCTTAAAATATTTTTTGTGTTTAAAAGTTAACGATAACAGAATCTCACAACAACAAGCTTTTGACTATATGAGGGAGGATTCAAACTGACCAATCTTGCAAAGTTTTAACCACTAAATATTTGATTGGATATATAAATATGTTCATGTATATATAATAATAATAATCATAATATTAATAAATAATAGTAATAAATAAAAAAATAATACTAATAAAATAATAATAATAATAATAATACTCTAATAAATAATAATAATAATAATATAATATAATTTTTTATTTATAAATCGAATAACAAAACAAATAATGTTTCATGTATTTATATATCGCTTGAAATATTTATTGTTTTGCTTAGTTATCGAACAAATGAACACAGCTATTATTAATAAATTTTTTTGACAAACCTATCTATAATATGTGCAAAAATATCATCGAGCAAGTATAATCCCGTCAACTTAATAGGCCGGGTCAGGTCCCGTCACCATAATGGCATTTGATCCTGTCCTGTGATAAAATAAAGAAACAGTATTTTAAGAGTGGACAAATGTGGAATTCAAATTTTGATTGCGTCCGGATGCACAACCTCTGAATCACACCACAGTTTTTGGGGAGATAGCCCCGAGAATAGGTGACTGAGTGTTGGATGATAAGAGAGAAGGGAAAGAGTTTAGAACCGTTAACAAGCCATTTATTGATCTCGGATCCAGACATAGAAGACATGGATCTCTGGCAAGGAGGGCATTGTGCAGGTTATGCATTGGGGGAGGGAGTTTTGGAGGGGACGACGGTATCGGGCAATTGATTGAGCCCTCTGGCCAACGTCGGAGGCGGAAATGAACAAAGGCCACTGGCAATAATAAGAAGAGACACAGAGAGAAGGTGTAAGAAAGGGAAGGAGAAGACCCGCTGAATATCAAACTCCAAGTTCACCTATACCGTTCGAAGTTGACGAACTCGTACTGCTCTTTTCACTGAGAGAAAGTGCAGGACAAGGTCTGTAATTTTGTTCGACAATTTATTTTTATCTTTATCTGAATGGAATTAGATGTCTTCGATGATTCGTTCTTCTGATTTATCTCGACAGGAATATTTGAAAGTGAGGGAAATATAAAACTTACTTTGTAGGCGTTGTAAAAATAGTTCCTTCTTGCCTTCTTATATGATGAGGCCATGGAATGATTTAAGATTTGTCTTCTTGGACATTGAAGGAATTATGAAGTACTTTCCATTTAGTCTGATTGTTGCTTCGTTTTGTTTTGTTTGCTAGAATTTCTTTCTCTGTATGGTTCCAGATATGAAGACAGGGAGATGCTGGAACTGCAAAAAGTTTGAAGAGCATTTTTATTGGGACCATCTGGAGGAGACAAGACTTCGGTTTATGAAGGTTATGGAAGGAAATTTCTCCCATGAAATGGTATGATTTAGAACTTAAGAACATGCTATTGTATTCTTTTTTCCTATTTTTAAAATTTTGTTCGATGTTAAAGTTTGTCGATGAGGGTCTTAAGAATGCGACCTTAACTTTAGTAGTATACCTGCAGAAGCACTATGGATGCGGTTTGATTTCTTATTTTCCTTTTTTATGATACAAATTTATGCCTTTTTGTTGAATATACTTTCGAGTTGAGAATTAGTTACACATCTGAAATAAAAAAAATAGAAGTTGAGTTTCTAATATATTACCAGTGACCCTTATCCATTAACTTGAGCTTTTGATTTGATCATCCCTCTACTGGTTATTTGGCCCGCCCAACTTAGAGTCTATGTTCCCCACTCTTAATATTATTAGCAGTAGCGTGTCATCTCAGTCCCCTATCACTCATAGAATCTCACTCACAACCCCTTTAATTGTACCCTCTGTATTTCATAGTTTTCATGTATGAGATTTTGTGCAGAAACACAATCTTCTTTAAGGTAAATAAAGTTTAACAACATTAATGACATTGTCATATGGATGATTACAGGAGTTTCCAAAAAAGTTTGCAAGGAACTTCAGAATTGATCTACCTGATTTGATCACTTTAAAAGCATCAAATGGAGATTTGTGGGAAATTAGCTTGTTTAAGGAAGAAGATCATTTCTATCTTAAAGATGGTTGGAAGGAATTTGTTGATGCCCATGGTATAAAGGAAGGTTATTCTCTATTTTTCAAGTATGCTGGGAATTCAAGTTTTGCTGTTAAATTTTTTGACCAAACTGGCTGTTTTAGAGACATTTCTGACTTCACTAGATACAATAAGAACAAAACTGACAAGGTTTGCCAAACAAGGCAGAGAGTGGATGAGGCAGCACGAAATTTGAAAAGGTCCCAATTTTCCACAGTCGAAATTTGTTCTTCTTCAAGAATAGCCTGTGATGATGATATGCTTGTACATGAGATATCAGACAGCAAGTCTTCTGATGGAAGCTTTTCTGATGAAGTGGTTTCCTGCAAGAGAAGACTTAGAGAAAGAGCTGAAGGTGGGTCCTTTCATCCTATATATCGTCATTTTTAGCAGTTTCATACTTGCTTGAAGATTCTGTCATTTATTTATACGAATTCTTATTTTTTCGATGAATTATGTTGTAGTTCCTATTTAAATAGAACAAATTAGGTTACTTGTTTAAGTTCTATTTAAAATTTTTTTGGTAGCTTTTGCTTAGTTGTTTCTGCATTGAAAATGTTGCTAGTTGTGACATCCAACGGAGTTTGTGGAAGTTGTTGGAGTTCCTATCTAAATAGACCAAATTATTACTTCAAGTTCTTCATTTGATTGGCAGTTGAGGGAAGAAAGATAGAAAGTGAAAGGGTATCTTTTTTTTTTAGTTTTGATCGGGAGTTATATATATATATATATATATATATATATATATATATATATATATATATATATCTTTGTGTGTGTGTGTGTGTGTGTGTGTGTGTGTGTGTTTAGTTAATGATGGTTAGTGTACTATCAAAATTTAGCAAATACTTTTTCTTCTCATTTTCACTCATTTTAGGGTGAAAATAATTCAAATGGAGAAAAGCTTTTGTCTCCTTTCTTTTCTTATCATTTAATGCCCACAATCAAAGGAAATTGTTTCCTCTTTCTAATTTTTTTTATTTTCTCTCTCTCTAAATTCTAAATTTTAGATCAAGAAGTTAAGCCTTCAAAATGGCAAGGCCTTAATAAAAATCATATCAAGTTGAATGGGCGTTTAAGATCAAAAACAGATGAAATGTTGGAAATTTCTGAAGACATAATGAAGAAGCTACTGCCTCCGTATGTATACCGAACAGGTGATTCTTCCTTTGTCAAAGTAATCATGAAAAGTCACCTCTGTGGACAACCTTTTATGGTATGCCTCCATCTGCAACTCTTTTTTATTTATTTTTTTCTTGCTGTTAAATTACTTTATGGAATGTTTTTCTAGTTTCAGATTATCCCTCAACTTATTATTTGTGTTAAAGGTTTTTAAGATAATTTATGAACATATGGATATGATTGGATTATAATGTAATTCTATATTCATTTAATACAAAATAATTTGGTATATTTCAAAATCCCCAATAAATGTATTTGTTTCTAGTTAGTTGCCCGAGTTCTTTAAGGGTCACCATAGATCAGTTTAAATGATTCTATGTTCATAATTTTATGTTTCCCTGATTATAGATGAATGTTCAAACTGTTTTTATTTTATTTTTGTATGTTTCTGCAGGAAATTCCTTCTGGCTTTGTATCTGATCATTTTCAAATAAAACCAAAAAGGATCATTCTTTGTAAACCGAAACAAAAGAATTGGATCGTGAGTTGCAAGTTCAGAAACAGCTCTTTTGGGCTTGTAGGGAAAACGTTGTTTGATTTTGTCCGTGAAAATAACCTGAAGGAGGGTGATGTATGCGTCTTCAAGCTCATCAATGACTGCGGAGCAGTCATGGATGTGCGCATTGTTAGTGCTTTAGAAGCTGAGGCCATGAGAAACTCCTGCTTACTTTTGAAGTAGAAAACCTTAACTGTAAAATGGTCGAGCCTTTTATTAATGTGGAGATACATTTCTAGGTTTTTAAGTTTATTTCATCAAGAGTTTGGTTGTTTCAAAGTGTTTGGAAGCGATCGAAGTTGAGCTTTAAAAGTGAGTTTCATTGAACGCATTTTTAATGAAGTTTTAGTGACATCTGTTATTTAGGATTAACTCTTGTGAATTATGTTAGCCTACTATTTTCTTTTTGTTTATAAATTTATTGGACTATTCTAATTTTATGTTTGAGAAGCTGAATCTGAGTGCATTACATAAAGAGTATTTTCAATAAACTTCTCCAAATTTAGTAATTTCACAGGAAAAAGAAGTAGACCGCATAAATAGAATTTCAAGAAATACTTCTCTGAATGTGACAATTTTTCTCAACATAATAAGTAACTTTTCCTTAATCATATAAAAAGCTAATGGCAATAACAGACAAACTTCCACAACCTATTCATAATTAAAACTCATTTCTAAATGGTTCTCATTAACAGACAAACAAACACTCTTATGTCTAAAACCCTAACAATACAATAGCACTCGCCATGATTGTCACCTTGATGATCATTGACAATGCCACTGACAAGCAAACACCGGCACTCGGTGCCAGTGCATTGTTCCCCAACGAGGGAGCCGGGCTTGTAATGAGAGCAGGCGACGCAGAAGGAGAAGGGGCAGCAGAGGAGGAAGGGGCCGTAGGTTCACCGCCTTTGACGAAGATGTCGACCTTCTGGCCTATTTGACAGTGGCCAGGAAAGCCACAGATATAGTAGTGATGGCCGGCGGTATTAAGAGTGATGGAATCGTTGCCAGTGATATATGTTGCTAAAGCAGAATCATTTTTGCATGCATTGTAGTCTGCCTTGTTTACCTCTAACACATTGTGGAATTGCTTGTTGTATTTGAAATCTGCAGTCAAGATATGGGATGGCATATTGTAAAAAGGTTTGAGTCAAGTTTTCATTTGAATGGAAAGAGTATGAAAAGAGAGCTGGCTGATGCGTTAATTATGGTTAATATGCTGGAATGCGAAATATTAAAAAATGAATTATTTGAGCAAATCATGATGATCAACTGTCACTGACATAATATTTATCTCTCTCTTAAAAATAGAACATATTTGAACATTAAAATTAAAGTTTTATGTAATGCATTTTGCTTTCAGTATGTATATTTGCTCAGCTTCTGTAGCTTCGTGCAAGAGTTCAGCCAGTATTATATTATGTGACCATAGTTGATTTATTGCTGCTAGTTGAGTCATAGAGCACACGGTCCATCCCCTCGCTACCCACTAACGACTAATGGCTCCCCCATCAGTAAAGTCTGGCGTAACAATTAACATATGAAAGGTAACAAAAAAAGCTATGGTAGAAAAAATTAGATTTCTAAAAATTATTATAAATATTATAGATTATCTTTCTTACAGAAGTCAAAAAAATAATTTCTTATATTCACGTAAGAATTTTTTTTTTTTAGATATTTAAATGAATTTAATCGTAAACTCACACACATAACGTATGTACAATATTTTGAACTTAAGATCTCTTGGTTGAAAGTTAAAGCTCTCGACAGAATATTTGATTGTAAAAAAAGCTTTTTTTTTTTTTGTTATCACTCAAACTTTTTAAAAAACAAATAAAAAATTAGCTTGCACAAATATAGCACATACATATGAAAAATAAAATTTCATACAGAAATGGTACATAATTTTTATGTGAAATTTGAAGAAAGTAAAAATTATGAGCCCTAATCCTATTCAAATTAGTTCCACTCATATGTGTCAATAATTATAATAATCTACTCTTCTTGTAATTAAAGAAGGCAACATTATATTGCCGAAGTTTTATGATGACGATTAGCATCATCGATGATCAACGAAAGGGTGGAAAGCATTTGTAGTTGAGGAGGGTAGCCAATATTGAGTTTGATCACCAGAAGGTGCTGGATGGCACATAACAACACGTATTATCAATATTTAGTGTCAACTGTCAAATAATGAACAACAGTGGATGTTGAGTGTTTTTTTTTTTTTACGAGGTGTCCTAATCTCAAAATGGACCATATTACTAATCTAGCCAATAAATCTCGGCCCACGATACCGGTTTTCTTTTCACCCGCAAGGTAGAGCACAGAATCAACGATGAGTATCAAAGCGTAGCTCTCACCAACCGAGCTAAGGGCGGTGGATATAAGGATAGTGATTTGGTTGGCAATAGGTGTCAAATGACAAGTAATGACGGCCACCAAGTTTTGGCAAAGATAGATGACAGGCGTTAAAAGGATAGTGATTGTTAATTGTCAGACTCGTGAAAACAATCAATGTAATCCTTCTCCTACCAGCAAAAACAATCACTCACATGGATTAAAAAAGATTTTGGATCGACTGAACATTAAAGATATAAATAGTGGAGAGGAGAACAAGAACCATTAGAATTTTAACATGAAAAACTGCATAAAAGGGGTGGAGAATCATAGAGCTTAGCCCACTTCAAGCAATCCATTATGTATTTTAAGATCTAAAGTTTCACTCTTCTTTAGAATGGAGAAGATGAATTATAAAATTGTATATAAAAGGCAGACAACAATAGCTTGAGAATGACTGGAATAGTAATGATGGCATTCTCATTAGCAAAGGTATCAATTTTTTCATCATGTATATTGGTTTCACCATATTTCCTTCAAACTCTAAACTCTTTTCATTTGTTTAATGTATTTTTTGAAGCAACTATGCAATATAATTTAATTTCTATCATTAAATTTTGTCTCTCCAAATTCTCATATATTTATTTTGTTTTGAAGGATCATCACATTGGAGAGGAGGGGCAGGTAAAAACTATAGATATCATATACAAGTTTTTGAAGCCAATCCTTAACCAATCACCATTGCTTTCCACCTCCACCATCAAAGTTCTTATCGCTAAGTGACAAGATTGTTTAGGTCACCACCATCCTTCCCTATGCCATGCCAATTAGTTTTTTTAAATAACAATATCCCAAGTTGACACCATCAAGACTCTCTTCATTTTTGTCTAACCATTATAAGTATAATAAGGAGCATAATATCTCCAACTTTACTTGTCATTCAAAAAAAGCCTAATCACTCATATCTTGCTTATTAAGCTAGTCATTTATTATTCTCTTTGACAAATTGCATCCTTATTTACTTCTCTCCATTTTTCACATCTTCCTAGCCTACCACATCCAAAACGACTTTGTTGTTCGTCAATCTTCACTTTTTAAATCAACTTACAATTCCTCCATAGTACAACCCTCTAGCATAAATATCCCATCACTCAACATTTTCTTTTTTCTTTAACCATCTATTTCAAATATAGTTATACCTCACATTAATTGTGCTCTCTCTCTCTCTCTCTCCCTCTCTCTCCCTCTCTCTCTTCACCACCTCATGTCTTCATGCTAGCTATGTTTCTAATATATATATATTATCTATCTCTTCCCACTCTCCAAAATAATATCAAGATCCTACTTTATTGAAAATAATAATATCTTCTCAAACACCTCATCATCATCTTCTATTTTCAACTTCATTCCCCTCAACTAACCCACCCCTCTCCGCACTCCACACAACCAAAATCTATAACCCTTTTACGTTAGTTACTCCACAAAAAACTATCCAAACGAAGCCAATTATAATAAAAAATTAATATTTGATTCAAATCCAAAGTAGTCTCTCACCACCATAGCCACATCACAACCCACCCTTAAACCAACTCGTGCTTTTCAAGTTCTCAAAATTTCAAATTGTGTCAAGCAATTAATGTTTCACAAGTTTAATGTATCTCTCTTAAATCATGCATAAATCATATGTCTCTATATACTACTTACAACCTTTTTAGTTGCATATGTATATTTTATATAAAAATAAGGTATAACTAATGGCATTATTAAATGTTATAGATTGTGTATCATTGCTAAAAGATTTCATTAAATATCTAATTATCAACTATCACTAGGACTTTAGTTATATAATAAAGCACATTATGGAATGTACTATCTCTATTCTTGTTGATTCCTAAGGCTAGTCATCGAACAATCAAACATTAACATGTTTTTCTTCATGGGCATCTTAAGAAAAATAATTTATAAGCTAACCACATGGCTTTATTGATACCAATCAACTAAACATTTGTGCCATCTAAAACAAGACCCAAGCATTTTGTACAAGAAACTTAAATGATTCTTTCTTACATTGAATTTGTAAACTCTAAATCTGACACATCTTTATTTATTCTTTATTAACAACAACTCATAATGTTTATGCAAGTATATGTAGATGATATGATCATTATAGGCACTGATTCAACTATTGTTCAAAGATTTTAATCAAGGAACTTGGCCACTTATCCTTTTTTTTAATGGCATAAGAGTACTTCCTAAATGTACTAGCATACTCTATCACTCTGTCTTCTATAGAGGTTGAAATCAAGCCGTAGTTTTAGTGGTGCCGCCAAACTCCACTAGGTTGAGTCCTTACACAAACTAATCAAGTCTACTAATCATCTAATATGATAATGTTGGCACAATCTATCTTTATGTTAATCCTGTCTTCCCTCACACATGAAGCACTTAATAATTGATTTTCACTTTATTTGTATTAAGGTACTAATTGGTCAGCTGCGTGTTTCTCACATCCCCTCCAATAACCAACTTGTTGATGCTCTTACCAAATCTCTTCCCAATCTCTAAGTGAATGAATTAGGCAGCAAGATTATTATTTTCTCCTATAACTCCATCTTAAGGGGGGGTCATCATGATAAGAAAAATTGATAACTCACTAAATTTGAACTATCATCAATGCATAATAATACTTACTATTTTTGCTTTACTCTATGGCATTTATTTTCTAAACTTTCCTATATTTATTTTCCATTCAATTATTTTCTATGTAAGCAAACACATACATTATATTATAATGAATATCAACAATTAAGGTATTGAAAAATATTCATTTATTCCCATTTCCTATAAGATACCTTTTGAATTTACTATGAGATTAGTATAATATATGATAAATTAATCAAAATTAATAATGCACCCATCTTAAAATAAATCCAATGACATTGGGACTTATTATGCAAAAAAAAAAAATTAACCATAATATTTTGCATTAGTGTTTTTCTAATAAAATAAAATAATAAAATCAATCTTATATGATTATGATAAGAGATGATGACAATATTCTTGCTTCTATTAGAATAAAATTGTTAAAATATTTCTTAGGGATGAATTTATTTTATAGGGTGAAGGTGTATATATATTATTTTATTATTTGATTTCATACACATTAAAGTAAAATATCTACTTTTTATTAAATAAATTTCTTAGATAAAAGTATAAATGTATTTTTTATTATGGAAAAATTATGATGATATATATAAACACTATCTCTCTAAACTTATTTTAGAAGATTTTCAACAAATAGCTATAAAATTTAAGTGTATTTTTATGTAGGGTCCTTAATTTTTAATGTTAATTATAATTTCATATAATAACATTAAAAATTAAGGGCCCATAAATATAAATACCCTTAAATTTTGTTGCTGTTTGTTGAAAAAACTTCTAAAATAAGTTAGGGGAGAGGAGAGAGAGAGAGAGTGTGTGTGAGTGAGAACCTCTTTGCCTTAAATCTAGCCTTCGCCGTCTAAACCCCGCCATGGATGTATTCCTGAAGAAGCACTCCAGTAGACCCCGCGGCAAAACGATCGCCTTATCGGAACCCTAGGAATCCGGCGCACGCTAAATCACATTCCAGCGCTCGCAACTCACCACATCGTTCCCTGCTCCGCCATTTATTACCCATCTCCTTCCTACTTGTTCGCCTGCCGCGCATTTCTTCTCTCTCAAGTCTCGATCGAACCGTTTATGGAAAGCCCTAGTTTGTCCCGAGGAAATGGGTATGCGATTGTTCGAGCGTTTGTCTGATTAAAGGTGATTGCGTATGAGTGGAGTGACGAGGATGGGTTCGGAGCGGACTCTGAAAGAGCTCTACGATCGGTCTCGAAGGATTTAGGAAGCGGAGACGTGTAAAACTTTTTTTTTTTTTTTTTTTTGAGAATAAGGCACGTAAAAATGTCGTCTTTGTTCCAACCGATTAATGTTGTAATTTATTCGATCCTCTTTTCTCTTCCCCTCTTTTTCTCCAATAATCTGAGAGTGGCTCTGCTGGAAACTTTTTTCTGCCAGTGAGTCATGAATAAATTTGGCAATCGCTGATTTTTTTTTTGATTGAGCCTGCGACGACGCGTCTGCTAACTGGAGTGAAAAAACAGAAATGGGAAAAATTAAGATTTTTTTTATTTTGTTTATTTTATAAAATTCCAGTTCTCAGGGTATCGCACTAGTGTCCTTTTTTAAAATTTTAAATTAAAAATTTTAATTAAAATTCATACTCTATTGTCTATATTTTTTTGTTAATATATTTTTCTTAAGATTTATATACATAAAGATTTATATACATAGGTGCATATGATGCTTGATAAGGACACGAGATATTATATTAATTAAATAAATAAAATATTAAAAATAATAAAAAATAAACTATTTAATTACAAATTTTAATTTATTACTTAAATTATATATATATATATAAAGTAATTTATTTTATTATACTTTAATAATTTTAATGAATAAAATTTATTATTAATTTTAAATTTATAAATTTAATTATAATTTTTAATATTTTTACTTATTTGTAATAAAAATATCTTATTATTATCTTGGCTTAAATATGATTTTCAAATTTTCTAAAATTCTCTATAATAATTTAAAAAATAATAAACTATATTTAAAATTGATATGACCCTAAAAATTCCTCTAATAGAAGCACGAATCTTGACGCCGAAAGCAAACTAATCAAAAATCAAACTGGTGATCGAGACTTAAAATATCATTAAAATTTTGATATCGCTAAATTCCTAAAAGTTCTCAAAATATGGAGTGTTTATAATAAATCGAACGCCTCAATGAAGATTCCAACAAACCAAAATCT
This sequence comes from Cymbidium sinense, assembly GCA_021442155.1. Taxonomy (NCBI): domain Eukaryota; kingdom Viridiplantae; phylum Streptophyta; class Magnoliopsida; order Asparagales; family Orchidaceae; genus Cymbidium; species Cymbidium sinense. Next base: position 110,398,215 of record CM038225.1, read on the forward strand.
TACAATTCTGACTTCATTTGAGCATTCAAATATACAAAATACATCATATGATCAAGGGGAATCATCATGAGTCAATGAGGAGTTTTGCTCGATTGCATATTTAAACTTACCTCCTCCATCTATAATAAATTTCATTCCTCATATGAGAAGCAAGAGAGAAGAGAGCTCTAAAGATCCTCCATAACAATCGTGCCACTGACGGTCAAACCACCGCCGGGCCACCGCCATTTGATCCTCCGTTGCCACCCATGCTATTTTCATCATGATGACTTCTACCGATGATTCCATGCGCTGGCTGATTGTTCCTTTTTTCAGAATTATTCTCGATTTCCATTGAGCCCGACAGCTCACCATCATTCTATTACAAGAATCTATAACCTCGATTGTTGACACATAGTTGTCCTTTCTCATATAATTACAATCCTGAGACGGAAGTTCTTGTACTCAAAACATACATGGAAGCTTTTACGCAGCCCTGATTTTTCCCTCTTTTTCAAGTTTCCACGTAAAAAATTCAAGTTTTATTGTTCACACTTTTATACTGTGTGTGTGCTGATTACAACGTTTGGCTAAAACTTTTACTCTACCGAACTGGTTTCTAGCACGCAATGCTGCCGTCGTGGGAAAAGAACCCCTCAATCACAATTTCTGTGAAAACCCGCGTCATGGCAATGGTGATTCATAACAACCTGAGCCTCCCGCCCAACTCCCCGCCACTCAAACCAATCCTTGAACCAAGACGCCAACCTTCTTTCACTTCCTCGATAAAGATCCTCGTGAAGGCGCGCATGAATCTCTTTAGAAGATCGTGGGCGAATGGAAGAGCCTCAAATGAGATGATCCGACTTTTGCGATGAACACAACAGCCACTACCGTGAAAAACACATCTCCTCAAGATCGACATGAAGCGGAGGTCAAAATGCTAATCTCGACGATGAAGTTCCTCCGCTTCCGCCGTGATGTCGATCTCCTCATCGCTGCCGGTTCTACTCATCCATCACGTACTCAACCGACGCTAATCCACCAATTATTGCGGTAGCGACACATTCTCGCCCCTGTTTTACTCAATGATAATGCAATTACGACGCTTAATGCAAGCAAATTTCACCTTCAAGATAGAATTATCTTCCTCACCGCTATGAGGAATCTCACCTTTAAATTTTCTTCTTCAACATCCTATTCCCTGGGTTTCAAGCTTCAACATTGATTCTATGATGAAGTCACATGAACACATCGACCATTACAGACTATCATGTATATCCAACGAGCTCCTGACACACCGCTTTGTCGATCTTTCCAGCTTCTAAAGGGACAAGCTCGCACTTGGTTCTACTCCCTTCTAAGGGAATCCATACATACCTTTAACGAACTCGCCAAAATTTTTGTAAAATAGTTCATTGCAAACTGGAGGATCATTAAAGATTCCTCTCATCTCTCCGGCATTCGTTAAAATGAGGGTGAATCACTAAAAGAATACTTCCAGATTCTCGAAGCTCGCCAAATACCGGGTAGACTCGAATTACTAAGAGGAGTTTTCCTTGGGGTTCCCCTGCCTTTCTACTCCACTAATGCAGATACGTCCGCTTCATATGCAACTTAGTTCACCGTGGTGGAAGCGCAGATTTGATGAGGCTATTAATGCCCATAAAATAATTTGAACAATTCCAAAAAACGTAAGAGTACTCTAGAAACATGATCAACAATCCCATCAAGAAGCAACAGCGTTGATCTCCTCCACGACATATCAACAACGTGAACCACTACCAAAAGGAATACATCGCCAACACATCTCGTTAATCTCCTAATGGCTATTCGAGATGAAGAAATATCAAGTGGCCGATCCACTAAAACCAAATTAAAATCAAGAAATATTGTCACTTCCATCGTCGGACATACTATGCATGCAAACAACTCAAAGAAGAAATTGAGAGGCTCATTCAGCAAGGATATCTACATCAATTTGTGCAAAACCAACCAACTCAAGCAAACGTAGCTCCAAGGGGCAACCGGATCATCACGTAGAACATAATAATGGCCAAATAGGAGAAATTGAAACGATCATGGTGGGTCACTACTATCTAATCAAATCTTCATCGCCGCTTTGAAGAGTCGAGTTAAAAAAAATCTTGTATTAATCATCCATCACTTTTAATAACTCAGACTTGAAAGGAGTCCAAGTTTCACATCAAGATCCTCTTATCATCAAGATGGTGACTCATGTTATGTTGTTAAGAGAATTTTGATTGATAATGGGAGTTCGATATTTTATTTTACTCCACCTTTCTTAGCATGCGGTTAAGAAAAATTTCAACCCGCAGACCGTTATATGGGTTTGATAATCGCCTGCATGTGGAGGGATAATCACCCTTCCCGTTATTCAGAGAATTTCTCAACAAGTCACTCACTCGCTTTCATAGTGGTCAAGTCAAATTCAAAGATACAACTATATTTGGAAGACTCCAATCAATCTTCTGTTCACTTCTGCATCATCTTAAGATAAAATTTCAAACTCCCATTGAGGTTGGAGTGGTGAAATCAACAAATAAAGACAATCATGTTACCTCAAACAAGCTCAACTACGCCCTTCGGTGACCTTCAACATCGAGAATCTTAATCTTCAAGATAAAGAAATACCTCAGAGGATTTTGCCTGTAAAAGACCTGCTCCTCACTTCGTTATTAGATGACCAACCGCCAAGCTATGACCAACGATCCAGAGGAAAAATATTCCTTAAAACTTGGAACATGGGTCTCAAAAGTGTTATATGTAATCATTGGTGTATAAATATTGTAATATTTAATTTATCCCGTTTGTCCTTTCCTCTCCACCTCTTGTCCTTTGTTAACTCTCTCTAAAATGTATCTCGCCCTTTTGTTAAGTTATCATGACAATATTGTATCACATTGACATCAAAGTAATGAGTTTATGGATTTTCCTTATAAGCTTATTTCTTCTTCTTCATTTAATCCTTCCACTCAGAAATATACAAGTCACATTGTATCTCAATCGGCATGATCAATCCAAAAGGGACTTGATGACCTCTTCCATACATGTAAGAAGTCAAGTAACACTTTGACCGATACTGATAGTCAAAAGTCCAACATCCTGCGACCTTCCATACAGTTAACGCCATCGTAACACCGACAAACAACCTCGGATAGGTCAAAATCCTCCGATTCAATTGACCTCTTCCATACGTTAACATCATCGAACACTCGACAAACAACCCTGGATCGATCAAAATCCTCAACAATTCAATTCAACCTCTTCCATACGTGTTAACGCCATCGAGTAACACTCGACAAACAATCGATAGGTCAAAAATCCTCAATAATTCACCTCTTCTTCTACAGTTAATCGCCGAACACTCAATACAAACAACCTTGATGGTCAAAATCTCGCCGGATTAAATAACCTCTTCCACACGTTAACGCCATCAAGTCACACTCTAATAAACAACCTGATAAATCAAAGAAATCACCATACCGACAATCACGGTACCACCATCTCGCTCATCCTCGCCGATCATTGACGCTGGCCAAGCACTGTTGACTATCGCGCATTGGCCGCCATTCTTAACGCATCGCCATTCTAACAAACAACCTTGATAGATTAAAGAAATCACTGAGATAACTCCTCACGGCTACCAATTATCCTTTCGCAATATCCCTGGACTATCGACGCTGGCCAAGCTCGTTGACCATCGCCGCTCATTCTGCCGCTGACTCTTGCCTGGCTGCATGGCGCGCATCCCAGATATGCGGCGACTGCCATACGCGGCTCGCCGCAATGCTTCACGTCCACATTCCACGCTGACCGGTTGGCGACCCACCACGGACGACCCATCGCCGAACGATCGCTCATCGCCCACTCACTGAACTGACCGTGGGTTTTATGTCGCTCGCTCACGCACGACCGCCAGGCCACAAGCGCCTTGCGGCTGAAGGCCATGGCCGATCGTGAAGCGCTGAGGTTTCAACTTCTGCGACATACTACACATATTGTATCGTGACTGGCTCGTATAATTTTGCTATACAAGATCGTTTCTCTCAAAATGTATGGTTAATTGTAGATTTAAAGACTATTTTCAAGATTTTGACATATATTTTTGATGATTGAGATAATATCATCCAAAAAGAAATGAGCATGATAAAATTCCAAGACAATATGATCGAAAAGCAGTAATCGAAATTAAAATCGAGATCAAGACTTAAAATATCATTGAAAACTTTGAGACATCAATTAAATTCAAAAAGCTCTCAAATGGAGTGTTTATAACCGAATCTCAACGAAGCGGTTCCAAATGCCAAAGATCTTATAATTCATCATTTGAGCATTCAAATACACAAAATACATCATATGATCAAGGGAATCATCACGTTGTCCAGATGGAGAGGAGTTATTCAAATTTTTATTTATTGAGACGCCACTCCAATCTATAAACCATCATTCCTCATATGCGAGAGCCCAAGCAAGAGAGAGAAGAGAGCTCAAAGATCCTCCAAGACAATCGCATGACTCACGCTAACCACCACCGCCACCGGCCGCCGTTGATCTCGCCATCACAATCTCGCCGATCTTCATCATGATGACTTCACCGCTGATTACCTACGTTCTCGCCAGTGATTTTCCTCGATAGAATTATTCTCCACATTTTCACCGTGATCGCTTCACACAACACCATCATCTCGCTACTACTGCGGCTAACCTCGATCGTTGTCACATAATTGTTGTCATTTTCATATATAATTCTGCAATCCGTATCGGAAGATCAGTACTCAAAGATATATGCTTTTTTACTAGACCGTGATTTTTCCTCTTTCGAGATTTTTCATGTAAAAAATTTTGGAGTTTTATTGTCACACTTTTATATCTCAGATAATTTCACAACGAATAGAAAACTTTACTACCGAATTGATTTTCTAGCACGCAACAAAAATATTTTTAATATAATTTTAATTCAATTATTTAAGACATACATGTCAAACATTATGTCACTTTATTTTTTTAATATCATTTTAATCAGACACCTTTTTACCGTATTAGAAACATATCGGTGTCCGATATATATCAAATACTGTATGTCTAATTTTTAAGAATGTCGATGCATCATAATATGTCACACAATTCTTATATATTTATAAATTTAATACTTAAAAATAGATATTTACTTATCTAATTTTTTTTATGTTATAAAAAATATATTTCATTAAAAAAAAAGAATAATAATAATATTTTTGATGTTATATTGATAATTAAAATATTATATACATAAATACATAACAAATTATATGATAGGATACGTATGCAACTTTTTTTTAAAATATAAGGATATTTATGGTGAGTCCTGCAAGTCGTCTATCGGTGGGTCCCCCACGAGTGCAATCCGTATTAATCCCGTGACTTTCGAGCTGTGACATTTATGAGGACGCACGCACCGTATTGATGGTGGGTCACAGGCAAATTCCCCAACCGACAGCGTGTGTCTTCCGCTACTTATTGGAGCTAACCCACGTGACTCACTGGCTATTATTTAATTTAGCATTTACAAATTTACTGAGGGAAGTGGCTTTAATTTTCTCTATAAAAACGAAATTTCTTAAAAAATAAAAAAAACCTTATAAAAATGTATTAAAATAAGAAAATAAAATAAAATATATTAATATTTAATAAAAATTAAATATAAAATTATGCAACATGATCTTTTCTTGGGTTTTATTAAGAAAATCTAATGCCGTTTAAAAACTTTTGTTGTGTTGGATAGGGTGGGCGGCCTAAACGGTCAGAAACTAATTTTTCTTTTTAAGATTTAAGTCCAAAGGTTGAGAAAAACGCTGAAAGAAAAAATGGTCTCAAATCATAGTCTCAACTTTAAGTTTGTTGACAATTAACATTGAATGACCTTAAAGCTAAGGGGCTGTTCATAATAACTTTTATTTTTTATTTTAAAGTAAATCATATTTCATGATTATTATTATTATTAAAATGTTAAAACTATTTTAAGTATTTTTAAAATAAATATTATTTATTTTGAAAATAATAAAAAACAAAATAAAAAAAAAGTACAAAATAAAATTGATCCGGCTCTAAAATATTTAGTTGTTTTGAGATTTGAAATGTTTGTGTGCTCATTTATGAGTTGATGAATTTTTTATGACATTAACTCTTGAATCTAAAAGATTATATTTTTATTTTTAAATTTTTAAATAAACAAAACAGGTTTAGAAATTCTAAAACATATTTTAGAAATGGACCTATGTTTTTTAACAAAATCGAAAAAAACCATATCTACTTTCTGCATGCTTTCATAATTATTAAAAATATCCATTAAGAATAAGATAAAAAAGAAATTAAACTTAGATGATTTAGGCAGTTCATGCTAAGTTAAAAGAGACATTGACACCAATTCCAAATAACTGAAACATAACTAAATATTAAATAATAAAAAAGCAAAACAAGTTAAACGAATAGAAGTGATTTTTTAAAAAAAAAAAAAATTTTCAAGTTTCTTTTTTAATTAAACTAAACAAATTAAAGGAAAGAAAAATCATAAAATTGACTCAAAAAAAAAAAAATTAAGGACCTCAAGGCTTTCGATTCTCAGAGATTATCTATCCATCTATATATATAATTTCAGAGGTAACTCATGTTGTTAATTTGAACTGTATGGGTGAAGAACTAACTGCAACTTACAGAGTATATCACCCAGATGGAAGGACTTCCCGGTGGCCCAAGCAGTGTAGTTTGGGCTGTTCAATATCGTCCATCCGATCGAGCCACCGACGGTGTAAACCTTCGCCGACGATAAATTCAGCCCGGCGAAGACCGCCGCCACAGCCAGCAACAACCCTGCTTTGCCAAAAGAAGCCATCAATGCTTCTCTCAACAGTGTGAGAAAAGAGGAAAGGAAGTTTTGTGAAGGAAAACCCTATTCTTATGAGCCCTCGTTTAAACAATTTATGTAGGGCTACCAGCCGAGAAATTATTATGTCGGGAGTGCGGATATAGCTTTTTAGTTTCGAACTTTATAATTTTGTATAATATGATGAGTATAATATATATATATATATATATATATATATATATATATATATATATATATATATATATATATAATTTAAAAAATTTACGAATACATACGATGAAATTCTTATACATTTATATATTTCATATCCAAATTTGAATATTTATAAAACTAATACTTTTTTTATATAAAATAAATAAATTTCACCTAAAAAAATAATCAGGATGATATTTTTGATGTAATAATAAAGATTTAAATGCTATTTAAATAAAAATTAAAATTTAAATGTGAAATATATAAATACATAAGAATTGAGTGATATATATATAAATCTCTCTATTATTTATTATATCATATGATACGATATTATTATAATTCAGATATAAAATTTTATATGTTTATTGAAGTATTATTTGGTTCTTGAAAATCTAAGATTTAAATTTTGAAATACATGAATTTATTAATTTATCATAAAAATAATTTAAATATTTTCAAAAAAAAAATTTCTCCTTACATAGAGCACCTTCCAATAGTACCTCTACTTTATGAAAAATATAGATCAAACAAAGAGGGTAAACTAGTCAGGTCAACTTCTAGAAGCTCAAGTCATTTTTAGACGCTCAGGTCGCCCATAATAAATGAACTTGTAAGATTAATAAATAAATAATAATAATTTATAATAAAATGATAAAAATAGTTATAAATTAATTTAAAAATATTTTAAAAAGTAATTGCTTTTTAAAAAACTGTGGTATTATTTTACATATTTTTGATAATTTTATATTTTAAATTCTAAATTTAAGAAGAAAAAAAGTTATCTTAAAAAACTTAACTAAAGATTTAGAGCTATTAAATTTACCTTAAAATAAAAGTAAATTTTTTTTACATCAAAGTAGTTTTAATAATACCAAATCCCATCTTAATAAAAAATAATAATAAAAATAGTCTCATTTTAAGCGATTTAATTGAATTTGATATTCCATCTGCCTGATACTGAATAACTTTCAACGATGCTGAAGTGTTTGAGATCAATTTTATTTTATATTTTTTTATTTTTTTATTATTTTTAAATTATATTTATTTAATATATATATTTTTTAAAATAGTGTTATTTATTTTTAAAAATATTCAAAATATTTTTTAAAATAATAATTATCATCAAATATATTTTATTTTAAAATAAAACATAAATAAAATAAAAATCTCCAACAGCTTTAATAATTAGATTGGGCCGGGCAATCTGGCCGATAAAAAGGAAAGATTCCGGAGAAGTCTACGGGTGGGATGTAATTAATTTTTTCAGTTGGATGGCAGAGATACCCTGAGTCAAACAATAGTTTATTTTATGCATTTAATAATTTAATTTTGGAGAAGGTTTGGTAGTTTCTCGCATAAATCTAGCAAAAATTGTTGGCTTGGTCGCTGACAAGAAACCTTTGTTTACGGAAGAGAGGGATGTTGGTTGTGTCTAATTAAAAGAGCGATGGCCAACTCATGATGACAGTTGCGTTACAATTATTACTGTATAACTGTGTTTGATATAATATTATTTAGATCATCATTAAACCCTAAACTAACATTTGGTATGCCATGCAAGATTTGTAGAGATCAATATGATGGCATTAACATAATCATTATTTGGTTCTAATTTTATAATAATAAATAATAATTAGAATGACAAAAGGAGATTTGAGTGAGTGTTACCTAATTTGATTAATAATGATCTAAATTCGAATCTCGTGTTTATTAAATTTATGATTAATATTCATCATTAAAAATAGGGATATATTCATTCATGTGAGCTTTCAATTAAATCTTGGGGCATTTAGATGCATAACATACAATTTTTATATATTTACACATATAACACTTAAATTTTTAATATTACTTTAAAAATAAAATACACTTTTTCAAATATAAATAATATGCTATATTTATAAATGTTAAACTAAGCGTTAAATATGTAATGCATAAAAATTATTCTCAAAATGTTAAACTAAGCGTAAAACTAGAAGAATTATTCTCAAAAAAATTTTTAACCTCGCATATATATATATATATATATAAAATTTTATTTGATAATAAATAATTATAAGAATCATTTATATAATTTCATCTTCCATATCCTCAAACTTCAGAGATGATTATCCATGCAATTTAAAGTAAATTTTTTCATTGATTTCTATATATTTATGTATATATATAGATCTCTTTATACACTAATGATCAAAATATTATGTCCATCATTTAAGATATTGAACTAAATATTAATATTTATCCTTATTCATGTGAACAAATTTTTAATCTTACATTATTCATAGGATAAATCCAATAGTTACCGTTCAAATATAAGGATTTTTAAAATTCAATATATTCAAGGATGACTGACTCCAATTTATATATAAACAAATTTAGAATTAAATAAAAAATTATTTAAACTATATTTTTCTGCTAATTAATCAAATACTTATAAAATATAGCATAAAAATATATGCAGATCTTTATAAACATACATATTTATAAAATTTTCATCAAAATAAATTAAATTAACAAATTCATATATTTATATAATTTAAGATAAAATATTAAGAATTTAAGCCAATAGGAAAACTTGTTAGTCATCTCTTGTTCAAGGGAAATCATGTACCATTCTTTGAAGCTATCCAAAGGTCAAACCAATTCAATTAGGATGGTGACTGCAAAATCAAAGTAATTTTTGTCCCTATCCTAAGTAGCTCGGAAGCTAGAAAGGATCTTTTCCAATATATAAGCACATGATTTTGATGTCTGCTCAATGCTTGTACGAGAAGAAAAGCTGAAAAGCAATACTCAAATCAATTGCTTCAGTGAAACCCTCTTAAAAACTAAATTATCCTAATAACAACAAACTTGCCATAGCCATGGTATCTACCTTTAAATGTCCAAAGCTTATTTCAAATCCCATAAATCAAAGCCATCACCAACACCCCTCTTTAGCAGATCGTATAAAAACTTCCAAAGTGGTATATTTAAAGTCCCAAGGAAACTAATGATGTAATAAATTTAACTCAATGAATTTGAGTGGAGTTCATTCCTTGCACAACCATCAACGCTCAAATCCTCATCAAGTTTGCCTCATCTCAAGGATCCTCCTAGCTAGAGAAATATGAAAAGTTAAGAGTCATACAAACTTATGGCACTTCCAAAGTGGACAATAATTGCAAGGTAACCATCCTTTGAAGCCCTAAATGCCTTACTATTGCCCTTCTTAAAGCTTAATTTCAATGCTATTAACAATCAGGCTTAGTATATAGTGCTTCTCATGGGGTAACACTTTGCCATTGCAGCGATGAAGCTATACGCCGTTTTTGGAATCTCAAATTATAGTGAACCAAGAACTAAGGAATTAAAGATACAACTCTCATCTAATACAAAAAGAAATCTGAAAACATTATTCCAAAGCTCAACAGCTTCACTATCTAAAATATCCCAAGAGAAGCTAATCAATTAAAGGTTGTGCTCTCCAAGTTCAAACATCCTCACATCATCTTGGCCAAAAATATCAATAAGCCAACCATTGAAAAATAGTAAAATATGTGAAGTTTAGAAAATTGATGGTTTCCACATACAGTATTGTTAAATATTTCTAAAACAGAACTCGATCAGAGAATAAAAATGAAGAAAGGACACTCAAATACAAGATGATTTAGTACTTTCTTTCGTAAGGAGATTTATTAAAAAATTTTACTCAAGAATTAGCTTGAGATATCTCCCATCACAAGAAGCCAATGAACTATTAGAACAAATTTATTTAATAAAATTTAGTAGCCATTCATACAATGACAACAAGAACAAGCCTTTATCCCGCTATGTGGGGTTGGCGATATGAATCCTTCTTCTCCATTGTGGCCTATTAAGTGTCAAATTTTCATTTAATTCTAATAAACTAAGGTTATTTTTTATACATCCTATCGAAGATTTTTTAGGTCTACCTCTATCTTTTCTAAAATAAAGTGAATCTAATACATCTACTCTCCTAACTAGGTCATCGGACGACCAACATTTTATGTGACCAAACCATCTATGGCTTTCTCTAATCTAATCTTATCGTTTTACCTAACTTTTCAAATATATTCATTTAGCATTTTATCTCTTAGAGTAAAGCCACTCATCCACTGAGCATCCTCATCTCTACAAAGACTTAACTTAATTTTATGCTTCTCTTTTCTTAATATTTTGCATCATAAATTATTGCATGTCTTACCACCATCTTATAAAATTTTCTCTTAAGTCCAAGCGGTACTTTTCTATCACAAAACAGGCAGATGCATTCCTCCACTTCAACCATCCAACTTGAATTCTACTAATAACATCCCCATCTATTTCACCATCATTTTGAACAATAGACCTAAGAAGGTACTTAGCCAAAGATATTATTCACTCAACCTTCAAGATTATGCAAAAGAGTATGCTAACTAATATAAGAAGGCCAACTCTACAATATTGTTTTCTAACAACCCAATTAACAAATCCAACCTATCATATCCCCATGGCCATTTTCCTTCCAAGAATTCATTACTCCTCTTCCTATGACATTTCTACAATGATGTTTTGTGCCTACTTTACACAATGGGTTGAGATTGTAGCCATAACACATTTAACACCAAAAGCTATCAGAAAAACCTCAAATCTAAGAACTTCATTAGATTTAAATTAGTTATCATTAGTGACAACGAGTAGAAATTCACTAAAAAAATTAGGTAATTTGTGTGTTAACTGTTAAGTTAATCTCAAGATCTCTTTTATCCATCTTCCTTAAATAATGTTAAACCAAAGCCGCAAATGAGTAAATCTTTATCCTCATAGAAAAGAAGATTGTTGAAAATCCCAATAACTGGGTTGAAGAACTTCAATCCATAATCTAGGTATGTTCAAAGAGGAAACTCATTTCTCCCACCTTTGAATGTGAAGTTGTAGTCCCTAGCAAGATTTACTGACCTACAATGAAAATTAAAGGAACTCAATTCATCCTTGCCAAGAAATTACCTAAGTGAATACAAAGCAACTAAGGCATGTACAAAAATCAACTAGATTTATTCAAAGAGTGCAAAATCAAGCACTCTATATAATCCAAAAATAGATGACCCAAGTTGCCAAGTTATAGCAACAAAAGAATAGGTTCAACTAGTTTGATATTGATAATCTCATGCTAAAAAAGTTATAAGTCACATAAAAGTTTTTGAATACATAAAAATTATTGCCTAAATGAGAAGGATCTTACATCATCAAAGAGAAAATCAATCAAGGTACCTTATAAATTGCAAACCATACAAGAGTATATACTAGTAACAACTTAGAACCACAATGTTTTAGAATTTTATTATCCCTAAAACATTAAAAACTAATCAATAAACAAATTAAATCCACTAATTGCCAAAAGGTATGCATAGGAGCCATAGCTTCTTGATGCTGGAGAACCAAAAGTCTCACGTTGACAAGATTAATCACTCTCTACTTTCCTCCCTCTTCTCAGGATAAGCAATGTTTTTCTTAAATATTTTCATTCTCACTTTTAAAAGATGTAGTTGCTTTCACTTTGAGGAAAGTACCTCATTTTTCTCACCACCAAGTATTTCTTACAACCAAAAGTTTATTTCTTTCAGAGAAGTCCACTCGCAATGACCTCCAGGATTAAACATCTTCAATACGAATTGATGGAATGTCAACTTTCCCTTCGTAAGCACATATTTGTCTCTCAAATTTAATATCATGGCAATCATCTGTTGTTAGGTAATTTACTAGGAAGCATTAATTTAACTTCACAAGATAAACTACTCATTACAAATTACATCTTCTATAAGTGAAAGAAATAAAAACAATCCATTCTCTTTCATAATCTCTCTTGGGACTTCTCATATAATCTCTCAGAATTTTTCTCAAATTTCTTCCAAACAAAACATTGATTCCTCGTAGACTTCTCTTCCCTTTATTCACCACTAAACTCTTTGCACCAAATGTCTCAAAACCCTCGCTTCTTTGTTGATGAGAAGGTTCACAAAATGGCTCAGTGAACTGTTATTCTTACCTAAAGTCAAACCCTTCATGACCTAGAGTTGACAACAAAAGCCTAGTGTTTAAACTCTGTAGCAGAAAATAGAGGTAGTACCACATCGAGATCTAGATGAAGATACATAATTTAGGGTGAAAAGAAAGAAGTTGAATGCTATTGATAGTGACCAATCATAACCCAACATGATCTATCGGAACCCACAATGCCAAATCAATGCAGCACCATGGATAGAGATCTCTCTAATTTGATGTTGTTATTCTATGATTTGTGTTCCACAAAACATTATTTCTCTTAGATATGGCTCCTTTGTATGCTACGTGTTACCTAACTCTTATCATCTCTTGAATTCCCCATCAAGAACTCTATGCAACTATACAAATACCTAAAAATTCCATACTAACCATCTATCTCCAGAATTAATGAGTTTTCTGTCCGGTTTTACGAATCTCATAGCTACAACTTAAGGAATCATGTAAAACAACGTGGCACTAGCATACGTTATATGACACCACATTAATAGAAATAATACAAGTAAAGATAGTATAATAAAATAAAGAAGACATACACAAATATGAGAGGAAATTTGACATTTCTTATCTTTTACATCCTATGAATGCGATCTAAATATCACCTTTAAGAGCAACATGCAATAGAGATCCACTTAAAGAGCATTGACAGCCTGATTGCTCCTTTCATTATCATCACCTTTAAAAAATTACCGCCAAGATCTCCAATCTCCAGGACATTGAACCTTCTGGTGTAATAACCGAAAGCCAGAAAAATAAAAAGGAAAAAAAAAACAAAGAGAAATACAACCGCCGCGACGGTTAACCGCAAATTGGAAAAAAGGGGAGTTCGGTCGCAAACAAATAGAACTCCCAAAACACGAGAGGGAGAGAGGGAGAAAGGGAGAAGGGAAGAGTCTACCCGTGCCCTAGCTGAGTGAGGCAGCCTTCCAAGGCCGATAATCGAAAGAGAAGGAGGAAGGAGGACACGATCGAAAGAGAGAAGGAAGGAGGAGAGCCTTCATGACCGAGAGAGAGAAAGTCAGTGTGACTTTGGACGCTTGTTGAATCTTAGGGCAAATCGAGAAAGCTTATGTTATAAGGTAAAAATTTTTAGCTATCATAAATAGAAAAGTTACTTTTGATTTAATTTCAAAAAATAGAAAATCCAATGTCGATTTTCAATAATAACTATTAAATTTATTAAGAATTGATACAAATGGGAGAAATTCAACGAAAATAGAAGAATTTTGAAAATTTATAACTATGATTTTATGATTTTAATTTTACATAGTCTATGTTTAATAATGTAGACTAATCATGATAATAAATAAAGTATTAAATTTAGGAACCTATAAATGAAATGCAAACATTTGAAACTTATGAATGAAATTACGTAGTAAAAAATAATGACATCAGTATTAATAGATCGAGCTAAATTTTACCTTTCCTTAAGATAATATAAATTAAACTTAATTATTTAAATTTTACATGCTACATGCAAAATATAATTTAAGTATTAACTTGATATTTAGCCTAATAAATATACATAATTTAATAAATAAATTAATTAAATATGATTATTATCATTATTATTATTAATTGTTAATTTAATTGATTTAAAAATGTAAATTTAATATCGATAAGGTAGTCAATTAAAAACAAACTATACATAAAGATCATGAGATAAAACGAATAAAATAAAATACATTACTTTCTAATATCGATCAAATCAATATTTCACTTTAATTTCAATTAAAGAAATAAAGAAAGCCGATTCAAGAAAAATCAGAATTAAAGAATTACGTTTTACATTTATAAGAAAAAACGTCTTTAATTTCGCAATTTAAATACACGCTTATAAAGATTATTTTTTTCAGACAAGTCATGATTATTTTCCTGCTTTCTTTCATAAATTACGACGTAGCTTTACTTATTTCTTCACGCTTGATAATAACCCGAACTCACTTCGTCATTTTATGAAGTTAAGATTTAATTATTAGCATGAATTAATACGATAATAGTATAATCAGGCATGAATGTGTATGTTGAAAGTGGAGTTCACCCCATATTTACTACGTGACGAATGCACCCATGATAAATGATGAAAGTAAAGATTGGCAAATGTTAATGCTACTTGTCACATGAGTATTGAGGTTTAAATGAATTCCAAAGACGGATGATAAATGTAAAAGTAAAAGTACGAAATGTTTATATATACCTACCCCAATGTTTGATTGTTTGAGCAAATTTTTTATTACGTGATAACAAAAAACTATCATGATACTTCTACCTTCTTTGTTACTATTATAGACAAAGATAATCACCATTTGAATTTTATTCAATTTAATTGTTTAATTTTTTCGAGAACCATCCTAACTAAATGTGATAGAAGAGATTATATTTATCGCCATAGACTTGGAGATAATAATAATGCGCTTATATTGAATTATGTTTAATTATATGTCATAACTTTAAGATATATATACGTGAACAAATTGTTAAATCATTTATATGGCTCTTTGTATGATTGAATATTTTATTTAAGACTGGAAGTGTTATGTAAGTTTTATCTGTTTGCTCCTTATATTCCAAAGCTGCCGTCACATCTGGTCTCATCATTAAAGGGGAAGGCCACTTGTGCAGGTACAAGAAGTCCTTCTAAATAACAAGAAGTTTAACGTAGCCGTCACCCCACAAACAAAAAGAATAAACCAATTTCCAGCTAAACAACTCCTATACATCCATTCAAAAAGAAATGGCAAAGATTGGCCTCCTAATTTCGGATCCTGATACATTTCTAATATAAATTTGGCCTATTTTTTCTCTTATCCAATTTCCAGAGCGGAATACACAAATAAAAGCATTCTTCCCATACACAGTAGCGAGGGCAAATAGTATAGAAGTTAGTTGAATTGAATTTTTCATACAATGTTACAACAATATAATATAAGTCTACCATATGCAGACCTCCTGTCGAGTAATGACTTACTATAAGCTAGACATTGGAGATTCCAAACTTCCAGCTAGCTAATGGTAATGTGCTTATGATCCAAAGATAACTTCAATTTGGATAATGCCATTTTAATAGATTCAATTTTATCAAATGTCTCACATTGTGAGATTGAATTGGCCAAAATAGCATTTCTCCTCAAATCTAAAGACTTTGTGCAAGGGAACTTGATAGGTACCTAGGGTTTGTTCTGGCTCTTCGAGCTGATGGAAAGAGGGAAGAAGACGGGAGACGAAAAGGAAAGAAGAAGATAAAGGTTTGTGGAAAACACGCCTTTCTTGTTCTTATTGTTCCTTTATATAGTATTCTTCTATACCTTCTTGATTTTCTTGAATTATTCTAACTAAATCGTTACTCATAGCAGATTAGTTGTACCCAACCGTAAAATATTACATAAGATAAATTTCTAATCTACTTCTTTTATGGCGTGTGAGCTTTTGAAAATCCTTCAACCAGCTTGGTCTTTTCCTCTCTCCTTTTCTATTAATTTGGGGTATGTTGTTTGGATACATATCATTACCCCCTTCCTTAAAAACGGCCTTGCCCTCAAGATTGAAGTCAAGATATGCCTTCTGAAATTCATTAAGAGGAACCCAAGATGTATCCTTTATTAATAAGTCATTCCACTATACTAATATCTCCTTGCAGAATAATTCGTTTATCCAAAATGTCAATTGGTTTGACTAAGGGTTCGCCTTCGATAAATTGTGCTGGAAGTATTACTGGATGTAAGCTAGAGCCTTCTCAAATTTGTTTGAGATGGGATACATGAAAAATAGTGTGGATTTTATTGTTTCTGGAAGCTCTAGTTTATAAGTCATTGTACTCATTTTTTGTGTTATTTTGAAAGACCCATAGTATTGTCTTTGCAATTTTGTGAATGGTTGAGTCGTAACCAAAGGCTGGTAATATGATTGCAATTTAATGAGCATTAAATTATTAACTTGAAACTATAACTCTCTTCTTTTTTTGTCAGCAATTTGTTTTATTTTGTTTTGTGCCTCTTGTAAATTTATTTTGAGTTGTTGCAGTACTTGATCTCTTTGTTGTAAAACTGTTTCACTTTTGAATTGGTAGTAGAATTGGGATTGTAAGGAATGATTGGAGGTGGGAGTCTCCCATAGACAATTTGAAAAGGAGTCATTTTTATAGATGTGTTAATAGCTGTGTTGTTAGAAAATTCTGCCTATGGTAAGAATTGCTAACAGCTTCTTGGTGATTCTCGTACAAAGCTGCGAAGATACTGCTCTAATACTCTATTTATCACCTCTGTTTGACCATCTGTCTATGAATAATAGGAGCTACTATGATTCAATGTAGTTCCACTTAAACAAAACAATTCTTGACAGAAAGAGCTCATAAAAATGGGATCTTGATCTAATACAATACTTTGTGGAATGCCATGAAGTTTGCAAATATCTGATACAAAAATAGTTGCAATTGTGGTTGCAAAAAAGTGAGTGTTGAAAAAAATGAGCATATTTAGATAATCTCACAACCACTATCAAAATGGCTCTTTTATTTTGTAACGATAAACCAATGATAAAATCCATTGAGAGTTCTTCTCATATGGTTGGTATTGAAAGGATGTAGTAAGTTGGTCTTTCGATCATTGTTGACATATGTGACATGTTGTAACAAATTGTTGAATATCTTGTTTTATTTTAACCTAGTAGAACTGTTGTGCTACCCTTGCTGATGTTTGCTTTATGCTACAATGGCCCCCAGTGGAGAAGAATGTAGCTCATTCATTATTTTTATGCATGAATCTGAATCTGCGACTATTACAATGCATTTTTTGTAATATACTAACCCATTATGTAATTTATAGATGCGAAAATGCTCGGGCTTTTCTGTAATTTGGTGTATCAATTGTTGCAGTTCTAGTTTGACCTGTGTTTCATCTTTGAGTTAATCCATCAATGATGTAAATTGTTGTGTATAAGCATAGAAACTGAGGCTATGTTGGGTCTTGGAGTTTTCTGTTGTGCTATCCTCCGTGTCGTGGCTTTCTACTTTATGACATAATGCATCAGCTGCCTTATTCGCTATTCCTGGTTTGCATTCAATTGTATAATCGAAGCCTAGAAGTTTAACTAGAAATCTTTGATGTTATAGTGTTTGAATCACTATTAATTCGATATACTCTTTGTCCTCTAATGATAAATTTATTCTAGTAGGTATCGCATCGTCCACCGCTTCGGACTGCATAAAGTTCACATGCATATGTTGATGATTTTTGTAATACTGGTGAAAATTTTTTACTGAAATAAGCAATTGGATGGTTGTTTTGTAACAAAACTTCCCCAATTTCTATTCCTAAAGCATCCGTTTTTAAAATGAATGGTAAGGAAAAATCAAAAAATGCTAAAACTGGTAAGGATACCATAGCTGACTTTAGTTGCAGGAAGGCTTGTTGAGCTTCCTTTGACCATTAGAATTGTTGTTTACCTAGTAGGATGTTAATGGTACTGCAATCTCTGCATAATGTCGTACGAACATTCTGTAATACCCCGTTAATCCCAAGAATCCTCTTAGCTGTTTTAAGAAAATGGGAATTTTCCATAATTGTACTGTCTCAATCTTTTTTTTTTTTTTTGTCTACCGCAAGTCCTTGTGCAGAGATGATGTGTCCCAAGTATTCGATTCTTTTTTGCAAAAATTTGCATTTAGTTGGCTTGATGAATAAGACATGTGACTTTAATCTTTCTAGCACTGATTGCAAATGAGTTTGATGATGTTCTATTGATGGACTATATATTAATATGTCATTGAAAAATACTAACACAAATTTGCATAGAAAATGTCACAGAATATTGTTCATCATTGCTTGAAAGGTTGCTGGTGCATTTATCAATCCGAATGGCATGATTATAAATTCATAATATCCTTCAGGAGTTCTAAATGATGTTTTATGTATGTCATCTTCCGCCATTCGTATTTGGTGATACCCTGATTGTAAATCCAATTTGGAGAAGTAAACAGCTCCATATAGTTCATCCATTAACTCCTCTGATGTTGGTATTGAGAAACGGTCTAGAATAGTGATCGTGTTCAATGCCCTATAATTAATGCAAAAACGTCATGTCCCATCTTTTTTTCTTACTAAAAGAGCAGGTGAAGAGAAAGGGCTTGTGCTTTCTCTTACAATGCACGTCTCTAACATTTATTTGACCAACTTTTCATTTTTTTGTTTTTTGAAAATAAGGGTATTGATATGGCTTTACCTTAACCGGTTGGGATTTTGGAAAAAGATTGAAATGATGATCAATCTCTCTTTTGGGTGGTAACTCTGCTAATGGTTGGAATAATTCTTGATATCTTTGTAATACCTCTTGGATACTTGCAGCTAATTCTCCTGCCCAATCGGGTGAAGTGCTTGTCTGCGGAGGAACTTTCCTTACATGAAAACAAGAGACTATTTCCTCCTTGTCCCTTAGTTTGGTGAACTGATGTAAAGTAATATTCTTCGGGTTTTATATTGTGTCTCCTTGTAATTGTATTAATGTTTCGTTCCATCTAAATTTCAGTGTCAATTTCTTATAGTCTATTGTGCATTCACCAAGTTGTTTTATCCATTAGACTCCTAATACCACATCTGCTCCTTGCATCGGCAAGAGATAACAATATGTTACAAATATGTAGTTTTGTCGTTTAATTGGTATTTGAGAACAAAATCCTAAGCACTGAAGTGTTTCCCCATTTTCTACTAAAACTTTGAAAAAGTTTGAGGGTGTTACTGTATATTCCAAGAATTTAGCCATCCTGGATTGTATAAAATTATGAGTTGACCAACTGTCAATCAAGACTTGCACCTTAATGTTTCAGATAAGGCCTTGTAGGCAAAATGTTCTCGGATTTGATTATGCCATGGATGCATTAAAACTAATTTATGGGATGTCATAATTGACTAATGTATTTTCAGTTTGAGTTTCAGGTTGCAGGTATTATTCTTGTTCATCATTGACCGCCATAAGGACAAATAATTTTGATTTGCAAGTGTGGCCCCGATGGTATTTTTCATCACAATTGAAACATAGCCCTTTCTTTTTTTGTTCTTCTAATTGAGCTGTTGTAAGTCTCTGACTTGGTAATGTGATTTTATTGTTTCCTTGGTTATTCTGCAGTGGAATGTTTGGCGTTGGTAGCAATGGTTGGTTTTGTTGGGATATAATTGTCTGAGTGTTTCTATAACTTGTCCCAAAGTGATTGTTATCAGATAAACGATCTTTCATTAATTTGGCTAGTTGAAAAGCTTGTTGTAAGGATTATAAGGCCAGACTTTTTTTTTTAATGTCCTTACACATCGACTCAAGCAACTTTGAAGAAAAGGGTGGAATGCCAAAAAATTTGATTTGTCAAATCCTCAAATTCATTGTAAAATTCTTGATGATGTTTGCTACATTTTGCCGTTCTCCACGAAGGTGTCATGCAGAATGGTCCAAATCTTTGAATAACATGTTCTTTAAAGTTTTGCCAAGAACATAATTATTTGTTAAAGTGCATCTATTGAAACCAACTCAAGGCTAGTCCATCCATATAAAACGAGGCTATGATAAATTTTTATTCCTCTGAAAGATTGTAATTTTGAAAAAAAAATGTTCTGTTTTGAATAACCACCCTCTTGGGTTTTCTCCATTAAAACAAGACATATCTATTTTTACTGGTCTTGAACCAATAGCTGATAATCGGGGATATGATATGGGTTCAGGAGAAGAAGAGTGATATACCTGAGATTCTTTACTACCTTGTTGTTGTTCTTGAATTAAAATTTCAAGCTTGTCTTCAGTGGATGACAATCGGTGAGAAACTTCATTGAGAACCATTATAATTGATGTCATTTGTTCATCATGTTTGGCTAATCAGCAAACACATTCCTCTAATATTTTTGTAGTGTGTCTTGTGCCTTTTGCCATGTAGGTTCTTGAAAGAAGTTCTGGGTAAATCAACAAGAGCACCAATGATAGGTACCTAGGGTTTGTTCTGGCTCTTCGAGCGTCCGGACTCCAGCAAAGATGGAAAGAGGGAAGAAGACGGGAGACGAAAAGGAAAGAAGAAGATAAAGCTTTGTTTCAGAGAAGACAATTACTGTCTTTCTTGTTCTTATTGTTCCTTTATATAGTATTCTTCTATACCTTCTTGATTTTCTTGAATTATTCTAACTGAATCTGTTACTCAAAACAGATTAGTTGTACTCCAACTGGCAGAAAATATTACACGAAAGATAGATTTCTAATATACTTCTTTTCATGGCTGAAGTGTTCATGAGCTTTATTGGAAATCCTTCAACCAGTTTGGTCTTTTCCTCTCTCTTTTTCTACTACTTTGGGGTATGTTGTCTGAATACATATCATTTCAATAAAAAATATTGAGAAAGAGACTTGTTTGTTAGTCTACAATGTCAAAGTTGAAACATGTCTTCATGCACATTTCAGGAAAAGAATAGCTTTCAGTCTTTCAGGAAAAGTATTCATGCAAACAACAAATAGCTTTCAGTCTTTCTAACCATTACTGGTAAGTATTTGTATGATTGTGCGTATTGGCCTGACCTCGTTATCTTTCAGTTCTTATAAAACATTTTTTTCTTGTAAATTAAATGAAAGAAATAATTGCCTGATGAGGATCTTTACAGATGTGGAAGTGGGAGGGGCCGAGTATTTCTCCAGAGCCATTCTCGAGCAGCTCCTTCCACTAGAGGTGAGACCTGGTGAATAACAAGTAATATGGTTAATGAATTCAATAGCTGCTCTTGTTTTACATTAAGAATCAGAAACAATAAGAGTAAGCCATGATAAAAAAAATTATATATGGTTATCAGTTGAAATTGGTCTAACAGGTAAACCTAAAAAAATTGAGCTGTGTTCAGGCTTTGAGCATGATTGAAAGCAATCTTTACCAGAATTATCCCAATAATTAGTAGAAAGATATGAGGCCGACCTAATACAAGAGAACAGAAGGATATATATGTGCTTCCCTTAAATGTTTACTATCATTAAATTTCAAATTGGCTAGAGATGTGCGATATATCAAAACCAATAACCCTCAATTTCTCTAGCAATCAGATGCTTATGTTCGGTACAAGAGAATTAACCTAAGTCTCTCTCTCCAAAACCAACAAAAACTGGCGTCCCATGAAGAACCATCATCCATAATAACAGTGCAGATGAGTAGAAATATGTTGCTTTTGACAAGGTTTCTATAATGGATGCAGCTAATCAGGCTCCTCAACAAGATATAGAAAACATCCATGGCATTCACGGTATACACAAAATTTGTGGGGAGTAAACTACAGGCTTGTAGAAAGCATATAGATGCATTACATCACTATTAGATTTTGAATCAATGAAAATAATGTTATAGATGCAATTCATCTATAGAGCATGTAGTCCAAACCTCAAGGACTGCTTTTATCCTCATAATATATTACAAAGTGAGCACTCGAATATAGTCACTCACGTTGAAAAAAATGTAAATGGTTACAGTCAAACATTTGTTGTTCCTAGAAAAAAGAAAAGTGGGTTACACGTTCTCCTCATAGAAGTTTGACTTGTGACTTCTGGATGGTGAATTGACATGTTATTTTACGTGTGGGCTCACTTGTTCAATTCAATATTAATAAATGAAAAGAGAGTAACAGTCCCTAACCCCACCACCTCCCAAATTTGACAATTAGCTAGTGGATCATTAATTGCACATCTCATTTATGTGAACTAGAGCAGAAGAAACATAAATCCAGTATTGAATATTGATTGAAAAGAAAGATCGTATTGTCAATCTCTCACTCTCAAATGGAGACTTTGGGCTTAATAGTAGACAAGATGAATCACGTTGATTTTCTTGTTATTAATCGTACAAAATACTACATTGAATTACTTTACGAGGAATATATGTTCTAAATGATGTTCATATTACAAAATTTTAAAAACCTGGAGTGGCAGAGGTACCAAAGAAAGCATATCTTTCATTTTTATAAAAATCCAATGTTGGGCTCAATTTTTTTGCCTGAAACAGATATGGTACTACAATGTACCTCATACGAAGCTTGTAGAGATGAAGGGCCATCAAAATTGGGTAAAATTTTCAGGAGAGTATCTGACTTTTCCAGGAGGTGGAACACAGTTCAACAAATTTGACGCTTCTTACTATGTTGCTATGATTCAGAAGGTTTAAGCTCCACTCTGAATTTCATCTTCTAATCTGAAACGAAATAAAAGGAGATTCACCGATGAACATCATATAATTAAAATATCCATGTTCTAAAACAAAAACCAATTTAAAGGAATGAATTGAGCTTAAATTTTATTAAAAGAAGCCATCTTCAATAAAATGAATAAAATCATTATAATGAAATGTTCAACGTGATTGGCCCAATTTAAAATGACATCACAGCTACCAAGGAGACACTAAAAGGGCATATTGGCATCCAAAAATTAAAATATGCAAAAAAATAAAATTAAGCATTTGACAAAATCTGAAATAATAACTACATCATGATAGAAGAATGTAAGAAGAAAATGAAGTGATATGGCAAAGATTTTGGGAGTTTGTTCAACTCGTCAAGTCACCATAGAATATCCGCTGAATTGGTGCTGCTCATGTGTAGTCTAGCGATATTGTTCACAGGTACAATAAACCAATCGATTATGAGAAGATTAAAACTTGTATACGTGTGTTTTATTTTGTATTTTTTTTTTTTTTTTTTTTTTTTGTACATGTAGTGTCAGTATGATGCACAGTTGTGCTGTATGAGCAATAGTGTTCCCCACGACAGTAGCATAGGACCAAATGAAGAATTGCTTTGAAGTCGGTTTGGTCTTGGTTTAGCTTTTCCTCTCAATTGTAAAATAGAGTGAACATCATATTGGATCAAAAATTATTGTTTTTGTGACAGATCTTTATTCAACACAGTGCGCTCAATCTTCAAGAACTAGATGAGTGAATGACGGTTTCTTATGAAGTTTCTATCATCAAAGAAGAAGATTGATGATTGTCAAGCTTTCCTGATCTTAGCATAACATCCTATTGGCAATGAAAAGTTCAGAGAGAATCTCTCTTAAACAGGGGTGGTATAACGTTGAAAAAAAACACTGCAAGCAATGCCTTTCTAAGCCAAAAGAAATCAATCTGGTGTGCATAATTACAGAAAGCGTGCATATATTAAATAACCTAAGTCATAAAATACAATTTAGGGGCTTTCATCAAAAATAGATAAGATATCACTCATTGAAAAGTAATGAACTGACCTTCTCCCAAACTTCTGAATGATATTCATTATACCATTTGGTCTCCACAAAGATAACAATGAGCAATCAACTAGCTTACTCTGATTAAAAAAACAAAAATGGTTACCAATGTTACTAAATGAAATACAGTCAAGTAATTTGGTAAACAAAATGTTCACAGAATATTGAATAAACAAAGATATTGGAAATAAGAAGTTGGAAATTGTATTATTTGATCCCCATAATTCATATTAAGAAAGATAATGCACTCAAAGGCACCTTAAGCTTTCATCTTCCCTTCTATCTTCCCCTAGGTGTTTCCTTCTACCATTAAACTTGCTTTATAATTGTCTAAATGGTTCTAGACGAAAAGAATTTGATGCTCTACTAGTAAATCTAAGGCTCCTTCATAGTCAGAATGTATCATAAATTCATTTATACAGATAGAATTTCATTAAAAAAAAAACAGAATCAACTATACCTTTCAAAATTCCGTCATGTTTGATGCCAAATAAAATAGTCAATGCAGAAATAGACCTTGACCATGCAGTGGATGGACATGCCAGTGAAAACAAATAAGAATTCTGTGATAGACATAATCAATTGCCACCAAGAAAAAAGGTACTCATATTTATGAGTTGGCATCATGAACAATTAATTTTTCTTCTACTGATTGCATGAATTTGGAATTATACACAAAATCTGCAACGATGATCAAAACAAAAGTTTCAAAATGCACTTGGTAATTCATGTGTCATACGATGTTATTTTTATGCGTATTAAAGTTATATTATTATCCTCTGGTATTTGTTTCCAAGACTATGGGCTTAAAAAGTAAAATCAAGTCATTAATGTTCTCAGCAAGGTTGAAAGTAGAAAACATAATTGATCATGGACTGATTGCACTTTACATGGGTAGTTCGAAGCCATGCATGGAAACATTCTGTTCTTCACAAGATTCAGAGCAAATTTTATGGCTTAAGAACAAAGAAAAAACTTAGGCTCTATTTGGGATCAGTTCTTTTTTACTTTGTTTTCTTTTCCAAAAAATAGTTAAAAACTAAAAAAATTGTATTTTTTTAATTTTATTCTTCATTTTAAAAGTAATTTGATTTGTTTTTAAGAAAACAAAAATTTGAGGTACTTCTAATATTTTAAAAGCAGCCTTTTATTTCATCAACCACTCGGGACTCATGCACCCACTTTTATTTCCACTGATGCCAACTCTCTCTCTCTCTCTCTCTCTCTCTCCACTGGGAGGTGATCGATGCAAGGTGGAGTGCACTGGAGCACAAATCTGGGCATACAACAACTTGGGATTGATAACAATGCACATGATAGGGTGGATGCAAGTAGAGGGTTGCAATGATTATAAGCATGTATTGACGTGGTATGTCGTGCAAGTGTGACATGGTTTTCATGTGGGTGGGAGACCAGGTTCTAATGGGTTGAACAGGAGACATCACAACTAGCATTGATGAGCTGTTGCAGCGATTGATTGCTTAATCATAATGGATGCACATGTTTCATGAAAAAGGTTGATCAAGCACTTTTGGTTACGACATACAATAATCGATGATAGTAAGATGCTTCAGCGATGGGTTCCAGCCCTGTTACTAAGTAATAGACTCATGGAAGGATGGTTTGAGGAATATTAAAGGAGAGGAAGAGAGATGTCATTCCTTGAGTTAGATCCCTTGGCGACTTCCTCACCCCTTCTTTGTCATATAGAAGCGAGTGAAAAAATGAGTTGCGGGAGATGAAAGAAAGTTAATGAGAAAGTAGTTCATTAAATAGATCATTGTGTTAGATATGTAAAAAATAGTATTAAATATTATGTATATAAATCCCCCCAACTAAAAATAACAATAAAATACAAGACAAAAGTTAACATCACCTTAGTTTTTATGTGATTTTTCTTAAGTCATTAAATCTTCGGCATGATTTTATATATAATTAATGGATGCTCAAGACCAGGAAAATTAAAAAACTCCACTTCCAAGTGATTTCTATGTGAAATTTGTGTTCTTATTGTGCGTCTATGCTTTGTGTTTATTGAGTGATGAGGAAACTCATTTGATGCACGAGCTTGCGATTTCAACGCAAGTATAAAAAGCAAAATTTGCAATATCAAAACATTTTGAGATTCTCTACAAGTAATCTAATATTCACATGTACCCTGTTGACTAATTAGACAAAGGAACCATTCATATCATCATACATGATATTTATAATAAGATAAAAAAGTTTTTGAGCTAGTGCACATAGACTGATTGTTTAACTGAATTAACTTGCAAAAATAATATTTCTCATATGCCAACCAAACTAAGTCAAATTAGACTACATCAAAACTAAAATAGACAAATTGGATGAATTTTCATTTTATTTTGATTTATTTTATTATTTTCAATTGTCTTCTTATAGATAATATCATCTTTGAATTTAATTTTAGATTTGAATTTAATTTGTTTGGCATTATATATGGACTCAATTTCTATATATAGAACCTCATGACTTGTAATTGATTACTATTTGATCACTCACGAAAAAACATCTTTGAAAATCTCCTAAACATATGTTAGAGTTTATTTTGATCTGGGTTCTACTTCCTATGAATGCAAGCATCCATAGTTAACTACCTCTCTTACCGTAGTAAGAGAGCACTCTCGATTAAGGTTGGAAATAGACATAAATACATAGTATAAATCAGTACTTAGTGGTGTGGTATGAATGATTGTCTAAAAGGAAAAAGTACCCAATCAAGATCCCATGGTTCCATCATCCTAGGATTGTCGTTACTCCAATCTACCAACATTATCATAATATTTAGAGAGTCTAATTAGTTTTAGATTTTAAGATGAAAGATTGTAAGAGAAAAAATAAACAAAATTATTGTTAGAATTAGATAGGGATATCTTAAGAACAAATAAAATATTTTAAGCAAGCTACAAGAGATTAGAATTTGGGATGTTTGAAATTAACATTATGTGGGAAAAAATAGATGAAATTAAAGTTCTTAAAGATGTCTTGGAGAATCAAGGAAAAGCTTGTTTTAATCGAATAGTTGGTGATGAAATTAAGTGTCGAAAAGATAAAAAATAAAGTGTTATAAAACTTGGTTTAGATGTAAAACTTGAGAATTGGAAAAGATATAAGAGATTCTGTAGAAAGCAGATATGATGAAAAAATTTAATTTTAGTGATTTATCTGATAGATTAGATCACAAAGAAAAGATGTATGTATAAGTTACGAAGAGATAGGAAAAATAGACATGGTTCAGTGAGTTGTATTAAGGATGTAAATAATAAAATGCTTTTTTTAGAAAAGGATATTGAAAATAGGTGGATGAGGTATTTTGATAAACTTTTGATGAAGGATCTGAAGATCGATTGATTTTAGCAACCTTAATACAACAAAATAGAGAATTTCATTTTATCGTCGTATTAGTAAATCGAAGTTAGTGAAGCTTTAAAGAAAATGAAATGTGGAAAGCAGAGGATAATATTCCAATAGAAGTGTGGAAATGTTTAGGAGATCAAGGAATTTCTTGGCTTACAAATTTTTTTAATGTCATTTTAAAGATTAAAAAGATGTCAAATGAGTGGAGAAAGAGTTTGTTGGTTCCTATATTTAAGCATAAAGGTGATGCACAAGAGTGTGCAAATTATAGAGGAATTAAGTTAATGTGTCATACATTAAAATTATGGAAAGAGTAATTGAGCATAGGTTACGATGTGATCTGAAGTTTCTCACAATTTGGTTTTGTGGGTAGATCTACTATGGATGTTATACATTTGTTAAGGGGTTTGATGGAGAAGCATAGAGAAAGTAAGGAGGATCTACATATGATATTTATTGATTTAGAAAGCTTATGATAAAGTTTCAAGAGATGTTCTTTGGAGGCGTTCTAGAACGAAAGGAGTTAATATTGGTTACATTCAAGTCATTAAGGTTATGTATACTAGAGGCTACTTGTGTCCAAACACAAGGAGGATTGACAAAATATTTCCTATTTCAGTTGGATTACATCAAGGATCTTTAAGCCCTTATCTTTTACTTTAGTTATGGATGTTCTTACTAGGCATTTACAAGAAGATGCACCTTGGTGTATGCTTTTTTTTTGATGACATTCTTCTTGTTGATAAGACTAGAGGGAGTCCAACGAAACTTGAATTATGGAGGTCAACTCAGAGTCTAAAGGTTTTCGTTTAAGTAGATCTAAAAGTGAATATATAGAGTGTAATTTTAGTTGTAGAAGTTCTAGTGATAGTGTTGTGACATTAGGTGAACAAGTCATTAGTTAAGCGTTTGAGATATTAGGCTTTTATTGTCCAAAATGATGGTGAAATAGATGGAGATGTTATTAGTAGAATTCAAGTTGGATGGTTGAAGTGGAGGAATGCATTTGGCATATTATGTGATAGAAATGTTCCACTTAAACTTAAGGGAAAATTTTATAAGATGGTGGTAAGACCTGCAATGACTTATGGTGCAGAATGTTGGCCAATAAAACAGAAGCATAAGACTAAGTTAAGTGTTACAGAATGAGGATGATTAGGTGGATGAGTGGCTTTAATCTTAGAATGCAAAATGAGTATATTCGAGAAAAAGTTGGAGTAGCTCCAGTGGCAGATAAGATTAGGGAGAGTTGCCTTAGATGGTTTGGCCACATAAAGCGTCAAGTCAGATGACATTAGGAGAGTAAATGCATTAGATTTGCCTTATGTTAAGAAAGGTAGAGGTAGACCTAAAAGACTTGGTTAAGATGTATAAAAAATGATCTTAGTATACTTGATTTAAATGAGAATTTGACATAATAGGACACATGGAGACGAGGATTCATGTAGAACCCTAGTGGGATTAAGGCTTGTTGTTGTTGTTGTTGTTGTTGTTGTTGTTCTGATTAGTAGACATGGGTTGCATCGTCTCAGAGATCCCGAATAGACTAGAGTTGTTGTGCGGGTATTATCATGAATGAAATCTGCTTTCAAATATACATTTGGGCTTATATCTTTTAGAAAGCTAAATTTGTGTGATTGCAATATGCTATATAGACAAATATAGGGCATTCATCTGTTGGAATGCCATAATTTTAGGAAGTTCACATGGCAAACAATTGACTAGGCTCACATCCATTGGAATACCAATTTAGATTAATATTTGCTATGCAAACATGGATTGAACTTACATCTATTAGAATGTCAATTTAGATTGGACTTGCATATCTTTGAAATGCCATAATTTTAAGAAAGTTCGCATAACGAACAAGATTGGACTTACAACCCTTTGAAAAGCTATAATTTTTACAAAAGTTCATATGGTGAACAAGTGACTATGCTTATATCCATTAGACAGCAAATTTGAATGATATGATGTTTGCATGACAAACATAAATTAGACTTACATCTACTAGAATGCTGTTAGATTGGACTTACATCTCTTTGAAATGTCATAATTAGATTGGACTTAAATCCCTTTAGAATACCATATTGGATTGGACTTACGTCTCTTTGGAATGTCAAATTGGATTGGACTTGCATCACTTTGGAATGTCAATTTTAAGAAAGTTCGCATGACGAACAAATGATTGGACTTTCATTCATTAGAATATCAAATAGGATTGATGTTTGCATTGCAAACATAGATTGGACTAGCATCCCCATGGAATGTTGACTAGGATTGATATTTCTATTGCAAACATAGGTTGGACTTACATCTATTAAAATGTCATTAGATTAGACTTACATCTCTTTGAAATGCCATAATTAGATTGGACTTAAATCCCTTTAGAATACCATATTGGATTGGACTTACATATCTTTGGAATGTCAAATTGGATTGAACTTGCATCTCTTTGGAATGCCAATTTTAGAGAAGTTCATATGACGAGCAAATGACCGGACTTACATTCATTAGAATACCAATTAGGATTGATGTTTGCATTGCAAACATAGATTGGACTAACATTCTTTTGGAATGCCGATTAGGATTGATGTTTCCATTACAAACATAGGTTGGACTTACATTCATTTGGAATGTTGATTAGGATTGGACTTACATCCCTTTGAAATGCCATTAGACTATTTCATATGTGGAGTTCACATTGCAAACAAGTGATCGGGCTTACATCCATTGGAATGCCAGTTTGGATGTTGTAATATTTGCAAACATAAATTCTTAAAACATTAAATAATGTCATTAGATTGGACTTATATCCCTTCGAAATGCCAATTGGGATTAAACTTATATCCCTTTGGAATGCCGGATTTGATTTACAACCATTTGGAATGTCGTTAGATGCGAAGTTCGCCTTGCAAACAATGGCTAGTTTTCCTACATCCATTGGAATGCCATTGTTGGGTTGGTTTAATGTCATTTCATGGTTGATATAAATTATAATTTCAAACTCATTTTATGTTTAGGATTTATCCTCATTTATATGTTTTTAAGATAAATCCTTGATTCCATGTTGAGATAAGCCTTCGATTCATTATTGAGATGAGTCTTTGACTCGATCTCATTTATGTATAAAATGAATTTATGATTCAATGTTTGAGATGCATCATTGATTTGATGTTTAAGATGAATCTTTGATTTCATTTTTAAGATACATATTTGATTTAATTTTGAGATAAATACTTGATTTAGATCTCCTTTGATTGATTGTAATGAGATTGATTGAAATATACCCAAATTGATCGAACATTTTTATTTTATATTTAAAATGAATCAATAGTTTAACTTCTCTTTGAGATGAATATTTAATTCTATCTTTTATAATTTTGATCAAAATTTTAAGTCTAATAATTTCGATGAGATTTCAATAGCATGATAACTTAGCATTGCATTCACAAAATTTACTATGACACAATCTTCTCTCTTACTCTGGAACAAAGATTTATGAAGGGAAGACTTTTATTTCACACCGGATCCAAGATTGACGGTGGAGATCTTCGTAAAATTTTTGGCCGGATCCAAGATCAACAGACACAGGTGTTTGAATTTTAAGCTTAAGATTTATTTAATTTCAAATCAATTATTTTTTATTTTGGTAGAATGAGAGTCTAGCAGTGTTGCATTTTGCAAAAATCTCATGCACTTATCCCTTGCTCCAGATCTAAGATCGACAAAGAGATAATTTCATCTTACATTCGAGCAAAAATCGAAGTTGGAGGCCTTCCATTTGACCTATGGGGATAAGAAATTAATTATAATAAATTTTGTTTCAAAATTTACCTAAGAACAATACTCGAAAGGTCTTTTTTTCCTAAAATTACTGCATATTCTTATTCAAAGCTTAGAAGGGAGGGGTAATATAAAGATTAGCCATTTATTTCAAGTGAAATAGCCAAGAAGAGGGCCGGCTTTAACACTTCATGCGAGAATGAGGCCCAATGCCCCTCTGGGAAACTTTCACATGGACAAGTTTGGTTGACTTTTCCAGAGGAGTGAGGAGTCAGTTCACATGAGAAGTCACTTGGCTGTTTTCTGAGGTGAGGATCTCTGAAGCACTTGTGATGGTGAGCAAGGGGGAGTTCGATCTTCTCTCTTTCCTTCTCTCTCTCTCTCTCTCTCCCTCTTTCTCTCACTCGGGTGGGTAGATGTATGCTACTCTTTCATCTCTTTCTTATAGAACAGGACCCTTAAACTTCTCGCCTTCCCGACAATTCATGACCTGAACCTGATTACTATTTGATTTTGTCAAGGCTTTTATTTGTCTCTTCTTTTTTTCTTTATTATTTTTTTTATTTTTTATTTTTATTTTTTTGCTGTTAACACTATTAATTTATGTATGCAAGCACTATTGAGGCCAATCAAGTGTTCTTCACTTTTAAATCAAGTTTTGAGGAATTCCTCTCTGTTACCTTTGATTTTTTTGTTAAAAGAGTTTGATATCCCAATGATACAGAAGGCTGAAGTTACTGTAGTTTAAACATTACTGCATCAAACTTCCAAATGCTTCATCAACAGACATTTTTTTTATGTATTTAGGTCATGTTTCATTTTCTTCAATTGTTTATAGTTTATATTTCGTTTGTTTCACGTATCTATACACCATATTATCACAACCAATGATCTGCAGTAGAACTGAAACTCCCTGCTCAGCATGATGTTTTGGTTAATGCACATTAAAAATTGGTTTGCAAATGTGCGAAGGAAGAGTTATTTTAGATAGCAGCAATTATAGATGCAAAGTGGCAAGCAAATTTTGTAGGTTATAAACAATGATATCAATAATTAAGCTCATAGTGTGATCCTTCGCCTTAAGGGATCAATACATGTAAAACATAAAACATGTTCACCAAACAAATAAATATGCAAGTTAATTAGAAATTGTTTCTTCTCATGCATCTCGGTGCATGTTCTGTAACTAGATGTATAAAACAATTCTACAAGATTTGAGTATTCTTGTAGCAATTGAAACATTGATCAACAAATGAAGCCGGATACTATTAACAACAGATGATCACAACAGCACATCTTTCATGTACGATTCCAACTACTAAAGCTATGCCACAAAAAACGCAGGTTATTGTATTGAAATGAAATAGGCGGTAAAAGGATTTGAATATTCCTATAAAGCTATTCAAATAAAATTTGTCTACAAAATGATTTGAAGCAACACGATATTCGATCTAGATGAATGCACAACTTCTAACTTGTTCTTCCTGCATGCATTCCGCCACAGTGATTGAGCTGATTTAATGAAAGTTTTATTCAAGAATTGGAAATTAGATCTAAGAGGCATTTTGAATGCATAGTTCAAAAACCTATAAAAATTTTGAACTTTCTTAAATCCCATATATAAAAGAAATGAAAAACCATCCTAAAGTATTAATCATGACATGTAAGCTGTTTAATTAGAATAAATCAGGTAATTGCAAATGAGGACAATGTGAATTGAAGAAATATACTAAGAATACCTGGATTGGCACAAAGGTAAGTCTTTCAAAACCTAAATATCTAATGCCTCCAAAACGATTTGGTACTTGCTCCTCTTTGACGTGAAGAAGATTCTGCAAAACACAAATAGTGAACCATTCAAAGATCACACAAAGCTAAAGAGCTTTTCACAGAACATTTTTTTAAATGAGCCGCACTAAAGAACTAGCCTATAATCACAATATCGATTCTCCTATTAACTTGATGATAAGGATACAACAACAACAACAAAAAGTCTTTATCCCACTATGTGGAGTCAGCTACATGAATCCTTCTTCTCCATTGTGTCCTATTATGTGTCAAATTCTCATTTAATTCAAGTATACTAAAGTCATTTTTTATACATCTTAACCAACTCTTTTTAGATCTACCCCTACCTTTCTTAATATAAGGCAAATCTAATGCATTTGCTCTCCTAACCGGGTCATCGGACGGCCGAAGCTTTATGTTGCCAAACCACCTAAGACGACACTCTCTAATCTTATCTGCCAATGAAGCTAGTCCAACTTTTTCCCAAACATACTCATTTCGCATTTTATCTCTAAGAGTAAAGTCACTCATCCACCTGAGCATCCTCATCACTGCAACACTTAACTTAGTCTTATGCTTCTTTTTTATTTGCCAACATTTTGCACCATAAATCATTGCAAGTCTTACCACCATCTTATAAAATTTTTCCTTAAGTTTAAACAGTAAATCGCTCGCTCTTTTTAATGACTTGTTCACCCAATGTCATAATACTACTACTAGAATTTCTACAACTAAAATTACACTCTATATATTCAGTTTTAGATCTACTTAAACAAAAACCTTTAGACTCTAAGGTTGAACTCCATAATTCAAGTTTCTCTTGGACTCCCTCTCTAGTCTTATCAACAAGAAGAATGTCATCAGCAAAAAGCATACACCAAGGTACATCTTGTAAATGCCTAGTAAGAACATCCATAACTAAAACAAAAAGATAAGGGCTTAAAGCTGATCCTTGATGTAATCCAACTAAAATAGGAAAATATTTTGTCAATCCTCCTTGTGTTTGGACACAAGTAATAGCTTTAGTATACATATCCATAATGACTTGAATATAATCAATATTAACTCCTTTCTTTTCTAGAACTCTTCAAAGAACATCTTTTGAAACTTTATCATAAGCTTTCTCTAAATCAACAAGTATCATATGTTGATCCTTCTACCTTTCTCTATACTTCTCCATCAAACCTTTTAACAAATGTATAACATCTATAATAGATCTACCAAGCATGAAACCAAACTAATTGTGAGAAACTTTTGTATCACATCATAACCTATGCTCAATTACTCTCTCCCATAATTTTAATGTATGACACATTAATTTAATTCTTCTATATAATTTGCACATTTGTGCATCACCTTTCTAAATATGTGAACCAACAAACTCATTCTCCACTCATCTAAGATCTTTCTTTAAAATAATATTAAAAAAAGATCAGGCCAAGAAATTCCTTCCATCTCCTAAACATTTCCACTACCTCACTGTGAATATCATCAAGTCCCATTATTTTTTCCACATTTCATTTTCTTTAAAGCTTCTAACTTCAAATTTATTAATATGATGATAAAATAAAATTCTATTTTTTAAGGTATTAAGGTTGGTAAAATCAATCATATTTTCGATTGTCAAAAGTTTATCAAAATACCTCATCCCGATTTTCAATATTCATTTTAAGAAAAGACTTTATGATTTTCATCCTTACACCTCACTTGAACTAAATATTTAATTCTCCTATCTCATTGGT
Source organism: Cymbidium sinense (assembly GCA_021442155.1). Taxonomy (NCBI): domain Eukaryota; kingdom Viridiplantae; phylum Streptophyta; class Magnoliopsida; order Asparagales; family Orchidaceae; genus Cymbidium; species Cymbidium sinense. The sequence continues at coordinate 110,433,243 of CM038225.1, forward strand.
TTTAATTTATACATACATTTTTCACCTTCTTTGGAATCCAATATATTACATAAACCATTAAAAGCTAAATTTTTTGCATCATATAATATTTTCTTAATCTCTAGTCATTTTATATATTTCCCAATTCTCCAAGTTTTTACATCTAAATCAAGTTTTATAACAATGCTTCTTATTTCTTATTTTTTCTTACAGATTTTGACTCCACCAACAACTATTTTTATTAAAAGAAGTTTTTCCTTTTGATTCTCCAAACACATTTTTTACAACTTCCTTAATTTCACTTGCTACTTTTTCCCACATAACATTAACTTCCTTATGAACATCCCAAATTTTAAGCTCTTATAGTTTACTCTTAAAAATATTTTTATTAGTATTCTTTAAGTCCTCATCTAATCTGGACAATAAGTTTATTTATTTTAATCTTACAATCTTTCATCTTAAAATCTAAAACTAACAAATGCCGACTTAAACTTTCACTCAAAATAACCTTACATATTTATAATCTAAACGATCAATTTTTCTTATCAGAAAATAATCAACCAGTATTTTACTAGATCCATTATTGTAAGTGATAATATGTTCATTGTTTTCTTAAATAAAGTAAGAATCACAAAAATCATGCAAAGAAAAAATCTAATCCCTACCTTCTTCATTACCACTCTAAATTCATACCACCATGAATACTTTTAAAATCTTCTACTACTCTATAATATGTCTATGAAATCTCCTCCAATAAATATTTTTTCTTCAAGAGGTATCTTTTGTACTCTAATTCATTCTAAAAATATTTTTTGAACTTACATCCAAACTTACTTGAGCATATAAACACTTATAATATCATCAACAATAATCTTTAAAGCTATAATTCTATCTTCAAATTATTAATATTTATAACATTATCCTTCAACCTTTTATATATAATTGCACCAATGTTATTTCTAATTCGACTTTTACCTGAATACCAAAGTTTAAAAATTAAATTATCAATCTCCTAGGCCATCTCCCCAAACCCATTTAGTTTCTTGAATATATAAAATATTTATTTTCCTATAAACCATAATATCTATTAATTCCATTAATTTACCTGTAAGAGTACCTATATTCTAAATTCTTAACCTAATTCTAGTTTCATTGACTAACTTCTGTCAGATCTCTATAATGTGGGAACCTTGCTTATTTAACATCGGGCCCACATGCAACGCCTTCCACACTTTTCATCAGATAGTCATATATAAGGCCGCCTCAGGGACACTCTCACATTAACAAAATATTTTAAAGGATTCATGTCATGATTATTTCGACAAGTTGCTGGTTGTCGACTGCCTATCGCAGCCCTCCACTTTTCACATCTGAACTTGCGACCGATAAGGATAACAATGTAAAATTTACAACAGCAGCTTTGCATCAAAAACTTAAAATTTTCATTCCTTAAAGGTTCATGTTCATCATCCTTGAGACCAAAGTAAATCCTAGTTAAGAAGTTCACAATGAACAATATTCTAATCACACACACTAAACTAGTTAACCTTTGAACCAAGATCTTGCACGTAAAGTCATCATGAATTAAATGTGTTGAGCTCTCCCCCAAACAACATGTGCTCCAAGGTAGTCCAATGGACACCATCATCATCTATATGATTGCCCTTTGCTGGCATTGCATATAAAAACAGTTAGCAAGCTATCAGATGATACTATATAAGGCTAGCATCATAAAATCTTTAATGAGTCACACAACATCACATAGGCCCATGAGATCAACAATCAAAACTTTGAATTAAAAAATAAATTAAAAATCATAAAGAAACATCAAATTTGATAATCTAATTTATGGTTCTATTTCACTTCCATTGGTGGAATTCATTGCTTGAAATTAAAATTTGTGCAAGAAATATATGATAACTAATGTGGCATGAAATTTTTCATTAGCCTCTATAATTACTTGACTTCATATGAAACTTTTCAAATAAGTATCAACTTATCTTATACTCTATAAAAACTGCTATTTATATCATTTAGACTTATTTTCTTTAAGTTTAAAAGACATTATTTTAGTGGTTCGAATGAAGATCTGCATTTCAAATATTGTGTGATAGTAAGATATGATGATGACTACAATTGGGGTTCTCAGATTAGGTAACAAAGAAGTCACTAATAATTAATTATGGGTGTCACAGAGAAGAATGGTGAGATAAATATTTGTTAAAACATGAATAAAAATAATAAAAGATGAGGTTATAAAAAATAAAGAGAACGTACAACTAAAAGCTAGGCAAACAAGATAGATAGAACTGAGATAAAAGAACTAAGAAAAGAAGAGAGAGTAAATGTAACATGAATAGAAATTGTAAAAAAAATATAGATAAATTAAAGTTAATACTATATATAAAATTCACAAGAATAGCTGCAAAAGGGTGATTCATAAAGCTGACTATAAGATTAGGATAGGACTAAATATTTAGCTAATAGTTGCAGTAGTTTAGGTTAGATTTATGATAAAAAAATTTAACCACCATCAGTTTAGAGTGGATGATAGGGAAGATGAAGAACATGATTAAGATCTCATAGTTCTACCATTTCAAAATATAATAAATTTTTATATATTTAGTCAGAGGAGATAGTCAAACTAACTTGACTAAAAGATATTTATTAACAAATATAGGTTGCATCATCCAATGAACTTTATAAACTTAGAGTAAATATTTACCTAACATGATAATTTTAAGTAGACATTAACTAATAGAGGATTTTGTGTCCTATCACGCTCACCGTATAATTTACCACTTAGAGGTTGAATCGTTAAGCAATTTTTATGTTTTAGCTGTGATTCATTATTAAGTGATGTCAATTTATGGCAAACCACTCAATCAAAAGATCTCGGCCATAATCGGTGGCATTTTATAGTAAATAGCCGGGTCAAAAAACGCATGATACATTTTTAATAGCATGAGATCTTAGAGAGCTTTTAGCAAAATGATTGGTATGGACATTGGCTTTGTGAGCTTATATTATCTTTGGATTTATTGCCCTCAATAAATTGATACGTAGAAGAATGGATTGGATGTTCAAAGCTTAGAATGGTTGTTTGTTGCTTTAAAATTTTTATATTTTCCATCTCTTCTTTTTCTAATTTCATATTTTTATTGGCATATATGCCCCAATTGATTTGCTTTGAAATTTGAGGGCAATTTGATAGAAACAGTTTTTTTTTTTCTAATTGCCTTTTTTTTTTTTGGTGAATGCGACCATCATTGAGTACAACAACAACAACAAGCCTTTATTCCACTAAGTGGGGTTGGCTACATGAATCCTTCGTCTCCATTGTGTTCAATTATGTATTAAATTCTCATTTAATTCAAGTATACTAAGGTCAATTTTTATACATCTTAACCAAGTCTTTTTAGGTCTACCTCTACCTTTCTTAACATAAAGAAATCTAATGACCGCTTCTCCTAACGGTCATCTGGACTGACGCTTTAGGCCAAACCATCTGGCGCACTCTCTAATCTTATCGTCACCTGAGCTACTCCAACTTTTTCCCGAACATACTCATTTCGCATTTTATCTCTAAGAGTAAAGCCACTCATCCACTTGAGCATCCTCATCTCTGTAACACTTAACTTAGTATTATGCCTCTTTTATTGGCCAACATTCTGCACCATAAATCATTGCAAGTCTTACCACCATCTTATAAAATTTTCCCTTAAGTTAAGTGGACCTTTTCTATCACACAACAGGCCAGATGCATTCCTCCACTTCAACCATCCAACTTGAATTCTACTAATAACATCTCCATCTATTTCACCATCATTTTGAACAATAGAGCCTAAATATCTGAATCGCACACTCTTATTAATGACTTGTTACCTAATGTCACAACACTACTACTAGAACTTCTACAACTAAAATTACACTCTATATATTCAGTTTTACATCTACTTAAACGAAAACCTTTAGGCTCTAATGTTGACCTCCATAATTCAAGTTTCTCTTGGACTCCCTCTCTAGTCTTATCAACAAGAAGAATGTCATCAGCAAAAAGCATACACCAAAGTACATCTTCCTGTAAATGCCTAATAAGAACATCCATAACTAAAGCAAAAATATAAGGCCTTAAAGCTGATCCTTGATGTAATCCAACTGAAATAGAAAAATATTTTGTCAATCCTCCTTGTGTTTGGACACAAGTAACAGCTCTAGTATACATATCCTTAATTACTTGAATATAACCAATATTAACTCCTTTCTATTATAGAACTCTCCAAAGAACATCTCTTGAAATTTTATCATAAGCTTTCTCTAAATCAATAAATATCATATGTAGATCCTCCTTACTTTCTCTATACTTCTCCATCAAACCTCTTAACAAATGTATAGCATCCATAGTAGATCTACCTGGCAAGAAACCAAACTGATTGTGAGAAACTTTTGTAGCACATCGTAACTTATGCTCAATTACTCTCTTCCATAATTTTAATGTATGACACATTAACTTAATTCCTCTATAATTTGCACACTCTTGTGCATCACTTTTATTCTTAATATAGGAACCAACAAACTCTTTCTCCACTCATCTAACATCTTTCTAGTCTTTAAAAAAACATAAAAAGATTTATAAGCCAAGAAATTTCTTGATCTCCTAAATATTTTCACACTTCTATTCGAATATCATCAGGTCCTACTGTTTTTCCTCATTTCATTTTCTTTAAAGCTTCACTAACTTGTGATTTACTAATGACGATAAAATTAAATTTTCTATTTATGTTTAGGTATTAAGGTTAAAATTAATTGTATTTCGGATCCTTCATTGAAAAGTTTATCAAAACACCTATTTTCAATATCCTTTCTAAAAAAAGATTTTATTATTTACATCCTTAATACACCTCACTAACTATGCCTTTACTTTTCCTATCTCTTCTCTTTTCTAACTTATACATACATCTTTCACCTTCTTTTATCTAATATCATTGTATAAATCACTAAAATTAAATTTTTTCATCATATATCTTTTCTCTAATGCTTTTATATATCTTTTCTTCCTCCGAAGTTTTACATATAAACCAAGTTTTATAACAATGCTTTCTTATTTTATCTTTTCGACACTCGACTCCACCACTAACTATTTTATTAAAGAAGTTTTCCTTTGATTCTCCAAGACATTTTAAGAACGAATTTCACTTTCATTCTTTTTCCCACATAACATTAACTTCCTTATAAACATCCCAAATTCTAAGCTCTTGTAGCTTTTAAAAATATTTTTATTTATGTTCTTAAATGTCCCCATCTAATCCTGGACAATAATTTGATTTATTTTTCCTCTCTTTCATCTTAAAATCTAAAACTAAGAATCAATATCGTAGATTAAACTTTCACTTGAACACCTTATAATCTTTAATCTAAACGATCTATTTTTCTTATTAAAATAATCAATCGGTTTTACTAGATCCATTTTATAAGTAATAATATGTCATCTCTTTTCTTAAATAAAGTAAAAGCTACAAAATCATAAGTTAAATAAAATCTAATATAATCCTACATTCTTCATTAATCCAAATCTATAAACTTAATACTTTTAAAATCTTCCACCACTCTACCAACACGTCCATTTAAATCTCCTCTAATAAATAATTTTTCTTCAAAAGGTCAGTATTAATCCCTTTAATTCATTCCAAAATTTTCTTTTCAGCTACATCCAAACCTACTTGCATATAAACACTTTTGATAATCTAAGATAATAATCTTTAAAACTATAATTTTATCACTACATCTATTAATATTTATAACATTATTCTTCAAACTTTTATCTATAATCACACCTACATCATTTCTAGTTCGACTTCTACCTAAAAACCAAAGTTTAAAATCTAAACTATCAATCTCTTTGGCATTCTCCCCAACCCATTTAGTTTCTTAAACGCATAAAATATTTATCTTTCTATGAACCATAATATTTACTAATTCCATTAATTTACTTATAAGAGTACCTATATTCCAAGATCCTAATTCCTCTAGTTTCATGGATTAACTTTGCCCACATCCGCCCATAATGTGAACCTATTTAACGCATCCGCACGCAAAGGACTATATATTTTTGTATTCAGCCATACAGTATCGCTCTGGGACGCCTTCAAGATTAACACAATGATTTAAAGGATTCATGTCAGATTATTTCGACAAGTTTTACGTTGACTGTCGACTACCTAACGCAACCCTGCACTTTTCACATCCGGACTTGCAACCATCATTGAGTATTTGAATGAATTCATTTCTTAACTTCAAACCTTGTCAACTTTACTTAAAAGAAGATCAGATCTATGATTTGCACATAATTTGAACTCGATTAAAAATTCATCAAATTATAGACATTATCAACTTTATCATTATACGTAGTAACGTAGAGAATGAAATATGTATGTTAAACTTGCAGCCTACCATAGAGGCAAGACAATCTCGAAAGTTTGCATTTTAAAATATTTTTTACTAAAAGTTCGAAAGCTATATGTGAATGAATAATAAAATATCTTGGTATGAGATTTGTAAGACTATTTGATTACAAATTTAAATAAAATAAAATAAAATAAAATAAATCCACTTTCAACTAACATTATAATAATTCATCAAAAGGGTTGAAGCCTTGTCGACTTTGTCTTGGGCACAAAGAGGCTCAAATTTCAAAAGGTGAGACTTGCGATCCAATCTTCTAACTAGGGTGACTTGCTCAAGAACATGTATATATGTTAAATGAATTTATTAAAAAAAAAATTTGAACCTCCAAATAATTGACACAATTCACGAGGTAAAAGAACTTTAAATTCAACTTATTTTTAATCTGCATCACATTTTTTTGACAATAGATTCAAAGATTTAACACATTTATCAAAGCACGTGCAAAAGAATTTTTTTTCAAAAAATTTGAACATAATTTAGAGAACATGCATGTTTTTTTCAAACATTTGGACAACTTTTGAGGCATTATAATTGAGTTTAAAGTTGCCACGTGATGCTCATTTAAGATTTGAAAATTTTTCAAATTTAATTATTTGTGCAAACATTCTATCAACGTCGGGTATTTGATGACCCAATTAGAAGAGTAGATATATTAGATTTGACCTATGTTAAGAAAGGTAGAGGTAGACTTAAGAAGATTTGATTAGGTAGTATAAACAATGATCTTATTTTATCAGAATTAAATGAGAATTTTATACTTAATAGGACACAATTGAGAAGAAGAATTCATATAACCGACCCCACGTAGTGAGATAAAGGCTTTGTTGTTGTTGTTGTGAAAATATTCTATCATTAAAATGTGTGCGAACTTTTCATTTAGAACTTTAATATTCACATTCTATCTGCTTGAAATTTTAAGTTATAGATCTACTTGGGATTGGTACAATATAGGGTTTATTATATTTTTCAAAGAAACATAATCTGTTTGCATATAGTTCATATTTTATTCAAGTGGACCCCCTTAGGAAATCTTTCTCTACCTATCAATAAAGAAGCCATTTAGTTCAATTTCATAATCTAATTTGAGTTCATAGCGTTGATAGTTCCAAAAGCAATGAGAAGGATCCATATGTGTTCATAGGCAAGCAATCAAGATTCTTGTATGTTCTACTTTATGTTCAATTATTGTTCTTAGAAGCTGCAAACATCCCATTTGAAAATCTCAAATTGAAATTTTCTTCTACATGATTAAGATGTATAAAAAATGACCTTAATATACTTGAATTAAATGAGAATTTGACACATAATAGGATACAATGAAAATGAAGGATTCATGTAGCCGACCCCAATTAGTGGGATAAAGGCTTAGTTGTTGTTGTATTCATTTTTATTTTATGTTAAATTTATATTTATAAAAGTGTCTTCTTTTGGCGCTATTCAATAATAATTCTGATAGCATTCTAATGCTACCCCCACACAAGGGGGACAATCCATCATTCCAAAAACACATGTATAAATAGCATATTAGACACCATGACTTAATCTTCTATCCCAACACATTAAGAAAAGCATATATAAGTTGCTTGTACAAAAAATTACAGTATTTTATTTTCCTGTTGAACATAGGGTTGTGCATTAGTCGGTTCAAATCGAAAAATTAAATCGAACTGATGTTATTTAGTTAGTTCGGTTCGGTTTACAAACTTACCGTTCGATTTTTGGTTATAAAAACTAAACTATTTGATTTTTGGTTTTTGATTCAATTTAAGAAAAAAAAGATTGGTTAAACTGAATAAACCGAGAAATCAAATGTAAACATGTAATTTTGGTTGTAAATACTTAGCTATTTATATAAATTGATAGATTTATATTTATCTAAGAAATTTTTAATGTATAATATTTATTAGATTGTGTTTATAAAAAATTGAAAATTTTTATTTCATTTACATATTATTCAGTTTAACCGAAAACCAAACCAAATATACCGAATTATAGTTCGGTTCGGTCAGTTCGATTTTACACATTATTTAGACGATTCGATTATTTTGAATTATTTGATTTGGTTTATTCAGTTTCACAAAAAATTTGATCAAACTGACCAAATGGACACCCCTAGTCGAACAGAAAATATGCATTCAAGCACTTATGATTGGCAATATTTTGGGGCAACTTTTGTAGTATACATTTTTTTGTGTTGCTTCATTGGCGACAAATTAGTAGTAAGATAATGACGATGCAATGATGAGATTGAAATCACTCTTTTTTTTTTCTTAATTTTTAATTTAAATTTTATTCTTCTTTTTTTCTTTTTTTAATTTTAATTTTAATCTTCTTTTTTCTTTTTTTTAAAGCTTTCTTTGTTATAGAGAGATAGAGATGAGAGATAGAAAGTGATGTAGAAAGAAAAAGTGAGTTAGAGAAAGACAATTAGAGAGAGAAAGGGAGAAAAAAGTGAAAAAAGTGAAAGAGAGGTAGAAAAAAAAGTGAGAGAGGTAGAAAAAGTAATAGTGAGAGAGAGAGAGAGAAGCGAGAGGGAATGAGAAAACCTACAATAATTAGAAAGGTAGCAAATATGAGGGAAGAGAGAGATAGAAAGAGAGTGTCAATGAGCTCAAGCAGGTCAAGCTTGTTGGCAATTAGAGCTATTGATGCCTTCGCAAGTTGATGATTTGTTGAAGTTGGTTGAAAATTGCAGTTCAAGAAGATTAGAGTGTTTAAGGATGTCGATGTTGAAGAAGAAAGCAACATTAAAAATCACCGAGGACTCATCGATAATTTCTATCAGTTTGGCTCAAGAATTTTGGAGCTTCAAAGGGTGTGGCATGAAAGAGTGGTGATGTCAAAGGCGAGGGTGACAAATGAGAGGGGATGCTTAAGGCGATCTGTAGATCTAGTGGCTAAAGTGGGAGAGATCATGTAAAGTACATGTGCGGGGTAGACAAGTGCAAAGGGCAGAAGGGGTAAAGGTTGTGGTTTCAGTGGCTGAGAGCTCACGCAAAAGATGGAGAGAGAAGGGATAAAAGAGAATGTAAAAGAGGTTATAATGAGCTACAAGGGAGAGGCGTGAATAGTTGAGAGTTAAGAGTGACGATGAGTCAAAAGCTGATGTCAAGTGTGATCTGTGTTGTAGGTGGTGGTTAAGAGCAACATAGAGAGTGAATTGAAAGAGATAAAGCACTACGAAGTAGAGTTCGTAGAAGTTTTGTGTGCAAAACAGATAGGGAATGTACAAGAGAGTGACAAGGGCTAAAAGTTTGACGAGGGAAGCATACGACTCCAAATGGGAAGATACAGAAGAGCATCAGGTTTAAGCGATAGGTTTTAATTTCATTTCTACAAGCTACCTTAGCCCATTGATTGAGAGCTTAGACTTTCAATTAAAAGGACTTGAATTCAAGACTTTATATATGTAATATGTGTATGGGTTTGAGATTAAATTCGCTTAAATGTCCCAAAAATTTTTATTTTTTTTAAATAAAAGATTAGACCGCTTGCCAAGGTAAAATATAGGTCGTATGATTGCAGAGTGACATGAGATAGGAAGCAATCAAACAAAAATTTTACACATTTCCAAGTAATGCATTGTGGATTTAAGCATGACCAAGGAGTAAGTTTGATTTGAACTTTTTAATTTATTTATTGTTTTACTTAATATTTATTTTTATAATAATAATCATATTGCTAATTATGCATATATATAAATATATAAAAACCAGATTTTATAATATATAGAATAAACAGATTTATTATGTGTACATAGATATAAATTTATTCTAACATTAACAGATAACTTAAAAAAGCTTAAATATAATTTTATGTATATATATATATATATATATATTATATATATTACTTATAGATTTTGTTATTAAACAAGTATGCCCATTCTCTCTTGCTAATTCCATTATTTAAGCACAACAATTTTGCGACCTAAATGCACACATAGGTGAATTTTGGCAGCTCTTTCTTGTGTGGTACTTTGTGGCTTTGTGCAATATGGGTGGTCCTTTTTAGATAATTTTAATATTTGGAGATGCCATAGCAGTTTGTTTTACAAAATAAGCAAGGATTAAGTAATTTAATGTGGACAATACATTTCAAACAAGACTTGCGCAATATTATGACCATTGCTTAGCATTGACATTGCATTTTATTAAATTGGAAGATGGGATATATATGCAAAGGTCAACAAACGCCATCAACTATATAAGCCGACAACATTCAATAATCAGCTAACACAGTATCAATAACCTGACTAAGATTTGTGCATGATCCTAAAATGAACAAGGACCTAGAAAATTGAACAAAATACCTCAATACGGATGCCAAAGGAATGGTCTTCATAATAACCAGGTTCATTACTGACAATCATACCAATCTGCAGAGGAATCATATTTCCATATCGAAAGCTTATACTCTGAGGACCTTCATGCACATTTAATGCAGCTCCTACCCCATGACCTGTACCTAAAACATTTAAAGATTAAATTTTAGACAATTTGTACAAGAGAATGTCCGTATCAGACATACAAGAATACGAGCTAAGCAGATTTTATAGGTGCTCCAGATTACAGATTGACTGTGAAAATAACTACCATGTCGATAGTCGAGCCCTATTTTCCACAGTGAAGATCGTGCAAGTACATCCAACACAAAACCAGGAGTACGTTCAGGGAATATTGCTTGATCCAAAGCTATATGACCCTATACAACAACAAAAAAAGAATGTTATCAACTTTAACTGTTGTTCAAAAATACCAAAACTAACCAAATAATATTTTGGCATGATGTCCGAATAAAATATGGAACAAAGACTATTTTACAGTTTCCTGCCTCACCTTCTCCAAAAGCATGATGATAGTAATTAATTGAGGCTGTTATGCCCAAATCAATCAACAAAACTGCCTACTATAAATTACAGGTTGATCCCTTAGCTTTTTTTTCTTTTTTTTTAGGTGCAATTCTATTATTTGACTTTATAATCAACAATAGAAAGGTACTTGGAAAAATTACAAAATATTTACATAAGAATCGTTAGTTGTGTTGGGGTATACGGGAACATCTTACTATTCATTTTTTGAACGTCATATTGGGCGAGCAGTAGGCAAGAGAATGCAGGACTGGTTTAATAAAATATGTTTCCTGAATGGCAGTTACAGCAGATCCGTCGAATTAGACTTTGCTATATGACAATGGACATACTGAAAGGTAATGTGACAGAGTACTTTCGTGAGCTCATTGATCTTAAATTCTTGGTTAACATGAATGAACTGCGTACAAATTCTTTCACATAGAGACCAAAGTGTGGCATTGTTTGTTTAAGTGCTAATTTGTAAAAGAAAGACAAAAAAACAAAATAAAATAAATGATTTAGATCAAATTTTCAATGGAAATTGGAAAAAAAAAACCTGTAAAACTCTAGTGAAGCATTCCTTTTGCCTAGTAGTAGGATCGCCAAAATGTACCGTTCGTGTAATGTCAGTAGTACCATCAACATATTGACCTCCGCTATCTAAAAGGAAGAGATTTTTGTCATCAACAATGCTACAACTCTCAGGATTTGGGCGGTAATGTATAATAGCTCCATTTGCACCATAGCCTAAAAGTCAATAATAAGTAACAAACTATTAGATTCTAGAATTTTTATGAAAGTCATGAAGTCTCTTAGAAAAATAGATAAAAGCAATGCAAACAAGCTTTAATTATCTACCACGATGCAGCATGCAAGACTCCTTTTGGAGAACACGAGCTAGAATTTTCCACATAAGCAACAACGGTTAGAAAAAACTACAATTCCAATAAATTACATGGCAGGAATCTACCATGCAAGCCCAAGCATAATTTAGTAGCACACAAGGAGCAATGCTGACATCACAACAATCACCTCTTCCATCAAAAAATAAAATAAAATATTTTCGCATTGAACCACAGCAGCTATTTAAACATCACCTTATCAACAAACACAGATGCATCCCAGTTATCATACCAACTTGATGAAAGGTTATAGCAATGTCCATAAACAACATAAAGAATACTCAAAACACTTTGCCAGATGTAATTACAATCCTAAAAAAAAAAAGTTTTAAAATTGACATTGAAATACCTAAACAACCTCAGCCTCGAAGGAAAAAATATGCACAAAACAAGAAATTTGAATCCCATCGAAGGATAACCAAAAGAACGCATCCTGAAATCCTGAACTTCAAAAATGTTTGTTAGAGGTCATCATGGTAATCACTTGTGCACTAAGCTTACCCCCTTTAAGCATGAGCCTAATTTATCTCAATATAATTTTAATGATAACAAACACATCTTACTTTAAACCATTGGTTTTATTAAGTGATGCACACGTTAAAAAAATTGACATTTATTGAAGCATCAAGAGTGGTGGCACCTAAGGGAATTAACAGAGGTGCGCCAGCCCTTGCTATCAAAAGATGTGGTGCATATGTGTCAAAATAGTTGGCAACCATCAGGAGAGTAAGAAAAGATAGCATCCGTTCAGAACATCATAAGAGATGGTGCCCGCGCCTAAGAATAGTGTGGCCCGTTAAATGTGCCAGGAGTCATTAAATTTTTTTCATTTTCACTCCAATTTTTTGAATCAACATACACATTTACACATACATGCATAAAAAATTTATCATTATTATATTATTATCACCATAAGTTTTCCTTCTTTTATTTTCTCAAGCAAATTTCATTTTGCATGACCACAAGCAAAACAGAGAACTCCAAGGTTAATCAATCTGTACTGATAGAACCATTCAAAATTTAGGATTGAGTTAATCGAAACTGAATCAAGGTTCGCTTTGATGTCAAAATAGTGGCATGCATGTTGATGCCAACACAATTTTACTAAATCTTTGATAGTCCATTGTGTTATTCCACATATTAAAATTGTGACCCACCTCCTATGATTTTTTTTTAAATGAATAGCCCTCATACGTAATTATGTAGTTTAATCAGGTCCTTCACAATTTGGTTTATGTGGCCCTTTTTATGCAACCTATCAAGTCTCCTAGATTTTTTTCCCAGAACTCTTTCATGGTTAAGTATTTTCCTTTAAGACTAAATAAAGAGAATTTTCTATTGGCATTCATGATTATAAATATTGATTTGACACATACAAAAAAGGTTAGATAGTGGTTGCTAAAAGTTGTAGTTGGATCTATTATTTCTTCTACTTTTGAAATTCAATTCATCCATCAAGAGACATGAAGAGTTCTGGGAGAGATTATCTCAATATTCAAGTGATAGGCTTACTTTCAAATAAATGATTTTCCTTCCTAGTTCCTTCCTTTAAGTTTGTTATTAGTTTGAAAGACTGATTGAGATCGATCAAATTTGATACAATCTACTTGTCAGCATGTATGTGAATTTATTGATCTTTAATTTATAGTTAGTTGTTAATCCTGAGAGAAGACAACTGAATTTTTCTAGATTTCCATCAGCTTTCTAGTTTATACTTTGATAAACGCAAAACCTTGTATCAAAAAATTTTACATGAATGTTGATATCTTTCAATATCTCATATTATCTCTGCATTAGAAACCCTAGATACTAAAAAATGTCATACATTACTATCAAAGATAAAATTGTAAAATTATTTATCATTTTGTTCATAGAACCACATAGCTGATTGGCGAACATGTGATATACAACAGGTCAAATGGAGCTTAAACAAAAAAAAAGACTTGTTATATCCAAAAAGGAGACATGCCCTTTGACTAGTTCAGATACCATAACTCTACAATATGTCAAAAATGGCTAGTTTTGCTTTTCTAATCAAAATTTATTTTAGAGTGCAAAGTTTTGTAAGTAAAATAAATGTAGGGGTTTTGCATTTTAAAGTATTTGATTTGAAGAAAATAAATGAAATGTATTTTTGAGGTATTTAGAATTTCTTGTTAAGTTCATTTTCGATGTAGTTAGGATTTACCCATTTTGAATGAATTCCAAATGCTTTGAGAATGTAAAGCTTAGCCCACAACCACCACCACCACCAATTGCTGCTACTTGCCGCCACAAGTATTTGAAATACTTTGCAAGCAACCAAGCATAGAAAAATAAACTCTTGAATTTTTTATTTTTTTTTCAAAAATCAAACACTAGTAAAGTATTACAGATACACGATTTTACTTTAAATTTAAAATACCTTAGAATTTTAAATTCTTGTAAGTAAATAGACTATTAGATGGTTGTTGATGAATCTATATAAGGCCATTTTTCCCTCATTTAAGTGACCTCTTCGCCTCGAAAGGCAAGAGCCATTTCACTGTTGAATAGATAATGATAAGAGCTTCACTTACAATTTTTGTATAAGTAAAATCCCAATTCAATCTTTCTTAAGCCAAAGCTTTCTCCTAGTCTCTAAATCTTTCAATTGTTTGTCACTACCTTTATCCTACATTTAACGGTAAGAATTCAGTGATCTTTCATTCCACTTGTCTCTACAACCATAGCCCAGAAAGAATTTAGAATGATTCCATTTCCTATAACCAATGGTGTTGGGGACTTTGCCAAGCGTGGGAAAGAAAGAATTGATGTGCATGCTTCTTTGACTGCAGCCTGTGAAGAAAAAAGATGGTGGAATACAAAAGATATAGGAGGCTAATCCACATAAAAAAATTCAGTTTGCATTGTTTCATTTGTGCTCTTTACAATTCTTGCAAGTTACTATTTTTTTATTGCAACTACTTAACAAGATTTTATTAAGTTCGTCCAAGAAGTTTTAAGTAACCCAATTTAATCCCATCCTCCTCCCCCACCCGAATTACCTTTCATAATGAAAGGCTTTACAAAGCTATCAACTCTTAGCAAACTAATTAATTTAATCTATTTGATAGTCCATAATCAAACAGAAGAATCTTCAAAGATACTTCTAGGAATGAAACCAACACCTAGATATAAATTATTTCTAATAATTTGAGCGCAATAGATTTCTCAAATCTCAAGAAAACTAATTCCAGAGAAATTTACCGCAAATAGTCTCAAAGCTAGTGTCAATAAAGCCAGGCTGCTTTCTGCGACACTCAAGCAGTTTTAGGGCAACTTCCACTTCCGTTAGATTCATATTCTTTTGAACTCCATCTTCGAGCCAAGCCCAAAATTCTGATAATGCAGCTGCATCTCTGTCACAGAAAATCCTTGTGTCACAGATCATGCAAACTAATTAAACTTCATTAACGTGAATGCAACAACAACAAGCCTTTATCCCACTAAGTGGGGTCGGCTATATGAATCCTTCGTCTTCATTGTGTCCTATTATGCGTCAAATTCTCATTAACGTGAATGCGATAAGCTTTAAATAAAAAAACTTTTAAAGCTACTCGACAATCATAAAAAAAAATAACCTCAATAAAGCACAGCGTTCTTTCAACTTACCGAAGTCATAGGTCAAATCAAGAGACAGCATGGGATACTGTTACACGGATGACATAATATATAGGTAAAAACAGCAAGCTTTCCAAGGTTACATGAATAAAAGCACTTGAGTAACAAATGCTAGGAAGAAAGCACAAACCATTAATCAATCAATATCAAATGCAAATTAAAATGCTTAGATTTCATTTTTAATAAATACAAAATGCATTACCAAATTGGCTTAAAATTCTTCCCCTTAAATTTCAATGTCCTGATGATTTTTATCAAAGGACAAAGTCCAACGCACCTTGATAGTCCAAAGGAAAAGATCGCTTGGAAGGAGATCAGTGGTTAAAAACCTAGTTTCTTTTTCATCGTTTGGGATTCTGTAAATGTTATGAACATAGCATCAAGTCAAGCAGCCAAAATGAGACTTGAGAGATTAGGAACTACAGAGATAACAAAAGATGCATGTGGCATGGAGATTTCTCAGAAACCACTATCATATTTTTTTTGTAGTTGATCAACCTTCAAGAGATCAAAAGTACTCTTGGTACTTTCAACATTAAACTGCTCCCAGTACCATCAGATCTGCTTTCTCTTCCTGGAGAATCAACATGTTTTTGAAAACAACTGCAGGGTCCAAAAACTCATGCTGACTTCTCATCAAGAGATAGTTTGAATGTGTTTAATTATAAGTCAAATTTTTATAAAGCAAATTAGAATTAAGATAAGACATTGCCTAGAGATTTCATCCTCATTTTTGTAAGAATCTAGATCTGATTCCAGGTTTAAACATAGGGTTACTTACACCTCTTGATGACAAAGAGAACTTTCGATTAAGGTTAGTCATTTGGTTGCTAAATACTTAGTGCATAGCAGCAGCGAATTCGATTTGAAGATTTGAAAAATCATCATCCTTAACTTAAAGCGACTTGTGGAGGAAATGATGACAAATTTGATGATCTCATGATTTTGTCATCCTGGGTTATCATGATCCTTGATTTTCTTAGTTAAAAATGGTTATAGACCTAACTTGATTGAAAATCCATATCAATAGTCATGGGTTGCATCAACATCCAATGAGACTTTATAAACTTAAAGTGAATGTTTGTTTATAGGGACAACTTTTCGTCGACCTTAACTACCAAAGGCTTTGTCCTATCAAATGCATTCTATGATTCACGATTCAAACAAAAAAATCATTTAGGAACATATGAGCTATAACTTTGACCATAATTTAATGGTTTCATAAAACGGTAAACTATCCAGTCAAATGGCTCTGATCGTAATGACAACTTAATATGATGTCATTTAATAGCAAAACTATGTGGACATAGGACATGTCATGTCCTTATTGACATAAAATTATTTGAGAGCAAATTAAACGATGCACTTAATTTGATATTGACTCCTTGTGAGCTAGAATTCTCTTAGATTATCAACCCTGACAAGCAATTAAGAAAAGTAGATGAATTTTCACTTCAAAAATGAATTTCATTTGATTAACCTTTTTTTTTTAATTATTGACATTACTTCAAAAAATTTGGCAATAATAAACCCCTTCAGCTGATATTTTCACTCAAAACAACCATCATCAGGGTGTAAATCATTTTAGCATTCACACTATACATTGAAATTTTAATTTTGAGATTAAACAACTCTAGTTGATATCTTCCATCAATACAACAATCGTAGGGGTATTTGATTGATTGGTCTTTTACCATTTAAACATTATCAACTTTGTTTGTTTGCATACAAATGATACATATAACAATATTACTTAGACATTTATTATGTTATAGACTTCACCGACTCTACCTCAAGTGTAGAGAATCGAATCTATGATTATAACCTATGATCGCAATTTCAATTTTGAAACCAAAAATTTGCATTTTAAAATATGAAAATTTTTAATTAAAATCTTTGATCATCATATGCAAATATAAAAATAAAGAGTTTCTACTTAAGAGTGAATGTTCAATTTTTTATGAATCCTATTGTGTCTAATCTTTATGAAAAGAAAGATTACACTAATCAGGTGAGATTTACAACTTTTATAATATAGGTGGAGCACCCCGCTCAAAAACGTGCATAATTGATGGACTTATGTTTAGCTTTAAAAAGCAAGGCTTACATTTTTGTTATAGAAATAATTGTTCATCTTTCAACATATTTCAACATACTTGCACAATTGTCAAGGCAAGAGCAAACTTGATTAATTCTGATTTTTGCCCGCATAACATTCTCAGAATATAGTATGAGCATTCAACATATTGATTTGAGTACATGCATGCATATGCAAATTTTCAAATTAATTTCACAATACCCAAATCACTTGTAATACATAATTGCATGGATTTCAATGTAGTTACACAATGTATTTGCATGTTTTTCAATATCAGTTAATCTAAATTAATTTAATGCTCAACCCATTTAGCATTCTCAGACCGTGTTTAAGCATTCAGCACATGAGTTAGAGCACATACATGTATACTTTATAGTTTGATGTGCTTATATGAATTTTAGTGCACCTACATAATGCACATGCACAAATTTCGATACAACTATATAATATTCTTATATGGATTTAAGTGCATTCATGATATGGCTACATAATAGGTTTATGGATATATGTGCACTTATGTAGCTCATATTTTATAAATTCCAATATACTATATACTTATATAAATTTCAGTGCACTCATACATTTTTCAAAGCAGTGCACGACTTCTAAGGCGATATGATTAAGCTTGAAAACTATTACATGATGTGTGCAAATGACTTAAAATATTGCTACAATTTATGATTGTTTGTTATCATTAAGATAAATATAATATTTCATTTTAGAAATCTTTGAGTGATTGTCTTTTGTCCGCTTGCACAAAATGTTGCAAATTTGGTAGCACTTATTTTACAGTCTTCTCTTTAAAAAAAATAAATATCACATTCACTATTCCATTTTGTACTCATCTATTCATTTTAGTTGTAATATTCAACTTAATAAGTCTCTTTTTTTATGTCCTTTGTGAGTGATATTCTTGATGAAATTTTGATAACCTCCTGGTGTCTTTTTCACATAAGGAGCATCATCAAGAGTGTTAACACATTCCCACTACGTCTAAAAAGCACAATAATGCAACCAGGAGGTCTTCATACCCACAACACTAAAAATAGTGTGCACAAGCCTTCAATTGTGCCTGCACAAAAAAAAACACATTTCCTCGTCCGATGGAACAGTGCAAATACTTATTTTAACAAATTTTCCCACAACATTAGAATAATGTGAACAAATACTTTTTTTTGCAATTTTTCACGTCGCATTATAACAAAGTGAAGTACTTATTTTTAGGTATGCATTTCCATTGTGTGATAATCGATAGAAAGTGTGTGACAAGGTGATGAATTTGGGAGTAAGACTATACACAAATAGAGAGAGGGGATGAGTTTTTTACATGTATGTATGTGTGTGTGTCTCCACATACATAGATACATATATATATATATAAAGAAAGAAAGAGGGAGATAAGAGTTTTTATTTCCTAGAGAAAGAGAAAGAGAAGGGGAGAGAAAAAAAGAATATGGAAAAGAGAGAAAAATAATAATAATATGTATTTTTGGGGTGTTCTATCTAGCGAGAGAGAGAGATGAGAGAAAAAAAGGGGCTCGGCTAAATGACATTGAGGAACTGCAAGAATGGTGTTGAGGCCAGCTTGAGTGCAAGAATGGAAGTCGAAGGCTGGGATGGCATGATCTAGATGAACAATGATTTGAGGGATGCACGGCTTAGGTGATTGCTGAAAAAGAGAGAGAAGTCAGAGAAGATTTGTGCACTTCGACTGTGTATGTAGGGGCTGACAAAGGAAAGACAGGTGTGGCATGATTGATGCAAGTGAGAATAAGAATAAGAGGGGGAGGTAGGCTTAGGTTACTCGCTAGAGAGGTAGAGAAGTAAGGGAGAGAAAAACAACAAGGTCAGTGACACACGTTCTTATGCTGAGCAAGTGGGGTTGAGATTGAGGCAACAAGTTCAACTACAATGTTGGTCGCATGGAGTAGAGAAGTTGGTAGAGGATAGTGCAACGGAGCAAGGCCAGTAGAGCAGGGGGAGTTTGATGTCATTCATAAAGCCAAGATAGATGAGAGAGATAGACCCGATAGTGCTGCCTACATGAATAAGAGAGTGAGAAATTAGGGGGTTATGTGGTTCTAAGAGGAATTCATGCCTGGAGATGTGAGGATCATGTGAATCTAGGTGTTCACGTACAAGTCATGAATGTGAATGATTTTATCTCTTATTTTCTTAATAAGAGGTCAATAACAACTACTATTTTTGATCATCTAATGCAAGATTATTTATGCAACTTTAATCGAAATAAACTCTAGAATTTTGAAATCCTAAATCATATCCCTAAAGTGATACATGTTTCCATTGTTATGCTTAGGTTGTCTTTGTTGAAGCAAAGGCAGAAGCAAATTGGAAGAACGAATTCAAGGTGTTGGTTTGGTTGCAAAGACTTGTCTTCTGTATAAAGTATTGTTTAAACTTGTGCAATATGAGACAGCTTTCAACACTTTTATGGGTATTTCACTATAAGGAGCATGCCTTATGATGTGATATTCGAGACATACACCTCAATAATGTGAGGAGTCTAGCTTGCCTCAATTTTACTAAGACATGTGAAATTTAGAGCTAGGATTTTTTTTAAATAAGTAAATATAATTAATAAAATCCTTTGATTAAACCAACGTATCCATTATGCCTCACACACTCACATTTTCTATTGGTCTCACAACATACTCGAGTACTCAGATCTCTCACGCACTCCCTTCTTCACTCCTCACACATGCCACGACCTCTTTCCTAGTTGTTGT
Organism: Cymbidium sinense; assembly: GCA_021442155.1. Classification (NCBI taxonomy): domain Eukaryota; kingdom Viridiplantae; phylum Streptophyta; class Magnoliopsida; order Asparagales; family Orchidaceae; genus Cymbidium; species Cymbidium sinense. Next base: position 110,453,928 of record CM038225.1, read on the forward strand.
CGCCTCCTGCTCCTTGCCAATTTCTCTTCCTCAAGCATATATTTTCTTCTTCATGTAAAAATACCTAAATCCTAAGATTTTTTTTTCCAAAACCATTTTTTTTTTACTTTATTTATTCAGGATTTCTTGTTTATTTGAAGCATTGCAGGTCTCAATTTTTTGAATCAAAATTTTCATTCTAGGTTATCTAAGAAATGATTAAAGGGGAGAACAAAAGCACAATGAGGCATAGAAAAGACCCACAGAAATATAGCATGCAAGTTGAAAATAGACGGAGTGAAAAACATGTCTATTTGAAGTACAATTTCTATGATAAGGTGGTTAAAGGTTTAAAAAGAATGAAAGGGCACATTTCTAGCTCTCATAAGAATACTGCAACATGTGTCAAAATATCTGACGCGCTTAAAAAAGAGATCCATGCATATATGAAGAAAGAAATAATATCGAAGCATTCAGAGAAATGATAGATTGACAATGGAGTAGATGTTGAATCATATTATGGTAGTGATCCAAGGGGGTAAAAGCTTCCCATATTCATCACTACAAAAGTCCACAAATATCAAATAGAGGTGCAATAAGAACATTGGATCAATAAATGATGAATGTGGTCGACAAGAGATTGATGACATGAGTGTACCCATCAAATGTCTCCTGAAATTATTAAAGAGGCTCGCAAGCATGCGTGTTTAGAAGTGAAAAGATCTTTTTATGAAAATGCCCTTTCATTTAATTGGCAGCCTCTCCTTTCAACATGATCAATTATGTAGGTTCTCATATCAAGATCTAAAACCACCATTTATGTATAAGCTAAGAATTTGGATATAGCACGAGGAAATGCATAGCACTGAGAAAATCATTGATGAAATTAAGAGAAATTGAAAACAGGCTTAAGTGGCTATCATTTCTTGTGATCCGTATCGTATCAAGAATAAGATCTTGATCAACATTGGATTAACAATTCCTACAACACTATTTTTTAAGTCTATTAATGCATCAAATCATGTAATGAATTCAAAGTTTAGTTTCACAGATCTTAATGGAATCATAGAGGAGTTCAGAGAGCATCTAATGGCTCAAGCCATTACAAACAATACTAGCGTCTATAAGATGGCCAAAAATAAGTGGAGAAAAGAAAAAATTTGTATTAGACAGCATGTTTAGCCCACTGCATATGATTGATTCTTGAAAATTTTAGAGAGTTGCCTCAATACAAGAACACCTTAAGCAAAGGCAAAGCAAAGAAGATCAACAAATTCATCTACAATCATACATAAGTTTTGATATTGACAAGAAATTTTCTAAGTAGGAGCTCACATGATTTGGTACAACTAGATTTATTATAGCCTATTTGATTCTGCAAATTATATTGAACATAAGATAACATTTACAAATATGTTCACCTCCACACAATGACTTGACTACACTTAAGCAAAGAAATCTAAAGAAAAAGAAAATAAAAAGATTGTTTCAATTGAAAGGTTTTGATTAAGTCTTAGTTATGTAGTAACAAAAACAAAACTATTGATTCAAGTTCTAAAACTGGTTAATGCAAATAAAAAGCTAGCTATGAACATCATTTATGATATGATAGACGAGGCTATAGCATATTAATTAGGAGGACAATAGTCTAACTATAAAAAAAATGAAAAGAAATTGATGAGAAATGAGAATTTCAACTTCATTGTAATTACATATCACAAGACATTACCTAATCCTCAATTTCAATATGCTAAAAATAACTGGATTAGTCCTAAAATCAAGTTTAGTTAATGTGACTTATGAATAGATTGATAGTTGACTAAAATGAGAAAGTGACAACTAACCTACAACTTAGTAGCATTTACAAAAAAAGGATGATTCTTTATACTACAACAAGCAAAAGATACACTTGCAAAATATTCTTCAAATAATTTCTAACATTTATTAGTTGAAATTAAAAAAGATTCTCCTAATTTTAATTGTATTTAATTCAAATTTAGTTCAATGATGGATTCAATTTAGTGATAGCACTTTGAAGCTATAGTGATTTACTTATAAAGTATTGGTCATTATATGTTTATCATCCAGTTGTGAATGAAATTAAAATACATAGAACCAAGTTCATGCCAAAAAGAGGAATCATTTGACTATTTTAAGAATTAATTCCTTCATTTATATCATATACAAAAATCAATTAAATAATATACATCCGAAGAAAAAGTTTTTGAGGTTGACGAAAATCCCTTAATTTTTAATGATGTGTATCATATGATGAATGATTTGTAGATGATGATAATGAAGTTACATTATCTAATTTACAATAAGATCTCAATGTTGATTTTTTCAATGAGGGCAGAAGCATGACCAATAGGTCTAATACAAACCAGCAAAAAATAAAAAAAATGATACATATAAAATTTATGTAATTGAATTTGTAACCATCAAAATAGTCATTATTTTAAAGTTTTATTAATATTCTTATTGATTATTATTGATTAGAAAAGAAAAAGATGATTGAGAATGAAGATGAATGGGAGGATTGAGAGAACATTAACACAACTGAGAATAAGACGAAGAATAAAGCAATTCATTATGCCGATGAATTAAATGAAAACCTACTGAGTGATGAGCAAGATGGGGACTTCTAAATTTAAATATTACAATCTTAGTCATTTGTTATGTCCTTACTTTGATGGAGGGAGGAGTGAGAGAGAAATACTTATCATGTTGAACTTAAATTAAATTGTTATGTTATTAATTCGTACTTTGAGATTTGGAAAAAATAGTATTACTTCATAATGTGATATTAGGATGTTAATACGCTACTTCCTATTTTGCACAATTGTTACCTTTATTATCTTAGGATGTTAATATATTAATTTGTAACATGTTACAAAGTTATAATGTTAATAAATTATTTATTACTTCACACTTCGATATTAGTACAATACTTTTTTTGTGCAATATGTTAATTCAAAGGCTTAAGCCTCAACATAAGAATGAAAAATGCCTCAACCAATTTGCATAATTTTAAACCTTGATACAGAGTTCAATCCACCAAAACAATTCTATTACTCTATTCTTGTGTTTTTTTTCGATGTTTTGGAACCTTTGGATGGTTCTCTACACCAATATCTATGAATTTCTGTCTTTTTTTTTTTTTTTTTTGACTGGTGTAGAGATCTATGGAATTTTATTTTATTTTTCTTTGCTAAAACAATATAGTTACATAGTTTCCACACATGAATCACATAAGAAACTTGATGCCAGGAGAATCACAGATTTGAGGTATCCGCTGATAGTAGGACAGCACATTTAGCACCACAACACTGTTCTAATGTGTTCAACAACATGCCTCGAACGCACTTTCATGATCATAAAACAGGACATAAAGACTTCTAAATGCATAGTGTTGCTTCAACAAAGTATTATGACAGACTTATCGATACAAGAGTTAGCCCTCTAAAAAGATGCATTATCCTCTAAATATGAAATTTTCAGCATTTCTTAGATATCATTATAGCGTACTTAATATTTTCTCAGATAAGTATAGTGAAATTTTTCTAAAGATTAAGAGTGTGACTAGAATTTAGGCCAACGGTCAGCCACCCAAACATGAATTCTGCATGAGAAAGAGATCTTTTACCAATTATATCAAATTGCATATCAACAAGAATCATATGGCATGGTTAAAAAGTGATACCTCAAAGAGCATAGAAAGAGTTGCATGTCCAATGTCTAAGCCAAACTAATATGACTACATAGTATATTGCCTTCTTTCTTGAGACAAATTAAATAATCACACACTTCTATATCTGCGACTAATATTCTGTCATGCATGATCAGAAAGAAAGTTCCATGATTAACGCAAGACAAGCAAGAAAACGTGCATTCCAAATTCAACTACCTCAAATGTGCATTCCGCATCCCCTCGATTTCTGCTTCATTTTTCAGGGCTTTGGCCAGCGAAATGGGGGAAATCTTAAATAGAGTATTGTCTTTTTGTGTCGAGCTTTCAAGCTGAGTTCCTCGATCAATCTTTCCATTAACTTTATTTCCAGATCTATGCAGATGTCTATGAGAAGCAGAATTGAATATGCTGACAATTGCGGCATTTACAGTTGATGAATCCAACATAAGTTTTGCTCCTTGCTCAGACAAACTGAAAATTAATAAAAATAATAAATTACAGCAAGCATACAAAATATCTATGTCCAGAAGTAAGCCTATGTTCACCATGAAGATGTGCTGAATGGAGATAGAGAAAAAAATAAGTTTGGGTTATCAACAAGCATTATATTATACATGCGTGTGTATGTACGTATGTATGTGCGTATATATGTATGTATTATTTAGAACATATAAACTATATTATCTCAACTGAAAATTGACTTGTGCAAATCCACCTGCCTGAATAATTTGATCTATCAAAATTGTATTAGTTAATACCAATTAATTGCTTATTTATTTATCTTAAGAAATTCACATTTTTTTATCAATTTGATCTAGACCATTCGATTAAATCTAAGGATATTAGTTAAAAAAATTTAATTAGCTATTAATCTTCCTAGTAATGCCACTTGACTTGGTAAAAAGTTCTTTTGATCCTTACACCATGCAACAAACCAATTTATATTTATATGTTCACTATGTTACAATTTTAATCCATCTAAATAGTTTTATCATGGTCACTAACTAAGACATGTAATCACCAAGGCAAAACAACTACAATAAGCTCCACTCCACCACCAACACTTGCTATAATGGTGATCCTTACAAAGATTTCTATGATAGTAAATTTTTGATTGAAGACAAACTTAATGATTATAGTTCTTCTGAAGATATTTCTAACGGCATTCCTCTTTCAGATGATGACTTTAACTTTTATAACAATTATACATTACAAATATCTAAATTTAGGGGTTGTTTGATTGCCTAGAAAAGAAATGCAGTGTAAAAAGAATGCAATGTAAATTGAACGTAATGTATTTGGATTACTTTAGGTTGTTTGGTTGAAAACTTTTTTTTTTTTTGTAGAATGAATGCAAAGTATTTTTAGGGTTATGGATGGCAGTGGTGGTGACCGACGGTGGATGGCTGTTAGTGGGGGTGGCGGTTGACTGGCGAAGGTCGACAGGGTGGAGGTGGTCGACGGCGGCAATGGTGGCAGCGGCTGATGAATTGGAGGTGGCCTGCGAAGGCGATAGCGGCTGGCTGCAAGCAACAAAGGTAAGCGGCGGAGTGATATTGAGTAGACAATTTTATGTATTTTCTCCCAAATTAGGCAAATTTCAAATACACCAAAATTCACCTTTCCAAAGTATTTTACATACATCACATTACTTTGGAATTTTACTTTGCATCATGCCAAACACACAAAAAGTTAAAATTTTCTTCATTTACTTTACTTTACACTCAAAAATAATCAACCAAACAATCCCTTAGTATTATACTGAAAATTTAGTCAAATATATTATTAGAGGATAAGCCAACTCTCATGTCTGATGAAGTGGATAACAATATATTCAACAATAAAGAATATTCACTCTAAAGTATATTCGTTTGCAATCACTTTTAAGAGATATAGAGATAAAATTATTTTGGTTATTCCTATAAGAGATTCAATTTATGTTCTTGGTCACCATCATTACCTAATCGATCATTGACCCAAATTGTAAATATCTTACAGGTGAAGTCATGCAACACCCAAGCTTCCAAATCCATATGTATTCTTCGGATTAATTCATGATGTTCTCTTAACTACATATTATTTAAAAATGTGTTAGAGGGTCTCAAGGCACGCCTCAAATCAAGGCGCATCAAAAGTGCCTCAAGGCTTAATCCTTACTTAGTCCAATGATGCTTACGCTTTTTTCAAGTGAGGCGTATGCATCGAGGCACTTTGAAATGATACCTCACTTTATTTTTTCTAAATAATAATTATAATTAATTTTTTATAATATTAATGTATTTTATAAATTATTATACATATTCATCTATTTACTTCACCATCTCACACGAGTTAAAGTTCTCAATTTCGAACAGTCCATCTCTCCCAGACCATTCAAGTTAGCATTCCTCTTCTTCTCCAAGTAGTACTAGCCAGAGCCTCTAAGTAGCAACACTTCTCTAAGAAGCACAAGCCAGAGTAATACCTCCATCTTCCTCTATGTTATTAATCTATTATTTTATTTACAATTATATTGAATACATTGTTAATTGCTATAGAGTAAGAAAAAGCTCCAATAGTTGAAGATTTGAATATGATGAGACATATTTTGAGAATGATAGTTATCACATATAATGATTCTTCTAAAAACGATGAAAGTGATGATGAAATCATTATAGAGCATGATCCTCATTGTGCATTTAAATTTTAAGTGCTTGCATGAAATCTCATTTCAATTTTATGTTTTGCATTAATATTTAAGATTATAATTTGGGTTTGTATATGTATGATAATGAACTAAATGAATAAGTTGATAGTTAGTCACATTTCTGAATTATTTATAATTTCATAAATTTTTAATTTTTTTGTTTAAGTCTTACACCTAGCCTCATTACAGCAAAATGTCTCAATTCCTAATTTCATCTTTTTAAACATTGTTATTACATGGATGCTTCTTCCATCATATAATCTAAGGATGCCACTTCCTCAACCTCGGTCAATCCTGCAAACTCTCCAAGAAAAGAAATTCTTTATAAGTCGGTGAATTGATGCAATACAAATTAGCTCGTTTAACCTCATAAAGATGACATTCTAATAAGTAATCAAAGTCAACTCAAAGTACAAAGCAATTGGACTAAAGCCTATTTTCAATATTTTTCACCCATTTCTATATATGATTGAATTTATTTTATTTTTTATTTGCCTTATTTTATGTGGATAATATTAAATTTAAAGTTGAATGTTCTGTTAGAATTATATTTAATTTTGAATAGAATTAAAATTCAATTCAAACTATTTAACCATATCCTAGTAACCTTACTTTTAAAAATAAGGAATAATAACCAATATTCAATTGGAATACTAATGATTCAATGAATGTAAATTATTTGTTAGGCTGATTTAATATTCTTTATATTCAAGTTGTGTACATAGATCGCTCCAAGTTGTGTATGCAAATCACTCCAAATAGTGTATGTGAAATTCCTCTTCCCCCTCTAACACTAACACATCTTTTAGAAAAATTTAATCCAAGAAATAACATGTTATCAAACTGAAAATTTCAAAATATAAGACATGAGCATGACTGATAGATATGAAAGTTTATACCCCTCTAAAATAATCAAAATTAATTTCATGCTTTCCATAAACTAAAATATAATTTCCCAATGCAATCACAAGAAAAAACTTAATGGCAGAAGGTGAAAAAAGTTTACAAGAAACAGATGATGCAGCCATATAAGCAATATATCAAAAAATAATATTATCAAAAGAACATTTTGAACAGCTGCCGCTATCTTTTTTCCTAAGAGGAAGACTTAGTCAAAGACTCAAAGAACACTCCTAATCCTTTCTTCAAGTTACAAGAATACCTCTCTATCTCAGATAGAATGGCTTCATATGGTCTCAATTGTACTCCTGCTTCTGACAGATGTACCATTACTTCCTCAGTAACTTTATTATCATCAACAAATAAGGTGGCACCAGTATTAGTCACAACTAAGTATGAATAGAAGACAGGTGAATGTGGAACATCATTTCCTCTCTACAAAACCAAAAAAAAAAATATTAGTCAACAAATAAAATGTAAGTAGAAAATACAATGACAAATTAGGAATTGAGAATAGAACATCTGACTATCCCAAAACCTCCTAGAACAGATTAATTCAAAGATCTGATAAAGATTCAACCAAATGTAGATTAATTTGGTTTGACATATGCCAATAGCATATGAATAGATTATTGCCAACTTAAAGTCAATTATTTAACTCTTCCCGTAAATCCAAGGAATTAGAAGTGCATCATAGAAGAATAATGTTTGTGATAGAAGAATAATGTAGGTGCATCATATAAGAATAATGTTTGTGATAGAAGATAAAGACTTCTGGATGTGTTAATTATCTATGAAGTTTATCAGAAGCTCTATAGTTTATTTGATAGATTTAATTGTGTAAGCTTCCATATAAAGAATTGAGTTGGATCTATTTGGTGATTATAAAAAGATTAGCATATGTCTTGTGATAATATAAACATAATAATTTTCCATCCTCTCAATCATAATTAATACAAGTCAAGATAGATGTTAGTACAAAGTATTTCTAACTAGATTCGACGCCTCCAATACATCTTATACTTGAATGAAAAAAGTGGTGTATGACAATCTAAGAAATATTGGTATAGTACTCAGCCATAACAAGCCAATTGAAATGATAATACAATATTTATAATAACCTTAAAGCTATTAAGAAAAATAAATGAGTAATAAAGAATAATTTGTGGATCTTAAAAAATGAGGGCAAATTGCTTGTAATAATTAATTAATTAACTAATGTCTAGATAATATACTTTTTAGAAGAAACACACTTGGTTAAAAGGATTGAGGAAGTCAAATTTTAATTGCAATGAATCGTTATTGAATATGTTAATTAAGATTAGTATACATAATAAAATATAATATTAATTATATAAGGTGTATCTATATATCTCTAAAGGCTATTAAGTTGGAATCTTAAAGCGGTACCAAACTAAGAGAGAGCCAAGAGCGCAAGAGCAAATAGAAGAGGCAGTGATGAGAGAGTGGGAAATTGATCAAGGCAAGCACTTTGAGCATATAATTGGCAAGCAGCTTGTGCCCAAGCGACCCTAATGCAAGACTAACTACTAGACAACACATGCAAGCTCCCATATAGCATGGCAATCATTTCTAGGCCTAAACTATTTGATTTCAATGTCGACTAGGACACATTTAGCAAAGAAAACATATCTAAACCCTAAGATGGATATGCTAAAAATATAAAAACATAGATAAATTATGATATGATAAGCTCAAATTCATGTCCATGCTTTTAATATTAAGTTAAATGCTATGATTCAAGTAATTTTCATAACTCTATTTGCTATATAATCTTATCATCCTGATTGTTATTAAAAATGTAGGTTTGTATCGATCTCCAAATGCCTCAAAGTATATGCAAAAATAATGACCCTCTAAAATTATTTTAAGATCACCTTAGACTGCAATGGTTATTTGAAAAGTAATGTGCGAGTCTTTTGAAAAAAAATGGTAGTATGGACAATGTGGAAACTGAAAAAGAGCAGAGCATGAAAGAAGAGATTGTGGTAGACTTTTGATGTTATAATTGTGGAGAAATGAATTAGATATATGAGAAGAATTCTAAGATAAATAGAAGAAGAAAAATGGAAAATTTAGACAAATAAACACTTCAAAAGAAAAAAGACAAGAGAAAAAGAGAAAGAAAACAAAAAAACACAGAGAGAATCATTTCCTAAACCAGATATCTAATAAAAACATTTTCATTATTCTATATTCAACTAAGGGTCTACTTGGGACAGCTATAGTGATATGAAAACGCAATGGTGGAGTTGCAACAGAAGCTATTATTCAAGAAGCTGCGGTGGGAACTACAGATTTTTTATTTTAAAAAAGTCAGACCGTAACTTTTTGGCAGCTACCGCACTCTACCGGGTAGGGTTTCAAAACACAATTTTTCACAACAAATTCTTCAAAAATACACCCAAATTGCAGTTTTTCAAACGACAACTGCAGTGAGGTTCGAAAACACACCACATCATCGGCCGTCCCAAATAGATCCTAAATGAATTACAAAATATTGAACTATTTATAAAAAAAATACACAATGAAAAAGATAAATTGCCCCTAACAAGTAAAAATAAGCACACTAAAAATGACAACTATCCGTAAATCAATTTAAAATTCTAAATTAGTCAGATAATAAATGACATTCAAAGCACTAATAATTAACTTGAATACAAAGAAGGATGACTACGACTACATTAAATGATACCAAAAATACAAACTCGTAAATCATGACAAAGGACTTAAATATATTTGTATAGCATAAAATAAAAACAAATGTTGGGTTATATTTTTCTAGGTTCAAGAAATTTAAAAAGGAATTAGGCCATAAGAACGAATTTCATATTTTAAAGTGATACTTTTATAATTCCAAAACAAACTTACATTCAATAAAGAAAACCCAAAATGGCCTTGAATTACAATGTGCTTCCAATATTGAAAGAAATTAGCCACTCAAGAATATTAATAACCAATCCTAATTACATAAAACATAAAGGATTGAAAATTACCAAGTTTAACAGCCAAGCAACTTCATCAAGCATTGATATAACAATAGCCGTACAGCTCGATTCTACAAGTTCTGATTGTAAAGCAGACATTTTTGAAGAGACATCTACACCAGCATACTTGATATCATGCACCCGAATTGGTTGTAAAGGAGGCTTTGGCCTTGATTCTCCCCATATCTCATCCACAAGATTGAAATCATATAGAAAAACCAGCTCATGATTTTTTTTAGAAACTGCCTCTTTCATTTCCTCTGCTATATCGTAAGAAAACAGAAACTGCTCCCTTCAAACAGTCAAAGATGAAATCGCATCATATAGAGAATTAGGAAAACTATTAAGGCATCATAGCTTGGCATCAGATTAAGGAGACCTCAAAATTATCACCAGAAAGCATACTTCTTCACCTAACAAAACTTAAAGAACAAAACTAACATTTCTATGAATATGTATCACATATTACTTACCAAAAAAATAATGCATCCCATATTTCATTGTTCATTGTGAGGCTTCAAAAAATTTGATACATAGAAAGGTGCGTGAAAATATTTTACTACATCAGGCACAAGGTATAATTTGAACATCAATAAGTTTGTTAAACATTAATTAAAAAATATGTTCTTTTCAAGATAAGGTTCAGAAAATCAAAATTCTTCAGTATTCAAATTAATGACATTAAAATTTTATACAGCTAGTTAGCCTGCAAAAGCAATTATGACATTAAAAATTTAATTACACAACCGTCAAGAAGCCTCTCTCCTTGCCTAATAATTTCTACATAGTTGATGTTGACAAGCATCTTCTTCAACTAACCGGTCATTAAAAATGACTCAATTTTAAGCATTTTGATTAACTTGGAACTTAGAATGACCTATTAAACAATCACATATCAATAACTTCAGATAGGGTGGATCCGGAGTATAAAGAGAATATTCACAAAAATTATGTATGCTTCGTGCGAGGGGAAGAAAAAGTGAAGGGTTTGAACAAGAGAAAACACACAAATGGAAACGGAAAGTGAGGGAGAAATAAAATATAGAAACTTGATATAACAAATGCAAGGAGAATTATTGAATTCAATTGCAAAAAAAACTGAAGGAAAAGATAAAAATTAGGGTAAAATGATAGGAATTTGATTTTGACAAACAAACATAAGAAAAGGGGAAACTATGGATGAATCATCAGGTTTTTGATGTAGATTCCTCAAAAAATAGAGTTGGAGAATCCTCGAGCGTGGTTTAAATTCTCAAAATCTGAAAAAAAAAACGTGAATCCTAAAGCAACTACAAGGATATTAAATTGCAGAGAAATATAACTAAAAACATATCATTTATCAACATCTAAATTACATGAACCAAGGCTCTATTATAAGATTAGGCCTTATTCAAAATGGCATGCTTATCTTAGACAAATATAGTGAAATAACAAACTCTTCCTAAGTGATAAATGATACTTTAACCAATAATAATTCACTTAAATACAACTACGGGTCAAACATAACATAAAACATAACCAAAGCATAACAAGACATCCAATAACACTATGATTGACATTTAAGAGTTAGCATCCTATGCTCCATCACATATCCTTTCTTTCATCCTAGTATCGTTAATTGAATCTCCTAATGTTATTTATGCCTTTTATAAAAACTTCTATGTATTGAAAGCATTCTTGTAAGTTAATGTTTCAAAAAACATTTATAACTGAACTAAAAATATTCTATATTCGTAACTTTGCACAGTTTACATCCAACTGACGTACTAATTTTTATAGAAGAAAGAGTATGGAATTATGAATCTTTAGCTTCAAACGGTACTTATAAATCTTCCTACCAAACCATTTCCAAAACTTTTATAAAAAAAAAAAGAAAATCTCAAAACTAAAAACAGTTATAGCTTCTATTAAAAAAAAGGAAAATTACTAAAATCAGGGCAGTGGCAAGCAAAAAGTAGCTTAAATCATATGAAGCTAGTTTTTCCATTCGAAAGTCAGTATGCGAATATTACTTGTATATATGCCAACACGAAATGTTGGTAAAACTTGAGCAAAAGATCAACAAAAGTAATGGAAACGGACAGGATCAACACCAATTTTGCATCCAGGGGGCAATACTTCGTTCAGCCACTCAGTAGTTGTCGGAACACCAAAATTTCCACTTCTCATGAGGATCCAATCACGCCCTAATTGTTTCTCAGCCTATTCATCATGCAACCAAACACTATGTTAATAAAGAAGATAACAATTTGCATATTGATTTTGAATCACTGCAAGGGGGCATATAGTTAATTTTGAAATGAGGTAAACGCTGGTTAAATACCTGAAGAAAATAGCGACCATCAGTCCAAAGGGCAGCTTTGTCTTTGGTTACCACAGCAGTTCCAGCACTACCATCAAAGCCTGTTAGGCAGGTTCTTCTCATAAAGCATTCTGCAATAAATTCACTCTAAAAGTAGACGAGAGATAAGTCATAAATAAAAAATACTTGAAAAAAGAAACTATGCTAAAATACTGAAATCAGAAAAGTCGTCCAAAATATATGATGTGACAATAATTTGCATAGCAATGAATGTAATGGAAAGGAAAAAAGCAGTATAAAAAATAATTAAGGTAAGAATGACAATAATGAGATCATAATTAAATATATGATATAAAAGAAATATGAAATGAAAATTTTATGAATTATTAAGTGAAAAGATTAAGAAAGAAATATTGAGAAGAGCAAAATAGATAAAATTATTATTTGCACTGCAGGTGAGTGTTGTTTAAAGTTTTAAATCTATTTTGTGCAAACTTGCACACTTCTTTATCAAACTTCAATCCTCACTTAATCATATCATCATCATTAGACTTATCCAAACTATTTAGGGTTAGTTTTATGAATCAACATCCTACATTCATTAATGTTAAAACTAGTTGGAACTAAGTTTCCTAGTTATTCCATGGACTAACTAAATTAAATAAAATTAATATAATCATCCATGTCAGAACTAGGAAGTTAGCCAATTTTACAAACCAAATATAAAAATAAAAAGCTGAAAAAATTATATAGACACAATAAAAGTATAAATTACAAAGGCTAGAAGAATAAAATGCATCTAGAAAGCAAAATCAAAACCATAATTGTATATACACTGTATAGTAAAAGATATAATGAATAAGGAAAAAAGAAGGTATAAGAAATAATAAGGCGAATAGAAAAGAGACATTAAGACTTAGATTAAATAGATGTATTAAAAGTGAAGATGATAAGACCTTAATTCATTTTAAAATATCAAAAAAAGACAAAAGAATATATTTTTTTAGAAATTGTTGAATTAAAGGTTTATGAGGAAAAGAAAGTTAGATAAATCATAATGTAAAATATAAGTCAAGTTAGAATTGAAAATTGTGCAAATTCTAATAATTTTACCTTTTGCTTACTTATTTTCCCTTCTAATCATTCCATATAAATTCCATCAAATATCCATGTTGGTGCATCTTTTTGTCTTTTGTGCAAGACATAACCACCAAAATATATAATCCACTATCTTGCATTCAATATGAGCAATTCCTATTATACCTCCCATGTAATTACTTTTTTACTCAATCATCTCTAGCTTTACCACTCATCCATCTTTATATACTTGTTTCTACCACACTCAACCCAAGTATAAGTGACTTATTTGTTGACCAATACTAAAATTCACATAGCATAGACAGGCTCATTATAATTTTTATGATCTAACTTCAAGTCTCCTTAATATTCTCTTATCATATAGTAATTCTATGAGATTTCTTCATTTTTGCAATAGCACTAACTCTAAAAGTTATGTCATCATCAATATTCTATTTATTTGTTTAATAAGTTGAGGATAACTAATCTATCATGTCTAGTTATCACTTGATAAGGTAGCAATATTGACTAATAGTAACCAATTGCTCGCTCGCTATCATATAGAGGATCTTTGTTCTAATAAGCCTAATCCTCTTATAATCTAAAAATATATAACTCAATTTATTTAGCTTTTCACTTCCATTAAAAGACGCCAAACCTAACAAACTATATTATTATTTGCAAATAGTATCCACCAGATGTCTCACTTGGAATATATTGTAGAAGCATTTCATGACCATGATTAGAAGATAGTGGTGTTATGTTGATTGTTACTGTAACTTAAGCATAATTTGAAACTCTTTGGAAAATTCATAATAGCCATTAATACTAGTTACTTTTCAGCATATATGTTTGTAACAATTACAACATACCTTTGAGACACATTTTTCTCCTCAATGCTAAAAATAATCAAATCTCAAGTTACTTAATCATACGCAACTTAAGATCAATAACCACTATATAAATATCCTTTTGTAATTTATATATTTTCTTCATTTCCTTAGAATAAAAATAACTTCACAATAGACTTTTAAGGCATAAAACAAAATTAATTAATAGATAATTCATAGTTGACTGATCTTCATTATTAGCTAAAATCTACAAATAAGGAGTTAAATATTAATAGCTACTACTTAACTATTTTGATTTCTAATTAAGTGTAGTTAATAGCTAGCCATAACATTGACGGCATAATTGGACTTCTTCTGTTTTATAATCAACTAAAGTACTGAAATTAGTACACTTAAGAGGAGCATTTATAGGATAATGAAAGGACATATGACACACCATATACAAAAGATGCGTTCCATAATAACAAAACAGACAAGAAACAAATAAAACAGATGCATAGATGATAGCAGCAAAATTATTATCAATAGCATAAATTCAAAACTACAAATTATCCACTTAACGATCACATTTCTTCTACTTGTTTTATCAGATGCTTAAAAGAAACTACAACACAAACACATCCTAATCCAATCGGATGAGAAAACCTAACCTGGTGCGCGTCCTGAGAGGGAATGATGTAGGCGTCGATTCCAATCCCCGGCCTCGAGAAGAGCTCTCTGAGGGATCTAAGCTTATCGTCTTCGGATCCCCCCATCCCGCCAGTGTTCTTCCTTCGAAACTCCGACGACGGCCGAGCGGATATCTGTTCGCCGGAGCTCCGTGTGGCGAGCTTCCGTCGGTGATCCCGAGACCTCACAGAAGCAGCAAAGAGCCGCGAGAGTGGAATCGAGAGACCGAGGCAGCGAAAAGCCCTCAAGTTGGGACGACAGTGAAGGCCTAGAAAGAGGTGGTTGAGAGGGGAGGTTGCGGCAGCGGTCGCGGCTTCCATGAGAGCGGAGTTGAGCTTCGGGAAGATCAGGTGGGATTAATTTGAGGGAAGAGGATAGGGACACAGCCAATTGCACGATTTGTGGTGGTGGCTTGCGCAGTGGATGGAACTGTGGCGTGAACGTGGAAAGGAAGGCGAACGGCAAAAGTTTTAAAATAGACACAATCTCCGTAATCAGTAGTTAAAAAAAAATTAAAAAATAGTCCATGTCGTCAAACAGATGATTGGCATCAATATGACGTCTACATGGGTGTCAGTCATCCATCAAATGGATGACTGATACGATTTATATTTTTTAATAAAAAATGTGTAGCAGTTCTCATATTTTACACGTATCAAAATGACACGGTATCAAAATTGAGCGAACTTTATATCGTTGGAATCGTAATGAAATTGTCTACAACTTTTATGTTGTTTGAAATTTATGATCGCTTTGCAGCAGATTTTGCAAATACGCGACGAAGCTGAAGGAAAATTCGAAGAATCGATTCGATATCTGAGTCACGTGTGAGAATTGAGCAAAATTTGCATCGTTGGAATCGTAACGAAATTCTCTACAAGTTTCATGTTGGTGAAAATTTATGATTGTGGCCTAATACACAACAGATTTTGTAATTGCACGCGAAAACTGTAGCGTGGAGCTAAAAGTTCGAGCAGAATCGACGGCGCGTGACGAGTCATCTGTCGAATTGAGCAAAATTTATATCGTTTGAATCATAATGAAATTGTTTATAACTTTTATGTTGGTTAAAATTTGTGATTGAGGCTCGATGCGTAGCAGCTTTTGCAAATGCGCTAAAACGGCTGATGAAAGTTTGGAGGAGCAATCTTATTTATTTAAAAGATTTGAATGTATTATATGATAAGCAACAATCTCAATGTATTTTACAAATGAGATATAGAAGTTTTGATAAGTGGATTCACCAAAAAAATTCTTAAGAGATTCATTTCCTCTTAAACCAATAATTATAATATTTAATATCATCTCACTATTTCTACATTATTCAACTTCTTTTATCATGAGAAACATTTTAAGATAAACAACATACAAACTAACGAAATTTGCATGGCACAACAAGCCTTTAATGCTCTTCAATCTATTGAAATATATCTTAACAACATTACATAACTAGAGGCCAGAATGTATTGCTACTCATAATGGTGATATTTGAGATTAGTTGATTTTCCTCCCAATTTCTTATAAAAACAGTCATTCAGAACCTTAATACCATGTACAAGTCCCATCAACAAGTTGCAATGAAATCTTAATGATCGCATGTATTACAGACATCTTATAAAAATAGCCAAGTAAGTACACATACAACAAAATGTAATCGATGGAGATAATAGTATGCATTATCTCGACGATGCCTACGATGCGGTATCACATCACTATCAGTGTGTAATGGGGGTATTATTGTGGGTCTCGAAGGATGCTCGATCTTGGTCCTCCGGTTGACTTTTCGGATGGTTGTTGAGTAATCGAGGTGTGTAGCACTAGTACATCGTCGGACTATGTCGATAAATCATGATCTGATACGAGGGTGTCATATGGAATGAGGAGGCCCATACGTATAAGGCGGTTCGCCAGTGCATCTGTGACCATATAGCTCACGTACGAATCTTTGGTGGCGTGAATGTATATGTAGATGTACTGGAGAGATGATGGACCAATATCCATCCGCATCCATCCAACGATGAAGTACACGGAATAGTGTCCCGTCGGTATCGAATATACATGTTTAGGTGCACAAACTCTCATACTCGTTGATTGATTGTTGAATCTTTGTGTCCTCCTCCCTCCCAAAATAGCGTCGAAATATATCATCGATATTCAATATGTGCTCACGCTGCATTGACAAAACTCGAATTATGATGTAATTAGTAAAAAATTATTACTACCTTAAGAAATCTTTGGTTTACCATGAGTCGATCTCTAGAAGCTGGGGTAATGTGCAGAGTGCTGTGGGTGCCTTCGGCATATCTGATGAAGCACCATACCATCTCATTATATCGATTAATGGCTACACTCGCCTGGGAAGAGTCTCACCACCAACAACTCATCGCTCTCCGCAATATATGTTTGGTGGTAATCGACCCAGTCCACGTCAGCTTTCCCTCGACCATCAACTCACACGAAAGAAGAATCTACCGGTGCAACCTCAGTCGTAGGTGAAAGGTCGAACTGCCTGAGCACACGATTGGGAAGGTGTCACTCAACTCATTTCCAACTAATCAGGAGTACTCTAGCCAGCCATATGTCATCCCCATGTAAGCATATCTGCGACCGCGTGCGGATCTACTCCATATGGCTCGGACCACACACTGTTGTTTGAGATGAATATTAGGGTTGCTATCCACATACAAAAGTTAGCCCAAATAATGCACTTACAAAAAAATATACCTGACTCTGCAGTAGGCCATCTAGCTCGATAATAAACTCTATGGTGCGTCACCAAACCCCTTTCCATCGACAACCCACCCCATCTATGCATGGTATGGAATATGTAACGTTGGTCTGCTGATATGAACATGCTCCCACACCCCCATGATGCTTGTAAGCAACCAACCATATTCGTTCGCTGTTGCCTCATGGAGCTCCACATATAAATGAGCAAAGCTCTAATGAGAACTCCCCTGTGTCAAGATCCTCCGGTAGGGGCGATCGTAGGTGAATCTCCAGAACGATGTCGGCATAAGAAAGCGATGATCAAAAAGTATAAGCTCATGTATGCATGCGAAGTTCGGCATCTAAGTAAGAATCCGTAATATGTCGGCCGTAAGAACAGCAGTGCATGCGCGTGCCCCATTCGAACTTCGATGTGATGAAATTTGGATCGGATTATTGAGCGAGCGCTCGGGATGTGCTCCTATCAACTCATCACAGCAATCTGGCCAAGATGCCCACCGTCTGCCCCCTCCAACAACATTCCGCCCAATAATAGGCGGGCCGTCTATCTGAACACCGAGGATCATAGCAACATCCTGCAGTGTGACCGTCATCTCGCCAATGGGCAAATGGAATGAATTTGTCTGAGAAGACCACCGTTCCATGAATCTATGAGAAGGTGATGGTGAATATCTTGTGCGGGACACACAATCCAATCCAAGCTCGTGGCGGTCATGAATTTAGGGGCTTCACACCACTCTTTGAACATAAGCACATGAGATGACATATCCAGAACAAAAACTTACAATTATGAAATTATAGTTCAGTAAACAAAAAATATAAGAAAAATCCATACACACAGCTTGACTTACAAATTCTTACAAGGTCAGGATGTGTTGCTCTGTGCCGACCACATAATGCCACTATACTAGGGTGAACTTGGTAGCGGGACGTAGTCCACTCTGATCCCTTGCGTCTTTGTCTCTGCGGCGAGCACCTTCTTCGGCGGATATCCTACACAACAAAGACAAATCAATTAAATTCAAACTAATTAACATGAAAGCTTGGCTAATATAAAGATAGATTAGCTTTGAAATAATCATCCCGACTTAAGATCGTGCTCCATAGCCTAAACATGGAGAACAAATTAAACACTCTTACTTTGTTGAATATTAACTAAGTTGTTGATATAGCTTCTTTTATGTTCTTACTGACACTCTTTTCTTTATGTAATGTTTGTGAGTTGGCTTTGATTTTCAGGCAGGTTCCATGCATGAACGCGCAAAATCTGCTGCACGTCGGGCCGCAATCTACGCTTTCGACCAACAGGAGAGTCGTAGAGAATTTTGTTTCGATTATGATGATATAAATTTTGCTCCATTCCGACCCCGTTAGACACCGGTACGCGCAAATTACACCGGGTGCGTTACATTTTCTACCGCGTAAAATGTGATCGTGAGCGTTAATTGCGTACCGTCAAACGTGTCGAATAAGTGAAATTTATATATCCGAACAAAATTCTTTCGACTCTGTTCAAAAGCGGCAGGCAATCGCAGCGATTTTCGCGTTCATCTATGATCGTTGTCCGAAAATGTGGAGTAATTTGTGCGTACCGGTGTCAAACGGTGTCAGACTAGAACAAAATTCATATCGTCGGAATCAGAACAAATTTCTATACGACTCTTCTGTTGGTTGAAAGTGCCAACTATTTAGCGTGATTTCAGCGTTCATGCATAGAATCACTGAAAATATAGGACACACTGAAAAAATGAAAGCGAGTTTCAATATTAGAATCTCACCTCTTCTTCTTCTTTTACTAATATTAGAATGTCACTCTCATTCACTTTATACAAAACATTCATTAGCACTCTCTAAACTTTACTTCCAATCATTTTAATTTCTTACATTAACAAGAAAAGCCTTATCTATTTAGCAAACAAAACTACCATTTTCTCTGTTTCATGCAGTGGTGAAGACCATAACCCTGTTGTATTTCTTGAAAGCCATTAATGATTATTTTTGTGTAATGGATGGAGACATTTAATCATTTTCTTTCATTATTTTTCTCTTTTATCACTCTAATTACCACCAATAAATTGAGAACCATCGTCCAGGTACAAGCAATCATCATCAATTCTCTTTTATTTATCCATAATGCGATTAGCTCACACTATGGCCGCATTGATCTATTATGACCACTATTTTTATATACACTACAAATTCTATTACTTCTTATGGTATTTTCATCTATAGTATTTCTGAATCTATTTGAGCGTGTCGACTTCCTCTTAATATCGGTGGGGTGTACTCGAAGTTCCGGTGATATGTTCTGCCACTCATCACAATCGGGATGATGAAACATTCTCGTAGGTTTTGTAGTAGTCCAAGGTGTAGTAGGCGATACATACGCGTAGCTTATATGCCCCTAACACAAAAATGACGTGATGACATGACATGCGATAAGCTTATGGTTGTCTGCATGTACATCTAGAAATATGATTCTCATACAACTCCACCTTGTATGTTCTGTTGTTGGCATCAAAAACTTGGTACTCATTGTTGTTAATTCATACCGGCTCAGGAAATCTCCTTGCCTCATGTTCACTACCCTGCAAAGTTGCCTTAGTCTGGGGAGAGAACATGGAGTCGTCTTGTTCTCGATGTTCTTTGAGTCGGGCATTTCATGAGCGTGGCGACTATGTTATAATATATTGCAGATCGATTGCACGAATTGGCAAACGCGTGCTCTCTTAAGTACACTGTTGAAGCATTCAGTTGCATTTATAGTCATGGTGCCATACATGTATCCATCATCATGGGTTAGAGACTACTGATGTACATCCCTTGCTACGAGCCAATCATAGGCCTCCTGTCTGATGTTCTTGATATCGGTCATACACTTTTAAAAATATATATCATCGGTATTACACCGTATATTTTTTGGCATATGAACTCAACGTCTCCGACTCCAAGTTGTCTAACTGCTTTTTTAAAGTTCTCTCTCAAATGTCTCAGGAAAAAGCGATGTGCAACCCACGGTAATATCTCCCTGCAGCCCCACACCAACCCCGCGTGCCGGTCAGAAATGATGCACAAATCACCTCTTGTACAGATCAATGGAACTAAGTTTTGGAATGTTCGTATAAACCAACACCACGACTCAATACTTTTTGATTCTACTACTGCGAAGGTCGGTGGAAATAAACCGTTGTTAGCATCAATTTCAACTGCAGTGAGTAGAGTCCCCCTATACTTACCTAGGAGAAAAGTCTCATCCAGACATAAAGCGGGCGTGATAATGCCAAGCGATGGTGAAATCGAAGAACCAAAATAATCGTTGAAATCGGTATGACTCTGACGATTATACTTTGTAGACCGATCCTGGCATTGTTGAGCATATAGCAGACGTAAATTTCTCCAACAATCGATAAGATTCCTCCCAACTTCAAAATAACCTTGATTACTGCGGCGTGCATCCAAGCTTTCATGCGACACTCGTATGTTAAATTTCGACTCAATATGATAATCTCTGCTTTAAATCCGGATGGCCTTTAATTGCGGGTTGAATGAAATAAGCGATAAAGCGTGATGTACATTGCACATGTCCATGAGGGGTGAATAACTATATGTATGTCATCTTTATCGCCAATTCTCCATGCCCCGATCTCTTGAAGTTGCATGTAAGCCACATGCAAGGTGTAGTCTTGTTTTACATATTGAGTGCACAATATGGTGAACTGGATTTGTTTGAGGATCACGTGGTTGTTATTAAATAACACCCAAACAGCACAACTTATCAAGAAAGCATATACGTTATAACAGTTCATCTGGAATGTAACTTTCAAGTACAAAAGTTAACTCATCTGAAGGTCAATCAAATGTTAGCTCTTCATCCCATTCTCTGGCTGTTTTAGCATGACGCATATACTCATTGTTAGACAGTAAGTGCTCATCTGTTTGGCTTGTTCTAACTGAGTAGTCCCTAATAAGCTCTCTGACACTGTTAGATGGATATTTGCCCCTTAAAGAAGGCTCATCTGCATCACTATCACCTCCCTCATCATCATCGATACTTGTTGCATAAGACATAATTTCATACACATCACCTACGTCACCCTCAGCATCACCCCCTAAAGCAGAACTTGTACCAGTTACATTAGTAGCTTTTGTAGGCACACGCGCTTCTGGCGGCGGTTTCATGCAAATCAAGTGTGATGAATTCAATATTGATTGAAGCCATGTGATGCTCCTCATTAAT
The DNA here is from genome assembly GCA_021442155.1 of Cymbidium sinense. Lineage (NCBI taxonomy): Eukaryota > Viridiplantae > Streptophyta > Magnoliopsida > Asparagales > Orchidaceae > Cymbidium > Cymbidium sinense. The sequence continues at coordinate 110,476,058 of CM038225.1, forward strand.
AGATCTCTTTCATCACAATTTAACTCCACGAACTTCAATATAAATTACTAGTTGCTATTTGTTAAGTATATTCACATACTTCATCGTGATAATATGTGTAGCGATAAATCTAGCACCAATAGGAAACCAACCTATAAGATTAACACATGATTTTGCATGGTCTAACTTCAATGATCTCATGATTCACTTTTGTAACCTCAACAGGTTAGTCCTTCATGGGATCTGAATTGATCGATTTTTTCCACCAATATAGGTCGGAAAGAAATTATCAATAATATTCAGTTCGCCATCATAATAAAGAACTATGGAGATAGTTTCTGAACTCATATTCAACTAACAACAACTCCAACTAGCAAGAATCTTTCCTCTCTCCTGTTCGCAGGAGAAAAGCATTTCAAGATATAATACAATTGCATTGTAGTTGGAGATATTTTGAACTCATAAAGGACAAAGGAGAGTAGATTCTAATCATAGCTTTCATAAAGATGAATACTATCATTACACTTAAAATCATATTGGCGGACATATGGCTATCGCACACCTCCCAAATCACCAAAGCGGGTACCAAAATTACTAAGAAGAATCGCATCTCATTAATCCATGGCTAGATGAATGAACACTTGTAAATAATAAATAATTTCATAGCTATGAATGTTTTATATAACTAAACATTACAAAAGTCAAAAACAAGTGACAGAATTATATCCTTCAAAAATGCCTAAACACTACAAAAATCAAATGCCAACAGTTAAGTAAGCTAATATATTTTCAAAATTTACAAATATTAAAATTGAATGTGAGTTTAATTCAATTCAATGAACAACACTAATAACTTTCAAAAGACCTAGAATAATTGATTCACAAAATGAAAGGATTTCGAGTCATATATACAACGCATGTAATGCATCCTTATATCACTCATATGACCAAAATATATGATAAAGCACTAGAAATGGTGTTACTTCTCATTATGAGGGATAACGCATACAACAAGTAAATAACATATAAGGTATATACAACCAAAGACAAGAATGACAATTTAAATAAACTAAGTCCCACTGATGCCTTAAAGTAAAATCACTGCTGCAAACTCAATAGAAATACTTCATGATATCTACTACTCAATAAAAATACAAATGTAGCTAAATAACTCAAGAAAATAAGTAAAATCAGACACCACAAAGCAAGATTTATCACAAATTAAGTATTCAATAAAAAATTTACCTTAATCGGCGCACGAACGAAGAAATAACCCGTTCCCGGTGGCGACTCGACGGATGGGAGCTCTCCGCTGACCTCCACTGGCGTGTGTGCTTGATTCGAAATCCGGCGGTGGAGGAGGAGGAGAGGAAAGATAAAGGAAATCGCGATCTCGCTTACGGTTTGTTTGCAGAAATAGGGATGGCGAGCTCTCCTTGGCCGGTACCTCCCTTGGTCGGCGGTGTGCTTCGGTTCTTTGAAATCCAGGTGAGCGAAGGAGCGAACGGAGCAGCGGCGGAAGAAAGGAAAAGGAAAGTAGATTGCGCTCATGGGATTTTACGATATAGGGAGTCGATGTCCGTTAACGGACGATAAGGCGCCCACGTGGAGCATCGCTAGTCGTCAAAGACACGACGGCTCATGCGTCTGACGACTAAGCGCGTCTCCACGTGGCGCCAGGTCGTCCGTCATTAAACTAGGTTTACTTTATTAAAAAAAAAATTTCATGCCTAAACTGCTAATTACGGTTAATATTGTGCCTATTTTAAAAATTTTGCCGAAGGCGAACAAACGAGGCGATCTGGGCACAGGCTTGATGACCCGTTCGACCCGACCCGGACGGATTTTCATGGAAATAACGGTTTAATATCGTGTTTTCTCCGTTAACAAAAAACAGACGCGGCTAGCTTTCCTACTGTTCAATTTATATAATTATTTAATAATTAATTAAGCATATTTCTGTCATGTAATTAAACAATGCTACTTCATGGCTGTTTTATCAAATAAACTTAATCTATTGCAATCAAATTTAATGACATTTCATTGGTAGATAAACAGATCATTAGAAGAGTCAAACTCAACTTAGTCTTGACTATAGCTGAAGCTCAACTTGTGAGCTTGATCAAAAAGTGCAATAGGATAAGACAAGTGATGGTGTTTGGATATCTAAAGAGCTCGCTAGAGCTAGTATCAACAAGACTAGCAATACACGGTAGAAAGTCATGGAAGTAGTTCACTAAAATAAGGTAAACAACGATCAATCATGACTGTCAAAGGAGTCACTAGAAAAGATGTCTATATGACCATTGTTGGAGGAGAGGCTTCGACGAGCAAGTGCTAGAGAAGGCATCGGCAAGCCCATCAATTTTTGAAAGAGTTTCGTGAGACATGCATCAACCTTCCAAATCAACAATTGAACCAAGAGCAAGGAGAAACTTATAATTTTCCATCTAAGGTTTATAATCAAAACAACTCACAAGCAAACATGACAAGCTCAAATACACATTCATTTAATATACAAGCTCGAATTTAAAATCAAGCGTAATCTTGTAGCTTAATAAACTTGACTTACAAGTTAATTAGTAAGTCGAGATCAAGCTGCCTCTCCTAACTTATGCCTCTAAATGAGTTTAAGTTTATCATGAGCACATATCCTTTCAAGTTGAAGTTAGAATAATGAAAATATTCTTTAAACTCTTTAGTTAAATCATTCAATTATATATAGGGATTTATTTATTTATTTTAAAAAAACCAACTCAGAATCAAAAAGTGTGCAAATTAAGCATTTAAATAAAATAAAGGGTTGATAATTAAATTATAGGTCCTAAAATTATTTTGATAACAAATGAATTTGAAATGATGCTAATTTATATCTAAAACATCTATTTTGCTATGAACATTATTCATTCCACAACACAAAATTCTCCTGATTTGAAGCACATCAATGCAAAAAATTTTATAAATAGATCGAATTTCTATCTATTTAAAAAGCGATAATTTATGATCTATTTGGGCATCTATAATTTTTTAAAAATTGATTATAAAATTATTATAAAAAATAGTTTTTTAAAAACCTATTATGTATGTTATAATTTTTTTTATATATTTAAATAATAGTTTTTTAATATTATTTTTAAAAAATAACTTTTTATCACAAAAATTTGTTTAAATAATAAAAAAAATTGATACCCAAATATAATTATAATTTATTTTCTAGTTAATTTTTGAAAAATAAAATAATCAAAAAATTATCCTAAATAATAATTTAATAACAAAATGTAACCAGGCCAAGATTTCCCGTGATGGAGCAAGATGCTTCCTACCGTCGCAGGATGCCGCCACAGTGGAGTGCCATGTGGCGATTTGGCTATTTCCAAATTTTTTTAAACGCCACGGACTTCGCTACCGAGAGTTTAAAAACAATATGATTTTATTATTTTTATTTTTTAAAAATGGGGTATTCACCTCAAACTTCACTCACTTTGTGAATATAACTTTCAAATTAACTAATCCCTGACTCACCTAACGGTAACATACTCATAAATTCTAAGCCCTCACTTTTTTTTTTTTTATAATGCATTTCACTTTAGTGAGAAATTGAACACAGGCTAATATAATTTTACCCCAAAATAATATGATTTTACCATTGCAAGTTATGTTTAATATAGAAGGTTGTTAGTAGTTACAGATATTAAAAAAATATATTATTGTATATTTTTTTAAAAGAATATTTACATACATATCACACAAATATACATTTATATGTCAAACATCTAAAATTATATATTTATTTAACACTTTCACATTTCACTATTAAAAAGTATAATATAATATTAAAAATTAAGATATTATATATATATATATATATATTAAAATTTAAATATTAAATAAATAAATACATAAAAATTATGTGATATATATATATAAATCCCTTTTTTTTGATTAGTTCCTTAAATATGATCTCTCTCTCTCTCTCTCTCTCTCTCTCTCTCTCTCTCTCTCTCTCTATATATATATACAAATAATTTTAATTTGAGTGGGCTCATCATCACCCTAAATTGATTTTTTTTTTATTTCATTTTTTTTAAGACATTTGAGCAAATTTAATCGTAAATTTATACACATAAATGCGATTTGAGCACCAAGGCCTTTTAGTTAAAAGTCAAAATTCTAAACACTATGCCAAGATGACTTGCACATTTATTTCTGGTCAGTTATTCTGAAATTGTTAAGCACACCAAGAAACAGTGGAAACAGTAGAAATCCTGAAACCATTTGAACTCAATCAAAACTTGATAGAAACAACCGAAAACTCTGTTAAAATATTATATTTATGATTTCAATTTTTTAAAACTAGTTTTCTATTAAAATTAATCGGTCCTAATATTTCAATAATTTTCAAAAAAAAAAAAAAAATGAAGGAACCCAAACTCCAAATCACATGAAAACTAGCTTAAAAATCTTGCAAAAAAATTAAAAATACAAATGGAATAATTTAGATGAAGCTGAGAAAACAAATTGATTATAATATTATGGCTAGTCTAATTTTGAAGAAGAGATGTTAGTCCAACCTCAATGTCTTCTTTAGCCTTTTTATCGAAAGGATCATCACCAATATAAAGATCCAATACAGATTGGCAAAGAAGTTTGCTCTGGATGCTCCCCACTTCCTTTCCATCAACTACAGCAATAGCATAAAAAAAAAAGGCTATTAGAATATGGATATATAGCTTTAAAACATTTGAAACATAACGATAACGTTGTACCTTTTGCCTGATTCCAGGAAAGAGATAGAAACAAACTATTGCAATTTTGTAATGGTTTTGTTTAAGGAAGAACAAATATATAACATGGCCTATAATCATAAGGTGAAATGCACATTCAGACTATAAATCAAGTCAACTTCTCCTAGTGAATGACTTAATGCAGATAGAAATAGCTTTGGATCTCAATTCCTGTCTCAATAAATCACTAAATCTTCAAACAGAGCAATGTATTCAGCCAGCTGATATTAATATTTCTCAGATGAGTCAGCTTGTTCAAAAAAGATACTAACGCTTCTCTATTCATCCCGACTCAGTATCAGAGGCCGTAGCTTTTTCCGAGACTTTCAAATGGAAAGTCTTTCTACATGCATTACAATAAACGACGTTTAAATTTTGGGGAGGATTTCATTTTGAAATGAAGATTTCTCATCAATGGATTGGATAGATATAATCAGAAACGTGCAATCTACTCTTTACATTTTGTTTTTCTTTAATCCTTAAAATACTAAAAATTCAAAAAAAACGATTTTTTTACTTAATATTTCTTGCACCCTCTTTCAGTTACTATATATATATATATATATAGATGCACTAAATAGCGACTATGACTGGATTTAGTACTCTCACAATGATCCAAAGTAGTCGTGGACATCACCCTCTCTCACAGGCCTAAGTTTTATGAATTTTCTACACATGGATACGCAAGAACATCAATTTTCTAGGTAAGTAACAACCAAAGATGGAGTTGTTGCCCTCCATGCATGCGCCATAAGTTAAGTCGAGCTCACAAGGTGAATTGACTTTAAAGCAAATCAGTAACGACTGACGGCGACGAAATGATCTCCGGATCGGACTCGCCATGCGTTGACGGCGAAGTTGATCAGAATAAGCATCTTGCGTAATTCGACGGTCGACTGATCAAGATGGAGGGCACCGTCTGGCCGATATTGAGGTCGAAGCGCGGCGCAACGACATTCGTTTGTTGCGTTAGCGTCAAATGTCAAAACCTATCAAATGAGATTGTTGCTCAATTCGGATGGTGAATATCGAAGCGGCAAGAAATAACGACAGTGCAAATTTAAAGCGAAATTGACACCGATTTGTCGACGAATCAAGCGGTACGATGAAACGGACCGCATCATTGCGTCCGGAACATCAGAGTAATCTATAATCGACATATATACTATCGATGTGACGATGTCGGCGCGAAATCCAAATTAAGGTAAATAAAATAATAAAAAATACAAATACTATAAATACCTCTCATAAAACCCTAAACCCTAATTTTTCCTATTTTCCCTCCCTCTCCCACAGCCGACAGCTCTCTCGCAAAGTCTCCTCTCACAATCTCTCTCTCTCTCTCTCTACCCCATTCCGCATTCTGCCGTGAGTTTTACGCAGAAGCGATCGTCGTCGCAACACAGTAGCGAAATCAACTTCCGCATCGCTTTCCATGCATCTACTGCAGCCATCGCGCCGACACCATGGCGCCAGGTGGCCGCCGACACTCGCTCGCTGTGTGACCATAATACCCATACCATTTCATAGTGGGGAGAAACGTTGTTTATTGTATAAGTACCCATACTGGCCTTTTTTACGGAAACCTTGCTTCCATATGTATAGTACACCTTTCTTGGCGTTGTGGGGAAATTTGTTTCAATAGGTATCTTAGAAACTCATACATGTCTTTTCTTGGTGGTGGGAAGATACTGGTGGTTTATACCACCCTACGCCTTTCTTGGCGTGGTGGGCTCAACATAGAAATAACCCCATCGGGAAGATCGGATGTTCTTGAAATGTCAAACTTTACACCGACAGGAGGAATTACATAGCTTGATAATAAGCTATACTGCAATATAAAATTGTTATTTAAACTAACATTGTGTATAAGTGCATACCGTCTTTTCTTGGCGTACGAAAAATCTGTTCAAGACCTAGAGAATACATGCCTTTCTTGGCGTGGGAAGTCGCATTCGGTAGTGGTTTACCACCCATACATCTTTCGTGATATACATCTCATCAGTAGCTTATCAGGGGCCGGAGATCGCCAAATTTTACAACGACATGATTAATAAACTACTTAATAAAATTTAATAATAAAGCTAAAATTAATGTTTTAACTGACATTCATATATAAGTACGTGTATGTCTTTTCTGAGAATATACATTTCATCTGATCAAAGACCCATACATATCTTTTTCTTGACATGGTGGGATGACGCATTCGGCCGTGGTATTTACACCATACATATGTCTTTTTTGGTATGGTGGTAGGCGGCACAACATTATGTATGTGGGGACGACGAGGAGGCTAGAAATCTTTGTCAAAATTTTATCCAAAAATTTATACTTGCAATAAAATTCAATTAAAACAAATAATATTATACAAATCCCTTAAATTTAAATTAATACTGAATCAAATACACCGCATATACGCTATCTTTGAATGCTTAAACTTAGTGCTTCGAGGATCGGTTTGATTCGATTGTCTTGGCCGTGTTAACAAAACCTAAAAATCAAATGATGTTATTATAATATCTTTCAATCTAAAAAATATCTCGGTAAACTAATTATCATATGACATGAGATCTAATCTCTATTACTAAATTAATAAAGTCGATAGGATCTGAAGGAACTAAATAATAAATCACCCGATGATGGTTGTGTTAAATGAAAATTTAAACCGGAGAGAATACTTCAATCAAAATATGATTATAATGTCAAAACAAATTAACTTAGATTGCATCTTAATTAAAATGTAGAATTTGAAATGTCATTGAGCTATAAATGTCTAAGTGAAATTCAATATTAAAAATTTAAAGCAAAAACTCTAATTCACCTTGTATTTTGTGGTGACAAATAAAACAAAATTTTAGCTCACAAAGGAGCCAAAATCAAATCAAGTACTGTATATGTTTACTCTCAAACAATCTCATGCCGTGAGGACATGACCGTGTCCCTTGGCGTGGCTTGGCCAAGCCGCTAAATTACTGAGTCCTCCGACGATAGTTGTCGCCAAATGCTTATCTATGTGTATGCTCCCAATGGCTCGCTTTGAGTTCATAAGGTACTTTGGGCACTTAATTTGGGCAGCTCCTTGGAGACAAAACAATATTCCTGGATCTACATCCAGGCTGGTTCTTTAAACCATTCCGTGATTGGATTATTCTTATTTGTAAATGGATGATAATGATATGGGATCTAGGATCGCTCCCCAACCATCATTTTTTAATATCAATTTCATAAATCTAAATTCCAAACATTAAGCTAACATTAGCGATCGAAGTCTTCTCTCTTGCGAGAGGGTAATTAAATAGGTCTTGCTTTATAGAAACCCGAACCGATCTAAAGTCTCACAAAATGAGGAAATCTCAGGTAGTGTCATATCTACTATTCCATTCTCAAAATTTCATACCTTTAAATCATGCTTTCTTAGAGGTCGGTGACAAATTTTGAGCTCATAGATTTCACTTTCAGTTGATGATTAGGTTTCTCTTTCCATCTTTGCTATCAAGATCAAAGCTATGATAAGTATAGTAAAATAAAAACTTAAAGTTATTTATAAAGTTAAATTGATTGAAAATCAAAATTATTTTTATAATAAACATAATTCTGAAGTTTTAAAATTTTTTTATTCATAACTTATTTTCATATTTTATCATGTTTATTTTGCTATATCTCTGTATCATGAAAGTATGAGATGATATAACAATTATTGATTACTAATCCCTATCTTTCATTTTGCAGATGGATCTTCGTAACACACCTTCTTCTATGTAGCTGAATCATCCGCTTTAATGCTTTCATCAACACCGAGGACGTTGCTACTTATACAATTTGGTAGCATAGATTTTCCGTGATCGCTCGTACTATTAGGTGCACGAGACAATCATGCACAACTTAATATCGGCAGAGCCAAATTCACTAAAACTCCCCTCCTTCGTTGTTGAGGTCCCTCGAAAGAGAGCCTCTGTATTTGAAAGGTTGTGATACACTAAAGCTCCAGCCATGAAGAGGATGATGACTGGGCAAACAATTTCGGTAGTGCATCCGAACGCTACTTCTCTACCGACCTTGCCATTTGCTCAAGGATCACGAAGCTTCCTCATCCGAGGAAAGCAACTAAGACAAAGGAGAAGAAGAAGGAATGTGAGCGAACAACTCTCACGGCCCCTCACACACCCATTTGTGGAATCGAGCGAGTGTTCTCACCCACAACAAATTTGAGAATCTCGAGTGAGTGAAAAAGAACAGCTCTATTGGTGATATTAAGCAATTATTTTAGGAGCAACGATACCAAGCTCCAACCCCACAAATGAGGCATCCTGAGACTCTATCCTCTAAAGTGCACAAGATGCTGAAAGTTGTAAAAGAACAAGGTCTTATGAAGAAGATATATCAAAGACCAATTATTAGAGAAGCCAACAATGATCCATTGCAAAAGCTACCATCAAAGGTAGTAAGAACTCAGGAGCGTTATAAACAATCCCTGCATGGCGAACATCGGGGTGTGACACCTGAACCACGCGTTCGAGAATCCGCCGAAGATCCGAAAGGCAAAACAAGTCCAGGCCGAAGCCTCAAGAAGAAGCGCCACGAAGGCAAAAGTGGCGTCCGGTTTATATTCGAGATCCGTGATGGGGCCCAACAAGAATGGGTTCCTAAAGGAATGTTATAATTAATGAGGCTCGTGGTAACGACACCCGGAGAATCCTCCGTGGAATCTCATCACCAACCTAAACGATCTTCCCGATTTTGATCAGCCCTCTCCGATGAGGAGGCGTTTGTCTCACACTCGAGCCCGAAAATCGGATGGGCGTCGATCGAATAAAAGAAGAAGAAGACACCATGGGGGTAGAGGTGGTGTATATTGTGTGGGATCCGAAAATTCGCCACCGACATCTTTCGATAAAAAAGGAAAGAATTGTTTAAGTGTCGGTGATAATTTGAAGCGGATGAATAGTAGATAAGACACTACCAGATTTCGTTCTCATTTGGTGAGAACTTTTTCTGGTTAGGGTTTCTAGGCAGCCCTAGTTAATTACCTCCTCAGAGAGCACTTTCGATTAAGGCTAATCGATGAATCGTTAACAACGAGTATATAATTGTGAGTGGAGTTTAGAACTTATGAAATTTATTATTTTAACTTAAAACTTTTGTGGGGAGCGATGGCCGCGAGATCCCATGGTTCCGTCGTCATCTGATCCACGGTAAAAGTCGGAGGAGGTAGTCGACCCAACGAAGGATCCTTGTCAATGACACATGGGTTCACGTCGTCCAGGTGTCCTTGTAGACACAGGGTGGAGTTTGTCTAAGGGGACAAATATAAATAACCTTACAGGGGTTTTCTTGCTAAATACATTCATTTCCATTTCAAAGAGCGGTTGGGAACATCACAGGCTGCGTGTGGCAAATAATTAGTGGTGCCATATCATGTGAACCACCCGGTCAGAGCTCAGTTCATGCCATTTATGTGGTCATATCCAGCAAAGCAGCGGAACGGACAGGGCACGAGCTTTTACTAGGAATATTTGAGTGTGAAAATTATGTATTTAATTTGGCATTCTTTGTGAGCAAAGTTTTCTTAATTTGTCACAAACAAAATTGGAGGGTGAATTGATTTTTATTTTTTTTTTTTTTATTTATTTTAAAGTTAAATAATTAATTTCATTTTTTATATATTTTTTGTATTTTCTTTGAATTTTGATCATTTTATGATTGATTTTTAGATTTGAATATATATGATCATTTATCATTGAAATCTTAATTATAATTACCCTTCTCGATCAGGGTTAATATCGATTGATAGGCGTATCACTCGTCGGTTTTCTGAGGAGGATGGGTCAATTATCTCAAAGTATAATCCTTCAAAACCTTGTCCACTCTAGTTTGAGCATAGAGGATCGGGTTTGGGACTTTTCTTCAGAATTTGAATTTTAGAAATGTTATTGGTTAGTTCGTATCTTGTATTATATATATGAGAATTCTACCGGATATTATTAATTTGAAATTCTTATAATATCAATTTTTTTTTAGGTTTTGTTAACGGACGTCAGAAGACCAGCAGGGAATATCTGTTCTTTATGTTTGACTTAGTAATTACTCCAACATGCATATGATATCGTTCTTTGAAAATTGCATGGACATTAAGATGTCTAATGTTGAAGTTTATGTCAATTTTGATTTTTTGAGTTTTGTTAACGGGACGGTCACCAGAACCGAAGTATAGCATTTGTTCTTTTATTTTATACCTAACTTACATGTCCCTTGTTTGAACACTTCAACATACATACAGTATCTGTTCTTTTAAAATGTTGTATGGACATTAATGTCAGTTGAAATATGGGTTCAATTTTTGATTTTTTGAGTTTTGTTAACTTGGGACGGTCAGAAAGACCAGGGAAGATAAGTATCATTCTTTCGTATTTGACTTGATTGTAATGCAATCATCGTTTTGATATGAATTTTTAGGTTTTGTTAACGGGACGGTCGAATAACCGGGAGATGTGTATCTTTCTTTTATATTTTATGCTTGCGTATGTACATGTTTGGACATTCATCACAGTATCATTCTTTTAGAATATATGGAATGTCTAGTTGAAATGTAAGTGCAATTTGAGTTTGGATTTCAATATGACATTTTGGGTTTTGTTAACTTGGGACGGTCAAAAGCCGAGCAGGAAGATATAGTATCTGTTCTTTATTTTTATCTAACTTGCACATGTCCCATGTACAAAATCGAAAACATAAAGGGGTGAAAATAATTGATTTAGAGGCCATATGATCATAAGTAAAGTAATGCTAAATGAGAACTTAGCAATTTGATTTAGGCTAATAGCCTCTCTTTATATAAAATCGAAGTATAAATGGTAAAAAATTTGGAGGCGTATTAGTATACCATATTTATTTCTCTTGAAAGGGAAAGGGGAATATAAAATATGAATAGTTGTCATATTTCATTTAAAGAAGCAAGTGGATTAATTACAATGCTTATTTATTTAATTTAATGTGGCATGGTTGTAGGTACAAATACCCCAACAAACATGGCATGGAGCGGGCGTGTTTGTTGTACACTAATTGACCTGGATCTCCAAGAGATTTGTTTGGATGTCACGCTTAAGTTGTAATTTCTACAACTCTTAATAATATACGATGTTTTTGATGAAGTGGGTATAACTCTCGGGTTGGGCAAGCATTTGCATTTTATTCGGATAGCTTCGTTGAAGCTGGTATTTATTAATCATTAGTCAATCTTTTGTTTAAGCTTTGGAGATTTCCTCTTAAGAGTTTGAAATTTATATTTTCTCCTCAGCTTTGTGCAGCTTGATGGAGTTGATAATTTATTCTTGAGAGATGAGCATCTTGATCCATCTTTGTCTTTAACGGACTTGTTGAAGATTTCCTCCTGAGAATTTGAAATTTATATTTTTCTCTTGTCCTGGCTTTGTGCCTTGGTGGACTTGTTGAAGATTTCCTCCTGGAAATTTGAAATTTATATTTTTCTCTTGTCCTAGCTTTGTGCCTTGGTGGACTTGATGGAGTCGATGAGATGAGAAGCGTCCTGATCTGCTACCTTTGTGGACTTGTTGAAGATCCTCGAACTTTGGGATTTGCATTTTCCTCATGACTTTATGCCTTGGCGGACTTGATGGAGTTGATGAGATAGAAATGTCTTGATCTTGCTTTGTGCTTTGTCTTGAAGATTTCATCTCGAACTTTAGGATTTGTGATTTCCTCCACTTACGCTTTATGCCTTGATGGACATAGTTATGAGGCAATGTCTTGTCACATCTTTTGCTTTGGTGGACTTGTTGAAGATTTCATCTCGAGGATTAGTATCTTGTGCCTCCTTTTATCACGCATGCAGTTGATAAAGGAATGCCCGAATTATCTGGAGATTTGTCGACGTCTGAAATTACATACCCTAGCTTTACGCTTTGAGCTTGTAGAAGGATAAATGGACTCTGAGCTTGTGTTGGATCAATGGCAAAGAGTCATCGATCCGTGCTTTGCACATGTAATGAACATCTTGATGACAAAACTCCCCAGTTGACATTTGCTTTAGAACATTGGGATAAGCTTCTTGTCCTCTTTTTTGCTTTATTGGACTTCTTGAAGAAGAATTTCCTTGATCTTTGCTTTAGCTTTGATAGACTTATTGAAGGAGTTGAGATTTTACGTTTGTGTTTGATTCCAAACTTCGGCTTAGTGCTTCTCAGTGGATATCTTTGTTTGTTGTAGAATTTTGAAAGATGACACTACGATAGGGATAATTTCGATGTCAGGTCACTTGAACTCACCAAGTTGGAGAGATTTGGGGATTTGAATGCTCTTGTCTTTGAGCTAGAAGTAGGAGGATCCACTACTACGGCGCTTTGTGGCGTGTTGAGTAAGCAGTCTGTCGGCTTCGTATTTTGGCGTGTTGAATCCGACCTTATACACCTACTTGAGTTGTGGTGGACTTGAGATTGATGAAGGATTTTATCCAGCAGATGGGGATCTCTTACTACGGCTTTGAGGCGTGTTGAGTAAGCGACTGTCGGCCGACTGAAGAGATTTGATGTGGGATGGAAAATGTCCTTCCAACTTGGTTTGTTGAAGTTCTGTTGATAATTTTAGCTGGTTGATAAGACTTTTAAACTTGAGGATTTGAATACATAATTTTGAGTATACGTGGGGATCTCGGCAGGCGATGTCGAAAGAAGAAAGGCCCACTGTCTTATCGGGAGCGATACTTTATAAAACTTTTAAAAAAATGCTAACGAGGATTTTTATTTTATTTTGGAAATCGTTCATATTCTGAAGAATTTCAATGAAACTGGCGTTTGAATACATAATTTTGAGTATGTATGTGGGGATCTCGACCTTGAGCGATGTCAAGAGAAAGAAAGGCCCCCATGCTCAGGAGCGCCCGTCTTTACTATAAAACTTTTAAAAAAATGCCCCATCTAGCGGGAGTTTTCATTTATTTGGAAATCGTTCTTGTGTTCTGAGAATTTATGAAAATTTCATAAGTGTTTGACAATAAGGATTTTCAAATCAGGATTTGTCGTCTGCTTTCATATTCTTTTAAATCGGAGTTGATTGGCGTGGTCTTCCAGAAGTCGATGACTCCTCCGATATACCTTTTCGATAACAAGGTCCTTCCCAGTTCTTCAAATTCTGGATTGCGATGAGGATGATTGGTCTTCTCGGCCGGGACGATTCTCCTTCACGAAAAGCTTCGAGGGCGTCTTGTATGATCGAATACTCAGACATTACGGCGATATACTTCTAGATTTTCTTTGAGCTTGGGCGACCTCGTCGCGTCATCAAGCTCTTCCATCCAAAAGCGAGCATTCTCATCTTGGGTAAGATTTTGTTGAATGGCTACCGGCGAAGGTAGTTCAACGGTGGCAAAGCGCTTGACCCAAACACTAGTGCATAGGGGTAGACTTTGTAGGAGTTTTGTAAGTGCGGTAAGCCATAGCCTTCCCTGTTTGGTATGCCACTCCCTTTTATTTCTTGTGAGAATTTTTTAGCAATTTGTAGTGTTTTATTAAATGCCTCATTTGCTCGGATTATAAATTGTGAATATGTGATCAATCTTATCTGCGTCAAACAAATTTATAAACTTTTAGTTTTGAATGATTATGCGTGATTTTACAAATCTATAAACAATATTGTGAGTAAAGAAGTTGGTCACTTGTTGTAACTTCTTTAAATGGTGCGACTTGCCTTGGAGAAATAATCGTCTTGCTAAGATGAAGCGGTGACCGGTGATGATGGCGGATCGATTGGTCCGATTACATCTGACTCTGGCCGAGATCTTTGCTCGTTGGATGCAGCAGTTTGGGCGATGAATTATGTTACCATGGGACACGGCATTCATGGCATCTCTTGGCGTGATTGATGATCTTTTACCATAGGCGGTATAGTATCAATTCTTTTAATTTTGAAAGCCATTTTAGGACGATTGGTGTGCACCACAAAGTCCTTGATGGATTTCAATTACTGTTGGCTTCTTCTATTCCCAAGTAGCGCATCTGCTTTCGAAGGATCTACGATCTGAGTATTTGCCAACATAAGCATATAGTGAAGCCTTTTCTCGAGTTGTCGCATTATTCTTGGCAATTTGCCTTCCTTGAAGTAGTCGGAAGAGGGTCTCGGTCTTCCTTCTCTTCTTATAAGAATTTCATCATGTGGTTTTAGCTTAGTAGGTTGGAGCTTTCTTCTTGAATGGTTTGAGCTTGTCTTGTTGACTTTGAAATAATTTGTAAGGGAGTGTAAGGAGACATGGCACACCTCGATTATGTTTGATGACCCTCTTCAGTGAGGATCTTAAACTTATTGGCTCTGGACTCGGCAGCACACATTAATTATGTAGTCATTATCCATACTGCCATTTCTTTAGCTAATTTAGCTAACTTTCTTATTCAGCTCACGGAGACTCAGTCATAATGACATTGGAATTTGCTTCATAAGCTCGAGAACTTCGTTTGTGATAGTAGGCCAATTCAAGCTTGTTGATTTTGTAAAAACACTTGATTAATGACGAGTTGAGAATGCCATAAATTTGCAAATTACGGACTCCCATGGAAATGGCTTCCTCTAAACAACACCAAGCTTCATACCGTTGTTGGTTAGTGGTTGAGTTAATTTATAAGAATGTCTCGATGCCACCCTTGGTGTGATCGAGATGAGGGCAGAACCGACGAGCCTTTGGAAGATTTGAGGGTTGAGTGTATCAATGGGCGAAGCTCCATCAAAATACAATTCCACATTTGTTGCTTTTCTTTTCATATATGTGCATGATTTGCTCATCGGGAAGATCATCGTTAAGCAATGAGTCTGTATGGGATGGCGGACGAAAATCTGCGAGAATTTGCCCCCCTTCACGGGAACATATGTAATATGTAGCGAAGAAACGACGTGCGCGCGACATCAGCGTTGGTCTTGTCATCAAGAACTTCAGGATCGATCCTTGAGATAAGGGTAATTTTATGAGATAGCATGTAATGGCGTAACTTTTGGGCGGCAAATTAGCGTCCAATGCTTCTCAATTGGAGAATAGCTTAGCTCTGTAGTCTTCGGTAATGTAGTATAGAGCATTCTCCTTTCCTTCCTCATTATGTTACAAAGCACTGAGATTCCTCGTCTTTTGTGTACAAGATGAGAGGCTTTCACGGGATTGGGTGCAAGAATGGGTGGATTCAACGGATATGTTTTGATCTTGTCGAAGGCCTCTTGACATTCTTAGTCCCACTTGAAAGGAGTATCTTTCTTCATTAATTTTGCAAAGGGTGCGTCTCACGGATTTGATATAAATCTTAATGAATGCGAGATGTCCTGTATGGGCGAAGTTGGAAGACTCCTTGGAGGAGGCATTTCGACAATTGCTTTGATTTTGTTGGGATCGATTTCAATCCCTCCGGCGCATATCGAGGAACTTTCGAAGAGACTCCAAAGCGCGCAGAGGATTCATCTTGAGATCATATTTTTTGATTCTTTCAAGACAATCCTTAAATCATCGAGATGATCTTTGCGATTTACTCTTTGACAATCTGACATAGCACTCTACTTTTGATGAATCAACTTCAAGATTAAATTGTCATGTGCTTTGGTATGTAGCTCCGGCTTCAAGCGAAGGGCATGGCGTAGCAATATATGCCAATTGGCGTCTGAATGAGGTATGTTCTCTCATCTTGAGCCATCTTGATTGATTTGTAACGGCGATCCGTCCATAAATGAGAACATGTCGTGGTTTGAAGTGTTATCCAACGATTACGAGAAGCGGAAAGTCATCCTTTGGACATGCTTTGTTTAAATCCACACGAGTCGTCTGAATCTGAATCGACCATTCTTCTTTTCCGGGGACAATATTATCAGGCGTATTTTTCTTCTCGAATAAAACCGGCTTCAATGAGCTTCTTGGTTTACGCAATTACGTTGTTCTTCAACCTCGATCTCATTATAGAGGCTTGCTTGGCGGTGTATTGCAATAATTCTGGTTGTGAATAAGCAGGATAAGCATTTCAGCATATGTAGCAATCCACAATTCCACAAGGTTTTAATTCTTCACTTTATCTTGAGTGAAAGCGATGAGCGTTGAGGCGAGGATCCTCCTGGTTCCCAAATTAACTTCTTTAAGTTCATCCATAGTAGTAGCTGCCTCCCCACCATCTTCAAGCTCTTGGTAGGCGGTTTACTTCTTCATTATTTGTAGGTACATTAAAATGACATTCTCATCTCATCATCACTCTCAACTGTTCTGTATATCTATCCTGTGGACCGTTGTCTTGGATAAAACCAAGGCCTTTAGTAGTGTGTTTATTTCTCTTACCAATGGTTTGAGAACCTTTTGGGTACCACATCATTTCAAGAGCTTAGTCCTTTTGCTTCTTCCGGCGGACCCTGTTTTGCATTTGCATCTTTGGAAGTAATATTTTGGTGGCATCCTTGTGGGCATAGCTTCTTCTTCTTGAATGGTTGCATTACGGGATCTTCTTCTTGACACCCTCAGTTTATAAAGCAGGGCTTCACGGCGTGTTTTAGGGAGGAGGAGGTACATAGAGGTCACCAATTCCTCGACTTTGTGAGTTTCTCGAGGGTGATTTCTTAAAATGGGGAGGATAGGAGTGACTGTGTAGTCTCTCTGATGGATTGATTGTTTTAAAGTAGGTGCACCTTACCTTCAAGCAGATTCAAACTCATGTCGATCAAGCGATTTTCCTCAATCGATGTTTTCTGGAAGATTAGCATGGGACCTTTGGAAGGAAGCACCTTCAGCAGTGTCCTTGCTAAATGAGGGGCGAGTGTTATTGATTTTGGACTTGTTCTTGATATCCCTAGGAATATTTGGAACAATTTCCTTTCCTTTATTCATTTTATCTTCTCCCTTCTTCTTAACTTGTTCTTTTATGGGTTTTGAAGTAGATGCAGTATTTGCTAGTTGTTTTGTTAGCTTTGATTCCCTTGGAAGGAAATAACTGGCATCTTGATAAATCTTCATTTCATGCACGCAAAGGTTGCATGTCCCCAATTTGGCATTCTTCTCCATCCTTTGTATATTTCATACATTGATGCAATGTAGATGGACAATGCCATACTTATGATGGACAGGAAGAGCTCACGAATGAAGTATCTGCATCGATCACATGAAATTTAGCTTGAGAGGTCTCCAAATTTAAGAGAGGAAGGGCGAATGACGATAGTTTTCATCCTTCTCATTGAAACCTTGAACCATGACTTTATCTCGTCCAGATGTTGTACATCAGAGATAGCCATCTAAGTTCTCAATTCATAAGATTCCGGAGGAGGGATCAATTAAGATCCGGTATTATAATTTCATCACTTTGTAAGTATCAGGATTGTGCTCTGCGGTCCGAGCATTAGATCATCTTACGAAAATGTGACGGTTGGAGGCTCTTGAACATGCAGGTCTCCGTTAGACGCGTTAAAAATATGCTTTCACTTTCCGGCTCTTTGAGAGCTTCAATTAAGGTATTACGGAGATCTTGACATTAGAAGTGCTTGTATACTAAACTGTAGGAATTTTCTTAGATGGGATAGAATATTGTAGTCGATCCCTTTTGATGAAGGCTTCTTATTTGAATCTTAGGGATAACTTTTCATTGACTTCAATTTCTTTTCCTTTATCTTTATTCATTGGCTCTTTCCTCTTGAGATGGTAGCACTTTCGACCACTCTATTTACTTTCATTTGCATCGAATCTTGGATGACTTCGATTCTTCGACGCTACGCCCGTCAATGATAGGTAGAAGATTGAGAATCCTTGATTTTACATTTTATGTTTGTTGATATGGTGAGCTCGGTTCATCTTCATCACGGGAAACGAGTTCTCAGGCATTGTCAACTTCATGCATCATCAAGCAAGACTTCGGTAGGAAGTTCTTGACATCTTCCCTTCTTCATTGATCACGAAGATTTGTAATAATTACGCAAGCGTGATAGGTTGCACTTGTATTATATCTTCCATATTATTGATGATCTTTTTTGTGTTATGTTGCGACCATCCATAATAGTAGTAACATTTTTTGCTCTTGCGCTTCTTCTTTTATTTAATTTACTTTTTTTGTTTGGCGGGTTTCTTAGCCTTCCTTTCTTGTATTTATTTAGGCGTCTTTAGTGAGATGGTAGCCTTCCCATAACTTAGGTTTGTCTCTCTCGACTGCAGGGCTCAGTGGTGATTTCCATGAATACAGAGCGCCTTCGGTGCTTTAACATTTTTTACAGTCTTTTACTCTTTGTTCAACTTTTCTTTTTCGTAATGAGTCATTCGCCCTTTTGTTTGCTCGCTCGCCTCAAGCGACCTGACATCATTATTACCTCCAAGTATGAGCTTGTCATGGAAGATTGAACGACTGCCTTGGCTTTTCGATTGAGTAGCTTTTCTTTGTCACGCTATAGATTAACCGCATCAGATCCTTTCAGTATGAGGTGAAATGCATTTCACCTTTCTTGTCCGAGCTTTTGCTCTTTGATTTATCTTGCCATCTGATGATAAATTTAATTTCTCAAATTTAGCCACCCTATCGCTTTGAAATGTAATCAGCCATGCAAAAGAAAGGCCATCTTATCATCGATATTGCCCATCAAGGGATCGCATGTTCTTCTTCCAATTGTTGTTCACATTTCATACTCATATTTCGCCAACGCTAATATATCGGTAATCGATTCGCCTTTTCCTCCTCTTCTCGAGATCGAATTGTTGTCTTTTGATCGATTAGAACCTTTTGAACTAACATGTTTTCAAGTTCGAAAAGTCTTGATCGAACATTTGATAACTCAAAGATACCATTCAAAGCGGTTAGACTAATGACGAATAATAATGCATCGTTACTCGTTACCGCAGATGCTTTGAATGGGGCTGATGCTGGGGATTACCATTCCCGGTCAGATTGAACTTTGGCATTGAATATCCTTTGATATGGAATTTGATCATACCCGCAGATCGACCTTTGCTCACACCAACTTTTCGCCGCCCGCAGTATAATGCTTTAATCTTCTCATTCAATATAATATCAAGTTGAGAGCTCGCTTCGATATAGTTTGTATATTCGAGAAGTGTTGCCGAAGCCGACATTTATTTCAATCTCGCCGCGCTCGATTTGGACCCTTGAAGCATGTGAGATCAAATTTATCGGAGGATCATTGCACTTGAGGTTGATGATTATTTGGGGACAGTGTTTGACGCCGCAATATTTCTCTCAGATTAATCGATCATCGCAGCCATTCAGATCATCATTTCGCCATTTTCATTCAACCGAAGCGATTTCTTTATCTTTCTTTCATCGACATTTAATTTGTTCTGCCAAAGTAGAGTATCGTGAATGTGGGATTTTCTTCCTTTCTTCCTTCTTCTTGTTCCTCTCAAGACTCGTGAGGATGCTTCCTCTATTCAACATTTGTCTTCTTGAGGTAGATCATTAGACGCCATATTATCATGCGACACCGATGGCTCACCAACTGTTGCACCATATACACTACTTCAACAGCCTCCTCTTCTTCTTCTTCTTCGCCCTTGATTGCAGATCGACGCTCATGGACTTCCATTCCAAGTGGAATCAAATTTCTTCGAGGACTGATCAAGTTAACCTCCTTTGATGGGATGAATTGATTGATGACGGATCCCCTGAGGATTCTCCGTGTCTACCGTCATATCCTTTATCATTGGGGCCCTTTTTTAGCTCCCATCGCCGATAGTGAGGCGGATCTTGAATTCACACTGATGTCACGCCATGCCTGCTGAGGATTTCTTTTGAGGCTCAGCCTGACTGCTTACTCTTCCACCGGACCTTTCACGGTGGATTCCCTGACACGGTCCAAGTGTCACACCCCGATGTTCACCGTGGACATGAATATGTTGGCCGCCGCCATTTGAGTCATGAGTGAGGTCTCCTGAGCACCACATCCTTAATAACAGACTGTATTTCTTTTTCATCGCCCCTCTCCTCGCTACTTGAGAACCCGATGCACTCAGATATAGCGGCTTTCCTCGCAGAGGAGCTGGAACTGATGTTGTGACCGCTTTGACCGACCAAGAGTCGTTCGCTTTAACCCACTTGGTTCAAACCGACAGGGGAACACTCACCGCTTGCCATGTTGTATTGGTCGTGACGGGTAGTAGTGTGAGTACGTTCAAGATTTCTTTTCCTTCTTCGCTTTGCTTCCGAAGTTTTCCCATGGGAATGGTTCAGGTAGATTGCATTCGGGACTGAGATAAATCGCCCGAATAACCCTCTTCATGATTGTTGTCTGGAGGCCAAGCCTCAAAGACCGTGGCGCCCCACAAAGAATAGGGTCATAACTTCAGGCCTTTTAGATCGCACACGCAGTGTGGACGTTTGCAAGAACTTGCTCATTCAAGATGGTCGAAATCCACGCTACCAAACCGATGGTGGCTTCCAAAGATTGATGACAGCCAAGCCAACGGATGTTGGCAGGAAAGTAAAGACAGAGGTTTTGTAATGCCATTCTGAGGTTTAAAGAAAAATTAGCAATTAAAAATAACCCACTATCACCTTACTTCCAAAAAATAGTATGATAAGAAAAACATAAATATACGCACTAAATAAAATCTCAAATGACTTAAGACTTTATTTAAAACTTCAATTTGTCAAATTTAACTTATCATTTCTCATTTCATTTTCATTTCATTTTTTATAACCGCAATTATAACTTAGATTTGACTACCAAAGATGAAGAAAGAAAACCGCCCCTGAGTCGCCAGAATCATGGATCCGAAAATTCGCCACGACATCTTTCGATAAAAAAAGGAAAGAAGCTTAAACGTCTTGATAATTTCGTAAGCGATGAATAGTAGATAAGACACTACCTGAGATTTCGCTCATTCGAACTTTTATATCTCTGTCTGTGTTTCCTATAGCAGTTCCTTATAATTACCCTCCCAATACCGAGAGCACTGACAAGCAATGAATCGTTAAACAACGAAGTATATAATCGAAGGATGGAGTTTAACTTATGAAATTTATTATTTTAACTTAAAACTTTTGTGGGGAACGATGACGCCCATCAAGATCCCATGGTTCTCATTATCCCGGCCGTCACATCCCCGGCCCACTTAGAGGAGAATACCCAACCTCGACCGGGCGATCTCACAAGAACACATGGGTTACGCTGCCCGCGTCTCAGACTCTGGAGTTTGTCTGGGACAAATATAAGAACCTACTAACATAGTGCTTTTTGCAACCAAATATTTACATTTCTCAAAGAGCAAAGCCGGAACATACGGCCGCGCAGACCGTAATTTAGCATGTCATATCACGCTGAACCACCCGGCCGAGGCTCGTCGTAACCGCCATTTATGTGGTGCATATCAGCAAAACCACGCGGACAGAGGACACCGCCACGCCCCACGCTTTTGGAATATTTGTGAAAAGAATTATGATTTAATTGACATCGCTTTGGAGCAAAATTTTTCTTAATTCACCCAAGACAAACAATCATGGTGAATTGATTTTACGATTTTTTTTTATTTTTTTTATTTTATTTTAAAGTTAAATAAATTTCATTTTTTTATATATTTTGTATTTTCTTTGATTTTGATCATTTTACGATTTTTAGATTCAATATATATAATCATTTATCATCAAATCTTAATTATAATTACCCTTCGATCCTGCATTATCAATCGATGACCTCACAACTCGTCGGCTTTTCTACAGAGGATCGAGTCTAAATTGCTATCTCAAGAAGATAATCCTTCAAAACCTCATTCACTTAACATGTATGATCTGCTCGGACTTTTCTTCCTGAATTTGAATTTACCGTTCATATCTTGTATTATATGACGTAATTTCTCGATATTATTAATTTGAAATTCTTATAATATCAATTTTTTTTTTTTTTGGTTAACTTTAACCACCAAGACAAACCTAATACGTAAAGATCTGTTCTTTATGTTTGACTTAGTAATTACTCCAACATGCATACAAATATCTATTCTTTGGGAATTGCATAGACATTAAGATGTCTAATATTGAAGTTTCGATGTCAAATTTTGATTTTTGAGTTAACTGAGGCCCACCAAACCAAGTATAAGATTTGTTTTTTATTTTATACCTAACTCAGACGTGTCTTATTGTGAACACTTCAACATACATACGAGCATTGTTTCTTTTAAAATGTTGTATGGACATACAAATGTCAGTTGAAATAGTCAATTTTTGATTTTTTGAGTTTGTTACCCGACCCTATCCAAGACCAAACCGGAAGATATAAGATTCTGTTCTTTTCAGATTGACTTGATTGTAATGCAATCATGCGTTGATATGGATTTTTTTTTAATTGACCCCCGAGACCAAACCGAGATGTAGATTCGTTTTATATTTGTCTTACTCATATGTCCCTAATTGACATTCCAACATACATACTGAGTTTTTTAATGGTATTATCAATGTAGTTGAAATGTAGCAATTTGAAAAGTTTGATTTCAATACGACATTTTGGGTTTTGTTGCAACCATTCAAGACCAACCTAAGATATAAGATTCTGCTTATTTTTATCTAACTGCATATGCCCCATACAAAATCAAAGATAAAGGGGTGAAAATAAGATTGGGCCATATGATCATAAGTAAAGAATTAAAATGAAAGAATTTGATTTGCTAATAAATCTCTCTTTATGATAAAATCAAGAAAGATAAATAGGAAACAATTGCTTTGGAGGCCTATACACCATATACCATAGCATTTATTTCTCTCAAAAAAGGAAAGGAGAATATAAAAATATATTGTCATATTTCATTTAAAAAGCAGTTAATTAAAATCCACCTTATTTATTTAATTTAATGCACATAACAGAAGTCAACAAATTGCACAACATGTTGAGAATCGCTGTGTATGACAAGACGGCGTCGCCGGAGCCGCACCTCCCATCCACATCGAAGAACCAACACCAGGTCAAACGGAACCAAAACCTTTTAGTTCCTCTTCTTGCTCTTCCTCCTCAAGTGATGAGCAAGAGAAAACATAAGAAAAAGATAACACACTATTCACGACATACTACACTTGCTCGTGTGCAAAGGCAAATGCAAGCAGATGAAGGATAAGGAGATCTCAACCCAATTCAAAGATGAATCTCGATGCAAATGATGCAGAGGAACGCTGCGCAGCGTCTTACCCGTTCTTTCTCCAATCATCAAACAATCAACACCGCACCACCAATCCACCTTGAACAAGCCATTAAACCTTGGAGCACAAAGTGCTCATAATGGTAGAAAAGAAGTCAATCAATTGACCGCTCCACCCATTCTCCAACAAATACTGAGCACATCTGAGCTAGTGATTGTTGTACAACTTGAAACTATTATAAGTGAAAAGATTAAAACTATCATAGCTGCAGAACAGGTGGAGAAACTGGTGAACAGAGATCACCCATATTCTGTAGAATATGATCAGGTGTCATATCCTAAAAGTTACTTAGTGCCAAAATTCCACTCATTTGATGACAATGGTAACCCCAAGCAAAGACTAAGACAATTTAAACAACCTGCGGATAATATTAATGTCATGATGCGTTGTTGTTCCGCCAATTTGTTAGCAACTTCAACCGCTTTCAGAAGACGCAGAGTGCCAAATGACTCGCTACATTCCGAAGCCGGAGGCAATGTTTATCAAAAGATTTGTGCGTTAGAAAGACTACAATAATTTCGCCCCGAGAAGAGAAAGAAGGACAGTCAATCACTAAATATATAACTCAGGCGCAATACGAGATAAGCAACAATAGGAAGAAGAACATGCAATTCAATTGCTAATGCAACATATGATAAAATGCCTATTTATGAGCTTCCATCACCACCTTTCAAAAACTATCGGATCGCAAAATTTGAAAAGTTGAATTTTTCTAAAACCGAAAGCCATTCGCATAAAAACAAAGAAAAAAGAAGTTCTCAATCAAGGGGAGTGAATCTCACGTTTCATGATTCAAATAGAGAAGGATGGCAACTTACAATGTAGATAAGTGGAAAATAAATTCTATCTATTTTAAAGAGAGAAAGTTAAACAATACTAATTCTCAACCGAGGTTAGTTCTTGAGGCAATGACAAACCCAACTTTCTGCAAGGACCGCCAAGGTAATTATTAGAAGATGATGATCGAATGCGCCAATCTCTTAAGGAGAAGATGAACAAGGAATATTCATTCAAAAGGAAAGTGTGGCCAAACTATTTCAACAAGCACTCAAGTGTTTGAGTTGCTGAATGTAAAAGACCAAGAGTCGTGACTAAGACAACCCAAATTATGCTCATATAATCGTAGCAGCCACTCTATTTTGACATATATTCAAGGACCGGCTAGAAAGAAAATACACGAGAGGTGAATTCACGCAATCCAATAGTATTCTTATTTACCCAAAAAAAGAATATGCAAGGGTGGTTACGTCCTCTTCCTTGCCCCCGCAGAAAGATAAAGCAAAAGAGAAGACAATTGAGGATGACAAATGGGAAACTGCGATCTCAAAGAAAACTATGAAGATGAAGCAATAATGCAGGTGATGGAAATCTCCACTTGAACCTAAGAGAATCTACATCAAAAGGTTCTGCTTCTTGTATAGGGATTTTCGAGAAACAACCTATTCAGAGTTCGCCAAAAACTCCCAAAAGGCCAGCAAGACAACCAAAAATAAAAGAAGATAAAGAAGAAATCTACTACCCAAAAATTATTAATAATCTTGAAGAATATCAACGACCAGCAAGACAATCAATTAAGCTTGCTGATTTCATGTCAAGACTCCATATCATTAAAACAAATTATGAAGGAGATGATGATGAAGAATCTCTTTCTGGAGAAGTCTGTCGGGTTATCTCAACGTTCATGGATACTCCCCGACAGAATCTATTTCTTCAAGATAATCCAAGAAGAAAAACCACCAATGATGTGGTATTCAAGCCTTGCTTGATGGTGAAGCAAACAGAAGATAGTTCAGAAGGAGACTTGTGCTTTCCGGAGGAAGATGAGTCAGAGTCTTCAATATCACCATTGATGAAGGGCATAAAACTGAGAAGTGATTCTGAAGGCTCCATCTGATTCTCAGGCATAAACAATGGTTCTGAAGAGGAGATTTCTTTAGAAGAATCTGAGCCAGATAGAGCAGCCCCAGTACAGCTAAGAAGTGGCAAGGTGCTGCCATCATCACAGAAGAAAGGAACGCTAAATAAAGGCAATGACAAGAACATAAAAGTTAATAAAAATATCATTCCCAAAGATCCAAAGAAGAAGTCTAACATGGATAAAGGAATTGATTACAACATCTTGTCGCACTTGAGGAAGATCCCTACACTATTTGAGTGTGTATGAAGCCCTCCTGATGTCGCAGGATCTCCGTGAAACTTTAATTCAGGCTCTTAAAATCGGAGAAATATGAAGCATACTTGCCGAAAGGTATGATGAAATATTACAATCTCAAGACCTTCCGACATCACCTTCTGAGGAAGATCTTATTTACATCGTAACACAGTCGCTATATCTCTCAGAGAGCGATGGTATCATAATCAATCGATTTCTAATTGATCCAGGTTCATCCGTTAATCTCATGAGTCTAAAAACATTGAGAGGATTGTCCCTTGATGTTCAGCATCTAGGACGGGAGAAATTGATAATCCATGGCTTCAATGAAAAAGGGCAAAAGACGCTCGGATCTTTTACCTTGCCGCTAAGATTCGGAGAACTTCATACAGAAGTCAAATTCCATGTCATTGATGCTGATACCTCGTTCAAAGCCTTGTTGGGGCGCCCCTAGTTACATGAGTGCGGAATGGCCCCGTCTACTTTGCACCAATGTATGAAATACATAAGAGATGAGGAAGAATATAGAATTTCTGGCAACCTTCAGCCATTTACAGTCCATGAAGCTAAAATCTACGAAGATGCAAAATACTATCTATTGAAGGAGCCCAAGCCTCAACAATCCAAAACTTCTACCTCAAAGGCTACAAAACAACACAAAGAAGTGAAGAAGGAAAAAAGAAAGAAAAAAGCGACGCCGACTCTTCCTAAAGCAGCTAGCGCATCACATAAGTTGAAAAGGCTAGTCCCTCATCTGGACAGTGACATAGAAGAAGAAGAGGATGATCCTTCTGTCGGACCCAAGGGAGTAAACAAGTCTCTGGTGAAAGGAAAGAAAATTCAGATTCTGAGTATGATTCTGAACCTACATATGAAAATGAAGTTCAGTATTTCTCTTCAAGAATGACGATAGACCTGTTGATATCAGAAGAATCATTAGTGATCGTGTCAGTTCCTTTTCAACACTTCAAAGAAATCACTCCATGTTAAGTTCACATTATTGAAGAATTAAAGACTATCTATATGCCTCCTTTGCCTGGAAGTAATGAACGTGAAATTTCATTTTACAAGTTTGAGGAGTGCTATCACCAGGATTCTAATTGGCTCATGCAATTTGATGAATCTGATGATATGGTTCTCACGAGAATGCCAAAATATTATCCTCCAAGGATTCGCAAGATGATGTACAAATTGAGAGTTGATATTGGAATGTACAAATGACGAGCCCATTTCTTTGATACTGGGTCTAAAAGTCCACGACAAAAGTGTGATAATCATACATCTAAAGGTCTTGATACATCCGACGTAAACACCAAAGAAAACCGCTAACGAAAAAAGATTGACACCAAATTGAAAATGATCTTTGAGATTTACCGACCAACGATGAGGAGGTAGAAGCTGCCAAAGACTCAAGAACTTGAAGATGGTGGACAATCAGCAACCATGGATGAGTTGAAGGAAATCAACTTGGGAACAGAGGATGATCCTCACCCAACTTTCGTCAGTGCCCTTCTGTCTCATGAAAAAATTGAAGAAATAAAAACTCTACTATGTGAATTCAGAGACTGCTTTGCTTGGACATACTCTGAAATGTCAAGCTTATCCCCTGAGGTTGTAGTTCATAAGCTTGTCATTAAATCAGATGCAACGCCTGTTAAGCAAACTCCTAGGCGAATGAGATTGGAGATTGAAGAACGTAATTGCGTAAACCGAGAAGTCGATCAAGCGTGCACTTTATTCGAGAAGAAAAGTATGCAGATTGGATAGCCAATATTGTTCTAGTGAGAAAGAAGAATGGTCAAATTCGTATCTGCATTGATTTTTGAGATCTAGCAAAACATGCCCAAAAGATGATTTTCTGCTTCCAATATCAGAACTACTAGTTGACAATACTTCCAACTACGACATGTTCTCATTTATGGACAAGTTATCAGAATACAATCAAATCAAGACGGCTCCTGAAGACGAGAATCACACATCATTTAGGACGTCAATTAGTATATACTGCTACACAATCATGCCCTTTAGATTGAAGAATGCTGGAGCTATATATCAGAGGGCCATGACACGCATCTTCGACTAGTTGATTCATCAGAAAGTAGAATGCTACGAATGACTGCACAAGAGCATAGATCGAAAAGATCATTTGGTGACCCGAGGATGGTGTTCAAAGAATTAGCAAGATCTCAAGATGAACTCTCTCAAATGTGCATTCGGGTTTCGCCCGAAAGTTCATCGTCATGGTACATATGAGGAATTGAGATCAACCCTAATAAAATCAAGTGATAGTGAATATGCCACCATCAAGAATCTTCGCCGCCTTCACGCCTTCGTGCGTGGACATTTGGCATTCATCCGACGCTTCATATCAAATACGTGTCAACCATTTGCTAAATTGATGAAAAGAATGCATCATTTAAGTGGGACAATGAATGTCAAGAAGCTGATAAGATCAAAAGATACCTCAATCCACCCGCAATACCAATCCGAAAGTCTCTTTTGTATACATGACAAGAATCTGAAGCATTTTGTAGCACAATGAAGAAGGCAAGGAAAATGCTATACATATCAATAATTGATGGAGATGAGGCAAAGTACTCTCTGATCGAAAAGCATTGTCTTGCACTGATCTTCGCCGCCCAGAAGCTTCGACATTACATTTTGTCACATAAGATAACACTCATATCAAAGATTGATCCAGAATTCGATGACAAGACCACGTGTCATTTTGCGATGGACAAGACTTCTTACGCTTGATATTACATATGTATCTCGAAAGCAGGGGCAAATACATTTTCTCGCAAAGATCCTATTCCAAACAGATTTAGTAGTCAACGATGATTTACCTGATGAACAAATCCTACTAATTCGCAAAAGGGAGGAGTTGCAGATCTGGGAAATGTATTTCGACGGTGCATCATCTATTATGTCTGCCCAGCCCCCAAATCTACCAAAAGCAAGAGCTGCTTGCCTGCTTCATAACACCGGGGCATAATGAGACGTTCATATGCTGTAAGCCAAGAACCAACAATGAAGTCACGAGGCATTGGGCAAGTCTCAAGAAGTTGTTATCAGCATTCAAACTTTAAGAATCTTTGAAGACTCTCAATTGGTAATCAACCAAGTGTTTGGTCTCTATAAAATTAATAAGCTTGAATTGACGTACTATCATAAGCGAGTGCTTGAGCTCATGAAGAAAATTTCAAACATTAAACTAGCTTGAATTTCTCGATCAAAGAATAGTAAAGCAGATTGTCTGATCAAGCTGGCAAAAGAGATGACAAACACGGACGACGATGATGTGTTTATTGAAGTGTCCACTCGTCGAGTTCTGCAACCAGTAAATCAATATTCCACGCAGGTAGAGGGGACATCAAACTCAAGCCAACAGGAAGCAATTCAAATTGCTCCTCACTCTCCTAAAGAACGACAAGTACAAGAGACAGAAAAACTCAAAAGTACTACAAACAAATCATGCAAAGCTTTCATAGTGGAAGAGCCAGATGATTGGAGACAACCCTTCATCGATTATTTCAGGAAAACCAAATTGTCGAGCAATAAATCACTAGCCACGCAAATTATAAAAAGAATCCTACGATATGCTTATGTCAATGACACGTACTGTAGATCCTTTGAGCAAATGTGGCTACGATGTTTAGGGACGGATGAAGCAAACAAAGTTATGTCCGAAATTCATGAAGGACTTTGCGGAGCGAATCAGTTAGGTCCTAAAATGACAACAAAAATTAAGATGATGGGATACCATTGGCCTTCAATGGTGAAAGACTGCATAGAGCTTGTCAAGAAATGTCATGAATGTCAAGTCCACAGGAATCTCATTCATCAACCTCCGAATCCTCTACACCCAACACAAGATCGCCGCTCAAAGAAAGTATATAATTGGACCGATTGATCCTCCATCATCAACGACATCGATTCATTCTAGCAGCCTACCGACTACTCCAAATGTTAAGTCGCCCGCTCAAAGAAGTCACTGATCGAAGTTGTTGACTTCTTCAATAATGTTGTCTACATTTGGGGTGCCAATGACATTATTTCGCATAACAAGCTTTTCAAGAGTGCGAAGATATACAAATTCATTGATCGACACAAAATCGATTGGCGATACTCATCAATTTATAATCCAAGGGCTAATGGTTTAGCAGAGGCTTTCAATAAGACATTGGTAAAGTTGCTCAAAAAGATTCTCACGAAGAATAAAAGAGAGTGACACACTAAAAAGATGGAAGTACTGCATACAAAATAACTTATAAAACACCAACCAAAGCCATTCCTTACGCTCTAACATTTGGAGTTGAAACTGTTCTACCACTAGAAGTAGAGCTGCCATCACTTCGAGTAGCTGTCCAATTCAATCTTACTCAAGATGAGAACGCTCGCCTGCAAATGGAAGAGTTGGATGCGCTTGACGGAGTTAAGAATCCAAGCTTAACAAAGTTTAGAAATTTACCAGACGAGGATGTCCAAAGCATTCAATAGTTCAGTACGTCCTCAGACTTTCCAGAAAGGTGAATTGATTCTGGTGCTGAGAAGGCCAATCAGCCCTCATCGCAAGATCGGTGGTAAATTTGAAGCTAACTGAGAAGGTCTTTACGTCATAAAGAAGGTGTACAAAGGAGAAGCCTACCAGCTCATTGACAAGAATGATCAACGACCGATGCCACCAATCAACGGTTGATATCTCAAGAAATATCACAACTGACTATGGATAAAAATATAAATATTTAAATGAATCTTGCACTAGTAAGGCTTTCATATCAAATACGTATGTAATATCACTTTAAGATTCTCTCGTAAAATGAGAACACATTTTCAAGTTACTGCGAAAGCCTCCCCTTGTTAAACAGGGGGCATTTTTATATGTTTAGCTAAGTTTGACATCGTGCTTCAAGCCGAGATCCTTAGATAAATATATATAATAATCAGAATGAGCTCCATTTATTTATATTAAAGAAGTTCAAACTTTGTAATACATTTATGAACTAGTTTGCAATCTCCTTGTTAGATAGGGGGCATTTTTTTAGTTTTTATAAATCAAAGTTGTTCAATCATTCCTTGTGAAACAGGAGAGCTTCTTATATATACATTCAGGTTGACATCGAGCTTTATGCCGAGATCCCTGAATATATCTAATAATTATTATTGTTAAAGTTGCAGGTCTTACAAGAACAAAAAAAATCTGCTTCAATGCATGAAAAGATAATCCTAAATGTCAAAAGTTTCCCTCCAAGATTCGTTAAATGTCGAAGATCAAGTCAAAAGAACTTCTAATTTTGGAAGCTTCAATCAATTAAGTTGGAAAAACATCAATCTCTACATTTTCAAGTCTAGGACACAAATGGGTTATAAAGGTCGAACTCAACAAGCCGCAAGAAAAGACCGCAGTGAAAGAGCCTCGCTCATCGCCTAATGACAAGACCGCAAGCCATCACAGCCTTAAGTCAAAACTAGAGTAGTTCTAAAGATCTGACTCAACAAGCCCACAATGGTCGAAGTTGGACGCCTCTCTCCTCACTCAACAAAACGTAAGAAAAGACCGCAGAAAGAGCCCTCGCCGTCCCAATGATGATACTCAATCTCAAATCGATCCAACTTAAGACTACAAGCAACCAAAATCCAAGAGATCTTTCCACTCGATCGATGGACCAAGACAACCTAAGGAAACTCTCAATTTAGAGCTGCCTCAAATCAATCTATATATTACCTACAAGAGGATATTCCAATATCTTTTCAAATGATCTGATCAAGCGCAAAGCATAGATCAAAGCCAATTCCCTCATCAAGTCTGCAAAAATAGAAAGCACGGGACCGAGGAAGCGATTCCATAATTCACACAAAGGCAATGGCCAAACTAAAGGAATTTCATAGTTATTCAGTTTGTTAAAGCACACAGTGTACATACACTTCCTGACAAGTCAATGTAGACAAATCAAGTCAATCCTTCATCAAAGTCCGTCAAGCTTAAAACTAAGCCAAAAGAAATTTCGAATCTCAAATCAAGCAAACCGATTTCTCCATCCAACCTGATCAAGCATGAAGCTAGGGTCGAAGGAAAGTCAATTCTGTGAAGACACAAAAGAAAGAGATTTTCAACAAACTCATCGAAACAAAGAGTAGATGGTGAAAGAAGCTCTTCAGTGAACCCATGAAAGTTGAAAGCTGAAGTCCAAGACTCAAGGCCAGCTCAAAAGATCAACCAGTTTTCAACAAACATGACTCGCTTACGCAATCATATTTGTTGAGGGCATTTTGACCTTCCATGTACGCCATACGCCAAGTCGAAGCTCACACGGTGAATTCGACGAAGCTCGCAAATCGAAAAAATGCACTCAACAACATCAAAATAAGTCGAATGATCTCCGGCGACGGACATTCGCCATCGCTCGTAACGCCGAAGTTGATCAAAATAGATCTTCGTAATTGACCTGGCCAACCGATCAAGATGGAGGTCGCCAATGGCTACACGCGATATCGAGGTCGAAGCCGATGTGCCAAACACTCGCTCAAATTGATCGCTAGTGTCAAAACATCAAAACCTATCAAATGAGATCACTCGCCAATTCGACGAGTATGCAAATATCGAGCGAAATAAGCAACGACAAATTAACTAAAAATTGACCCCGATTGACGCCGACATAACCAAAGGCCGATCGCTAAAAACGCTGCCACAGATCCGAACATCGAGTAACCTAAAATTGACATATATATTGTCTATGTAACGATGTCAACACGAAAATCCAAATAAGGGCAAATAAAATAATAAAAAATACAAATCCTATCAATACCTCTCCTAAAACCCTAAACCTTGATTTTTCCTATTCTCCCTTCCTCTCCCACACTCGACAGCTCTCCCGCAAGGTCTCCTCTCATGGTATCTCCTCTCTCTCTCTCTCTCTCTCTCTCTCTCTCTCGCTCACATGCTACAAGGTTCGACGGTTTTCTCCGAGTAAAAAACGACCACAAGACTACAACAAACATCAGAATGAGGGCACTATAGAAAAATCACTGCTCACATTACACCCGAGGGCGCTCATGAAGGCCGACGCGACACCCCTCAAAAATAAAATCAATGCGCAATTTACGAAGCTTAGGGTCTCAAATGCCTTTGCGTTCGCGCCATACCACGAAGTCATGCTCCCTCACACCTCATCCTCTTTTGACCATATGTACTGCACATCTTTTCTTCAGGAAACTCAGATTTGCTTGTTAACTATAAGCCAAACACCTTTCTTAACGCATGAGAAACTCAGATTGCTTGCATGTATATAAGTACCAGACATTCCTTTTCGCATAGTAACTGCTTCACAGTAATCTTAGAGACCATATACGCCTTTTCTTGACATGGGAAGACGATTCAGACGTGGTTTATACCATTCATACACCTTTCTTTCGGCATGCTCAAAGATAACGGAGAAATTCTATATGAAGACGCATCGCCGCCAAATGCCGCCAAACTTACAGCGTAAGGACCTACATAACTTTATAATGTTATACCGCAAAAAAATTGTTATTTAAACTAACATGCAGTGTCTCAGACACGCCTTTTCTGCATGGGAAAATCTTTCAACAAGACCTAGAGCCCATACATGCCTTTCTGGCATGGTGGAAGATTTCAGCCGTGGATTTATACCACTCATACATGCTTCGCATGAGTGAGCCAAGATACCCGGCAAGCTCCCATATGGACGACGCCGGATGTCAGCCAAATGTCGCCAAATTTTACATTAATCGCTTAATGAAAATTAAATAATAAAGCTAAAATTAATATTTTAACGACA
Organism: Cymbidium sinense; assembly: GCA_021442155.1. Classification (NCBI taxonomy): domain Eukaryota; kingdom Viridiplantae; phylum Streptophyta; class Magnoliopsida; order Asparagales; family Orchidaceae; genus Cymbidium; species Cymbidium sinense. Next base: position 110,509,908 of record CM038225.1, read on the forward strand.
TCAAATATATAAGTCAGCGTCTTTCTTGGCGTGAGAAAATATGCTTCATACCGCTTGAGAGACCATACATGTCTTTCTTGATATGATGAAATGGCGTCCGAGTGGCGTTTACCATACATGCAGTTTTGGCATGATGGGTAAAACTACCGTTGTAGCCCATCGGGGACACGGAGGTTCTTGAAATCTTTGCCAAAATTTTATCCAAAATTTATACTTTGATAAAAATTTAAAACAAGTAATATTATACAAACTCCTTAAGTTTAAATTAATCTTATCAAATACCGCGTGGCCCATTATCTTTGAATGCTTGGAGTAGTGTCAGGGTTGTCATGATTCGGTTGGGTCTTAGGGCCAGGGTTAACAAAACCGAAAAATCAAATAATGTTATTATAATATCTTCAATCTAATAAAACATCTGAAACAAATTAATATGATAGCGGATCTTCTTATTACTAAATTAATAGATTGACGATATCGGTACAATAAAACACTGATGATAGTGTTAAATAAAAATTTGAATCGGATGTGATACTTCAATCAAAATATGATTATAATGTCAAAGCAAATTAACTTAGATTGAATCTTAATCTAAATGTATAATTTGAAATATCATTGAGCTATAAATGTCTAAGTGAAATTTAATATTAAAAATTAATGCTAAAATAAGTAATATTATACAAACTCCTTAAGTTTAAATTAATGCTACATCAAATACACGCGCGTAGACTCCGGCATTATCAATGCTTGCTGTTCAGGATCTTTGCGGTTGATTCCCTTGGGTCTTGGGGCCTGCGCTAGCAAAAAATCAAATAATGTTATTATAATATCTTCAATCTAATAAAACATCGAAATAAATTACGCCAATGGTCGATCTTATTACTAAATTAATAAAATGATTATCAAGTAGCTAACAATACACACGATGATGATGTGTTAAATAAAATTTGAATGGGATGTGATATACTTCTCAAAATATGATTATAATGTGTAGCAAATTAACTTATTGAATCTTAATCTAAATGTATAATTTGAAATATCATTGAGCTATAAATGTTTAAGTGAAATTCAATATTAAAAATTAATGCTAAAACAAGTAATATTATACAAACGTCTTAAGTTTAAATTAATGCTACATCAAATCTCCGCACGACATTATCTTTGAATCTTTGCGACATAGTGTCCCGATCTTTGCGGTGATTCGGTTGGAGTGCTTAGATCGAAATTAAAAAAATCAAATAATGTTATTATAATATCTTCAATCTAATAAAACATCGAGAAATAAATTACGTATGGCCAGATCTCGATCTTATTACTAAATTAATAGAGTCGTGATATCAAGTAAAACAATAAAACACTCGATGATGACTGTGTTAAATAATAATTTGAATCGGATGTGATACTTCAATCAAAATATGATTATAATGTCAAAGCAAATTAACTTAGATTGAAACTTAATCTAAATGTATAATTTGAAATATCATTGAGCTATAAATGTCTAAGTGAAATTCAATATTAAAAATTTAAAGCTAAAAATCCAATTCAACTTTCACAACTGTTTGATGGAGGTGACAAATTAAGCAAAATTTTAGCTCACAAAGGGCCAAAATCAATCAGTCTATATTTACTCTCAAACAATCTCTTGCCAAGGGCGTGGCGTGTCCTCATGCGTGACTTGGGGAGGCTCCATCTGATTACCTCCGGCCAGGGTGGTTGTTCGAATTTATATCATGGTTGTACAGGTATGCTCATGGCTCAATTGAGTTGTGAACCATAAGGTATACTTGATTGGGCAAAAATCCTAAAAATTAAAGTAGTTTGTTCCCAGACAAACACCCATATGAGGATTTCTTGGATGACGTACATGTGTTCTTGATAAGGATCCTTGGTCGGTTGATTACTACCTCCTCTGTAAATGCAGGATGACGGTAGGATGGCAACCATGGGATAGATAGAGATCGTTCACCAACAACCTTTAAGTTAAATATAATGAATTTCATAAATTTAAATTCCAAAACTCCACATTCTGCTATTATACGCTACGCATTAAGCGACAATAGTAGCTTGTCGAAAGTTCTATAAAGTATGCATGGGTGATTGTCTAGGAAACTTGGAACAGATCCCTCCAAAATGAGGAAATCTCTGGGTAGTGTCTTATCTACTATGTCATATGCCTTCTGAAAATTTCACCGACCTTTAAATCATGTTCTTTTCATCGAGAGGTCGGTGGCGAATTTATGGAGCCCACAGGAGTCTCTGTACGAGTCAGGTATTTCCTACTCAGAGCAAAGTCATGAGTGACATGGGCTTGGAAGGCCTCAAAAATATCATGTAAGTCGTACAAAAAATTGAGAAACTCCAAACAGTCCCCTGACTACTTGTATATGCCCAACTTAGTTCGAAAGTATCAAATTTCTCCAATTTAGTCTCTTGACTATATAAAATTAATCCAAAATGATCCCATAGAAACTAATTTGGGATCAATTTTATAGTCAAATAGGATCACTTTTGTAAAATAATTTTGACATGAGGAATAATTTTGCATCAATTTTGTGAAGTTGAGCAACTAAAATAGATAAAGGTGATACTTTGGGATTAAACTAGAGACATATAAAGTCAGGGGTTTATTTTAGAATTTTATCTAAAAAAAACTTCACATTGATGATTGGACAATCTGGTGATCATGCATGCCAAATAACAAATATGATGCAGGAGAACTAGATTCAACCACTTTGTATATGCTAACCTTAAAGAAATAGATTTGTACACAAAATGGTAAGACAAACAAAAATAACAAACTTACAAAACTACAACAACAACAACAAACAACAATGACAATCCCACTTGGGTGGGGTAATTTCTGAATCCATCATTGTGTCTATTATAAAATTCTCATTTAATTCAAGATACTAAGATCACTTTTTTATACATCTTAACCAAGTCTTTTAGGTCTATCACCTTTCTTGGCATAAGATCTAATATCTACTCTCTGTCGGTCATGGACTAGACGCTTTATGTGGCCAAACCATCAGGCGACTCTCCCTAATCTTATCTACCATTGGAACTACTCCAATTTTTTCCCGAACATACTCATTTTGCATTCTATCTCTAAGGGTAAAACCACTCATCCACCTGAAACAAACTTACAAAACTAAAAAAAAAAAAATTCTAGCAAGATTCCTAAGAGGGTATGAAATCAAACATTAATTGTCATGAATACAGCATTTTCTCTTAAACTAATTAAACGCTTAATAAGATGTAAATCAAGAGTTCTGACATGAGATGGAATGGATCCAGTACGGAACATTGTTGGATTAAATAGAAAATTTTAGAATCTACGGTCAAAGTGAAGATTGTCAGACAACTTAAAGCGATTATGAAAAAAAAATCATCTTTAAAATGACAGGACAATAACTACCTCATTCATTTCATGAGATTGATATTATTAAGCATAATGATCTCTGACTTGAAGGAGGAGAACAAAATAACAAGAAATTATGCAATTAAAAAAAAAGTAAAAAAGCATGGATCAAGTAGAATGTATCAATGGTCTCATGGACAAATTCATGGTCAGCACCTACCAAGCTTGGCATCTATGATGGTAAAAAGAAAACATCAACTTATATCAAATTATATTGATTAATGTACTTAGTATAAGCAAAGCCTTTTTTATAGCATGGTAATAGCCATAATAGACATATTGAAGAAAATTTTCAAGATACTCCAAAAAACTCATGAGGAAATCAAGCCCATCCATATACTGGATGTCAATGGCCAAGCATGATCAATTTACTGTACTATACATGGGCCCTTTGACCGGGTCAACATTGTGGTTTTGTCAATTCCATCATTTCACATTATGACCACCACTTGAAACTTCACATCAATGTAGCTGAGCTACTATGTTACATAAAACTCATGATGACATGATGAGAGACGGTTTCCTAATTCCAACCTACAAAGTGATGTTGAGAAGAAAATGTTCTTTTGAGAAGACGCAATCATATGTCCATTTCGGAAACACAATAATTGAGCCAACTTGTCTGACTTGTATAAAGTAATGCAAAATAGAATAAATAGTGTTCAATATTCTGTGGCAACTAATAGCTAAGTAACTTGATACCCAATTAGAGCTCAGAATGCGGTATTATCCTGTATCCAGATGATGTTTCATAAATACAATCAAAAAATTGAAAAATCCTTAAAACAAAGAATTGGGACAAGGTATGCCTAAATAGGTTCATTAATGAATATTCCTCAAGGATGCAGGAAGCATCTCCCTTCCTTGTTGCAGGAAAATTAAGAAGAGCTTCACTATTGTAGGAAAATTTTCATGAATACTGAAGAAAATTTACGATTTGAACAAAGTCTTCAAGCTGTGCCAAAATGTGCACTAAGTTGAGATCAAGTTGTCCATAATCATGTAACATTCATATCAGAGAAATTACACTTAGATCTATGTTTAAATTGTTTGAAAGATACGAGGGACAGCATCAAGAAAGTAGGGAATTAGATATAACTTGAACAGATAAAATGATTACGAAACCAAATAATAACCAAAGCTAACATAATTAGAAACTATTCAATATGTATCTAAATTATAATGTAATGCACATGCAGCTCTATAAAACGATTGGTCAAATATAAGACTCACTTGCTGCAGATAACAAAATGGTCCCAAAAACTCACTTCTTGTTTGAAGTATGTAGCCTTGTTCTCTGGACAGATCAATAACAGAGCCACGTGGTAGCTTGTATTCATCTCTAAATAGTGCTGTAAACCTGAAAAAAAATGATCATAATAAAAGAAAATATAAATTTAATGACAAGAAAAGTAAAACAAAGCCAACAACGATTTCTTTCATCTGTTCATATGGATGCTAACAATAAGAAAGTGCATTCCTAAGGACTAATCGCAGAAAAAAAAAAGGCATGAGCATGGTGCAAATGAGAGGGAAAAGTGAGCTTAGGCGTAATGCAAACAAATACAGGTTGTTCCATGAGCTTCACATTTCCATGAAATTTTAAGAAGCTATTATTGTCAGAACATTGGACTTGAGATAACAGAGAATGCTATAACAACAAACAACATCAATGCGGACAGGAGTTAATAATGACTATTCAATTAACAAAATACGCACAGAACAGTAGTAGTGAGAAATCATTGGCTTTCCAAATTTTAACCACAATATAAACCATTATTAAATCAGTACGTGAAATCATCTTAAGATTGAGCACGTACAATTAGTTAAAAACTCTCCCTATTCTCTTTTTTGATAAATCACACTACCAATATCCACCAACCATCTTCAAACTTGCTTTCATTGAACTTCCAAAAACCTCAAGTCCATTTATTCAGATTAAAGTGTTGAAGAAAGCATATGCAACTAGGTACTAATGTTATACTTCTTTCAGTTACAGCAAGGTAAATATGGTGTGTGTTAAAGATTGGATTGCTGTAAATGCAGCTCAATACAGACATTCGTAAATGATTGCAGCAGATAAGGGAAAAGAAAACAAATGCTTCTTCTCAAAGATACACTTCTACCAGCTGAAATGTCACTATAAGGGGTGACTTTAGAAGATGATTTTAATTTCTTTGATTATAGCTTCATATTTTAAATCAAATAAGCCTCATATTTATTTAAAAAAATGATGTAATCTATCTATCTATCCACAATGCATAAATTTAAAAATCACTATCCTAAATTTCCCACATTATTTTAAATTATGGTTAACCATCCTATTATTTCTAGTATTTGTTTTCTCGATAGTGGATGGTTGTCCACAGAGTGACTTCAATCACAAACTTCTTAAGCTTTCTTTGTACTCTTTGTTTTTGATAGCGTTGAGATTTTGTAAATACTAAAAAAATTGGCTTCTCCTTACTTTGAGTTGTTTTCAGGGCCAACTGTTAAAGTATCTATAAGAAGGATTTCTTAATTTCTCCCTCAAAACTATTTATTTTCACCCGACAGAATGGCTCAAAGCCATTTACTGTCGCTATGTTGGCCTACGTTTGTGACATTTGCTCCTATATTGGCGAGCATAGTTCAAAATTTTTAGCCTAAATGTCACCATTAACCTTCCTTCTGTTCCTTATTGGCACTTCAGTATCAAAGGAGGCTTTAGTATCGTACCACGTGTAAGCTAAAGATAATCCCATAAGAGTTGCAGCGTCAATTAGAGATTTGTTGATTAGAACAACGATGGTTGATTCAACCTGGGGCCTGCAAACACTTCTTTTGGTAACCAAAGTCAAAGTGGTTGAAAGTTTTGTGAATATAAATGCTCATTGTGAGGCCACCTCAATAGAAACAGTAGTACTAGGAGCCTCAGCAATTGAAAGTCTTAGCTATTCAGCGATAGCCACATTATGTATCCTCCTCTTAGTAGGGAGATGAGCATGTGCAATTGGCGTGATATCATGGTCAAAGGGGACCATCTTAGCAAGTATATTTTCAATAATCTTGTTGGCGATGAGATAATCTATCCCTAAATCTAGATCAATAATCAATGGAGTAAGGTTAAACTATGGCGGATCACAAATATGACAATCTAAAAGGAATTTTTTTTCTTCCCAACGGGACCAAAAATATGACTGAATTAGGTGGTCTTATGCTTGATTGTGAAAACAAGAAATATCTATTATCTATTTATCTTCGAAATCATGATCTATTTTCTTTCCTATATTGTTCATGTGTGTTCTTGTCTCTAAGATTACTACTAGCTTTTAAAGAAGAGAAGAGGCATCTAGTGGGTTGTGATGTGAGTCACAATATAGAGATGGTGAGATATGGGGCAAAGTGAGAGATTTAGAAAGAGACCATGGAGCTTGGTGCAAGGTTTTTTGTCGACAGGGCCAACAAGAGGTCATGGCTAATAGCGGAAAGAAGGGTACAAAGACTACATGAGTCATTTGTTTAATGTTTTGAAAGAGGCTGGAGTAAGAGTACGTGGCTGTGGGTGAGGCATCTTGAGGATGAGCCTTCCACTTCACATGAGCAGGCAAGGCCAGGCAACATCATGTGAACAAATAACATGGTGTTGTGAAAGGGCAAGGAAGCGTCACACCCATAGACTTAGGGATCTACATTAGTAATTTTTTAAGTTAACTAAACAAGTCAGATTCACTATATAATGTTACCGATAAGGTACTAATAATCTAGAAATTAAATCATGACATCCAATATGTCCTAAGTGTAAGAAAATCATTAGAAAGATTATCAGAGCATATACCTTTAAAAATCAAATAACAATTGACAAAAATCATCAAGAATACTCACATTTTCAGACAAAACATCATTCATTTCCACAATTAGTAAGTCATAAATTAAATTCTCCTCTTGACTCTTTTTTTTTTAATATTTTTATTCAAAACATGCAAAGGGCTCTTTAATACATTAGGCCCATTAAATTCTTTCCCAATTGTCACAAAATTAATTGTTATTATTATTATTATTATTATTATTATTATTATTATTATTATTATTTTGTATTATAGGTTTCAAAACAACAATCTAATATTACTCATAAAAAAAAATTTATTGGATCTCCCAAAAGTGAGACACTAAATCATATGATCACAATTTAGCAATATACAACCATATGTAAACATCACCAAATTTTAATATAAGTAGCAAGTGGAGTTGCAATTAAACATTTCCATGTCACATACATAGTAATCTTAATTGAATGTAGATGTGACTTAGCTTTCAAACTCATGTGATCAATAGTAGATTTAGCAAAAGCAGTCAGACAACTCCCGCAAGCTATAATGAGTTTGTAAAATTTTTCCTCATGCTGAAAATAAGTTTGAACAATAGATATCTCCATTCATATTAAGCATTAGGTGTATCAATGATGCATCGAGATTCAAAGAAATCTTAATTAATGCAATCTTATAATTATTAATCCATTCATCAAATTTGTGTACATCAATATCCACATTACTTTCAATATCATCTTCTATCAGATCAATATAAAAAATTATAAATATGACGTTCATTAGTATAATCATTATATTAATGATATTTAAAAAAAATTATAGAAATTTACAACCAAATTAAGTAATAACAAACTTTACCATCCTCAATAACAATTTTGTTAGTACCCTCATATGTAGTGTGGCAAAAGATGCCTTTCTAATATATATATTAACTCTTTTAGAGACAAGAAAATTTATCATTTAATTAAATTCTATCACGAGTTAGAAAGCATGCCAAAGTGATGAAATGTGATGCATCGTCATCTCTCTACTAACAACATCAACTCTTAAACAGGACCTAAACCTACATAGTATGATTTTGGGGTCCTCAACGATTTCAAAATATGGCAATAATTCTTCAAATATATTAATGTGTTTCATTACATATTTTGTTCCTTATAGTCATGAAAAGAATTTATCAAACAATTAGCAGTGAATAACAAAGGAAAAAAAATTACTTTTGACGAGTCTTTCATTTCAACCTAAACAGCTAAAAGTTTTATATCCAATCTTTCTCCTTGTTTCTCAAAATTCGTCTAATACATTTTAACTTGTCTAGTAAATTTCAATTTGCAAATCTTACTTAATGCTCACATAGCATTATTTGTCATTTTAAAAAAATCCATTTCCATTACCCAAAAATAAAAATCTTTGGATATATTTTCCATCAAAAGTGGACATTTTATTTTTAACTTTTTTGTTATGTCATCATCTATATCAAAAATTGGGAATTAATGATTACACACTAAAATGTCTATCTTGATTCTTCCACCCATGATAATTTTCTTGTTTTCTAACCATATTAACATTCAAGAGAATGGGTTTATAATTGACCTTCATAATGAACGCCCTAAACATATTAACAAACCTAAAGCTCTGATGTCAATTTGAACACAATGTCTTAGAATATGAGATTTTCTAATGCAAAGAAATAATACAATGAATTAAGTCAAACTAAAATCAAACTTCCAAGTACAAACTATTAAAACAATTGCTTGTTTTCTTTGATGTAAGCTAAAAAAAATGAAGAATTCATGCCAAATGATAATTTAATGAACATGAAAATAGAAATTTTGAGAGAAAGTTAAAATAAAAAATTCACACAAGTCAAATTTTTTTCCAAAGCAAAAAATCCTGATGCGATGTCATATTGTTTCTAACGAGTGTAAACTAATAGATCACCATCAATGATGCAAAAGATCAATCGAAAGCTGAAATGAAGGAAATCTGCAAGCATGATGTCGACAAGACAATATAGGAGAAATGCAGAGGACCAAAGCTATGGTGAAAGTAAGCAGTAGAACGGTTTTGTGTCTGTTCGGTTGTTTGGAGAAGTTAGTAAGTCAAAAAATTAATATCACTTAACAATATGACATTGCATTAAAGATTATAGTGAGCTAAACAGGGCCATACACCATTTTGACTTAATAGTTTATTACTGGGATATTAAAATGTGAAGCAATAAATTATTGAATACGTTATTTTTCATTCAAACAGAAATGGTTAAGCAGCACAATATATGAGTAGTCTTGCCTCCTATTCTTTTAGTTCTATAATAAAATGTAATGATTTAACCCGAACAATGTCTAAAATCTTGAAAAACAAAAACGATTACATGCCTTCTAAGTAACTCCTTGTTCTCTGAACCGCTAAATTTTTTGAGCCGGTTGGCCACAGACTCTTCAAAGGCACTGCGCACAGAGCCAATGGTTAATCTTCCATACACAATTTGGAGTTTAACTGTCATCCTTAGGTCCTGATCCAAAACATCTGCAAAGAATTGTTTGCTTCCTCTAAGTTCAGACTCAGACAGAACTCCATACTTCTCCCTCAATTTCTTTACATCATTGACTTCAGCATATACACCTGCACAGACGCAAGTACATCAAGTGGGGCAGAATAAAACTAAAATTATTACACAAAAAAAGATGGAAAGCAACTAATTTAAGGTGATTTTGGGTGAAATGTTGAATAAATAACAATATTATCTATTAGTAGTGTTAGTTAGATAACATTATTCAAACAATAATATTATCTATCAAACATAGTTTGTTTCATTCAATGAAATCATATTTCAATAATATCATGTCTACAAAGATTATTAATGGTTTTTTTTTTTTTGGTTTAACTTGCATCTAAATGTCATTAGAATAAGGCTCAGATGTTATTATGAAGCTACAATTATTTAAAATTTTCGATGTACCATATAACTGATATCTACTATTAGCACAGCCATGAACACTAAAAAATTTGGAACTTAACATTAAATTGCCTGTCCAATAAAGACAAATGTTCAACATTAACAATGAGATTAATTATCATTTTTTTTATTAGTGATAGATGTATTAGAACAATTTTTATGTTCTCTATTTAAAAAAAATGCTTATTTTAATGTTGAGTTCTCTTTCAAATTACTCTAAAAGGTCCCTTTTTCCAATAAATTAGGCTCAAAGATTTATCAAAAGGAATGAAAATGTTTTTGATTATCCCACAAGACTACTCGGCCATTCACCCCAAGTTTCTCAACACTCCCTCTCCTCCTTGCTCTCCCACTCTCTCATCTTCTCTCTCTTTTTCTCTCACCTCTCTTTCATTTCACTATTTCAATTTCTCTTTCTCTCTTAAAAAATCTCTTTGTAATCTTCCTCTGACTTGTGTCTCTTATTTTAGCCAACTCCCATTAACTCTAACGTGATTCTTCACTCTTTTTCATTTTTTGTTTTTCTTCTCTTACCCTCGATTCTCCTATTTATATTCTTTCCTATTATCATACTCTCTTTCAAATTCACCCCCATACCCTCCCACTGCTACCCCATCCTTATTAATCCTTATTCTTTCCTAAACCCTAACATAATCCCATCAAAAAGCCCTAAAATATCCCAAAATTTTCATGAATCCTTACCCACATCTCAATCATCACATCATCCCTTTAACTCTTTAAGCAAAGATTAAATCTACTGCAATCCAAAAGAATCAATGCTCAATTACTTTAATTGCATTGTAATTACTTTCCTCATTTTCTCTATGTTAAGAATTCTTGATTCCCAACCCATACTACAATTTGAGTGCTAAAATGAAGCCTAATCTTTCAAGATTATTTCCTCATGGAAGCCTTTCTTTCTTACTCATTCTTTATTGTGATTTTTTCATTGGCACTATTGTTTTGATACCTTTGATTTGATGTCCTGCTGAAAATAGCCATCAGACACCCTGAAACAGTCTTTCGCCAACATAAATCTCACCAAAAACCTCTTTAAGTTCGAACTACAATGATGGGTCTTCCTAAACTAATTAACAACATCAACCAGTTATCTTTGGATGGAAAAATGGGTCCATGCAGTGGTTTCATTTTGCCTACAACATACAATGAGCATTGTTGAGATGTTTGGTTTGACATCGATGCCCTTCCAAGCTTAAAGGCATCCTAGTTGCATCATCTAAGGAGAATTTATAATTCTGATAGGGATAATCCTTAGCTTGAAAAAAATGAAGTGAACTTATATTGATTGAAAAATCTTGTGTCATGCTAAAGAGCTATGCCTATAAAATTCTATGTATCTATGAGTTGCATGTGGATCACAAATTTGTTCCTGTTTTAATAAGCCATAAATAATCTCAACTTCATATTGAAATTTAGTGACATATTTTGAGATTAAATCCAATGATTAAAATTACCGAATTAGGTATTGAGACATTTTTCATTCATAAGACAAGGTATAAGCCTCAAGGCATTTTGAGACAAGCCTCAAAATCAATAAAGTGTGCAAAATAAGAAGTATCGCACTAACATCAAAGTATGAAGTGAGAAGTAACAAATTAACATCCTAACATGCTAAGAAATAACAAATTGCACAAAATGAGAAATAAAATATTAACATCCTACCATCAAATCATGAAATAGGAAATGTTATATAAACATCAAAGTAAGGTAAGATGTCAAAAAAAAAAAAAAACTAATAACATAATAATTTTAAAAATGTTCAACATAATAATCCTCTATCTCTTACTCCTATTGTCCGACGTTAAAATAATAGCATAACAAGCTGCCAAGATTACAATTTCTAAATTCAAAAGTCCCATTACTCTCATTACTCAATGAATCTTTATTAGAATTATCGACATAAAGAATTCCTTTCTCCCCTCCCTTATCTCTAGTTGTACCAATGTTCTCCTATTCTCCCTCATTTTTGATCTGATGGAGGAAGAGACCTTGACAAGGAGAAGAAGGAAGCGGTGACAATGGCTAGAAAGGCATGCTGAGTGAGTGCATGAAAGAAGTGAGGGATCAGGTATGACATGTGACAGAGAGAAGCAACACATGTGTGAGGTGTGAGAGATTAATTGGGTTAGCACAAGGGTTTTATTAATTAAATTTACTTAAACTTATCTAAAAATTCTATCTCTAAATTGCACGTCTCAGACAATATTAAGACAATGCATACCTCACATTATGTGAGATATATGCCTCACACATAACACAATGAGGTATGCACCTCTTGGTGCAAAATAAAATAAAAGACCTAAGACACACCTCATATTGCATAATTTTAAATCATGAATAAATCTTGCTTATTACAGACACCATGATATAAACAAATTTTAATTTACTATTATCCTAACACTTGCATGAACAAACAATGCACAAGGGTATGACATGTGATAGAGAGAAGCAATGCATGTGTGAGGTGCGAGAGATTAATTGGGTTAGCACAAGGGTTTTATTAATTATATTTACTTAAACTTATCTAAAAATTCTCTCTCTAAATTGCATGTCTTAGACAATATTAAGACAAGGCATACCTCACATTATGTGAGATATATGCCTCACACATCACACAATGAGGTATGCACCTCTTGGCGCAAAATCAAAAAATGACCTAAGACACACCTCATATTGCAAAATTTTAAATCATGAATAAATCTTGCTTGTTATAGACACCATGATATAAACAAATTTTAATTATACTATTATCCTAACACTTGCATGAACAAACAATGAAATTTGATTCTTATATCAGTTTAATTTCTATTTTCAGTATATTAAATTGATCTTATATTCCCATCAGATTAAATACCCTACTAGTTACATCTTTGCATATCTGGAATATTTGTTTACCATCTCATTGAATATAGATTATTTCATCAAATCATCATGACAATGGGGCTTCACAAAAAACAATTTTACTCATACTCAAGATTAGAATAAAAAAATGTTCATTAACAGAAATACGACTTTATTTAATGAACTTAGTTATCAAATTGATTTTCTTGAATGATCATAACAATATCTAGAAAAAAAAGTTCAGAAGATAAATCTAAATTCTCAATAATAACACCAAAAATGTGCAAAGCAAAAAATAAATCAATCACTAATGAGATGTCATGCAACCAATGAGATGAGGAAGTAATTAAATAAAAAAAACAAAGGGGTAAGCACTCAGTCTAATATACTTCTTTACTTATAGAAGACAATGAGTAAGAAAATAACCAATGAAAGGTTCTAGGCAAAATTGGGTGGCTCGAGAATGGACATTATCAATATCCCTAAAAAGAAATAACCTATGTCCATGGTGTAATGATAGGAAAACATTCATTATGAAAAATAAGGAAAGTTCACCTATCCCCAACAACAAAAACTAGCAAAATGAAATAATGAAAAGAGAAGAGGAGTCCCATTTACATTATAACATCTACACAATCCTAGAACTTCCATAAGAAGAAGGTGGGCATTTAATTAGCCACCCAAGTTGTCATGATCCGACTCAATGCAAACCAGTACACCAAGGTGGGTCGCATCATACTGAGGTTGCAATACTCAAGATCTCTTTGAAAGAATTTTTTTAAATTTTTATAAATACAAAGTAATTTCTATATCATCAAATAATTATTAAATAAAACCCTAAATATCATTAAATAAGGCCCTCAAGAAGTTTTCATTTATACAACAAAAATATATATATACAATAATTATAGTATAATCTCTCTTTATCAACCAATATATATATATATATATATATATACATATCACCATGATTGTTAAAATAATAAATCTATAACTACAAACATACCTATGATCAGATCTCAATAGTAAGCATAAACCTCTACTCAATTTGAACATTAATTTCCCTGAAATAACACAAGAAAAATAAAAGTGAGCAACAGCAGTTTAGTAAGTCACCCAAAACCTACTAAGTTTTCAATGCACGAAAGAAAAAGAAATAATATATCAATATGACATTACATGAATCAATTTACTTAAAAATAAAATAATATGATATTTTAACATATCATATGTAATACCTAATAAGTACAGCATCAATATGAAAACTAGTGTCAATAGTAGGCACGTGTCAAAAGCGATTTCATAAGTATTCATTAACAAGATGTTAGAAATAAAGTTACACAAGAAATCATAATTTATCTTTTTTATTTAAAATATTATACTTTTTTTTTCACTTTTTATATCTCCACTTATTCATATTTATCATTCACCTCTTATATCCCCACTACTATTTATAACACCACTTATTTATACCAATTCAAACATATCATATGCACAAATAGGTAATCATATAAATGCATAAACCTTTCATAACTCTACCTGAATGTATATAAGATATAACTATCTAACCACCTGCACTTTCCCCTTTATCTTTTTTGCTCATATATTGTTAATGCACAAAGGTCAAAATATCAGCAATGTCAGCATATCTAAACTTCATCTAATATATTACAAAAAATTATAAAAGATAATATACACAATGAATATTTTCTAACGGATTCAATATACTAGCTAAAATATATAACCAAGATAATCCATTCAAATATATTAAAAGCTACACGATGAAAATTTTTCTAATTTTTTATAGATTTGAGTTTGTATAAAATCCAGCCAAATAAAATATAAAAAATTAACACAAAAGCAATGAAATTAAAATCCAAAATAGGTAACAGTAGCCTATCTCGAGCCACATAATTTTTCCAATTAGCAAGGAAAACTGAATCAACTCTAAGACTTCCAAAATGAACTTTCTCTTTACCCTCTCTCTTCTTCTCTCCCTTCCTCTCAATAGAATAGCTCTTGGCCAATCATAATGAAAAAGATGTTTTGTATTGGATTTGAAGGTACATGAGATTTTTTATAATAAAATTAAATTAGGATACAAATGTAATCATATAAATTGTTCTATTTAAATTATAAATTTTAAATAAAATCTCTTATATCTTAAAATACAAGAACTCAGAAATTATAAAAAATAATTAATAAATAGTATATAATGTTTATAACATATTGATTAAAATGATTTGTAAAATAGATACTAGATAGTTTCAAAAAAATGCACTTTTATAAAAAGCATATTAAATCCTTAAGAAATATAAATTTAATAAGGAATCTCTTATTTTCATGCATACAATACTCATAAAAATAAGAAAAAATATTCACAAAATAGAGTATTGAATACTCTACAATGTCATGAAGACAGTTCATAAATCAAACTAAACACATCTAGAAAATTTAATTGAATGAAGTAAGGTCAACTCTAACATATCAAAATTCTCTCTAAATCAAAATCATGAAAAACTAATAAACAAACGAAAAGCAATATCAACCATAAAAATTTATAACACATTAGTAAATATAAAATAAACTTGCAAGTCTTATCAAATCTAAATCAAATCATCACAATTAGACCCGAATAATATAAAAATAACCAATAAACAAGAAGTTATTGTAACCTCTTAAGAATAATTTGTAGCCTCTTCCACCTATTGATAGTGAATAGTTGCATACAAAGGATATGTGATGCTATATTAGGCTCAATAATGGGCGTATTGCATCCAAGGGATAAACATTGATAATTTGAGCGTAGACAAGGCAATCGAGAAATAAATTTATTAATGAGATGCATCCATTTAGAAACTAATAGGTGTGAAGACAATTGGATCTACAACGAAGGTTAGTTAACCCATAGCTAGTCAATTAAAGAACCTATGGGCATTGCTAGCAATGCAAATCTAAAGACACGATGTCAACTATTGGATTATTCATAATAGATATAATATCCACACGGGTTTCTTCATCAATGTGGCAATAAAAAAAAATATCTATGTTGATAAATATCTTCTTTAATGAGCAAATTAGAAAGTCTCAAGCCTACCATAATCCAATTTATGAGCATGTTAAGAATATTGTTGATTGCTTTAATCTTGTCAAACCAACATTTACATTAGCATTGCCAAAGGCCTTTCTTCCCTCAATTTTGAATCCAAATATACTACCACATATACTAATCTCTTAAATTCCCTTGTAAAATAGCTGAGTCACATAAATGATATAGATCATAAGGCCTTCTCTAAAAGCAATCTAGAAAAAGAATCACTATTTAAAAAAAAGAAAAAAACTGCAGTTTATATTACACTTGAATTTCAACTTACATCCAATATTGAACCTAAAGATGTGGTCATGCTAGCACTTGCACTCAAACTTAAACTATCTTATGAATTAGAACAAAACTCCAAAGTTGAGCCTAAAACTAGAAATAACCAAGAACTTGATCATCTCATACTTACTGAAGCTATTAATTTCCTAGCCCGCTCATTCTCCAACTAGCAGGAAATGATACATTACAACTTCTCATCTGCATGACAACCTATTGATTTTATATTTGATTCTATGCTTTCAAACATATTAAGTTCTAGGAAGAATGATTTAGAAAATGCTAAACAAAAGCTATATATTTAAGTTCATGTTAATGGCTTCTTCATGAAAATCAACACTCAAAGAAGCTTTTAACACTAAAGATTGATTGATCATATTGTCTAATAATTACTAAAGTGCATTGTACTTTAAGAAAGCAGTTCACATTCCTAAAATATATACTTTTCTCAATACATCTTGTTCTTATTATAAGAAGATCCCTATAAATTTCTTTAAGTGCAAATCAAACTTCTTAACTTTCTACCATAACAAAGTTGCCCATCATACATTCTCTATAAAATAGATCTTACTTCTATACTCTGACATGCTTCAATTTTTGATGGTGCAACATTATTTACTGTTCAATCACATAGGCTATGTGCTGGCATTAAAAAATCAATTGTCAAGCATAATAAAAATGTTATAGTGTATGTCCATTTTAATATTTGGAAACATTATGATGATCATTATATTTTATTTCACATCTATCCTATACACTTTTGGTATTCAATCTGCAATAATTTACCTAAATAAGCCTCAAAAACTTACTATACTTTTAGAAAGCTAGAACCTACTCAGTTTATGCTTGTTTTATCTTTCAGCATAAATGTTAATTATATTTCCTCTATTAAGAATTTCTTACCTTATAGTAACAATTTTGAGCCATCAAAATTTTCTACAACTACAATTTTTACATCCCCTATACTAACAACAATTCCAATTTTTTCGATAGCTCCAGTTGCATTATGTGCTAAGCAAATTCTATCTAATGAGGTTACCTGAGTAACACATGACAAAATGCAATGCATCTTTCCCTGTATGTTTGATGTGTATCTTCAATATAACTCTCATAACCAAGTGGACTTGATGGAAATCAATTGAGATGGCAATATCACTTATCATTTATATTTTATAAGTGGCTGATGTTTAAAGATATTTGATTTTTTGTGAATTGTCAATTTTAGATGAAGCTTTTTTTTATTTAGTTTTCTTTGTGATTGTCTTTAATAAGATTTATCAAGACACTTGAAGAATTATTAGATTACTCCTCACAACTACCTCTCTTGATTCTCTCTCATGGACTCTACCTCTTCTATATCTTGATAAATTTATCATCTCATTCTCTTCAACTCTATCTCTATCTCCCTCAGAATACCTCTCTCCAGTATTCCTTTGACACTCTATCACTCATTTTATCCAACCCCCACAACCATCTCATGAATCCTCATGTTCATCTATCTATTCCTTACCTATTCTTATCAAATTTTTATTTCTTTCCATGTTGCACCTATTTATCTTTTAATCTCCCTCTCCCTATGCTTCCTTTAAACAGCCTGAAAATCATCCCACATTTTCCATAGTTCTTACCAAAATATCTACCATCACACCTGAACCTAACCAAAACACCCATTTAATCCTTTGCATAAAAAAGAAAAGAAAAAAATAAGTATCAATCCAAGAAAAATCAGCTTCGCTGCACTACAGTCAATTCCAAAGCACACCAAAAACTCTTGATGCCTACATTACATCATACATAGTAGAAAATGTGAAGGAACGAAAGAGACCCTAAATAACATCAATGAAAGCCCTTAGTTCGGAAAACAAAATGACCACACTGTTTTTTCCTCTGATCCACTATCAACATATCAAACAAACTTTAGGTGGGCCAATTAAAACACCCTCCAACCAAATAATTCTGCCTGAAGCATGAAAAATCTTAGAACAAATGCCCTTTCCTCTTGAACTTTTAACGTAATTATCCCAAACAGGGCATCTCAATCCTGCATTATGTCTAGGAGAGAGATATAGAATAAAATGATATGTTATTACCAAAAGCATAGACGTCAATGTTCTTCAGGCCAAAGACATTTTTTTTCCGCAACCCGATTCCCAGAAGATGACGTGAGCCGTCGACGACGCTTGGGAAATGTACCCCCGTCTTGGGTTCGACAGCCGTGGTCGAAGATTCAGCGAGGGATAGCGATGCCCAATGGGAAGCAGCAGAGTTCGACGGATTGTGGCATGGAGGGTCTCCAATTGCGTTGGAAGTGGGCGAGATAGCGAGGGCAACCTTGATTCCGGCCGTAGCACCGGCGAGAGCAGCGGCGGTGGCGGCCACGAAGGCCGGTGAGAAGGGGAATGAGGACGAATTCGGGAGGTCAGGTGACCTACGACCCCGCTGTTGAGGAAAGGAGAAGCGAAAGCGGAGTGAAACCATGTGAGAATCCTGGTAAAATGTACGAAGCTGAAGAGACCGGAGCAAAGGAAGGGAGCTCTTATTTTGTAGGGACAAACATGGCCTTTTTTTTTAATTCTTATTATTATATATTTATAGTACTTAAAATTATATATATATATATATATATATATATATATATATATATATATATATATATATATATATATATATATATATATAGTACATATATAAAATTGTTTTTTATAATAACATATTATATAATTTTGACATCATAATTGATTATATATATATACACTACTTTTTTTAACACCTATGTATAAAAATTTAGATTAAACTAACTTATCTTTAATTTTAATCTATGACTATTTATTGAAATTTAGCATAAAACAAAATTAATTAAATTTAATTTGTATCCAAATTTAGTTTGAACAATGACTTTCATAAAGCTCAAATTAGGTGACAAGGTATTGATATAGTAGGAAGTTATAGCCACATATCAATAATGTGAGATGAAACTAAATAATAATAATAATAATAATAATAATAATAATAATAATAATAATAATAATAATAATAATAAATGCTTAGAGTTAGATGTTTTCATCTTCTACTTACTAAAGTGAAATGGCACCAAGAAGAATGACAAGTCAATATGGTATTGAAAAGTTAACACTTGACGAGAGTGTTGAAAAATACGAATTACTTAGCAATGTCTTTAAAAGGTGACTTCCTTAAAGAGGTCATTCAATGCCAACTTTCTAACATAAGTTGCAAAGAAAAAGGCTTCTTCTAATAGGTCAATGACTAGAGAAGTGTTATTAGAGAAATTTGTTAAGAACACAGTTTGTCAGGGTAGGGCACTAACAAAGCACCAATTATAGAAGCATTCTCTAAAAAAGCTATTCAAAAGAGGGCTTCTCATGATAAATTGTCCATTAGGTGCCTAAAAAAGGAAGAGTTTTTAAGAGGATAACAAGATGGTACATCATGTGCTAAGGATCCTTAGGGTGAGAGAAGTTGAGAGGAAAGTTGGCCTTGAATATCATTTTATCTACCAAATTACATGGAAGAATTACCTTAATAGAAAGGCAATACTAGCTAATAAGTAATGACATCGACATCAAAATAAAACGTTGATGAGTTATGAGATGGGTTAAGATCATAGAGGCTTGGCATTGATCAAATTAAGTTAAAATTTAAGTTAATAATGATTTATCTTAGAATGATTCATTAAGTTCTTGATGACACTAATAAGATTCAAGAATGAAGGTCGTTTCAAAGCTAACGGTGTGATCAGTTTGCGAGCGAAGGTCGTTTGGTGTCAGCGGCGACTTATAATGTCGACGTATTGATAGTTTGACGCTTAATCGATTGATCGTTAAATTTTGCGATATTTATATTCACATTGATTTTGACATTTGACATGTGGCGAAGTAGTTCGTCGATCGAGGTCGTTTATCATTTTTTATGGCGTCTGCGTTTTGGTATCGATTTGTGTCATAGAGTCAAAGAATTGATTTGTACTTTGACTTATGACACGCAAATGACGGTCAACAGACACTAATAAGAGTCAAGACTACCTAATAGTGGCATAATATTGGGCTTTAATCTTAGATCAACAAAAGAAGATAAGACTATGTTTTAAGTCAACAAGTTTAAAATTTGACACTTGGCCAAGGCTAGGAATATTCTCATATTCTATAATGGGATTCCTCCTATTGAAGTGATAAGGATGTCCTCTAATGTGACCAAATTTTAAACTAAAGGAAATCTTAGAACTACGTGATCAAGCTAGATCGAAGCTCTATGTTCAAGATGCTTAAAAAATGAGGAATAAATTGGGTGACCTTGAAAGGTCAAATAAGAGGCCATCATCACCCACTTCACTTCTTGATGAATTAGCAATCCCCACTAATCTTTTTTCTTTCAAATCTTAAACCTAAAAATTGAACTTCAACAAAGATTTTCTGTGTTACATTCATACAACATAATTCTTAGATATGTATATATTTAATACCTAGTGCATTTATAACACTCAAATATTTAATATCACATCAAAATATCACTATTATTATCTTTTTGAAAGTGAATATATTTTTCCATACATAAGTTGGTAGATAAATAAATATCATATTTTAATAGACATGTAAATATGAAAAATTTATGGGACATGTATGCAAATCTTCATTAATTTAAATTTGACCACATCAATTTGAATGCGATTAAAGTAGCATCATTTGTGTTGATCCGCATGAGTGCAATATATACTTAAATTGTTGGGCTTCACTAATTATTAATCATGATTAATATTAAACTAGTGTTTAACTTTGGTTAGACCTTAGCTAAATTCATGCGTTTAAAACCATACCTGTTAAAGAGCCAAAATGGTAATAAAAGAACCACCTTTTCACAAATATAACCAAATGATTCTGACTAATTTTCCGAACAGTTTCTTCCAACAACTTTACCACTTATATCAGCTCAGCCAAACAAACAATCAACTCTGCAAACATAAACTTAAGCACAAGCAAACATTCTGAAAACAAAAGCAACAACATATTTTTTTATTTTCTCAAACAATCTTCTTATCCAACAGACATGTATCAGTATCATTGACCACTAATTCTAGAGCTACACACAGCATTTACAACAGAAAACAATGCAAGATGAACTCTTTCTATAACGAATAAGTTAAAAAAACTGTAGTAATTGATGTACAAAAAAAAAAAAAAAAAATTATATTTCATGAATTTGTCATAACTGCTCAAAAAGCAAACAAAATTACTGGTTCACAGCACTCTTTGGCTGTTCTCAAGTGCTCGGATTCGATCTTTAGGATGTCTTGAATCCCAACTGGATTGCCTTCTGATGAATGAATTATTGCCTCTATCTGGGTTACGGGTCACATGCCTCTGCTGTATTGGAACTCCCCTTTTGCTGGAAACCTCCTCACCGACAAAGTTCGAATCATGGCGCGAAGATCTCTTCTCCATAAACTCCTCGGACTCACCCAAACGCAAAGCATTATTCTTTGATCTGTTAACTATTACACGTGGCTTCCTTCTTATTGTTTGAGTCTCTGCAGAAGCCTCCTTTTCTTTGTTTTCTTGCTGGAATTCAATTTCTGCACTCGAATCATATGGTTCGATATCATGCAAATCTGGTTCAAGCTTGAACTTATGCGGCCACTTAGCCTTATCCATTTTCCTGAAAGTAATGGATATCCTGCAGAATTTAAGAATAAAAAAAAAGTTAAGTACATAAGCATCTGAGAATTGAAGTACATGTGAATTGAGGCTGGACGATGAAACCTTTTGCAAGGGACTGAAGGAACGCAATGCTTTGCAACATCAGCTCCATTGCCATTTAAGATCAGCACAGACCTAAACAAGAATAATACAAAGAGATGATAACAAATTGCCATCAGCTGGTGACAGACGGTCCTACTGAACAAATCAACAGTTCAAATCCTTGATGAAAGTTCTTATCCACATTTCAAGAAAAAAAACTTAAAAGAAAAAAAAACCTTTTGTAATCATGTAAATACATGTTAGGCATGGGAAATGACCCAACTGATAAAAAACTTATTTCCCTTAACTTGTTTATGAGACACAAAGTCAATTTGCATTATAAGATACGGAAGAAAGTGATACGGTATCAACAGCTTGCAGAGATGCAACAAGTTTGCAGCAACCAAAACAATAACATTTCCAAGACTTTGTACTTAACAAATTAAAATCACAGAATTAATGATGCATTAATGCAGGACTTAGCACAACCCTAGGCAATATCTACAGCAGAATAACAGAAAGACACAAGCATTAAAACTCTTACCAAATGAATATTAAAGGAAGATACTAAAACATGATAACAATTTCTTATACTTACCCAACTGGAAGGGGAATTGAAATTGAACCAACAAATTCTCCCGGCCCAGCACTTTTTAGGTTGGATCCAAATAGTATATTGCACTCGCTCAAAAATGAAACAGTACAAAATGGCCGCACAAAATCATGGTTGTCAATATGAGGTGGTATGCAGTCACCAGGTTCATATATATTAACAATGCAGCTGTACACAGTGAGTAGGCAAAACATGCCAACGAATCAGCCGCTTTATCATAATCTTCAAGAGATTTGGAATAGGATCAGCAATCACATCACGAAGGATGCCGGGAGGGATTCCATTCTTTTCCTGTTATCAACATGATAGTTAGCATTCTGTCTTTCCTACAACAAATAAAGAAAAGGGAAATTTACATACATAGAACACAATTCTCATTGATTTACATATCTAACAACTAAAGTTTGATATTTACAAATATAGCATTTTTCCTATGCATGAAAAAATGCATTTCATTTTAAAAAATTAATGATAGTGCTATTTTCGATGTAATAATTTGAGTGCAATTTAATGTAAATATGAAAATTTAGATATGAAAATATTAATATATATGCCCCAAAAGAAAAAATAGATAAGATAAAAGTACAACCGCATAGTTATAACAACATCCAAATTGGATTGTCACCGTCCACGCATCCACTTTCTTGGTTGAATATGTATGCCTACAAAAAAAATTTGGTGAATTTTCTCAAAAGAAATAAATGTTAAGTAGAAGATATATCTCTAAAAAAAATAGCAAAGGAAAAAAGCATCAAAATCCTATGATATATAACAAAAAAAATCATCATAAATATACCTAACTAGCATGAAGAACATTTTCTCACAAAAATACAAAAGAAAACTAGATTGTAGACTATACAACAAATATGGATGTACATCTAAATATGTTAAATGAGAGGAAATCAATGTTTTAACAGGCATAAAAGTAGAAAAAAAAAACACCCAGTGATGTTTTGATGCTTAACAATATTGCCAAGATTTTTTTCTGCCTACGCAAGTAGTTAAATGCAGGTGATGTTTCGACACACTTCTCGGTTTGTCCATGCAAGAATGTATGCATTGATGAAAGCACCCCTATGTGCATACAGACATGCATGGATAGCTCGATGTACAAAGTTGATGAATGTATATACAAGTATCTATAGCAATATAGGATGGGCATATGTCAATTAGATATATGCGCTATAGATTACACCTGCGTGTCATACAAAGTATATGCACATGAATACAATCAAACATTCATTCATAAGTACAATCATGCATTGAGTTATTCAATGCATATCTTCCACTCAGCATATATATATAAGGCAGCAGTAGACCTAAAAGATTTGGTTGAATGACTTAATTTATTAGAATTAATTGAGAATATGACATTTAATATGAGACAATGGAGAATAAAGATTCACGTAGCCAACCCCATGTAGTGGGATAAAGGCTTGTTGTTGTTGTTGTTGTTATTGTTGATGTTGTTATTGTACATTAATTTAGCTGAGTAAGATGGAGGTGAAGCATGTGTGCATTTCAACATAACTGAACTGATAATCTAGCATGGCATTCACTCACTATATTCACACAATAGAAGTATCACATATAACGTAGGATTTACAAATAATACAAGTAAACCATATTAAAGAGGATTTATTCTGCCTAAATGTTTATATATTACAACAGAGATGCAGGGGAAAAGATGAAAACACCATATAATGATGAATATGAATGGTATAATTTTCCAATGATACTATTAATATATAGAATAGTTAGGCTATATCATCATATTATTATCTCATAGACCCAAAGCATAACAGATAATTCAATAATAACAAATCCCAAAGCAACATGAATATCTAGGCAGGGTTAAATATTTGTACAAATAAGTCGCTTCACATTTGTTATAAAAGCAAAACAGGCATATAAAAGGTGCTTTGGAAAGGAAAATAAAATTAAAAAGGCTCAATTTTGATCTTACCTCCAAATTCATTATTCCTCCCTTTCTCTTGCAGATCATACACAAAATCCACAATTCTTCTCTGCTCCGCTGCACTAAAAACCCCAGTGTGTAGCTCCAATCCCTCCAAGATATTCACGATCCTTCCATCTATCCTTTCAAGGAAAATAAAATCCTTCTTCCGCCCAACGCATGTAAATCTGATCCGTTCTCTATCCTCTCTAGAGAGCTCGGTTTTCTTCAGATTCACAACCCTCTTGTCCTCCACCACTACATCATCTACATATTTCTTCCTCTCCTCCTCAAGTTCGTCTTGTTGAGCTATATCAGCCCAAGACATGGACACCTTGTGCGATTCCTGCTCATGGTCAATATCCCAATACATAAGCTCCATATGATCGCAGCTCTCCGGCGAGCCCCTAACGCACTCCCCTACGCTATTGGCTGCATCTAAAATTTCACCCTCTGCGTTTACAAGCGATCCCTTCAGCCTGACGTCGTCCTCCTCGGCCTGGGGGTCGCCGCGAAACGAGTCATGTCCTGAACAAACGAGAGAACTACGATATTCAAAGCAAACAAAAGAAGAAACCCAAGCGTGACAAATAAAGAGAAGGGTGACAGGAAACCCTAGATTCGGATGGAAACCTGTATCAAGCGATCGAATTCGGTCACGAAGAACGTCGGAGCAACCATTGCAGAGGTCCTTGGTCAGGAATGGCAACCATGTAGTAAGGAATTCTTCTGCAATCTCGCGTTCGGATGCACTAAAACTCTGCAGAAAGCGATCCGCTTCCATCTCCCTGCTTCTCAAATCCCGCTTCTGTTTCTACTTTCCTTCGCAATCTCTGCTAGCGGAGAGGAATTTATGGACAGGCGTAGGGCGGGACCGCAGAAAAAGGACTATTTTTGGTAATGAAAAACAACTACGACTTACGTACTATAAAAATATGTATTATTAAATATATAAACATTACAAAAATATTATATGTAATATTTTATAATATTTAAATCTCAATAAACAATTTAACAATACCTAATAAACTATATCAATTTTAATTAAAATCTATAAATAAATACATATATAATAATTAGACTATATGCTTAAATCTTTGATATTAAACATATAATCACATAAATTTGATTAAAGTTCAATTATTGCTCTAACTTGACATGATTAATTATTTTCATATTTTTCTTTTTAATATCATAAGATATGATCATATTTTTTCTTGTAGTGAATTCATATGTTTTTTCTTAGAAAATTGAGAGCCCCATCCAAACAATTATATTCATTAATTAAATAGAGTACAAAATAATTATATTTGAGATCATAATAAAAAAAAGAAGAGAGAATTAAAAAACTCTAATTCTATAAAACAATACAATATAGTGTCTAACAAAAAGAAATTAAGTATAAGTTCCTAATACAAATAAAAAATAATCAATACATAGAGCTCAAAACAAATCAAATTTCTCAACTCACGCATATAATCGTAATAAAGGCAACAAACTTACAAATTACTTAGTTGAAACTCATGATAATGAATATGGGAGCTCTCATCTTTGCTCATCAAAAAAAAGTTAAAAATTGTGTTGAGTAAACTCATGAAGCCAAAATACAACAAAAATCTCCCAATATGTCATCATGAAGAAGACACAATAAATAGCAAAAGGTAGGGAAAATGCACCATTAATATTGAATAGAAGTATGATCAAGAAAATATAGCTAGGATGATCCATAACTTCTCCAAAATAATTTGTCCATGAAGGATCTATGTAGGAGGTGGAGGCAATGCAACTATCTTCTGATAATCCTCCTCTTGTCGATCTTTGAGAGGGGTGGGCGGTTAATAATGGAGAAACCTCATGACGAGAACCCTCCTCTGCAATGTGAGATGTAGCATCCATCTCCTGGGCGGCATGCTTGTGATGCCGCATGATCTTTTGGCTCCTGTTAAACTACAATAGAAAAGATATTATTTTAATACTCATGATATATCTTACGGAACAATCTAGTCAAAATGTAAAGATCAATATCATCATAAATAATAAAGTAATGTATAAAAAATAATTGTAGAGGATGATCATCATGAAAGAAAGCATGCTATATCAAAAATAAAACATATTTATATTGTTAGGTAAGTTATCTTTGAATGTTCATTTCTTCCTTACTTGTCTAATAGCAAAAAGAATTTTCTTGATAGAAAACTCAGAATGTGTGCTCCCATCATAAAATACTTGGTGTGTGTGTTTTTTTTGTTGCACATAAGTAATACACAATAATTTGAATGGCTAAAAAAAAAAAATCTCTTTTCGATTTTGCAATTAATATAATTTGCTTGAATGAGGACTTGAATATGATTACATCTAATATGAAAAAAAAAATCATCATCTAGGATGCACCTCTTGAGCGCTTAAAAAAATATATTATAATCAAAGAACAAATAAAATTAAGTCATATTTTCAAAAGTATATAAATATAAGTTTGGTTGATAAAAATGTATTCATCGTTTGTTGAATATAAGGTGCTAAACTAGGAATGGAAGTAATGGTGAAGCTCCAAGTACCAATATAAATAAAGTATTTTACTTTAGCCAAAGGGTTAATAGTAGACAATGACAGTATACCATTGATCATGAAAAATAAGAACAAATTGCTTTCATTGAAAATTTTGAACGAAATTATAATACCTAAAATTTCAAAAAAAAAAAAAATTTTTTTCTTCTAAAAATTATGCTCGCTTTTTCATATTTTTAAAAGAGATCAAATATATTTTTATAAAATTCTATAATTTATATCGGTCATTTTGATATATAGAAGCATATATAAATATTAAGCAAAAAACAATTAAAAATTAATTAGCTAATTAATTGAGAGAATATTTCAAGCTTAATTCTATCTACAATCATCCTTATCCATTTCATTTGTCCACATTAAACGATCGTGATGTGAAATGGAGAAGCGGAAGGGTGAAAGAAAGAGGGTGGAAGGAGAAAGAAAGAAGTAGGGGAATAGAAGAAAGATAAGGAAGAAGAAGAATAAGGAAGAAGAAGAAGAAGAAGAAGAAGAAGAAGGCGAAGAAGATGATGAGGGAAGGAGAAGGAGAAGAAGGAAGAAGAAGAGGGAGGACAAACAAGAGAGAGAGAGAGAGAGAATTCAAAGCCATTTTAACTATTAACTTTGAGAAAAAAATGAGAGAAAAAGAGAGAGAAAGAGATATAAACTTGGGTTTGGAGGCCTTAGGGTCATTTTCATGAGATGGCTTGGTTGGAAAACTTGATCAATTCAAGGTAAGCTATCATTATTCTACTTCTACTTCAGATGATTTTACTTTTATTTTCCTCCTATTTTTAATTTAGTTAGTACTTATAAAAAGTTAAGAAATTAAATAACTCAAAATTTTGAAAGGCTTTCATGGTGTGAAAATTTTAATATATATTTGATTTAATTATTTTACATATATTTACATGATCACATTAAAATTTTATATGATATTTTTTTTTGAGCCATATATCCTAATAAGAATTATATATCCTAAAAATTTGATAAAATTCCATCTCATCATACTATTATGGTATAAATGACATATAAGGTTATTATAATTTATCTATTATAATTTATATATGTAAATTGAGTATGTTGATTTTAGCATTTTTTATTTTTATAATTATTATGCCATAAAATTGGCATGATGAGATGAATATTGATAAAAATATGAAAAATTAGATATTTTCTATACATTATAAAATATGAGTATACAAGAAAGTTGATTACTATGATTAAAGTTGACAGAGACATGATAATTCCTACGAAAGAGAGTCGGACAATAGGATTTCTTTAAATATGGGTTAGTGGTGTGAACGTAATACATGATGAGAGTTAAAAGAGAAATATGACATGACATGAGTGAAAACAAATTGGGGGTGATGACTTCCATATACTATGCCACCTAAATATTTTTATATAATATGATATAACATGATACTATCCCTAATATTCTATGATTGGACTAAGTAAAACACCTTGCAACATGACATGATTAGCTAGAATACCTGACTTGTCTAGTATGTGCTTGTTAATAAAAAAAAAACTTTGGAATAGTACACTTGGTATGAATCATAAAAACTATTACTATTATCATATGACACTATATACTCTAATCATGATTTATATTTTGTACAATATACTTACTCATAGATAATGACATAAAATTTTGCTATATAACATGTGAAATACTTATGGTAGTCATACATATTATTTTATTTTGCATTGTTATAGTTGCAAGTTTTATGTAATATAATAAGTTATTTTCTTACTTCAATTGCCTTTATATATTTTTTAGGAAAGAATAAAGAACCATCAAAGTAAGATCATAATCATTAATTATAAAGATATATTTTATTAAAAATACTTTTTATAATTAGAATTTAAATATATATACTTTGTAGAAGTTATTAGAACATCATGATCACTATATATGAAAGTTTTGGATGTAAATATTTTTTTATGGGGATGATGACTATTGGTTATCTTATTATTGTTGATTTAGTAGCGTTATCTTATATGATTGAGAAAATATGAAATTTCTTTAAATATATCCTAGGCAACCGTCTATTATACACTTGCCCTTGGTATATAAAAGATATAGAATATATCGAGTTGGGTCTTGATATAAATCCAAGTATGAATTCTACATGGAATTTCAATAAATGGATTTCCATAAGGAAGAGACTCCCATGTTAGGCACTTAGCTTAAGCCAAATAGAGTCATAATTGTCAAAAAGTCTAGAAGCAAGATAAGAATCATGATTGAATAATGTGCAAATCACCTTAATATGGTTGAGAAAATTTTCCTTATTCATTTAAGATTAAATTAAATTAATAAAAAATAAAAAGTGTTTGGATATATAGAAATTATATCTAAATAAGTGTTGTGATTACTTATTTAGATTAGTAAGACTAATTAAAATATTAGTTTATATGTTATAAAATCAATTAAACATTTAATTATTACTATAATTAAAATTATTAAGACTTTATAAGAATTTTCATTTTGATAATTAAATATTGACAATTAATTAAAACATTACTTATTAATTATTTATTAATGTTAAAAAATTACTTATGAACCACCAAATCATTTTTGTTATATATTCACACAAAAAAAATACTTACTTATTTGCTAACTGAAGTAAACCATTTAGAATTTAATAATTGCAAAAAATAAGTTGTAATTTGATTGTACTTTCTTCTATTTGAATGATTTACTTGTATATCAAAAGTGTTAGGTGTTAGTTCTACAAATAAATAAGATTTGATTATAACACATGAAACTACCCAAAAAAATAATTAAAAGTTTTGTTATAATTATTAAAATTTAGTCTATTTTGAGTTTTATGAAAAAAAAAGGACTCACAACCTAATGTAAAATTTTTATCTCTTCTAGGGGCATAGAAATAGACATCCTTTAAGCAAAGTAAGATGAGAACCTTGTGTTATCTTATTCATTTCTATTACAAAACTTTTTAAAGGTCAATAATATTATCTTATTTCTTTTATTCACACCATGGTTTAATGATGACACTAAACAATTAGCAATCAATTTTGGAATTTAGGATAAATGATGGTAAAGTTGTGGAGAAAAGGTAATTTAAAGTGAGGCAAAGTAGGGTGAACAAATAGGGAGAAGAGCTCTCTACCTTTGAGGTTTTTTTTTTTGAATAATTTTCTATGAAGTCTTAGCTTTGTAATAGTCCAGAAAGATCGTATAGATATATTCCCCTCTTATACAAGTTTATATATTATTTATATTATTTTTAAATATATCTTCACACATATAGACAAACTCTATTTTAGTAACCTTCTTTTTATCTATTTACATGTCTTATATAGAAAATAATGTAAATCCTATTTTTGAGAGATGATGTAAACTGATAAGTTTTACCTAAGATCTAAAGATGCTTTTTCATCATAATTAGTTAATTGAATGGCTTATGTTGCAAATATTGAGGATGTTTTTGTTGTAATTTAATTTGAAATTCAAATTCTAAATGTGATCAAAGCCATTTGCATGTCATTGTCAAAATAGTAACTTATGTCAACATCCAAATAACTTAACTAGCTTGTATAAGATTTATGACATATAAGATATTTTGACAACAAGCAATTTATTCAAAGAGTCTTTAGACTTTCTCAATGAATACTCTCCACTACATTCTTTTAAGCATGACCATACTTACTCAAATAGGCTAGTGATGTAAGTGATGTGCATGCATTTGTATACATCTTGATCCTGATTTAATATAAAATGATGATTGAGCTAAATAATGAAGGAAAAGAGATAAATTTAAAGGTAAGGAGAAATGATAAAAGACAACAAGTCTAATTTTATTATAAAGTAGCTACATATGTATGACCTTCTAATTATATTGTTATGAATAAAATAAATAAATAAACACAAGTGAGAGTACATTCCATATCATTCATCATTGGACTTTTGATTTTAGTCTTGGATCACTTGATTTTTGCCATAAATATTATGAAACAAACAAATATGATCAAATCATTGGTTTAATTAAGCATTTAAACCTTTGTTTATTGCATTTAGTATCATAGAGAGAACAAAAATAAAAAGAGAAAGTTTGGTTAGGAAGAGTGGATTATTTTTCAGGCTTCATCAATTTATAATTTGTCTAAGTTCATAAGGCCATAGGTGGTTTCAACTTGGTGCTTCTATGATGATTGAAAATCTCTTTAATTATGATGAAGTTAACAAATAATAAAAAAAATTCTTTTATGAATGATAATAATGAAAACATTTTCTTACATTTCTTTATATATATGGACAATAAAATGGAAAACATTGTTCTTTTTATCCTTGAAAAAAAATGTTAATCAACTTCTCTTATAGTGATGATGGTGGTTATGATGATAACATAATACTTTTTAATTCAAGAAATATTTTATAGATAGATAAGTGTTAAATTTATTAAAAAAAAGTAACATTTTATTCTAAGTCACACACACACACACACACATTCTCTCTCTCTCTCTCTCTCTCTTCAGAACTCTTCTTTGATAATTTATGAAGTATTGTGATAGGTTAAATGTGCCATTTCTTGAATGACACTTGAAATGAGAAAAAAGAATAATAATAAAACTAAAAACCTATTAAAATGTAACTGATTTTTTAATTGAAAGACAAAGTAACAAAAAATACTATGGAAGTAAAGTAATGAATCAAAGGAAGTGATAAAATAGTAAGATAACTACCGTCAAACTCAATATAAGAAAGTCAAATCACCCATTAGATGTAACATATTGATAATGACTGAGATCTTGAAAAAAATTCATCACAAGTTAATTGCCAACCCATAAACTTTTACTAGGACTAAAAAGGAAGAAAAATTAAAAAATTTCTAAAGATTCGATATCACCATTAAACATATCACAAGAAATACAAATTCGCTTGAAGCCAATGTTTTTTAAAAAAGGTAACACTCACTAAAGAATCAACACATGATGATAACTAAAATCTTACACCTTGCAAGATTGATTTGAAAGAAAATTTTAAATTTTGTAAAATTAAAGAGCCATGAAAGAAATTGACCAAAAATTAATACTGAAATCAAAATCATGCAAGATTTAAATTTTCATTAGAGAGTTCTAACAAAAAAGAAATATTAGCCCTAATGCGTAGCTCAAAAGAACCAAATCTCCATGCTTTTGGCTTTGATAACATTTGATATAGGTGATAAACTTGCATTATATGCATCTTAGTCATGAAATATGGAAAGAAGGTCAAGTCAAAGCATGAATAAATATACATTAGTGTAAAGGGAGTGAGACTTGACAAAAGCAATTAAGTGGTAATATTATTATTAATAAAAATGATAATTTGAATATATAAATATAATTTTTAGAAAGACTTATCAAAATCTCTTAACATGAGAGAGCCTCTAACTTCCACTTTTACATTACTCTCAAGTAACATTCATTACAAATTTCATTGCAAGCATTTTCTCTCCGATAAAGCTATTATATATTTATAACATTTTTATTATAATTTTATGTTTAAAGAAAGTAAATAGAAATTCTAATTAAGGTGGGATGGCTGACTACATCATAGATTCATGGACTTTTGGCTTTAATTTTTGATTGCTTGACTTTCCCCTACCAATTGCTTGAAATGATCATATCCTTGAATCAAGCATCTAAATCTTTTTTCTTTGCATTTGGTGTCATATGGGAAGAAGAAATTAATGGGGAGAGGGTTGTTTATTGGTACCTTTTATAATGATTTAAATCCTCATTGATTACTCAATATTTAATGAAGATGACAAATAATAAAATATTTGTTAATGATATATTTAAATTCACATCACTTTGTTTTGTCAAAAACCCAAACCATTATGTTATTTCTTCATCAACATTATTCTCAATCTATCATAAGAATATATTTAATAGAGTCATCATCAAATTTATTGCATTATGAGGGGCTAACCTCAAAGTGGACATATGCAACTATGTTAAAAACCATTATAAACTTTGTATTTATGGTTGCTTGTGTTATATTTGGTATTTATTTTTTCATCATATCTAACTATCTAATAACTCAAGTTGAATATTTCATTATCATCTTTTCAAACTCTTGAGCAGTTTTCATTTGTTTTATGCTCCATGATTGCATTGATAGCATATAAATCTATTATTAACACTTGTCATTCAAGTATTGCCAATCTCTATATACTTATTTAGTCATGTTCTTATGAGGTACTAAGCCATGCTAAAAGTATCTCATATGTCTCTTATTAATCCTTATATCATGTACCTTTTATCCCTTTACTTACTAATATACATTTGGACTGAACTAAACTTCTTGAGCTTAAGTTATAGGATTGACATTGCTAATAATTTGAGCAATTATTAGATTCTAGGTAATTTGACTTGTCAAGATATGAAGTGGCTTTGACTATTCAAATATGTTGAGCCAACTGAGCTCTTTTGGCCAATCTTATTTGACTTAGTTGACTCATATATGACTCAAATAGTTTCTCACAAGGCACCAAATTTTGTTCATCACACTCATATATCTTAATTAAAGTACTTTATATGATAGACCGTAAACCAATTTTAATTTTGTCATGAAAGTTTAAAATTAGATTCGAATCTAATTCAAATTTGAACTGATTTGAATTAATTTTGAATGGCATAGAGCCTAATGGATAGCCCATGACTACAAGAGATTATCTATCATTAAAGATAATTTCATTCAAAATAAAATTTCAAATATATTTCTAATTTCTTCGAACACAAGATCACAATCGTCACTTCTCGTTAACATTATTATAACTAAGATTATGCATATTTTAATAAATTTTAGATTATTTGATAATAAATTAGATATATGAATCAAAATTTTCACTATGGATGACTCATGTTCTATCATAACATAATTGCTATTTCAAAATATAGAGCTTTAAAATGACTTTTGAATTAAATACATGGATTCTTTATGATATCATATATGTATTAATTTAATTGCACATGCTCTAAGTGCATATTATTATGATTTGAAACCAATAATATGTGATTAGAATATAAAATGAACTGATCTTTACTGGTTATCACTATGATTGTTTACTCAACAATTTGATAATTTTAATTCATACAAACAGTAAATGCAAAACATTAATTGTATCAAATAACACAAAAACATAACTTATGTTCACTGTAATTCTTTTACTTGTCAGTTGAGCCAAAATATCCAACGAAGAATGCAAATACTCCATCATAAATACTAACATAAGAAAAAAAACGAAAAAAAAAAGAATCAGTTTAAATATTTCAATAACACATAACCCAAAAGCAATTAAATTAAAATATTAGTTTGTAAGTTGACTATCCAATCATCTTAAGGGCTATTTGGTTGCTTGCATTTATAGTGTAAAGTAAATCGAAGGCAGATAATCTAACTTTTTGAGTGTTTGGTATGGTGCAAAGTAAAATTTCAATGCATATGTAGTGTATTTGAAATGTATTAGAATGATCATTTTTGGTGTATTTGTTAAGCGATTTAGGAGAATTCAATCTGGCCAAGCGTAATGTGTTTTATCTGCTTCGCCCGCCATAGCGACTCCATGGTCATGGCTTCATGCCGCCATTTGCGGTCCGCCGTACCGGTTACCCATTCCCACCGTCGATTGCCATTACATTATCTCAAAAATATTTTACATTACATTTATTTTACAAAAAAAATTCGTGTATTTGTAGAGTTTTCAACCAAATAAGTTAAACTAAATTAAATATATTGCATTCCTTTTACATCATATTCTTTTTTCAAGCAACCAAACAACCTCTTAAACAGTTAGATAATAGCACGTTGCAATTAATTCATTAAAATCGATGTCGATATAATTATGATAGTAACCTCTATTTCATAAAATTTATATTAAAAAAATACTATAAATATATAAGCAAATAATATTGTCACACGTTAACATGAATATATATATATATATATATATATATATATATATATATATTGCGTGCTAGAAAACCAGTTGCGGTAGAATAAAAGTTTACTCCTTAGCTTTGTTGCGGAATCTAGCACACACACAGATGTCTGAGGAATTAATAAGAAAACTCCAGAAATTTTTACGTGGAAAAACCTCGAAAAGAGAAAAAAAATCACAGGATCTAGCCCAGTAAAAATCTTCCACTATGTGTCTGTTTCAGAGTACAAAATTTTTCCGATAACGGGATTACAGAATTGTATATGAGAAGGTCTGACAATGGGAATCCCAGAATCAGAAAACAACAGCTATATAACCATAGATAGGTTGTAACAGTTGCTAGTGGAAGTTGATGATGGTGAACAGCGAAATTCGGCGGTGGCGGTTGGCGGTGATAATCAGCGGAGATATGGCGATAATTAATGCACCGCAATGTCAGTAATTAGTAACCGGCAGCAATGATGGATGATGGCCGGCAACGATGGTTGATGAATGATATTGATGGTGGTGGCCCGACCACGCGCAATAATCAGCAGCTCGGCAATGATGGTCGGCAATGATATGCCAGTAATATGGCAACGATGGTTGATGCGCAGTGGTGAAGAAACGCCAGCGGCAAATGGTTACAGCGATAGCCGGATTAACCAGCGGTTGGCGCAACGTGGTCGGCAACCGTCGAATGGTGGCACGATTATGCTTGGAGGATTTTCAAGTTTTAGAGCTCTCTCCTCTTTTTAGCTTGGCCCCCCTCATGTGAAGAATGAGGCTATTTATAGATTAGAGGAGTGACGTTTCTGTAAATACATGCAAAATCCGAACCATTCCATCGGACGGCTCAAAATGATTCTTTTGATCATTTGATGTATTTTAAGTATTTGAATACTTAAATGAAGTCAGAATTATGAGATCTTGGGCTTATTAGATTCAGCTCGTCAAGACGCTCGATTTGACTATAAACACTCCAAGTTTAAGAGTCGATTGATAATAAGCTTGATGCAGGTTAGTCTTGACTCGAATCGATTGCGACATCAAGGTTAGGCTTGTAGTAGAATTTTTAGTGTCATATCAGTTGTCCCCCCATTTTTAGATGATATTATCTCAATTATCCAAAAATAGATATGCCAAATACTTGAAAATAGTAAATTCTTCAATGAAATTTACGGGTCAATTAATCATACATTGTGAGAGAACAGATCTTCATGGGAGCACAATATTATGATCCGGAGCGAATCTGAGCCGGATGTGTCTGAAATACGAGCACAAGATTTGGGGATATGGACCTATCCCAGGCGCTTCTGAGCTTGTAGGCATCAGGCGGTGAGCGCAGTCTTCTTCTGAGCGTGGCGGAGCTAGTCTTTATTCTTGTAGCGCATGCTGCAGTTCCATGGCCTGAACGCAGCGTCTTAGAAGAGCTTTTGTACATTTTTGTCCATTTTGGTCCGTTTTTCACCCATTTTTTTTCCATTTTTCTTTGATTTTTTTACGCTATATGGGGTCTATAAAACAGGGCTAAGGAGAAGACACAAATCTCATATGCTCTGTTCCTCTTCTTCTTAAGAAGATTGTTGGGCGATCAAGGCGTAGTTCATCTGGCGAGGCTCGATTTTTCTCGAAAGGCGTCAATCCCTGAGCCAGGATCGGGCGATCAAGACTCGTAGTTCATACGATGAGGCTTCAGTTTTCCCTCGAAAGAGGCGACAACTATCCTCGGTTGGCCGGGTTTGGAAATCAAGGCGTAGTTCATCTGGCGAGGCTCGGTTCCCTCGAAGAGGCGTCATTGTCCTCGTCGGGGATCAGTTGGAGGTGATCAAGGCCCGTAGTTCATAAGGCGAGGCTCCAGTTTTCCCTCGAAAGAGGCATCAATTGTCCTCGTCGGATCAACCGGGTTCGGAGGCGATCAAGGCCTGTAGTTCATACGGAGAGGCACCAGTTTTCCCTTGAAAGAGGCATCAACTATCCTCGTCGGACTGACCGAGTTTGGAGGTGATCAAGGCCCGTAGTTCATACGGCGAGGCTCCAGTTTTCCCTCAAAAGAGGCTAAACTGTCCTCGTCAGACCGATCAGATTTGGAGGTGACCAAAACCCATAGTTTATACTTCTTCTTGTGGAAAATTAGATTTCTTGAAACCCCAATGGATGGTTTAACAGTTGAAAACTGCCAAGATGGCGGGAAAATGTCAATTAGGAACCATCATTTGAGCAACTCAGAAAGTCTGATAGATAATTTCAGAGTATCATTCTCCATGATGTTATTTGATGCCGTTAACTTGCATGGAAGGGGTAGAATCGAATCCGCTGAGGATTTTTGACCCATCCGAGGTTGTTTATCAAAGTGTTACTTGATGATGTTAACATGTATGGAAGAGGTCGAATTGAATCCGCTGAGAATTTTTGACTTATTCGAGGTTGTTTGTCAGAATGTTACCTGATGACGTTAACCTATATGAA
Organism: Cymbidium sinense; assembly: GCA_021442155.1. Classification (NCBI taxonomy): domain Eukaryota; kingdom Viridiplantae; phylum Streptophyta; class Magnoliopsida; order Asparagales; family Orchidaceae; genus Cymbidium; species Cymbidium sinense. The sequence continues at coordinate 110,547,599 of CM038225.1, forward strand.
AGAGATCGAATTGAATCCGTTGAGTATTTTTTGACTATCAGGGTTGTTTGTCGAGTGTTACGATGGCGTTAACGAATGGAAGAGATCGAATTGAATCCGCTGATGATTTTTGACCTATCCAAGGTTGTTTATCAGAGTGTTACCCGAAGACGTTAACTTGTATGGAAGAGGTTGAGTTGAATTCGCTGAGAATTTTTGACATATCCGAGGTTGTTTGTCAGAGTGTTACTCGATGACGTTAACCTGTATGGAAGAGGTCGAATTGAATTCGCTGAGGATTTTTGACCTATCCGAGGTTGTTTGTTAGAGTGTTACTCGATGATGTTAACTTGTATGGAAGATGTTGAATTGAATCCGCTGAGGATTTTTGATCTATCTGAGATTGTTTGTCAGAGTGTTACCCGATGACGTTAACTTGTATGGAAGATGTCGAATTAAATCCGCTGAGGATTTTTGACCTATCCGAGGTTGTTTGTCAAAGTGTTACCCGATGACGTTAACCTGTATGGAAGATGTTGAATCGAATCTGCTGAGGATTTTTGACCCATCCGAGGTTGTTTATCAGAGTGTTGCCCGATGACGTTAACTTGTGTGGAGTAGGTGCGAATTTTTGACCTATCCGAGGTTGTTTGTCAGAGTCTTTGCTAGATGACGTTAACCTGTGTGGAAGAGGTCGAATTGAATCCGCTGAGGATTTTTGACCTATCCGAGGTTGTTTGTCAGAGTCTTCGCTCAATGACGTTAACGTATGTGGAAGATGTCAAATCAAAACATCCATTTGTGGCTGTAGCCAAAGTTGCTCCTTGATCTTTGTCTTATTTTTCCATGAGTATGATTGGAAAATCATAATTTGCAAAGCTATATCTCTTCTCAATGTTGAAATATCCTTCAACTTTGACTTGTTTCTTGGGATGGTAATCAATTAGATGCTTTGCATATTAACATGGGCGATCTTTTGAGATTAAGAGTTGCCCCTCAATTTCCAACAAAAGTTGAAGAGTCAGAGTTTGATGAATCTTTATTCTTCGCATGCGCTCCTCAAAAGTATGAAGTGTTCCACCTGGCTGGTGGTTTTGATCTTGTTGGGAAACTTGGTTGTCTGACATGATGAAGTAATGAGAATCAGTTTCACAGACGGCAGCTTGCGTGCGAGAAAACCGATTCTGGTAGAATAAAAGTTTACCCTTAGCTTTGTTGCGAATCTAACGCACACAGATGTTTGAGAAATTAATAAGAAAACTCCAGAAATTTTACGTGAAAAATCTCGAAAAGAGGGAAAAATCAGGGCCAAGTAAAATCTTCCACTATGTATCTTTCAAAGTACAAAATTTTCCGATAATAAGATTACAATTGTATATGAAAACAATGAGAATCTAAAGCGGCAATATGTATATAGGTTAGTTATAACAATTCTTGAGTAGTAGTGATGATGGTGAACAGTAATCGGCAAACATGATGGATAATTCGGCAGTGGTATACCGCGGAGATGGCCGGTGATAATTCGGCGGTAACCGCAGCGGTAGTAGTAGTGAAAGCGGTCAGCGATGATACCAAACGCAGTGGTTGATAACAATGATTGATGGTGGTGGCCGGCAACAACGGTAGCGGTGGCAGCAGCCAGCGGCAGTGGTTCGGTAATGGTCGATGTGTGCGAGTGGTGATGGGGACAACCGAGCGATGGTTGCCATGACCGTGGCGGCGATAGCGGCGATGGTTGGCGGCAAACGGAGGTAGTCGGCGACCGTCGAATGGTGACACTATTATGCTTGGAGGATTTTCAAGCTTTATAGCTCTCTCCTCTTTTTAGCTTGGCCCCCCTCATGTGAAGAATGAGGGGTTATTTATAGATTAGAGGACATTTACGTAAATACATGCAAAATCGAACCATCTGACGGCTCAAAATGATTCCTTTGATCATTTGATGTATTTTAAGTATTTGAATGCTCAAATGAAGTCGATTATGAGATCTTGGGCTTGTTGGGCTTCGACTTCGTCAAGACGGGAATTTGACTATAAACACTCCATGTTTAAGAGTCGATTGATAATAAGCGCTTGATGCAGGTTAGTCTTGATTCAAAATCGATTGCTTTCGACATCAAGATTAGGTGCTTATTAGTAGAATTTTCATTATCATATCAATATATATATATATATATATATATATATATATATATATATATATATATATATATATATATATATATATATATATATATATATATATATATATATATATATATATATATATATATATATATATATACATGAGAGAGAGAGGCATATGTTATGATCATTTATTTATTTATTTTGTTTCTCTCTTCTCCTATAATATAGGCTCATCAAGATCTTATCAGAAGTTATGCATATATGCAGTGCAGTGGTAGAACCAGGGCGTGACTGGGGAGGCCAGTCATCACTTCTAGATTTTTACTAAACTCTTAATATTATATAATATACTAATTATTCTCCTAGATTTTGTCACCCATAGCTGGATGATTAGTCGCCACTCCTCTCTTTGAATTCTTATTCCACAATTGCCGGTATGAATCATATGAAAATAATGTATAAATGTGATATCTTTGACAATTAATCAAAATTAATTTCAACTAATCTATTTTCTAATTCTTCAAATTATCATGCAATCTAAACATCTGCAAAATTATTTTAAAATTACATTCTATTACAGACCTTTTCCATTCTCATTACATTCATGATAAGGCTGAGTAGGCATTTTGCTGCTTTTGCATTCTCATTTACCATTAAAAGCACTGCATGAAATGTACGAAGATGAAGGGAATGAACAACTTGAAATTTGAGAAGATTCCACATGCCAAATCCTAAAAATAAAGTTATATCCTTAATTATATTGATATTAATAATAAATTATTATCCTCATAATTAATATTCATTTGTTGTTTTTTTTAATCTCTTTGATGCAAGACATCTTTACATTTTAAGTTAACCATTATAATATAAATGGAAACTTCTTTTATTTAGTAATACTAATTTGGCCACTTTCATCATTTCTAAGCTCATATATAATGCTCCCAACAGTTAAGTTTAGTGTTAATCTGATAGGTCAGTTTCCTATTGGTGCTGGATTTATAGCAGCTCACATTATTGATGATGAAGTATGTGAGTCTATAATCAACGCAACATGCACTCAACCAATGGTAGTGTACGTTAAAATTGTTGAACTGTCTAAGGAAGATAGAGAGATAAACAATATTGAAGAGTGTCAGAGAGCTCCAATTGTCAGTGAATACTTCACACCAACGTCCCAAGTAACTTCCCAGGTTGAACCTTAAAGATTTGAACCATCAGATAATGCCCATTTTGCTGGGACAAGTTTCACATTTACAGGTTACCCTCAAGATGATCTCATAAATTCACTATCTATCAAAGATGAGGGGTATGAAACTATGCCTTCTGCAACAAGTAGTCACCCTGATGATGATGATGACAGTGATGCTGAGCGGCCTACTTCATTGGCCACAAAACCATCAATCAAAGCCGGTGACCTAATCAAGGAATATTTAGTTAGAACGAATCATACTGAAGAGCACTTGTTATCTAACAATGGTTATATGCATTGTGCTCAAACCACTAGAGAACGGGATGAAGAGCTGACATTTGATGGGCCATCAGATGTTTCAGCATTTGAAGAAGAAAATAGCATTCTATCTGAGCTACTTGAAGATATGTGCTTCCATGATAAAAAACAACTTCAGTTCACCATTCAAGGATGGTCTATTATACATAACGTTGAATTTCTGATCTATGCTTAAAATAAAGCAAAGTTCACTGTGCTGTGCATTTTCTATGATCACCTAAGTACACCCTGTAGGTGGCGACTACATGTAAGCTTAAGAAGAAGATTGGGTGGTGCTTGGAGGATTGGTAGCATTGCCTCACAACATACTTGTACTCATTCGTTTCAATCTTTGGACAGTGATGCATATCTTAGTTTATTAGTTACTTTATTCAGCCTACAATTAGGCGTCAGCTAGACTTGAAGCCCAGGAAAATCATAGGCCGGATAGAGTCTAAATTTAACATTAGAGTTTCTTACATGAAAGCTTGGGATGCGCGTCACAAGGTAGTGAAGGTTATTTTTGGCAGTTGGGAGGACTTTTATCGTACCTTAGAGAAATTTATGAGTGTTATATGTTGATTATCCGATCTATATATCGTGCATTCAAGTCAGCGATTCCACTATTTTGGGCATTTGAGCCTTCCATATCAGGGTGGCAGTACTGTCGTCCAGTTTTGTGCCTTGATGGGACATTTCTTCTGGGTAAATATAGGGGGACTTTACTTAGTGGAGTTGGGATTGATGCCAACAACAACCTTTTTTTTGTTAGCCTTCGCAGTGGTTGAATCAGAGTGCATCGAGTCATGGGTTTGGTTTCTACGGACACTGCAGGATTTAATCCCACAGGTATCTACATGAGATGATCTTTGTATCATATCTGATAGGCATGCAGGTCTAGTGCGTGGTTGTAGAGAAATATTCCCTTGGGCTGCCCATCGATTTTGTCTCTATCATTTGAGAGAGAACTTCAAGAAAACTATTAGGCAATTTAGAATAGGGGATGTGGAATTTATGTGCCAGAAAATGTATGTCGTATGTAATACTGATGATATTCAGATTTTCAAAAGGTATATGGCTTATATTAAGAATATCAAGCAGGAGGCTTACGATTGGTTGATTTCAAGAGATGTGCAACTATGGTCTTTACCTATGATGGTGGATACAGGTATGACACAATGACCTCAAATGCAGCCGAATGCTTCAATAGTGTTATGAAGAGAGCATATAGCTTGCCAATTCAGGCTCTCATTACTGTAATTTACTATAACATAGTCTCCCTATTCATAAAGCGTCTTGAAACAACAACAAATCTTGCCACTCAGCCTGACTATATCTTCTCTTCTCGTGTCAAGGCAATTATACATGGTAACAAACGTGAGGCAAGGATATTATCAGAGCCTGTCAGGGTAAACACAAATGAATACCAAGTGTTCGATAGGTCAAGTAGGACCTACAAGTTTGAGCTACTAAAAACAGTGCTTGCAGGTGCACCTGCAGACAACCTCAAGCTTATCACATCCATTGTCCTCATGTTATTTCTGTTTTGGGACAACGATGTCTTAGTCATGTTCAGTATGTATCTGCTTATTACACCTTACACTTTTACAGTAACACCTATAATGGAGAATTCCATGTAATCCCTGATCGTGATGAGTGGCCAGAGCACATTATTAGTGGCAGCTACGCTGAGTTTATGCCACCAAATATCAAGATAAAATTAGGCCGACCAAGGACAAGTAGATTTAGAAATATAATAGATGAGTCTACTGCAAGTAGAACTAGGATATGTAGTGTTTATAAAACTATTGACCACAATAAAACAACTTGTCCTCAGACTCGACAACATAGAAGTTAGGCTAGTTTAATGTCACCTGTGCTGTCTGTAATGATGAACTGAAGTTACCCTATTGTAATAAAAATTGTGTTGTTCTGTTTATCAGGAATTGAATTTTCTTAGCTTGTGTCGTATGTTAACATGAATTATACTGTTAAACTATGAAAGTTTTTTAAGTGAAGTATTCATCGCCTTTTTTCTACTTTTCTAAACAAGTATTGAACTGCTAGACATGTGTTGTGATGATGATACCGTATTCCGTCGTGTAGTGTTCATCACCATTTTTAACTTAGTGTACTGTTGTATTGTTGAGCATGTGTTGATGTAGACTGTACGTCTACTGAGCTTGTTTTAGTTTTTCTTGCTTAAGTGACATTTGTATGGTTAGTACTAAATGTGCAAGTATTTTCCATGAGAACTTATTTTAAATTAGTTTGGTTAGTACCAGTTTATTTTTCTTGCTTGGACTGTATGTCTAACTTTTTTGCATCTTAAAAATTTATACATATGTAAAAACTGCGGTTAGCCGAGCAAGAATCCCTAAAAATTATCAACATGAAAGTTGTAGTACTTCTCGTTACCTTTCCAACGATACCAACCACGCTAAAATCTGACACCAAATGACCCGATACGGCCAGAAAATGATGGTTGCCGCAATAAATATTTTTTTGAATCTTAAAAATTTATACATATGCAAAAATTGCAGTTACCCGTGCAAAAATCGTCGAAAATTATCAACATGAAAGCTATAGTACTTTCAATTACCTTTCCAACGATACTAAGCACGCTGAAATGCGACACCGGATGAGCCCGATACATCAAAATAATGATGGTTGCCGCAAAAATAATTTTGCTCGCAGCTTAAAAATTTATACATACACAAAAACTGCGACTCCCCGGGCTAAAATCATCAAAAATTATCAACATGAAATTTGTAGTATTTCTCATTATCTTTTCAACGATACTAAGTACACTAAAATCCTACAATGGATGAGCTCGATACGGCCAAAAAACGGCGACTGTCTCTTTATTTTTTTAAAAAAATAAATAAATAAGCCAGTCGCCCGTATAATGGTCGATTGGCGCTGCTGCCTAGTTAGATTCCAAAATTTTACTAGAACGTCGGAGCAACCCTGTATATGCTACGCAATTAAATCTTTTTTGCATTTAGAAGATGAATCAATACTTAAAATAAAAAGAGAAGAAAGGTTCATCTCAAATTAAAAGGTGTTAAACGCCTATACTAAGCTTGTTTCGAAGATGAAAAATATAAATACTAAAATTGTGAGATAAAACATGCCGATGTATCAATATAAACTTAGGCAAAATATTACAGTTAAAATTAAAGAAAAAACCTTGCGTGATTAATAGCAGACCTTTACGCAAACTAAAATCAACCAAAAAAGAAGAGCTTTCTGCATTTTCGTCATGCATGGGAGCACGACGAGGATGGCACAGACGGAACCAGTGGTGTGTTAAAAGGAGAAGAGGGATTCATAAGAGAACATGGAATCAATCAATACGAGGCTTAATTTAACATGGAATCACATAGCCTGCTTGGCAACCATACGCTCATGAACTTCACACGCGACCATTAACGTAGAAGCCATCGAAACTATGATCTCACAGTCCAGTCAAGATAGTTGACCCGGCTTCGCTAAACTTGCCGGTGTCATGTTCGCTAAACTTTGCTAAACCCGGCACATGCTACTTAATGATTTCACCCTCTCCATTTACGAGCGATCCCTTCAGCCTGACGTCGTCCTCCTCGGCCTGGGCGTCACCGCGAAACGAGTTATGTCCTCAACAACGAGAGAACTACGATATTCAAAGCAAACAAAAGAAGAAACCCAAGCGTGACAAATAAAGAGAAGGGTGACAGGAAACCGTAGATTCGGATGGAAACCTGTATCAAGCGAACGAATTCGGTCACGTAGAACGTCGGAGCAACCCTTGCAGAGGTCCTTGGTAAGAAATCCACAATTCTTCTCTGCTCCGCTGCACTAAAAACCCCAGTGTGTAGTTCCAATCCCTCCAAAATATTCACGATCCTTCCATCTATCCTTTCAAGGCAAATAAAATCCTTCTTCCGTCCAACGCCTGTAAATCTGATCCATTCTCTCTCCTCTCTAGAGAGCTCGATTTTCTTCAGATTCGCAACCCTCTTCTCCTCCACCACTACATCATCTACAACTTTCTTCCTCTCCTCCTCAAGTTCGTCTTGTTGAGCTATATCAGCCCAAGACTTGGACACCTTGTGCGATTCCTGCTCATGGTCTGTATCCCAATCCATAAGTTCCATATGATCGCAGCTCTCCGGCGAGCGCCTAACACACTCCCCTACGCTACTGGCTGCATCCAAAATTTCACCCTCTCCGTTTACAAGCAATCCCTTCAACCTGACGTCTTTCTCCTCGGCCTGGGCGTCGCCGGAAAACGCATCATGTCCTGAACAAACGAGAGAACTACGATATTCAAAGCAAACAAAAGAAGAAACCCAAGCGTAACAAATAAAGAGAAGGGTGACAGGAAACCCTAGATTCGGATGGACACCTGTATCAAACGATCGAATTCGGTCACGAAGAACGTCGGAGCAACCTTGCAGAGGTCCTTGGTAAGGAATGGAAACCATGTAGTAAGGAATTCTTCTGCAATCTCGCGTTCGGAGGCACTAAACTCTGCAGAAAGCGATCTGCTTCCATTTCCCTGCTTCTCAAAACTCGATTCTTTTTTCTTCGCATATCTCTTCTAGCGCAAAGGAATTTAATGGACAGAGACATATGGCGGAAAAGCTGAAAAAGGACTACTTTTGGTAATGAAAAACGACTAGTTATTTTCGAACATCTTACAGACTATAAAAAATATGTATTATTAAATATATAACTATTACAAAAATATTCTATGTAATATTCTATAATATTTAAATCTCACTAAACAATTTAATAATACCTAATAAACTATATCAGTTTTAATTAAAATCTATAAATAAAAAACTATAATAATTAGCCTATATGCTTAAATCATTAACATTAAATATATAATCAATAGATTTAATTAAAGTTTAATTATTGCTCTAACTTGATGTGTTTAATTCTTTTCATATTTATCTGTTTATATTATAATATATGATTATATTTTTTTAGTGAATTCAATTTTTTTTTCTTAGAAAATTGAGAGCCCCATCCAAATAATTTTATTCATTAGTACAAACCCATATTATTATTTATAAAAAAAATAACATGACTATATAAATATAATTTTTTGAAAGACTCATCAAAATCTCTTAACATAAGAGAGCCGCTAACTTCCTCTTTTATATTACTCTTTAACTAACACTCATTAGAAATCTCATTGCAAGTATTTTTTTCCTATTAAGTTATTATATATTTATAACCTTTTTATTATATTTTTATGATTAACGAAAAAAAATAAAATTTTAATTAAGGTGGGATGGCTGATCACATCAGGATTCGTGGACTTTTGGCTTTAATTTTTGATAGCTTGACTTTTTCCCCCCACAAATTGCTTTAAATGAACATATGATTGAATCAAGCATCTAAATCTTTCTTCTTTGCATTTGGTGCCATATGGGAAGAAGAAATTATAAATGGGGGAGAGGGATGTTTATTGGTGCCTTTATAGTGATTTAAATCCTCATTGATTACTCAATATTGATGAAGATGATAAATAGCAAAACCTTTTTTTTTATAATAACAATAGGTTTAAATTCACATCACTTTGTTTCGTCAAAAACCAATGCCATTATATAATTTCTTCCTCTACATTATTCTCAATCTATCAGAAAAATATATGTAATATAGTAGTCATCAAATTTATTGCAATATGAGGGGCAAACCTCAAAATGGACATATGCAACTACGTTAAAAACCATTATAAACTTTGTATTCGAGGTTGCTTCTATTATATTTGGTGTTTATTTGTTCATCATATCTATCTAATAACTTAAGTTGAATATTTCATTATTATCTTTTCAAACTCTTGAGCGATTTTTATTTGTTTTATGCTACTCAGCTGCATATATAGCATATAAATCTATTATTAACAGTTATCATCCTAGTATTGCCAATCTCTATGTATCTAGGCCATGCTAAAAGCATTTCATATGTCTCTTATTAATCCCTATATCATGTACCTTTAATCCCTTCACTTCATAATATTCATTTGGATTGAGCTAAACTTTTGAGCTTCAGCTATATGATTGACACTGCTAATATTTTGAGCAATTCTTAGGTTCTCGATAATTTGTCTTATCAAGTTATGGAGTGGCTTAACTACCCAAATATGCTGAGCCAACTGAGCTCTTTTGGCTAGTCTTATTTGACTTAGTTGACTTATATATGACAAATAATTTCTCACATGGAATCAAATTTCTTTAATCATACAAATATATTAATTAAAGGGCTTATATATGATAGAATGTGATTTTAGAAATTAGCTTCATTTTATTGTGAAAGTTTTAAAAATTAGATTCAAACCTAATTCAAATTTGAACTGATTCGAATTAGTTTTGAATATAAGAGATTATCTCTCACCGAACATAATTTCATCAAAATAAAATTTCAAGCATATCTTTAATTTCTTGAAACAAGAGCACAATCGTGAGTTCTCTTTAACATTATTAAAACTAATAGTATGCTTATTTTAATAATTTGTTAGATTATTGATAGTTAATCGTCACTTATTTTCAAAATTTTAACAATCGTCACTTCTCTTTAAATTTGTTAGATTATTTTGACTCATATTCTACCATAATAAAATTGCTATTTCAAAACATAGAGATTTTGAAATGACTTTTGAATTAAATATATGAATTCTTTATGATATCATATCTGTATTAATATAATTGCACGTGCTCTAAGTGCATATTATTACGATTTAAAACCAATTATTTAAAATTATATTCTAGATTAAGAATTACAGACCTTTTCCTGGCCTACAAATTAAAAGTTATGCATGAAATATGAAGATGAAGGGAACGAACAACTTGAACTTTGAGAAGATTCTACATGTCAAATCATAAAATAAAGTTATATCCTTAATTATATTGACTTTATATTATATAGATATTATTAATCTACCCAGCCTTTTTTATTGCTCCATTGAATAAGTGATAAACCAAGAAGTAGTCGAATATCCATGTTTGTTGTGTTCAATACTATGCTACACAATTAAATCTTTCTTCCCTTTAGATGATGAATCAATACTTAAAATAAAAAGAGACGAAAGGTTTTATCTCAAATTTTAAGGAGTTAAACACCTATACTAAGCTTGTTTCGAGAAAGAAAAGTATAAATTCTAAAATTGTGAGATAAAACATACTAATGTATCAATATAAACTTAGGCAAAAAAATCACGGGTAAAGAAAAAACCTTGCGTGATTAATAGCAGACCAATGTAAAATGCAAACTAAAATCAACTAAGAGTCTGTTTGAGATAATTAATTTAAAAGTCAATGTATAATGTATGCATAAACAAGATGGACTAATTTTATTTTATTTTATAAAGAATTTATAACTTCAACACAGTAGACATTGTATTAAGTTGAAAAATGTTGTCTTCAAAATCAAATAAAAATAATTCTCAAATGGGCGGTAGTTTACCTTTACCGCATTGTTGCTACATAAAAAGGAGAGGTTTCTACATTTTAGTCATGCATGAGAGCATGCTAGCAAAAGGCATAGATGGGACCAGCAGTGTTTTAGGAGAAGAGGGGCTCATAAAAGAAATCTCAACAAAATAATTAGTTAATTAAAATTAAAATATATTTAAAATATTTTTCCAAGGAGTTCGAAATGCTTAATTTTGTCGTGCTTACAAACTCTCAATAAGAGGTTTGAACATGGAATCACATAACCTGCTTGGCAACCATATGCTCATGAACATCACCTAAAATTTTAAAATAAGTTTAATTAATATATAATTTAGCTAATTAAAGCTCTAAAATTTAAAAAATATGTTTGATTGTTGAACGACTAATAACATGGAATGTAGCTGATCACTTCGTTCAATGGGTGACTAACATAAAGTAATTTTTTTAAATAATTTATGCCCTAACAACACATATTTGGCTGTAACTCACTTATTTGATGTCAGAATTGAGTGATTTTGATATTTTTTTTAAAGCTTATAAAATTCTTCATGACTTTCAAGTTCACAATTTTCGGTGATTCCCACTCGATCAACCACAATTTTTTGTATTTGTTCATTTTTTTAAGACACGACACACAAACAACTCTATACAACCCCAGTTTTTTTGCACATAGCACACTTGTCTAGGGTAGGAATTGAACAAGTCTGGTATCATTAGGAAGCTTACAAAATTCTCAACAGCTTTTATGTTAACAACTCTTGACGATTCTCATGTATACCTAATTTTTCACGATGTGAAACACATAATACATACACAGTCCCAAATTTTTGCTCACAACGAAGTCAGCTGGTGTCGGAATTGAGCGAATTTGGTATTGTTAGAAAGCTTACCATTTTTTTCATGACTTTCATGTTGATAAGTTTTGAAGATATTCACTTGATTAGCCATAGTTTTTATGTATGCTCGATCTTTCACGGAGCAAAACACATAATACATACATAGCTTCGAGTTTTTTGTCCGTAAAGAACTCATATAGTGTCAGAATTGAGCGAGTTTAGTATCGTTAAAAATATTATAAAATTATATGACTTTCATGTTGACAACTTTTAACGATTCTCACTCGATTAACCGTAGTTTTTATGTATGCTCGATTTTTCATGGAGTGAAACACAGAATACATAGATAGCCCCAATTTTTTTGCTCGTAACAAACTCATCTAGTGTCATAATTGAGAGCGCTAAGTAATGTTGGAAAGCTTACAAATTTTTTCACAACTTTCATGTTGACAACTTTCGAGGATGCTCGCTCAATCAACCGCAGTTTCTATATTTATGGCGCAGCCTTCCGATGACTGATTTTTACCATGCACTGTTATGGTTTTGAATTGAAACAGTTTGGTATTGTTTGGCTTATGAAATTTTACTTTTATGTTGATAAGTTTTAATGATTCTTGCTTGATCGGTATAATTTTATGTATGGTTTTCAAAACCACATAAACCCGATTTTTTGCTTAGCGGTCATCTGGTATAAAAATTGAGCGAGTTTGATATTTTTACAAAGCTTAAAAAAAATTCTCCATAACTTTATGTTGATAACTTCGATTCTTCGATAAACCAGTTTTATGTATGTTTGATTTTCAGTTGCAAACACAAATACATACAACTCAGTTTTTTTGTTCATAAAGAACTTATCTAGTGTCGGAATTGAGCAGTTTAGTATAATTGAAAAGCTTAGAAAATGCTTCACAACTTTCATGTTGATAACTTTCGATGATTCATGCTCGATCAGCTGCAGTTTTCATGTATACTTCGTTCTTGACAGTGCAAAACACATAATACATACACATCCAAAATTTTTTGCCCATAGAGAACTCATCTAGTGTAAGAATTGAGCAAGTTTGGTATTGTTAGAAAACATATAAAATTCCCCACGGCTTTCATGTTGACATCTTTTATTTGATTCTCACTTGATCGCGGTTTTAATATTGTTTTGTATGTGTATGTTTAAAACATAAATACAAAACTCAAGTTTTGCGTAGTGAACTCATTTGGTGTGATTATTGAGATTGATTATGTTTGGTATCATTAAATTCTTATCATGACTTGACTTTTTTGATAACTTTTAATGATTCTTGCTTGATAAGCAATAACTTTTATATACGTTAACATATTAAGTTGACTCGAGCTTCCTAGTTGGGCTGAGAAGGGGCTTTAATTACCATCAAAGTTATGATAACATGGTGTTTATTTTTAGATGTGGGGGGCGAACACTATGCAGATCGTATAGGATATTTATTGAAGTGATCGGGTACGATGTTGAGGTATGATGTACTATCTCGAAAGATAGATCACCCGACAATGGACCTAATCACCTAATAAGAACTTTTAAGGCGTGATGAGTATTCAAATATATCAGAGATTTTTCTCCTACTTTACATGGATGAATAAAACATGATTTATATTAAGTCGTGTTTCTAAGTTCCCTATGGAAGCAAGACTCCATAGTTAATTACATCTTAGGAAATGAGAATTCCTAAGAATACTCTCGATTAAAGTGGACTAATATTATCTTTAAAGATTTCAAGGTTAAACTATCAAGGGATTAGTTATGTTTGGAAAGTTAATTGGGAAAGTTCAAGGAGAAGATTTATTTTTGTAATCCAAAGAAGATAAGCAAGGAATGCTCATGATACTAAGAAACCTAGTGAGTATTTCAATCTATCCTATGATGAGGCTTTATATATTTGAAAGTGAAGAGGTTTTATTCATTTGAGTTGAATTGTTATTAGATTGCTATAACTTATAATCCATAGCACAGGATTGTGAAAATCTGCAGAATAAGGTTATGCTTGTGCTTCGAAGAAAAGGTACCTCGATTCTCCCAGAGAGCTTTAGCATGAGCTAAATTGACCTAAATCTAGCGATAGGTGGACATAAAGGTTTATCTCTTCAGAGAGGTAAACCGTCGACTTCTTGACTTAAAACGCTGGGTGACCACCAGCTAACTCCTCCCTGATTTAAAATCATGTAATGGTCTTATAAAAGTAAGATAGTTTTACTAATTTGAAAGAGACTAAAGTTCTAAATCCACTCCTTAAGAGATTAGAGCATGAGTGGTATGAGCATATGACTTAATCTATAAGTGCAAAAATATTTTCAAATTTTATTTCATTTTTTGGACTCAATATTTTAGATAAAGGCTTTAGAATTTTTTATGCCTAATTACATGAGGAAATAGATTATTGGCTAAATCAAAAGAGAGAGGGTGAAGCTCCATCATCAGGGGTTGCACTCATGGGTCAAGCAGTCCCTATTGTGTAAGGACGGAGGCCCTCATTTTGAACAAGTGTGATTGAAGATGCATGAATGATGTGAGATATATATACAGCTAAGGAGTTGATAAATCTTTTATTTATCTTGATTATAGCTTAGCCTTTATGATGAGATTATGAGTTGCTTAAAATTTAGTTATGAATGATTAATTGGGTAGGAAAATTATTTTTATCCTAAGAGCCTACCGCATTTAGGCCACACATTAAAGCATCAATCATAAAGAAACTATAAAAATCATGCGATCGTAATGCACAGTTTAAATAAATCATCAATCAATTTTATAAACTAATGTAAAAGAATAACAGACCGGTGCGGTCGGATTCCACCGTACACCTCGATAAAAAAAATATGAGTAGTCGAGCTCTACCTTTATACAACCCAAAATATGAAAGAATAATTATAATTAAAATGAATACATGCTATGAGGGATCTTCACTTCTTTATTTCTTTATTTCTTCATTTTTGATTTGATTTTGCTTCAAAGGAATCGCATGGCCTCCCAGGATAAAGCCTTATAGCCACTGCTCATCCATAATCCCGCATAACACTAATCCTAATTTTTATTGCAAAATTATTTTTATATAGAAAAAAGTAAATCTAACTACACTTTCAAAATTGAGGTTAGCTAAACATACATACAATCCCAAGCAGTTATATATATAATTTGGACTTAGCACCTTACACATGGGTAACAAAGTCCACCTATCTTAACTTAGATTATGCTTATGGGTTTAAACAACCTACAAAAAGGATATATATATATATATATATATATATATATAAACTTAGGACTAGAAGTAGTGGCTTAATTTTAATATGCGTGTAAAGGCTTTGTGTAGTATGTCTTAACTAAGCATTAGAGTTATTAAAACCAACATGAGAAAAAGTTTTCGCCTTATTGTGAAATCAAGACACACGCATATTTAAAGGGTGAACAATAAAACACCAAAATTTTACGTGGAAAATCTCAAAAGAGGGAAAATCATGGGCCTAGCCCAAAAAGCTTCCACTATGTATATTTGAGTACAAGATCTTCCCGAGACGGATTCTGATCACAATGAAAGGGACAACAATGCGTAATGATATGTTGACGATGATGACCGACGATGTTGATGATGATGACAACAAATCGATGATCCAGGATCACCGGTGGCCGACGGCTGGGTTACGGCATGGTCGACGAAGTGGCGACGATTGTGCTTGGAGGATCTTGAGCTCTCCTCTCTTGCTTGGCTCCTCATATGAGGAATGAGGGTTATTTATAGATTGGGAGTGACATCTCGTAAATACATGCAAAATCCAACCACTCCTCTCCATCGGATGGCTCATGATAATTCCCTTGATCATATGATGTATTTTGTGCAAAAGCTCAAAGTTGGAATTGTAAGATCTTTGGCTTGTTGAACCTCTGAGATGCTCGATTTTATAAACACTTCATATTGAGAGCTATTTAGGATTTAACCGATATCCCAAAGTATCCAAGATATTTTTTGATCTCACCGGTTCAACTTCGGATCGCTTGCTTTTAACATCAAGATTCGTGTTAATAGTATTTTAAGTGTCATATCGTTGCTATTTTTGGATGACATTATCTCAATCATCAAAATTATATGTCAAATATTTGAAAATAGAAATTCTTCAATGAAATTTGAGGTATATTAACTATACATTTTGAGAGATCTTCAGAAGACAAGATTACGACCACTGCAGATACTCGCAAATGCAGTAGGATGCTGCGCGAGATTTTGAGATTACGTGACCCATGCATGAACGCCGCGCATGGCTCTGGCCTCATATGGCTCATGCGCAGGGCTGCGGCACGCCGCTAGTAGGTCACTTGCCGGGCCGGGTGGGTCGATGAGCGGCGAGTCGGCGTCACATGGGGCCTGACGTCGCAAAAGACTGGTCGGGTCAGGCAATTGGTCGCGGCGGCGAAGCCCATGCATGGCGGCATACGAAGGTTACATTTGCGGCGGTCGCGCTGGCAAGCATAGGGCCACGGCCCAAATGATGGTTTTTGATCGATTTTGATGATTTTACCTTTTACCCTGGGGATCTATAAAACCCCAGGGCCAAGGAGAAGATACCTTCTCTTCTTGAGAGAAGGTCGTTCAAAGTCGAGCGTCACAGATTACATCATTTCTCTCGAGGCGTCAACCTACTCGGTCCCGGTTTGGACGATCGCACAGATGTCATTGTTCGATTTTCCCTCGAAGAGGTCAACCTCCCGGACCGTCTTCGAGGCGATCGGCAGACATACCGTTGTTCCGCTTTTCCTCGAAGAGGCATCAACCGTGGCTGACCGTCGGGGAGGCGATCAAGGCCCGGTACATACGTCGTTCTAGTTTTTCCTCGAAGAAGCGCCAACCGCCTCGTGACATCCGGTTTGGCGATCCCATGCCGCATCATTGTTCCGGTTTCTCGAAAGCGCCAACCGGCCTCGCCGGACCGTTTGGAGGCACCGCGCCCGCGATTACGCCGGCTCGAAGAGGCGAACCTCGGTCCGGGTTTGAGGCGTCAAGCGGCAACCGAGACGGTGATGATGAGCATGCGTCGCAGTGATGACCGCATATGGCCGACCGATGATGCGACGATGGGCGCCGCGGACCGATGACTAGTAGCGGTGGTGACCGCAGGGCCGGGCGGTGGTGGTAGCTGAACCGGCGACGGTAATGACGGGAGACCGGCATCGGTAGCCGTGGGGATGACGGCATTGTGACCGCGAGATGGCACGATGGTTGGCGGTGACCGACGGTGGTCGGGCGAAGGTGACCGACGGCGATTGTCGGGCGGACCATGGTTGGAAGCCGACGGTGATCTTTGACCTATCCGGTATTGTTTGAGTATGACTGGCGACGCAACCCGTATGGTCAATTGAATCCGGTGAAGATTTTGACCTATTTAGGTTGTTTGTCGTGGTGTTACCCATGACGTTAACCTGTATGAAGAGGTCGAAGTCCACCAAGGACCTTTTGACCTATCCTAGTTGTTTGTCGAGTCTTTGCTCGACGCTAACTGCATGGAAGAGGTCGGGAAATCCACGACCTTTTGACCTATCCTAGATTGTTTGTCGAGTCTTTGCTTTCGACGCGTTAACTGCGTGGAAGATGTCCGATCAAGTCCCCTTGGGATTCATCATGCCGAGAGATACAACGTGAGTTGTATATTTCTCAAGTGGGAGGATTAAATGAAGAAGAAACAAGCTTGTGAGAAAAAACCATAAACTCATTACTTTAATAATGTTGGTGATACAATATTATCACAAGATAACTTAACAAAAGGGACGAGATACATTTTTAGAGAGAGTTAACAAAAGACAAGAGGTGGAGAGGAAAAGATAAACGAGATAAATTAAAGACTATAATATTTATACACCAAGGATTACATATAACACTTTTTAGAGACCTTCCATATTCCAAGTTCTAGGGATGATTTTTCCTCACGGATCTTTAGTTATAGCTTGACGGTTGGTCATTTGATAAGTGGGGAGTGTCTTTACGCAAAACCGAGGTACTTCTTTATCTTGAAGATTAAAATTCTCGATGTTGAAGGTCACTAAAGGGCGTGGTTGAGCTTGTTTGAGGTAACATAATTGTGCTATTTGTTGATTTTCACAAACTACTCCAACCCCAATGGGAGTTTGAAATTTTATCTTAAGATGAGGTATTGAGGTGACAGCATCGAAGATTGATTGGATGGATCTTTCAAATATATGGTATGTCAATTTGACTTGACCACTATGAATTGAACGAGTGAGTGACTTGTTGAGAGAAATTCGAGAATAACGGAAGGGTGATTGTCCCCTCCACTCGTACAGGGCGATTATCAAACCCATATAACGGTCCTACAACGGTTGAAGTTTTTCCTTAACCAGACCCATGCTAAGAAAGGTGGAGTAAAATAAAACATCAACGAAACTCCCATTATCAATCAAAATTCTCTTAACAACATAACATGGGTCACCAATCCCCGCACTGATGACAAGAGGATCTTGATGTGGAACTTGGACTCCTTCCAAGTCTGAGTTATTAAAAGTGATGAGATGATTAATACAAGATTTTTTTAACTCTGGCTCTTCAAAGGCGGCAATGAAGATTTGATTAGATAGTAGTGGCCCACTGCAATCATTTCAATTTCTCCAACTATTTGACTATTATATTGTTTCGTGATGATTGTCGGTTGCCCCGCTTGGAGCTATGTTTGCTTGAGTTAGTTGGTTTTGCACAAATTGACGTAGATATCCTCCGAATGAGCCTTCAATTTCTTCTTTGAGTTGTTTGCGCCTCTAGTATGTCCATGACTGAAAGTGATAATATTGCTCGATTGAATTTGGTTTTAGTGGATGTGGCCACTTGATGGTCTCTTCATCTCGAATAGCCAAGAAGAAGTTAACACGAGATGTGTTCAGCGGTGTGTATTCCAGTCGTGGTTCGCGTCATTGATGCGGGGGCCGTGGAGGGATATCATGACTGCCTTGTTGCTTCTTCTGATGGGATTGTTGATCTGTGTTTCATAGAGCACTCTTACATTTTCCTGTGGATTGTTCATTATTTTCGATGGGCATTAATAGCCTCATCAGAAATCGTGCTTCCACTGGTGAACCAAGTCGATATGAAGGACCGTATCTCGCATTAGTGACGAGTGAAGGCGTGACGGAGCCCCCAAGGAAAACTCCTCTTAGTGATTCAGGATCT
Source organism: Cymbidium sinense (assembly GCA_021442155.1). NCBI lineage: Eukaryota > Viridiplantae > Streptophyta > Magnoliopsida > Asparagales > Orchidaceae > Cymbidium > Cymbidium sinense. The sequence goes on from CM038225.1 coordinate 110,566,665, forward strand.
ACCCCAGGTATTTGGTGAGCCGAGGAGAATCTCTGGAAATATTCTTTAAGTGATTCACCCTCATTTTGATGAATGCCGAGAGATGGGAGGAATCTTTAATGATCCTCCGCAATGAACTGCTCTATAAAATCTTGGCAAGTTGTCAAAGGTATGGATAGATTCCCTGGAGGGAGTAGAACCAAGTGCGAAGCTTGCTTGAGGTAATTGGAAAGACGACAGTAGCGGTGTCGAGCTCTTGGATATGCATGATGGTCTGTAATGTCGATGATGTTCATGGGTCGCCCCATCATAGGAATCAATGTTCTAAGCTTGAAACTCACGGGAATAGGATGTTGAAGAATTGTTTAAAGGTGAGGATTCCTCATACCAGGGGAAGATGATTTCTATCTTGAGGTGAAATTGCCTTGCATTAAGCATAATTCGCATGTATAACATGACGAGTGGAGTCAACGACGAGAACGCGCTACGCAGCAATAGTTGGATTAGCAATCAGAGCACGTGATGATGAGTAAGCGCAAGGAGATCGATCACGCTCGGAAGTGGAGGAACTTCATCGGTGAGATTAGCATTTTGACCTCCCGCTAACGATCGATCTTGGGGAGATGTTTGTGTCAAGCATGTGTTCCTCAAAAGTCGGATCATCTCATTTTGAGACTCTTCCATTACACTACGATCTTCTAAAGAGATTCCCGCCGCTTCACGACGGGTCACTATGGGAAAAAGGCGAAGGTCGGCGCCTTCTGATTGATTTCGAGTGATTGAGTCGGAGGCCCAGTTACGAAATGGTCTATTGGCCATGACGCTGGTTTTCACGTGAAATTATGATTGAGGGTTCTTTTCCCACGACGGCCAAACTATATGCGCTAAAAAACCAGCAGAGAGTAAAGTTTTGCCTTTTTGAAATAAACACACAAGTATTTAAAGAGTGAATAAAACTCCAAAATTTTTACGTAGAAAACCTCGAAAAGAGAGAAAAAAAGAAAAGCTTCCACTATATGTATCATTTGAGTACAAGATCTTCTTACTAATCAGATATGAGAAAAGGACAACTAAGTGTATCGATACGATGTGACGACGATGTTGACGATATGTTGACAACGATGTTGATGATGATGACCGATAGTGGTCGGTGATGATGACCACAATGCGGCGAATCAAGCGCGGCGGCGGTTGACGAGCCGACACGACGATACTTTGGAGGATCTTGCTCTCTCATCTCTCTTGCTGCTCTCCTCATGATAATGATATTTATGGGAGGAGGAGTCTCAAAATACAAAATCCCAACCACTCTCCATCCGGCTCATGATAATTCCCTTGATCATATGATGTGCATTTTGAAAGCTCAAATGAACTAAATTGTAAGATCTTTGGCTTGTTGGAACCACTCGCCGACGCCGATTTGACTATAAACACTTCATATTGGAGAGCTGGGATTTAACGATATCCCAAAGTTTCCAAGGATATTTTAAGATATCTCACAGCTTCAACTGGATTGCTTTTAACATCAAGATTCGTGCTTCGACTAGTAGTATTTTAAGTGTCATATCAAGAGTTATGATTTTCTAAGTATGAATGATTTAATTTAACATACATGTTGGTTTCATTTTAAGTTGTTTAATTAATTTGTGGGTTTTAATTCGGGTTTTGTTTCATTTTATTTCATTTACACTTAGCATCTAAGTATTATAAAGAGAAGAAAAAGGATTATCTTCTTTCATCTCTACCTTAAACCACTTTCTAAAGCACACTTTTATGATTTGATTTTCTTTAGTGAATGGATTATTGCATATTTTTTTTAATCTTAAGTTTAGGTTAACTTTAAATCCTATTCAATGTGAAAGGCGTCTTAGGATTAATATAATTGAATTACTATCACATGACATATATTAAATCATTCTTTTCCATCACATATAAAATGCATATGACTTTAATACTTTGCATATCTATACATACAAGACATTTTGGCATACTTAAATGATGAATGGATGCATATATTTAGAACTTATGTTTCATTCGATTGAATTATTTAATATATGTAAATTGAATCACTATCCAAATTATTATAAAAAATACATAATAATGAAATTAGATAAATATGTGTCATTATTAACTGAAGTAATCAAATTACCTTGGAGCTACTTAAATTCAGTATCTTGTATATCCACTATATACCTATTATTATTCAAGTTTATGTAGATCTATATATAAATCATAAGAAAGAAAGTATTATTTCACATACTTAAGCTATAAGCACATGTAAATCTTATATACATTCGTAACTACCATCACTCCACATATTATTATCAATTTATAAACTTTGAAAAATAAATTTAAATTTATTAGTGATAATAATCACACATATAATTAAATTAAGTCAACACATGAAGTTATAAAGATGTCTTCTAATATGACCAAATTTTGAACTAAAGGCAATCTTAGAACAACGTGATCAAGCTAGATAGAAGGTCTACGCTCAAGATGCTTAAAAAATGAGGTATAAATTGGGTGACCTTGAAAGGTCAAATAAGAGGCCATCATCACCCACTTCACTTTTTGATGAATTAGCTATGCCCACTCATCTTTTTTCTTTCAAATCTTAAACCTAAAAATTGAACTTCAACAAAGATTTTCTTTGTGTTACATTCATATTTCATAATTCTTAAATATGTATATATTTAATACCCAATACATTTATAATAGTCAAATATTTAATATAACATTAAAATATCACTATTATTATCTTTTTAAAAGTGAATATATTTTTCTATACATAAGTAAGTTGGTAGATAAATAAATATCATATTTTAATAGACATGTAAATATGAAAAATTTATGGGACATGTATGTAAATCTTCATTAATTTAAATTTGACCACATCAATTTGCATTTGATTGAAGTAGCATCATTTGTGTTGATCCGCATGAGTGCAATATATACTTAAATGGTTGGGCTTCACTAATTAGTAATCACGATTAATATTAAACTAGTGTTTAACTTTTGTTAGACCTTAGCCAAATTCATGTGTTTAAAACCATACCTGTTAAAGAGCCACCCTTTCTCTCATCATAAACCAAATGATTCTGACTAAGTTTCCGAACAGTTTCTTCCAACAACTTTATCCACTTATATCAGCTCAGCCAAACAAACAATCAACTCTGCAAACATAAACTTAAGCACAAGCAAACATTATGAAAACAAAAGCAACAACAGTTTTTTTTTTCTCAAACAATCTTCTTATCCAACAGACAATGTATCAGTATCATTGACCACAAATTCCAGAGCTACACACAGCATTTACAACAAAAAACAATGCAAGATGAACTCTTTCTATAACGAATAAGTTGGAGAACAAAACTGAAGTAGTAATTGATGCTCAAAAAAAAAAAATATACAACAACAACAATAACAACAACAACAAGCCTTAATCCCACTAGGTGGGGTCGGCTACATGAACCCTTCGTCTCCATTGTGTCATATTATATATCAAATTCTCATTTAATTCAAGTATACTAAGAACATTTTTTATACATCTTAACCAAGTCTAGGTATCCTCACCTTTCTTAACATAAGGCAAATCTAATGCATCTACTCTCCTAATCGTCATCGGATACCGACGCTTTATGTGGCCAAACCATCTAAGACGACTCTCTAATCTTATCTATCACCTGAGCTACTCCAACTTTTCCTGAGCATACTATTTTGTATTCTATCTCTACGAGTAAAGCCACTCATCCACCTGAGCATCCTCATCTCTATAACACTTAACTTAGTCTTATGCTTCTCTTTATTGGCCAACATTCTTCCACCATAAGTCGTCATTGTCTTACCACCATCTTATAAAATTTTCCTTAAGTTTAAGTGGAGCTTTTCTATCACATAATAGGCCAAGCATTCCTCCACTTCAACCATCCAACTTGAATTCTACTAACATCTCCATCTATTTCACCATCATTTTGAACAATAGAGCCTAAATTCAATCGCCACTCTTATTAATGACTTGATCACCTAAAGTCACAACACTACCACTAAAACTTCTACAACTAAAATTACACTCTATATATTCAGCTTAGATCTACTTAAACGAAAAAACCTTTAGACTCTAAAGTTGACCTCCATAATTCAAGTTTCGTTCTCCTCTCTAGTCTTATCAACAAGAGGAATGTCATAGAAAAGCATACACCAAGGACATATCTTCTTGTAAATGCCTCGTAAGAACATCCATAACTAAAGTAAAAGATAAGGGCTTAATGTTGATCCTTGATGTAATCCAACTAAATAGAAAATATTTTGTCAATCCTCCTTGTGTTTGGACACAAGTAACAACTCTAGTATACATATCCTTAAGGACTTGATTATTAACTCCTTTCGCTCTAGAACTCTCCAAAGAACATCTCGAGACTTTATCATAAGCTTTCTAAATCAATAAATATCATATGTAGATCCTTCTTACTTTCTATGCTTCCATCAAACCTCTTAACAAATGTATATCATCCATAGTAGATCTACCCGCATGAAACCAAACTGATTGTGAGAAACTTCATATCACATCATAACCTATGCTCAATTACTTTCTCCCATAATTTTAATGTATGACACATTAACTTAATTCTCTATAATTTGCACTCTTGTGCATCACATTTATTCTTAAATATATGAACTAACAAACTCTTTCTCCACTCATCTGACATCTTTTTAGTCTTTAAAATAACATTAAAAAGATTTGTAAGCCAAGAAATTCCTTGATCTCCTAAACATTTCCACACCTCTATTGGAATATTATCCGGCCCATCGCTTTTCCACATTTCATTTTCTTTAAAGCTTCACTAACTTTGATTTACTAATCGACGATAAAATGAAATTCTCTATTTTTGTTTAGCAGATATTAAATAAAATCAATCAGATTTTCAGATCTTTCATGAAAAGTTTATCAAAATACCTCATCCACCTATTTTCAATATCTTTTCTAATAAAAAACACTTTATTATTTTCATCCTTAATACCCTCACAATCCATGCCTTTACTTTCTTATCTCTTTGGCTTAACTTATACATACATCTTTCACCTTCTTTGGATCTAATCTATTATATAAATCACTAAAAGTTAAATTTTTTCAGATCATATATCGCTTAATCTCTTGCGCCACTTTATATCTTTCCCAATTCCGAAGTTTTACATCTAAACCAAGTTTTATAACAACGCTTCTTATTTCTTATATTTTCTGCACACTCAATTCCACCACCAACTATTCTTATTAAGTTTTCCTTTGATTCTCCAAGACATCTTTAAGAACTGTTTTAATTTCATTTGATATTTTTCCACATAACGTTAAATTTATGAACATTCCAAATTCTAATTTCTCAGCTTCTTAAAAATATTTTTATTTACGCCCTTTAAGTGTCCATCTAATCCTAAGATAATAATTTAATTTATTTTTTCTCTTACAACCTTTCATCTTAAAATCTAAAACTAATATGATGTTGGATACTTAAATTTCGCCGGAATGACCTACAATCTTTACAATCTAAAATATCTATTTTTCTTTAAAATAATCAATCTTTTACTAGATCCATTTTATAAGTAATAATATGTCATCTCTTTTCTTAAATAAAATATTAATAACTACAAAATCATGAAGAAAATCTAATATATAATCCTACCTTCTTCATTACACTCCAAAACCATAAATACTTTAAAATCTTCTACCACTCTACCAACATGTCCATTTAAATCTCCCCAATAAATACTTTTCTTCAAGATATCTTTGTATTAATTCCTCTAATTCATTCCAAAATTTTTCAGCTTACCTCCAAACCTACTGAGGAGCATGACATTTATAACATTGATAATCTTAAGATCAACAATAATCTTTAAAACTATAATTCTATCTCCACATCTATTAATACTTATAACATTATCCTTCAAACTTTTATCTATAATCACACCTACATCATTTCTAGTTCGACTTTTACCAATACCAAAGTTTAAAACCTAAACTATCAATCTTGCCTTCACAAACCCATTTAATTTCTTGAACACATAAAATATTTATCTTTCTATGAACCATAATATCTATTAATTCCATTAATTTACTGTAAGAGTACCTATATTCCAAGATCCTAACCTAATTCTATGGACTAACTTCTTTGCCCGTGATCCCATAAATGTGGAACCCTTGCTTATTTAACATCGCACTCGCACGTACGGCCAAAGACATTTTTCATCAGATTGTCATACGTCAAGGCCGCTTGGGACGCTCTAAGACTAACACAATGATTTAAAGGATTCATGGATTATTTCGACAAATTTTACACCTGCCGACTACCTACAACCCTCCACTTTTTGCATCCGGACTTGGGACCGGCATTGAAAAAAACAAAAAAATAAAATGAATAAATAAAATTATATTTTTTGAATTTGTCATAACTGCTCAAAAAGCAAACAAAATTACTGGTTCATAGCACTCTTTGGCTGTTCTCAAGTGCTCGGATTCGTTCTTTAGGATGTCTTGAATTCCAGCTGGATTGCCTTGTGATGAATGAATTATGGCCTCTATCTGGGTTACGGGTCACATGCCTCTGCTGTATTGGAACTTCCCTTTTGCTGGAAACCTTCTCATAGACGAAGTTCGAACCATGGCGCGAAGATCTCTTCTCCATAAACTCTTCGGACTCACCCAAACGCAAAGCATTATTCTTTGATCTGTTAACTATTCCACGTGGCTTCCTTCTTATTGTTTGAGTCTCTGCAGAAGCCTCCTTTTCTTTGTTTTCTTGCTGGAACTCAATTTCTGCACTCGAATCATATGGTTTGATATCATGCAAATCTGGTTCAAGCTTGAACTTATGCGGCCACTTAGCCTTATCCATTTTCCTGAAAGTAATGGATATCCTGCAGAATTTAAGAATAAAAAAAAAAGTTAAGTACATAAGCATCTGAGGATTGAAGTACATGTGAATTGAGGCTGGATGATGAAACCTTTTGCAAGGTACTGAAGGAACGCAATGCTTTGCAACATCAGCTCCATTGCCATTTAAGATCAGCACAGACCTAAACAAGAATAATACAAAGAGATGATAATTTGGTTGGCATGAAATTTAATACGAGGACAATAGAATCAAACATGACAAAATTTTCAGAATTTTTCAAGCAAGAAAAAAATTTATCATCAAAGCAAATTGCCATCAGCTGGTGACAAACGGTCCTACTGAACAAATCAACAGTTTAAATCCTTGTTGAAAGTTCTTATCCACATTTCAAGAAAAAAAAACTTAAAAGAAAAAAAAACCTTTTGTAATCATGTAAATACATGTTAGGCATGGGAAATGACCCAATTGATAAAAAAACTTATTTCCCTTAACTTGTTTATGAGACACAAAGTCAATTTGCATTATAAGATACGGAAGAAAGTGATACGGTATCAACAGCTTGCAGAGATGCAACAAGTTTGCAGCAACCAAAACAATAACATTTCCAAGACTTTGTACTTAACAAATTAAAATCGCAGAATTAATGATGCATTAATACAGGACTTAGCACAACCCTAAGCAATATCTACAGCAGAATAACAGAAAAATACAAGCATTAAAACTCTTACCAAATGAATATTAAAAGAAGATACTAAAACATGATAACAATTTCTTATACTTACCCAACTGGAAGGGGAATTGAAATTGAACCAACAAATTCTCCCGGCCCAGCACTTTTTAGGTTGGATCCAAATAGTATATTGCACTCGCTCAAAAATGAAACAGTACAAAATGGCCGCACAAAATCATGGTTGTCAATATGAGGTGGTATGCAGTCACCAGGTTCATATATATTAACAATGCAGCTGTCAGGTACACAGTGAGTAGGCAAAACATGCCAACGAATCAGCCGCTTTATCATAATCTTCAAGAGATTTGGAATAGGATCAGCAATCACATCACGAAGGATGCCGGGAGGGATTCCATTCTTTTCCTGTTATCAACATGATAGTTAGCATTCTGTCTTTCCTACAATAAATAAAGAAAAGGGAAATTTACAGACATAGAACACAATTCTCGTTGATTTACATATCTAACAATAAAGTTTGATATTTACAAATGTAGCACTTTTCCTATGCATGAAAAGATGCATTTCATTTTAAAAAATTAATGATAGTGCTATTTTTGATTATATAATTTGAGTGCAATTTATTGTAAATATGAAAATTTAGGTGTTAGATATGAAAATATTAATATATATGCCCCAAAAGAAAAAATAGATAAGATAAAAGTACAACCGCATAGTTATAACAACATCCAAATTGGATTGTCACCCGTCCTTTGCCACGCATCCACTTTCTTGGTTCGGAATATGTATGCCCTACAAAAAAAATTTGGTGAATTTTCTCAAAAGAAATAAATGTTAAGTAGAAGATATATCTCTAAAAAAAATAGCCAAGGAAAAAGCATCAAAATCCTATGATATATAACCAAAATAATCATCATAAATATACCTAACTAGCATGAAGAACATTTTCTCACAAAAATACAAAAGAAAACTAGATTGTAGACTATACAACAAATATGGATGTACATCTAAATATGTTAAATGAGAGGAAATCAATGTTTTGACAGGCCTAAAAGTAGAAAAAAAAAACACCCAGTGATGCTTTGATGCTTAACAATATTGCCAAGATTTTTTTCTGTCTGCGCAAGTAGTTAAAAGCATGTGATGTTTGACACACTTCTCGGTTTGTCCATGCAAGAATGTATGCATTGATGAAAGCACCCCTGCGTGCAAACAGACATGCATGTACAGCTCGATGTGCAAAGTTGATGAATGTATATACAAGTATCTATAGTAATATAGGATGGGCATAAGTCCATTAGATATATGTGCTATAGATTACACCTACGTGTCATACAAATTATATATGCACATGAATACATAATTATGATCCAATCAAACATTCATTCATAAGTACAATCATGCATCGAGTTATTCAATGCATATCTTCCACTCAACATATATATATAAAAGGCAGCGGTAGACCTAAAAAGACTTGGTTAGATGACTTAATTTATTAGAATTAATTAAGAATATGACATTTAATATGAGACAATGGAGAATAAAGATTCACGTAGCCAACCCCATGTAGTGGGATAAAGGCTTGTTATTGTTGTTATTGTTGATGCTGTTATTGTATATTAATTTAGCCGAGTAAGATGGAGATGAAGCATGTGTGCATTTCAACATAACTGAATTGATAATCTAGCATGGCATTCACTCACTATATTCACACAATAGAAGTATCACATATAACGTAGGATTTACAAGCATTACAAGTAAACAATATTAAAGAGGATTTATTCTGTCTAAATGTTTATATATTACAACAGAGATGCAGGGGAAAAGATGAAAAGACCATATACTGAAGAATATGAATGGTATAATCTTCCAATGATTCTATTAATATATAGAATAGTTAGGCTATATCATCATATTATTATCTCATAGACCCAAAGCATAATAGATAATTCAATAATAACAAATCCCAAAGCAACATGAATATCTAGGCAGGGTTAAATATTTGCACAAATAAGTGGCTTCACATTTGTTATAAAAAGCAAAACAGAAATATAAAAGATACTTTGGAAAGGAAAATAAAATTACAAAGGCTCAATTGTGATCTTACCTCCAAATTCATTATTCCTCCCTTTCTCTTGCAGATCATACACAAAATCCACAATTCTTCTCTGCTCCGCTGCACTAAAAACCCCAGTGTGTAGCTCCAATCCCTCCAAAATATTTACGATCCTTCCATCTATCCTTTCAAGACAAATAAAATCCTTCTTCCGTCCAACGCATGTAAATCTGATCAGTTCTCTCTCCTCTCTAGAGAGCTCGATTTTCTTCAGATTCACAACCCTCTTCTCCTCCGCCACTACATCATCTACATCTTTCTTCCTCTCCTCATCAAGTTCGTCTTGTTGAGCTATATCAGCCCAAGACATGGACACCTTGTGCGATTCCTGCTCATGGTCTGTATCCCAATCCATAAGCTCCATATGATCGCAGCTCTCCGGCGAGCCCCTAACACACTCCCCTACGCTTCTGGCTGCATCCAAAATTTCACCCTCTCCGTTTACAAGCGATCCCTTCAGCCCGACGTCGTCCTCCTCGGCCTGGGGGTCGCCGCGAAACGAGTCATGTCCTGAACAAACGAGAGAACTACGATATTCAAAGCAAACAAAAGAAGAAACCCAAGCGTGACAAATAAAGAGAAGGGTTGCAGGAAACCCTAGATTCGGATGGAAACCTGTATCAAGCGATCGAATTCGGTCACGAAGAACGTCGGAGCAACCCTTGCAGAGGTCCTTGGTCAGGAATGGCAACCATGTAGTAAGGAATTCTTCTGCAATCTCGCGTTCGGATGCACTAAAACTCTGCAGAAAGCGATCCGCTTCCATTTCCCTGCTTCTCAAATCCCGCTTCTGTTTCCTTCGCAATCTCTTCTAGCGTAGAGGAATTTATGGACAGGCGTAGGGCGGACCGCAGAAAAAGGACTACTTGTTGGTAATGAAAAACAACTACCATTACAAAAATATTATATGTAATATTTTATAATATTTAAATCTCAATAAACAATTTAACAATACCTAATAAACTATATCAATACCTAAACCCTAAATATAAAAAAATACTATGAATATATAAGCAAATAATATTGTCACACGTTAACATGAATATATATATATATAGAGAGAGAGAGAGAGATATGATATGATCAATTTTATTTTTTATTTTAGTTTCTCTCTTCTCCTATAATATAGGCTTAGTCAGATATGTTGTGGTAGAATCAGCGGTGACTGGGGAGGGCAGTCAGTGACCTTTTCCATTCACATAACATTCTTATTCCGCAATTGCCGTATGAATCACATTACATTTTGTTGCTTTTGCATTCTCATTTACCAATTAAAAGCACTGCATGAACTGTACGAAGATGAAGGGAATGAACAACTTGAAATTTGAGAAGATTCCACATGCCAAATCCTAAAAATAAATTTATATCCTTAATTATATTGATATTAATAATAAATTATTATTCTCATAATTAATATCCATTGGTTGCTTTTTTTTTTCAATCTCTTTGATGCAAGACCTCTCTACATTGTAAGTTAAGCATTATAATATAAATGGAAACTTCTTTTACTTAGTAATACTAATTTGGCCGCTTTCATCATTTCTAAGCTCATATATAATGCCCCCAACAATTATATTTTTCATCTATCTGGACTTTTTTTAATGCTCACCTTTTCTATTGCATTCTTTCTGTTTCCCTTCTGCAATTACTCTGTATCACATCAGAATTACTGATAGACCTTATTTAGTTTCCCGTTTAAGCTGCTGCTAAATACAGCTTTAAACTACTGTATAAATATTCATGTACTACCGATTGGATATATATATAGAAAACAATTAGTTTTCTGTTATTTCTATATTTTCAAACCATGTATATTCTACGCAATTAAGTCTTTTTTCCATTTAGAAGATGAATCAATACTTAAAATAAAAAGAAAAGAAAAGGTTCATCTCAAATTAGAAGGTGTTAAACGCCTATACTTAGAGCTGAGAACGATCCGATTTTGAGCCGATCCAGGACTGGCTCGAAATCGGCTCGAATCTATTTTATGATGGCTTGAATTCGGATCATAGCTCATTGACATTGCCTTCGAGCCAGCTCGGATCGAATTTGAATCGAGCTCGATCCGGCTCGAAAGCAATTCAAGCCGGCTCATTTTTGATGATTTAGCTCGATTTTGAATTTTTTTGGCTTGAAATTAAGAACGAGCTGGCTCGTTTTGATTTAAGTAGCTCAAACTTAATGCACAACAGCACAAAGAAAAAAATCACATAAATTGAAATTTGCTTGAATTAATTGTATAAAATTGAAATTTAAATTAATATAACAATTAAATTTTTAAAATCTATTAAAGATAATAATGCTGTACATTTTACTAAACAGATAAACTGAAATTTTTACAATTTAATTTTCATTGTATATATTTAATTGTGTTTAACCAATACAAAAAAAAAATCAATTTTACAAAAATATAATAAAATACAATATCAGGAGCACATATTTAAATTGACTATCGGGACTCAGAGAGAGTTATAATCATCTTCAAGTATTTGCAATCTATACTAATTTCTATATTCAAGGTTGTGAAAAAAGGATATAGGCAGGAAAATAGAGGTTCGGGTTTAAAGGTTAAGGCAGGGTGACAGGATGATATAATAAATATTAAAATTATCTAAATAAGATTTAAATGATCAAATAATCATACAATATGCATTTGAGAGAAATAAATTATAAAATACAAATCATATGCAAAAAAATCTCTAACAATTTTAAAGTTAAATACATTAATATATAAATACTATCCTTTTTTGTAGCCATGATAATTCTTTGAAATAACCCATTGTAGAGCTTCTAGAAAAAAAAATTAGTAATTTGGCATCAACTATATAAAATATACAAGTAAAATATAAATGAAACTAACTACAGAAAGACATTATAAATTATGATTTTGAATACTTAATAATTAAAACTAATAAATAGCAAGTCATAAGAAATTTGAGATATTAATAATTCAATAAAGATGATATATGGCTATCAATAATTTCGTTCTTTCAGAAAACTTACGCTAAAAATAAAAATATCAGATACATATTAAAATTTATCTTTAAAATAAGTTCAAAAGAAATAGATTCTAATCAAATATATTAAAATTCATCTCTAAATGTTGTCTCTTCAAAGGATCTGCGTCAAAAGCCTCAAGTTTGTCTCCCAATCAACTTCAAAAGCTTCTAAAATATCATGTTCTGGTGTTTCATGCATTTCATCTGTTGCGTTAGTTGCTTCATGACCCTCATTAGTATATACAAATCACACATTCAAAATAAATTACTTCTTCATCTTTATAATCAACATAAATATAATTTAATTAACTTACTATCAGTTGTTATATTGGATGATATCTTAACTCCTTCAACAATAGGAATGACATCATTTTTATATATTTCATTCTCTAAATCATCATAATTTAATTAAGGAGTGTGTTTTTTATCAACTATCCAAAAATCTATTGTCTCGATACTTGAATAATCCAATCGATCATAATTTCTTTTTTTAAGATGAAACCTATCAAATAAACATAAAATTTTAGATAAGTATCAATGTTAAGAACTTAAGAACAATAGCATAATAAATTAATAATAATAAAAAAAAGCATACCTGTTCCTCAAATTAAGAGTATAACGAACATAGACAAGATCATTTAACCTATGTTGTTCCAAATTATTTCTTCTTTTTGTATGAATTTGTTTGAAAACACTCCAATTTCTTTCACACTCGGAAGAAGAAGAAGTTTGGCTTAAAATTATAATAATCATTTTATGTAAATTAGGAGCACTAGAACCAAACATTTTTTATCATTCATCTGCATATAAAATTTTAATTAACTTCAAAAATATAAAATATGTCAAAAAGATAATGAGATACAATGAAAAATAAATGAAATTATGAAAAACTCACTTATGAGGTTGCATTTCTTTGGCCATAGTCAGTGCTATCGACTTCCCAAAACTTTCTAAATTATCCCGATATATTCTACCTTCATTCATTGCCAATTTAGGCTTGGGACATATATCTTTATCAATAAGTTCAATCAATCCTTGCATAACTTTTGATTTTTGACAGTAATTCTCTTGATCATACTGAGAATGTGGATTTAAGAAATAAGCAAGCTGAGTGGATACCCTGACGGAGTTGTTCATCCCATCTTTTCTTAATAATATAAGTATGTGGCTTATACAATCTTTTCACACCTCTAAACATTATTTTAAGTGCCTTTCTTGTTCTATACATGCCATCATAAACATAATCAAGAGATAATTTTTCTTATGAATCAATAACTCGCAATAATCTTATTAATAGTCCTGTTATTTTTGACATGGTTAAACAATCATTCCAAAATTTATTATCCATGATGATAGAAGATGCTTCTTTTCCTTTAATAGTTTTTGCTAACTTTGAATCCACATAATGCTTATTTGTAGAAAGAGCTTGCAAATCATGTTTATGATCATATACACTTTTCAAAGTGATAAAAATTGTTGCAAAATGAGTAGCTTCTGGGAGTACTATTTTAGTCCACCCTTGTCTTTTCCTCAACCAAGATAATAGAAAAATATGATTGTAAATTAATATTGTTATCTTCGATGCCTTCTTAGCAAGATCCACTATATGAGGCAAGCTACCAATATCTTTTAGAATCAAATTCAAGCAATGTGCTGCACAACGAGACCAACAAATATTTTTGTACTTTTCACACAATAACTCTCCAGCCTTCTTAGAATTTGCTGCATTATTAGTCACAAGTTGACTGATATTTTCGGATCTATCCACACTGACAAATAAAGAACAAAGAGTTGTAGCATCTTTCTTAATGTCAGAAGCATCAACAGATTTTAAAAAAGATATTCCTCGAGGACAATAAACTAAAAAATTAATTAATGTTCTATTTCTAACATCTATCCATCCAGCCATTAAAGTGCACCCTGTTTCCTTCCAACAACGCCTATAAGATTCAACTAAAAGTTTACATTCTTCTTTGCAATCCCTCAATAGATTAATTCTCATCCTATGATATGATGGAAGTTCATAACCCGGTCCAATAACAAGTATTACATCTATAGCTATCTGAGCAAATAATGAATTTAAAGCATTGAATGGAATACAACTGTCAAAAAAAATATATAACCATGTTCTGATTACTTCTTTAGATACCAAAATACTTTTTAAAGATGGTTGTGACCCAAGTTTTGTTCTTGGAGCAAAGTAAGCATCAATTTCATCTACTTTTTTTTTTTTTCCTTTATATAATTTTTTCTCATGTGTAGTTGACGATTGTAATTTTGATAGATAAGAGCCTCTCTCTTCTTCAATAATATGCTGATTATAAGGATGTACACTCTCTCTATCCTCTTGTGTATCTTATTTTCTCTGAGATATTACTTTTAAATTTTCTTGCATTTGAAAGCGAATATCCTGTGAAACTTTTTTGCATGAAGCAATATTTCCCTTAACTCCTACTAAATGTTGCTTCATTCTATTTATGCCTCCACCCTTATATATTAATCCAGAGTACAAACACTTATATTACTTTTTCCCATCAGGACATCTAGATTCACTAAAATGATTCCAAGCCAGATCTATTTTCTCATGAACATTATGGGAAGAAATATAATTTTGACTTTCAGAAAGCTCCATTCTAAATATAAAAAAGAAAATAAATGTTGAATAAATTAAAGAGAATGTGAATAAAAAAATAATCAAAATACATCCCATAAGAAGATCAAACTTAGCATATTTATGAACTTGAAAAATACAATTCACTTATGAACAAACAAATCAATCATATATATTTTTCAAATCAATTCACTTATGAACTTGTATGAGAGAATAATACATACATAATCATATTTATGAAGGGATTTGTGGGAGATATCGAGAAAAATACAAAATTAAATTTAAAAACCTATGACCTAACAAATTAAATCATATACACATTTTAAAATCAATTCAGTGATTAACTTGTATCTACGAAGGGATCCGTAAAAGATATTTAGAAAAAAAATACAAGAATAAATTAAAAAATTGCTAAATATCACCTTGAATCTTGCTGCGTTTATAATTTCTCCAATGATTATCCACCCTCTGATTTAAAAAAAAAAACCTGTCTCCTGCAAGAAGAAGACAAGATTAGAAAGGACAATTGGTTTCAACAACTGTTCAATCCCTGAAAGAAGATTCAATGATGTAAACAACAAAATGAAGAAACTCTGCAATTTATTGCTTGCCTGAGATGGTAAGAACATATATATAAAATGAATAGAACCAGAGAGTAACAACACCAGCAACTCAAGATGAGAATACACAGTACAAATCAAACTAAAAAAAATGATTAGCTTCATTTAAATAATATTTCAGAAATAGCAGTTATTCATCCATAAAGAAAAGTGGACTAAAGAGTAACTCTCATTCATTAAAAGGAAATTAATAGCAAATAATCATGTGCTTATACTCGCAATAGAGAGCAATTAACAAAAGCAAATATGACATAAAAAATGAGCTAAAAGGGGAAGTTCAATGAATTCTATCATAACAATTTGAATGAAGGGATCATTGAAGAAGGCTCAACTAATCACAATCAAGCGAAATAGAGATTATCGAAGAAACCCATTAACATTCATATGAAATAAAATTCACTCAAAAGAAGCACAAACAAACAAATTAGAAGTACCGCACTCAGATCAAATGGAAGGACCAAGTACATCAACCTATATGAGCATCAGCATTTATATAAAACAAACAGAAGAAGAACAATATTAAATCAAGAAGGAAGATAACTCCACTCGACACTCACCGATTGAGTCTCATAAAGCTTAAACTTTTGTAGAAAGAAGTTCTTGGGGCGTGGCACCAAAGGAAGAGCATATACAGCGCCCTAGGGATCTGTATAAGTCGCGTAAAATTTTCACAGCCATTTCACGCGGACTGGCGGATTGATTGAACCGCGGCCGGTTCTCCGGTTCCGCGGTTGAACCGCCGGTCTGCTACAGTCTCCCCCGGTTTTCTCCTGAGCCGATTTTTTGAGTTGTTCAGACCGGCACAGTGACCGGTTCACGGCCAAACCGGTCGAACCGGCCGGTCCGGTCCGGTTATCAAAATGTTGTCTATATTCCACTTATAGACTCCAGGTTGTCGAGGCCATCCGATAGCGCCATTAAAATAAAGAAAACCCAAAAATTGATTGGCGAGGTTGCCTGGTCATCCAATGAGAGCCACCAATGATGGATCAGAATTTTTTGTTGGAAAAAATTGAAATTGCAATGTTATGCACTTCTCATCATAGTCCAGAAACTCTCGATTCTCGAATAAGCAAATCAAATACATCTACAACCCACAAGATAATAGAAAATCAGGAGACATGAATTGGAGAACATAAAATAAAAAGAAAACTCAAATTGTAAAATAAAATAAATACCTCATCCTCCAGGCTCCAACTGAAATTACTGAAGTAACTAAACATCAGAAATTATGAATTAAAACAAATACCTTAAGCTCCAAGACTCGCAGCACAACCGCACAACACAGCCTTACACAACACAGCCGCACAACACATGGCCGACTAAAGCAACTAAGAAAGTTATCGTTGCATAGATTTTGCAAGACATAAGCGATTGCACAGCACAACTTCTGAGCTTACAGGCATACAGGCACAGGATGACATGATGAGTTGAGTTTACCGGCTTATAGGCTTACAACATAGAATGAAATTACATATAAAATGATTGTAAGTTGTAACAGCACAGCCTCACAGCAGACAACATACAACCTACAGGTTACAAGTTATAGCTGCACTACCCGCACAGATAAACTCATAAGCATAGCACAGACAAGCTTACAAGCTACAGCAGGGCCGCAAGCTTCAAATTTGACAACACATGTTACTTAACATTGTCAATAACATAGAAATACCTCATAATAATCATTAATTGATTTTGGTTTAAAATATTTCAGCTGCTTATGATCACAACACAACCATCGGCCCAAAATAAATGAGAATAAAAAATACCTCATAATAATCATTAATATGCCAAGGACCAAGGTTTAGCTTTCAGGCTTTCAACACAGCACAGTATAGAAATAGAATTCAAAAGTTAAATAGAGGTCCATGATTCAGCTTTCAGCAAAGTACAACAAAGATCAGAAGTCTAAACTACAACTACAATGGCTTATACATGAGAGAGCATAACTAAATCCCAAGAACTCATTATGTTTTTTATTTTATTTTTTTCTCTCAAAATACTGTGATGATTGGTATTATTTAGGGTGACATAAGACATTGAAAAGTATCAACTTCAATTATATGAAAAATGCAAAATGATTTCAAAAGCTCAAAAAATTACTATGCTGACATTACAATAACTATTAAAATGTGCAAATAACACTACAACATATTTGAAACAAGTCTTCCAACCTTCCTTTTTTATGATTGAAAAAACTACAACTGAAATGTAGAAATAACAAGTACAAAAATTGAGAAAGTAAGCCACAATTTTTAAAAGGCCAAACTTTAAACATCGCAATTTGTCATAAGCGACAATTTCAGAGTAGAAAACTAAAAAAGTATTTTGTCACCCTAAATGGTCTCAAATTTTTTCATTGACCAAACCAATATATTAAAAAACCAAAATTCACCATATTGTAAGCCTAAAAATCAATAATTTTCTCAAAAGTCATCTCAGTATAATTTTATCATTGGACATCCAAAATTAAAAACTAACGTTAATTGTTAAAGTCTATAATACATAAAAAAGTAGTTACAACTTACAACTTACAAAAACATATTGTAAAAGCCCACAAAATAATGTTACCCTCATGAAATTCAAATTTGTGAATCCACACTCAAGCTTCCCGGCACAGATATAGCTAAGTTTTCTTCAGCTAAGATGTCAAACTGGAAGTGCAAAGAAGGCATTGTCTTTATTGAAAAAATTAAATAGAATATAATTTCACTATAAAAAATAGAACGATGAAAACATTACCATAGGCTTTTTTGAATTTTTGTACGCTGCATGAATCCAATTTCCACTGCATATTAAGGCATCCAATGTTTTAGGTGAAATAGAACTTCTATAATCACTAAACACACCACACACCTAAAGTGACTCACGAAACAAGCTGTAGTTATTGAGATTGTAAAAATATCTTTTGCCATCTTTGATAGTGTCTTGTACTTCATGGTAGACATTTTCCACCAATCTAAAATATCAAATTCTGAATCATGACATTTAATGCAAGCTTCATCTAAGTATATTTCTAAGTCAGATTTTTGTGGAACTAAAAGGCCATTAGAGTCTATAAAATCATACAACCTAACAAAATCATCAGACAAATTGTGACTTCCTTCTATTGTAGATGTTGATTCAACTTGTATAGTAGGTGCTCCTATATTTTCTTTAGTTGTATGTTGTTTATCAACAACATAGAAAGAGTAGAGCTCAAATAATTTCTGTTTCACTGTGTCCTTTTTCTCATCAATAATATCATTACTATAAATCCGTGGATATTAATAATTAATGACAAATAATTTCATTCTTGGATCTAGAATGCATGCAATCGAGAATAACAACGAACAATCTGCCCAGTACTTATCAAATTTTGCCTTCATGGTGCTTGACATATTAGAAATGAAAAGACTATTAGATAAATATTATCTATCTAAGGTTTTCTTAATTAATATTAGATTTGAAGAAGCCTATTTGCAGTAGAATAGTTTGATCTAGAAAAAATTTCAGTTATTCGATGAAAAATGTGAAACAACTCTCTAACCTTATCAAACTGATTGAAATCTTCCTCAGAAGGTAACCATATTTAATTAAGATCTCGTAAATCATATTCTGGAAAATAATCTTGTAGTAAAATGCAGACTCCAACATTTTGTATGTTGAGTTCCAACGTGTAGGAACATCAATGCATAGTGGCTTTGTTGTTGATAAGCCAATCTGTTTAGCAATTTCACCAAATTTGTGTAAGTGACTAGGAGATCGCTTTACAAATAAGATTGATTCTCTTATCTTTTCAATTATATTGCCAATTTTTTTCAAGCCATCTTACATCATTAGATTTAACATATGAGCAGCACAACAAACATGAAAGAAATCCCCCATTACCATAAATCCAGGCCATATTGTCACGGAGAAACTTTTCCCAAGTCACCCGTGCGGCCTTAGCACTCTTTCCTCGATGCTAAGTCAGCCTAACTTTCGCAATACAAGACTAGAACACTCAAATCTCTTTTAGAGAGGAGAGGTTAGAAAGATTGGGAAAGCACTTCACTATGTAAAGGAACTTTACAATACAAAAATACTTGGGATCCTTTGATTGCTTGCTTCCAAATGGGAGGGGAGGTCCCATATTTATAGTCCTCTCCCTTGGTCTAGCAAGAACATTCTAGAATACATTAAAATATTCATGGTTCTAGAGTATTCTACACTACTCTTAGCATATACAAAGTTTCTACAGTATTCCATATGATTCTAGACTCCTCTTAAAGCATTCATCTTCTTAAGGCCATCTAGACTTTGGTAGAACCTTCTGGAGTCCTCCAAGTTCTTCCTTCTTCTATATTCCTATAGAAGCTTCCCTCATTATGTATAGTTAAGGGAGCATAGCTGATCTCTCTTTATTTAACTCCGTGATATTCTCCCCCACCTAAACCCGTGATGTCCTCATCGCGAGCTTGCATCTGAATTGCCACGGAGTGTCTGCATCTTCAGTTGGCCTCACTATCTGGCAACCCTTTCCGTTTGATGAGATAGTTCCGGTGGTTTGACACCCTTCTCCTGCGAACCTCTGTTTCCTCTGCTTCCTTGTCAAAAGAAGTACTTGCTAGTATAGGAGCTCGCTTGGATTTCATTAGGTGTCTCCTTTTCTGATTTTTACATCTTCCCGACCCACCTGTTGCTTTGTGTAGTGCGACCCCAGCTATCTCCCTTTCGGGTGAGAGTTCTTTTGACAACTCTGCCGATGAGATGTCCTTGAAATCTTCAAGTTCCACTATTGCCTCTCTTGGCATGCCTTCTTGTAGCCTTGGTCCTTCATCACCCATATTATGAAGAACAGCCAAGTCCTTCCCCTCTTTGAATTGGATGGCTGCAAGCATCTTTGCATCTGACCTGGAGGCCCTTATTACTAGCACCGTGCAAGTTTGATTGCCCTCCGTAATGCACATGCTGTTGGCAAAGGGCATCAAGATTGCCTTTGCCTGATTCAGGAAATCCAATCCAAGAATAACCCTATAGTCATCCATTGGGATGACGGAGAAGTTCACCATGCCTGACCAAGCTCCCACGTTGGTCTTGACCCCTCATGTATTAGCATTGCTTCTGAGTTGACTACCTTAATGGAGCCTCCCCCTCCAACTGTCGGTAGTCCAAGTCGCCTTATATTTTCTTCATAGATGAAATTGTGAGAAGCCCCTGTGTCTACCATGGCAGTGGTAGTTTTTCTCACAATTACCATCTCCAGCGACCCCAGCTTGTGGCTTTGGCTGACACAATCCCATTCAAGAGATGGATCCCACTTGTGCCACCACATCATTCCCTTGACTCCTCATGATGATAGCTAAGAGGGAGTTCAAGGCATTCTTCTGAGGACACTCCCTTGCCCAATGAGGCCCTCCACAAAGGCGTTATTATGTGGTTGGCTCTTACCTTCTGCCTTCCCTTGTATTTTTCTCGGGTCGGGGTTGATTCTTGGTGAGACTCCTCCCTCTTGTCCGTCGTCTCCCCCCACCGTTGCCATAAGCACTCCTCCTCTCCTTTGGCTTTGTGGACTCTTTTGTATCGATCAAGCTCGACAACAGCGATGCATGGTAAGATCTTGCACTCCACGCCTCCTAAGCTCGATCTTTGCCCATGATTGAAGTCCGTCCATGAAGTTGAAGAGAGAGTCTTTGTCAGACATATCGGGGATTTCAAGGACTAGACTAGTGAAGTCTTTGACATACTCTTGAATCGACCCTTCCTGCTTGAGCCTTCTTAATTTGGCTCTAGCCTCATCTTCCGCATTCTCAGGATAGAACTGCCTCTTGAGCTCGTTCTTAAAGTCATCAAAGGTTGATATAGTGCACATACCTTTTTCCATATCTCTTTGCCTTCTCCTCCACCACAACATAACAGTGTCCGAAAGATAAAGAGCAGCAAATTGAACTTTGGAGCCTTCATTAGTAATGCAAAAAGTTATCCACCTCCTTTGGTTTAGGCACTTTGATCCTCTTGGCCGATAGCGTGGTTCTTTGGATCGGCTAGTGCCCTCTTGCATGAGCGATGTCCCCTCGCATCTCCTCCATGAGATCCTTTGCATCCCACAGCTCCCCATTAGATCCTCCCATTTTTTTAGCCATTTAATCCAGGGCGATTCTGCAAGTGTCTCGATTGATGAGTGGATGGTGGCGTCCTCCTCGAGGCCATTCACCCTTTCACCTAGATCCTCCATCAGGCTTCCATCCCCATAGCCTCCTACACGAGTAGCGTTCAAAGCTAGAGATTACCTCCTTGGACTTCCCACGTGGCTTGGATGCGGCGGGATCCCGTTGCTCCTCTCGACCTTGAACATGTTGAGATGACTCCACATTCGTGGTCTCCGATCCAACAACTTGTTCCTTACCAGCCTTCGTCATGCCTCCAACCTTGGCTCACGATACCAATCACTTTTCCCAAGTCACGTGTAGTAGCACTCTTTCCTCGATGCTAAGTCACTAACTTTCAAACCAGACTAGAACATTCAAATCTCTTTTAGAGAGAAGAGGTTAGAAAGATTGGGAATGCACTTCATTATGTAAAGGAACTTTACAATACAAGAATACTTGGGATCCTTTGATTGCTTGCTTCCAAATGGGAGGGGAGGTCCCCTATTTATAGTCCTCTCCCTTGGTCTAGCAAGAACATTCTAGAATACATTAAAATATTCATGGTTTTAGAGTATTCTATACTATTCTTAGCATATAAAAAGTTTCTAGAGTATTCCATATGATTCTAGACTCCTCTTGAAGTATTCATCTTCTTAAGGCCATCTAGACTTTGGTAGAACCTTCTGGAGTCCTCCAGATTCTTCTTTCTTCTATATTCCTCTAGAAGCTTCCCTCATTATGTATAGTTAAGGGAGCATGACTGATCTCCCTTTATTTAGCTCCGTGATATTCTAGTAAATAATGCTTTCAAGTTTCTAGCCACATCATTTGATGATACATTATCCAAAGTTATAATGCTGATTTTATTTTGAATACCCCATTACAAAAAAATTTCAGAAATGGTTTCAGATATCACAGCTCCACTGTGAGGAGGATCTAAATCACAAAAACTGATTATCCTGGACTACAATTTCCAATCAGAACTAATATAATGCATTGTGAGACACATATAACCAATTGTTTGGCTTGATGTCCAATAATCACTAGTAAGGGAAACTGTCTCAGTTAAGTTCAGAACCTTTTTAAGTTTTTCTTTTTCCACTTCATATACTTTCATGCACTCTTCTTTGACACCAAATCTAGAAATTTTATGGTAGTTTAGATTCATAGATTTCATCAAAATATTAAATCATAAATGTTCAACTATCATAAAGGGATATTCATGAATAATGATTATCTTAGCAACAATATTTTTAATTCTATTATGATCATAAGTAGTTGAAACACACAAACTAGAAATCGAATCAGTTTCTTCAAGGTCCTCAGTTATAGGATCAAAAAACTTTTGTCTCTTTTCTCTAACACTATTTTTGCTATGGTGATTCATTTTGTAATGTCTGCTCAATTGAGATGTAGTACCTGTTTTTTGTTTAACATAAGACTTAACATAATAATTGCATTTGTACTTTTATATGATTTTTTATTTTTCTAAGATTGATATTTCAGTAAAATGTTGCCAAACTTCAGAACGTTGCCTTTTACTCTTTTTATCATCTATACAAGTAATTTCATCCACACTTTCAATATCATTTTTTGCATTTTCAGCATGAGGTTGAGTTGAGGAACTATTTGATTTGCTTTGAGAGTGACTTTCCATTATATCTATACAAATATAATATGATTCAATTATAGACTTGCATGTAATTTAGCAAATAATTGTAATTTGTATGTGAATAAATGATTTTAAGCAAAAAAAAAACCAAAATGATTGTGAAAAGGTTTAAGTAAACCTTAACTATGATCTATTAGGGACCATAATTGTCCAATTTTATCAGATATCCACTGCAAAAATCATTTTCCTTGATGAACATAGTAAAACATTGCTCAAGTAAAATAAATTAAATATCATATGTATAAAAGATGATTTCCTATCGTTTCTTTACCGTAACCATTTTCATTGATGAAAATAGTGAAATATTGCTTAAGTTAAAAAATTAAATGGCACATGTATCGATTCTACAACAAAGTTTTTTGAAAGTATCACCCTAGTCCCTAGTGGCCTAGCCTAAGGCTGAAAAAGTTTATGTAAACCTGAATGTTCAAGAAATAAATGCATACTTAAAGGACAAGAGCATTCAACTAATTCAATCATTCAAACACCTCATAGCCATAACAAATTAAAATAGTTTAATATCACAGCAAGAGCTTCCACGTTGGATGTGCCTGTGCAGAAATCAGAATGATAGCTTATAAATACATTATAAAAGAATAAGAGCCTAATGCCGTGAACCCGACTTGGAGCCAGTTCGAAAAAAAACGAATGAGCGATTTAACTCTGGTCGAAATCGAACTTAAAACCGAGCCAACAATTCAGCTCGGGGCTCAGCTTGTTTAGCTCGATTAGAACTCGATTCGAGCTAAAATACGAGCCAACTTTTGAGCGATTAACGATCTTCGAGCAAATTTCTCAGCCCTACCTATACTAAGCTTGTTTCGAAGAAGAAAAATATAAATACTAAAATTGTGAGATAAAACATGCCGATGTATCATTATAAACCTAGGCAAAAAATTATAGTTAAAAAGTGTTAAAGAAAAAACCTCGCGTGATTAATAGCAGACCTTTACGTAAACTAAAATTAACCAAAAAAGAAGAGCTTTCTGCATTTCGTCCTGCATGGGAGCACGACGAGGATGGCACAGACGGGACCAGTGGTGTGTTAAAGGAGAAGAGGGGCTCATAAGAGAACATGGAATCAATCAATACGAGGCTTAATTTAACATGGAATCACATAGCCTACTTGGCAACCATACGCTCATGAACGTCACATGCGACCATTAACGAAGAAGCCATCGAAACTATGATCTCACAGTCCAGTCAAGATAGTTGACCTGGCTTCGCTAAACTTGTCGGTGTCAGTTCGCTAAACTTTGCTAAACCCGGCACATGCTACTTAATGATTTCACCCTCTCCATTTACGAGCGATCCCTTCAGCCTGACGTCGTCCTCCTCGGCCTGGGCGTCACCGCGAAACGAGTTATGTCCTCAACAACGAGAGAACTACGATATTCAAAGCAAACAAAAGAAGAAACCCAAGCGTGACAAATAAAGAGAAGGGTGACAGGAAACCTTAGATTCGGATGGAAACCTGTATCAAGCGAACAAATTCGGTCACGTAGAACGTCGGAGCAACCCTTGCAGAGGTCCTTGGTAAGAAATTTGCAATTCTTCTCTGCTCCGCTGCACTAAAAACCCCAGTGTGTAGCTCCAATCCCTCCAAAATATTCACGATCCTTCCATCTATCCTTTCAAGGCAAATAAAATCAAAGAATTTTTTAAAATAAGTATTAAATAAATAGTAATTATAATTTTAAGAACATATAAAAAAAATTTCAGTTTTAGAAACCGCATAAGTGATGAAACCACCTCATCGTTAGGAGGGCGAAATATCGACCAGGTTATTGGGCTATGACAAACCGATCGCGATAATCGGTCGGCGGTTTTAGGTTTGAAGCCATTGGTGCTGGCCTTATTCTAAATAGGCGTTGTGGTAGACCCCTGCAGTGTTTCTTTCCCGGCCTGACATGAGTTCTTCTCCGCATCGGCTGCGGTCTGGCTCCACCTTTAGATTCGCTCCACCACGAAGTTCACGTGGGACTCTGCTCCGACTCTTACGCTTCCTCCATTTCGGACGACCCATCTTGCAAGGTATATTTTCTATTTTCCTAGTATTCCATTTTTTTGGGTGGTGTAAAAGGAGGAAGTTAATCTTTGATTTGGTGATTGTGTATGTGCTTAGAATCTAGAGAATGAGTAAGGTGGAAGTTCTTTTTCTCTGTAAGGGTTTTTGTGGTGATTTTGATGAGTGATGAGTTAATTTTTAGGATGCGTTAGAAATTGAGTTAATTTTTGTGATGCAATAAGTTTGATGAGTGATGAGTTTGAAAATTATTTTAGGATGCGTTAGAAACTGAGTAGATAATTTTTGAGATTAGTGAAATATCAGTTTTGCATTTTGTTCATTCAACAATATAGGTTGGTTGTTGAGCATATATTAGGATGAGTTAGGAGCTCGTTTCCTTGATCCTCTTCTATGATGGATAACTGATTGTTGATGATCAGTTTATTCCAAGTTATGTCGGTGGCAAAAATTATCTAATGCGAGTCTCGCATCATGCAAGCTTAGAAGATTTATAATAGAAAGTGCTTAGATCTCTACGTTATGATGTAGATAACTTCATACTAGAGCTAACATGTTGTTTCCCTGTTGGCGTGGGATACATAACATCTACGATTTCTGACGATGAAGTTTGTAGTACTGTACTGGATGAAGCTTCCCGTCAGACATTAATTCTTTATGTGAAAGTCAAGCCACAATGTATTACTTCATCGATCATCTCATGCAACATAATATTCCATCGATTACGCGATGATTTCACTTTATTAACAACTATTGTACCACAACACTACTGTGATGACTCAGAACTAAGGTTGGTAATTACCTCAACAGCAGTGTTAGTGTCTTCATTTTATGGTTCATCCTATCTTTTATTTTTTTAAACGATTTTGACTTTGTTGACACAGAACTCAGATGTCTGTTGAAGCACGATTGCATGAGCAACCTAGTGCATCTTGAGTACTGTATGATGGTGAGTATGACACAATGAATAGCAGATCAAGTAATGCATCTGATGATAACAATGCTGAAGAGGATTCTTTCCTTGGTAATACCAATTTATAAGACACCAATATTTTTCACGAGCTTATTCAAAATCATTGAATCCAGAATTCTTCAAATGATGATGCTATGATCTGCATTAAGGACTATGTCCGCACATGCCAAACAACAAAAGATTGGGATGTAGACATTGTGTTTGATGGTCCATCTGATAGTTCAAGTTTTTCAGATGACATTGAAGTACCAGTTGAGCTATATGAAGGTATGTGTTTTTCAAATAAGAAGGAGCTTCAATTTGCAGTAATTGGTTGGTCAATACTCAATAATGTTTAGTTTCTTACCATCACTTCAATCAAAAGAATTTTACTATTATATGTGTATAATATAGCAATCCTAGTAGATCTTACCAATGACGTATGCATTGTAGCAAGAGCAAAAGATTGGGAGGTGCTTGGAGGATATCAACGTCGGTGCACCGCGCATACGTGCTGCTATCGGTGATTACGGACATCGTCAATGCACTTCTAAGTTCATTAGTTATTTCATAATGTCAGTTATGCGATCTCAGATAGACTTGAAATCAATGGAGGATGGAATCAAAATTTAATATTAAAGTGACTTACATGAAGGCCTGGGATACGCGGCGTAAGAGTATCAAAGCAATATTTGACAGTTGGGAGGACTCACACCGCTCTCTTGGCCTATTCATGGATTCATTATGCTCTGTTTTGCCAGGAACTGTTTATAGAATTTTATCATCAAATACATGCAGGTTTCAGAGATTATTTTGGGCATTTGGACCATCAATATCAGGTTGGGAATTTTGTCATCGTGTTCTGGGCAAGGACGAAACAATCATGCTAGGAAAGTATCATGGTACGTTGCTCATAGTTATTGGTATTGATGCAAATAATAGATTATTTTTTCTTGCTTTCACTGTAGTTGAATATGAAAATAATGAGTCCTGGCTCTAGTTCATTATGTACATACAACAGCTGATGCCTATTGTTTCAGCAATGAGCAATTTATGTATTATCTCAGATAAGCATGTAGATTTGGTACGTGGTTGCCGAGATGTATTCCCATAGGCTGCACATCATCATTGCTTAAGGCATTTGAGGAAGAACTTCAAAAAAGTTGTGTGAAGATTTGGTATTACAAATGTTGAATTTCTATATAAGAAAATATACATGTATGACAGCACAGATGACATAAACATATTCAACCGTTACATGACAGACATAAAGAAAATTAAACCTGAAGCATACCAATGGTTAATAGAGCGTGATGTGTGCAAGTGATCATTGGTTCATGATGGCGATAAGTGATATGGTACTATGACGATAAATGCATCTGAATGTTTCAATGGAGTTCTCAAACAGACACGGGGACTACCAATTCAAGCACTTATCACTGTTGTTTACTATAATATTGTGGGTTTATTTTATAAGAGAGCCAATATCATGGATTCGGGAGAACCAACTGATGAATTCACATTCTCTCCTAGTGCACAGACAGTGCTCAGATTCGAGCGTGAAAACTAGTTTACTCAGGTGGAATGAATGGTATGTGCGGCAGATGCCCTTTGGGAATATCAGAATTTTTTGGGATGAGCTTGATGGACTACTATTGAGCTAGGTACAACTCTTAAATGTTAAAACATATTTTATCTTAATTTGACCATACGATATTCTGTGTAACAACCACTCAAACATGCAGGTGACTTGGGAGCCATACAATATTCTGATTAGGGCTCGCCTGTCTGATATTTGTCTTGCTGGCGAGGCCATATGGCTAGCATGTGTTCCCCTGTTCAACTGGAAGAGGGTGGAGTGGCATCTTCCTGATAGAGTTCTTCGTCAGTTTGGTCACTTACCACGCATTGATGTCGCTTCGATGGATCCCAACTTCAAAAGAGTTGATGTTAGAGGAAAAGTTGATATCGATTGGGTTCATTACCATCAACAGCACATCGCTATCTAAGAGGCTTGCATAGATCACATTGCTGTGGTAGATGACAGTGATCCGACACACAACAAGCCCTTCAGCAGTACATGTTATAGTTCAGATCATGGGCTTCGTTGTACTTGCTTAAGGCGCCTATTGATCCACCGACGACATACTACCCCAAAGCACCTACCAAACGAGCATTTGTTAAGATAATACTACAATCTACAAATTTTCTTAGTTACTCTATCTGCAGATTTTCATAGTAATATTTTACACTTGTTTCATATAGGTGGAGCATATTTTAGCGACGGAGGACATTTTTCAGCATTTCTTTAGACGTCCAGGTGACTCGGACTTCTAGTTGGCTATAAATAGGTATGAGAAGATATGTCATGATGCGAGTGCACACACATTAGCGACTCTGAGGCTCCGTCACAATAGAGCATATGTCCACTTGGCTACGATTCAGCTCGACCCGCATCGATGACAGCAGGTGCGGGCTCATCACTTATCTCCACTTTTAAGGAGAGCTCTCAGTCTCAACACCATATGTACGTTGCACCTTCACAAGATTGTGTGCCTTTAGAAGACTCGCAGCCAGAGCTGGGTTTTGATGTTGCAGGCCAGGATCAGGGACCACATGATGTCTCCCATCAGCTGCGTGATCTTCCATTGCAATCACTACGACAACACTGGTGTAGTTTTGCGATATAAACGCGTCGCTATGATAAGTATAGATGAGATGTATTTGTATTGTGTATTTGTGACTGACTCTTTGTATAGTTCTGTATTTGTAACTGGGTTTACTTAAGATATAAATGATTTTTTTTTTTTTGTGTAATTTGGTTAGTAGTACAACTACTTCATGTAAAGTAGTTTTAATTCGATGCTAGTAGATATCTGGTTAAGTTTATATTTGCAAACTGTAGGCAAATACAACTCTTATAAAAACACTTCTCCTTTTTAAAAAAAAAAAAAATAACATCAGAAAGTCGCCTTTATTGGACGACTGGCCCGCTACGGTTAAAGTCAGTCGTTCGATAATTGGTTGATTGCTTAAAGCCAACCGACATCGCGCTGACCGGCCAGAATTTTCGATAATCACCGACGGTCAGAAGCCACCTCATGATGATGGCAAATCAGTCGCTCACTAATGAAACGAGTGTACCTAAACTAAATTTTTTTAAATATACTTAAAATTATAATTACTATTTATTTAATACTTATTTTAAAAAATTCTTCACTAAAATCCTTCTTTCGTCCAACGCCTGTAAATCTGATCCGTTCTCTCTCCTCTCTAGAGAGCTCGATTTTCTTCTGATTCACAACGCTCTTCTCCTCCACCACTACATCATCTACAACTTTCTTCCTCTCCTCCTCAAGTTCGTCCTGTTGAGCTATATCAATTCAAGACATGGGCACCTTGGGCGATTCCTGCTCATGATCTGTATCCCAATCAATAAGTTCCATATGATCGCAGCTCTCCGGCGAGCGCCTAACACACTCCCCTACGCTACTGGCTGCATCCAAAATTTTACCGTCTCCGTTTACAAGCAATCCCTTCAGCCTGGCGTCGTCCTCCTCGGCCTGGGCGTCGCCACGAAACGCGTCATGTCCTGAACAAACGAGAGAACTACGATATTCAAAGCAAACAAAAGAAGAAACCCAAGCGTGACAAATAAAGAGAAGGGTGACAGGAAACCCTAGATTCAGATGGAAACCTGTATCAAGCGAACGAATTCGGTCACGTAGAACGTCGGAGCAACCCTTGCAGAGGTCCTTGGTAAGAAATGGCAACCTTGTAGTCAGGAATTCTTCTGCAATCTCGCGTTCGGAGGCACTAAACTCTGCAGAAAGCGATCTGCTTCCATTTCCTGCTTCTCAAAACTCGCTTCTTTTCCTTCGCAATCTCCTCTAGCGCAGAGGAATTTAATGGACAGTCGAATGGCGGAACAACTGAAAAAGGACTACTTTTGGTAATGAAAAACGACTAGTTATTTTCGTACATTTACAGACTATAAAAAATATGTATTATTAAATATATAAAGATTACAAAAATATTATATGTAATATTTTATAATATTTAAATCTCACTAAAGAATTTAATAATACCTACTAAACTATATCAATTTTAATTAAAATCTATAAATAAAAATTATAATAATTAGCCTATATGCTTAATTCATTAACATTAAATATATAATCAATAGATTTAATTAAAGTTTAATTATTAATCTAACTTAATGTGATTAGTTATTTTCATATTTCTCTTTTTATATAATAATATATGATTATATATTTTTTTAGTGAATTCAACTTTTTTTCTTAGAAAGTTGAGAGCTCCATCCAAAAAATTTTATTCATTAATTAAATAGAGTACAAACCCATATTATTATTTATAAAAGTAATAACATGCCTATATAAATATAATTTTTTGAAAAACTCATCAAAATCTCTTAACATAAGAGAGCCGCTAACTTCCTCTTTTACATTACTCTTTAAGTAACACACATTAGAAAATTCATTGCAAGTATTTTTTTTTCCTATAAAGTTATTATATATTTATAACCTTTTTATTATATTTTTATGATTACAGAAAAGAAATAAAATTTTAATTAAGGTGGGATGGCTGACCACATCATGGATTCATGGATTTTTGACTTTAATTTTTGACAGCTTGATTTTTTCCTAGCCTTTTTTATTGCTCCACTGAATAATTGATAAACCAAGAAGTAGTTGAATATCCATGTTTGTTGTGTTCAAACCATGTATATGCTGCACAATTAAATCTTTCTTCCCTTTAGATGATGAATCAATACTTAAAATAAAAAGAGACGAAAAGTTTTATCTCAACTTTTAAGGAGTTAAACACCTATACTAAGCTTGTTTCGAAGAAGAAAAATATAAATTCTAAAATTGTGAGATAAAACATACTAATGTATCAATATAAACTTAGGCAAAAAAATCATGGGTAAAGAAAAACCTTGCATGATTAATAGCAGACCAACATAAAATGCAAACTAAAATCAACTAAGAGTCTGATGAGACAGTTATAACTGTATGAAAAATCAATGTATAAAGAAAAGTTGTGATACAATTTTTTTTTTTTTTCAAATCAAGCTAAACTTAATATCAATGTATTAAGTTGAAAAATGTAGTCTTCAAAATACAATCAAAATGTAATTCTCAAATGGAGTAGTAGTGCACTTTCACACCACACTGCTACTGCATCGCTCTCCCAAATGCAGCCTAAAAAGGGGAGGTTTCTACATTTTATTCATGCATGAGAGCATGCTAGGGAAGGCATAGATGGGACCAGAGGTGTGTTTTAGGAGAAGAGGGGCTCATAAATGAAATCGGAACAAAAAAATTAGTTAATTGAAACTAAAATATGCTTAAAATATTTTTCTAAGAAGTTCAAATGCTTAATTTTTTTGTGCTTACAAACTCTCAATAGGAGGCTTGAACATGGAATCACATAACCTGCTTGGCAACCATATGCTCATGAACATCAGCTAAAATTTTAAAATAAGTTTAATTAATATATAATTTATCTAATTAACCACGCTAAATTTTTTTAAAAATATGGCTAGTTGTTTGTTGAACTGACAACTAGTACCAACATGGAATCCATGTCAGCGCTAGTCGCTCGTTTAATGGGTGACTAACATAAGGTAATTTTTTTAAATAATTTATGCCCCAATAGCACATATTTGGCCGTAACTCACTCATTTGATGTCAGAATTGAGTGATTTTGATATTTTTTTGAAAGCATTCAAAATTCTCTATGACTTTCAAGTTCGCAATTTTCGATGATTCCCACTCGATCAGCCGCATTTTTTGTATTTGTTCATTTTTTAAGACATGAAACACAAACAAGCCTATACAACCCCAATTTTTTGAACATAGCACACTTGTCTAGGGTAGGAATTGAACAAGTTTGGTATCATTAGGAAGCTTACAAAATTCTCAATGACTTTTATGTTAACAACTTTCGATGATTCTCACTCAATCAGTAGTAGTTTTCATGTATGCCCGATTTTTCACGGTGCGAAACACATAATACATACACCCAAACTTTTGCCCGTAACAAATTCAGCTGGTGTCGGAATTGAGCGAATTTGGTATTGTTAGAAAGCTTACCAATTTTTTCATGACTTTCATGTTGATAACTTTTGAAGATGCTCACTTGATCAGTCACAATTTTCATGCATGCTCGGTTTTTCACGGAGTAAAACACAAAATACATACATAGCCCGAGTTTTTTGTTTGTAAAGAACTCATATGATATCAGAATTGAGCGAGTTTAGTATCGTTAGAAATATTACAAAATTATATATGACTTTTATGTTGACAAATTTTGACGATTCTTGCTCGATTAACCGCAGATTTCATGTATGCTCGATTTTTCATGGAGCGAAACACAAAATACATACATAGCCCCAATTTTTTGCTCATAATAAACTCATCTAGCGTTAGAATTGAGCGAGTTTAGTAATGTTGGAAAGCTTATAAAATTTTTCACAACTTTTATCTTGACAACTTTCAATGATGCTCACTCAATCAACTGTAGTTTTTATATTTGTTCATTTTGTTTATAGCGTGAAACACAAACAACCCTACATAGCCCCGAGTTTTTTGCTGTAACACACTCGTTTGGTGTCCGAATTGAGCAAGTTTAGTATCGTTTGAAAGCTTATGAAATTCTCCACGACTTTTATGTTGATAAGTTTCAACGATTCTTTTCGATCAGCAGCTTTTATGTATGTTTTTCACATTGTGAAACACAAAATACATATACAACCCCAGTTTTTGCTTGTAACGAACTCATCTGGTATAAAAATTGAGCAAGTTTGATATTTTTGCAAAGCTTAAAAAATTCTCCATAACTTTTATGTTGATAACTTCCAACGATTCTCACTTGATAAGCTGCAATTTTTTATGTATGTTCGATTTTTCATGGTGCAAAACACAAAATACATACACAACCCCGTTTTTTTGTTCATAAAGAACTTATCTAGTATCGAAATTGAGCAAGTTTAGCATAATTGAAAAGCTTAGAAAATTCTTGATGACTTTCATGTTGATAACTTTCGACGATTCTTGCTCGATCAGCCATAATTTTCATGTGTACTTGATTCTTCAAGGTGCGAAACACAGAATACATACACATCCAAAATTTTTTGCCTTAGAGAACTCATATGGTGTCAGAATTGAGCAAGTTTGGTATTGTTAGAAAACTTATAAATTTCCTCATGGATTTTATGTTGACATCTTTCGGTTATTCTCACTTGATCAGCCGCAGTTTTAATATTCGTTTGGTTTTGTATGTTGCAAAACATAAAATACCAAAATAACCTCGATTTTTTGCCCGTAGTGAACTCATTTGGTGTCGAATTGAGTATGTTTGGTATCATTAGAAAGCTTATAAAATTCTTCTTGACTTTTCTGTTGATAACTTTTAACGATTCTTGCTCAATAAACATCACCTTTTATATATGTTAACAGATTAAGTCGACTTGGGCTTTCTAGTTGGGCTGAGGAAGGGGCTTTAATTACCATCAAAGTTATGATAATGTGGTGTTTATATTTAGATGGTGGTGGGGGGGAACACCACGCAGATTGTAGGGGATACTTATTGAAGTGATCATATACGATATTGAGGTATGATGTACTATCTCGAAAGGTAGATGCATCACCCTAAAATGTACCCAATCACCTAATAGGAACTCTTAAGGCATGATGAGTATTCGAATATATCAGAGATTTTTCTCCTACTTTATATGGATGAATAAAACATGATTTATATTATTTCTAAGTTCCTTATGGAGGCAAGCCTCCATTATTAATTACATCTTAGGAAATGAGATTCCCTAAGAATATTTTTTGATTAAAGTGGACAATTATTATCTCCAAAGATTTCAAGGTTAAACTATCAAGTGTTTAATTATGCTTGGAAAGTCAATTGGGAAAGTTCAAGGAGAAGACTTATTTTTGGAATCCATAGGAGATAAGTAAGGAATGTTTGTGATACTTTGAAGCCTAGTGAGCATTCCAATCTATCCTATGGTGAGGTTTTATATATTTGAAAGTGAAGAGGTTTTATTCATTTAAGGTAAATTTTTATTAAATTGCTATGACTTATAATCCGCCAACACAAGGTCGTGGAAATGCCTAAGAGGTAACGATTTATTCTTGTAGCCCAAAGGAAATAGCTACATCAGATCCTAAATCTAGAGAATTTTAGCATGAGCTAAAGTGCAACCTAAATCTAAGCGACAGGTGGGCATAAGGGTTTATCTCTACAAGAGGGAGTAAACCCATCTGACTTCTTGACTTACAACCGCCTGGAGTGGCTGTCAGCTAACTCCTCCTATGATTTAAATGGTCTAATGAAAGTGCAAGATAGTTAGGCTGTTATTTAATTTGAAAGAGACTAAAGTCTTAAACCCACTCCCTAAGAGACTAGAGCATGAGTGGTATGAGCATATGACTTAATCTACAAGTGCAAAAATCTTTCCAAATTTTATTTCAATTTTTAGGCTCAATATTTTAGACAAAGGCTTTAGAATTTCTTTATGCCTAAATACATGAGGAAATAGATTATTGGCTAAATCAAAAGAGAGAGGGTGAAGCTCCGTCATCAAGGGTTGCTCTTATGGGTCAAGCAGTCCCTATTGTGTAAGGACCGAGGCCCTCATTTTCAGCAAGAGTGATAGAAGATGTATGCTTGATGTGAGACATACAACATACAGCTAAGGGGTTGCTAAATCTTTTAATTATCTTGATTATAGCCCACCCTTTATGATGAGATTGTGAGTTGCTTAAAATTTAGTTATGAATGATTAATTGGATAGCAAAATTATTTTTATCCTAAGAGCCTACTACATCCAGGCCACACATTAAAACATCAATCATAAAGAAACTGCGAAAATCATGCTATCCTAATGTACAGTTCAAACAAATCATCAATCAATTTTATAAACTAATGTAAAATAATAACAGACCAGTGCGATCGGGTTCCACCATACACTCCAAAAAAGAAAAGGTGGGTAGCCAAGCTCTACAATTATAGAGCCCGAAATATAAAAGAATAATTATAATTAAAATGAATACATGTTATGGGAGGTCGTCACTTATTTATTTCTTTGTTTCTTTATTTCTGATTTGATTATGCTTCAAAGGCATCACATGGCCTCCCATGATAAAGCCTTCTAGCCACTGCTCATCCTTAATCCTGTATAACACTAATCCTAATTCCTATTACAAAATTATATTTATGTAGAAAAAATAAATCTATCTATACTTACAAAACAGAGGTTAGCTTATGGTTAGACTAAGAGCGGCCTAACATTATATAAGTATACATAACATATAAAATATTATATTACAAAACAAAATATACATCACACATACACCATCCTAACATAGGACTAGAAGTAGTGTCTTAATCCTAATGTGTGTGTAAAGGCTTTGTGTAGTATGTCTTAACTAAGCATTAGAGTTATGATTTTCTAAGTGTGAATGATTTAATTTAACATACAGGTTGGCTTTATTTTAAATTGTTTAATTAATTTATGGGTTTTAAATCATGTTTTGTTTCATTTTATTTCATTTACACTTAGCATCTAAGTGTTATAAAGAGAAGAAAAAAGATTACCCTCTTTCATCCCTACCTTAAACCACTTTCTAAAGCACATTTTTATGATTTGATTTTCTTTAGTGAATGGATTATTGTATATTTTTATTAATCTTAAGTTTAGGTTAACTTTAAATCCTGTTCAATGTGAAAGCCGTCTTAGGATTAATATAATTGAATTACTATCACATGACATATATTAAATCATTCCTTTGCATCACATATAAAATGCATATGACTTTAATACTTAGCATATTTATACATACAAGACATTTGGCATACTTAAATGATGATTGGATGCATACATTTAGAACTTATGTTTTATTTGATTGAATTATTTAATAGATGTAAATTAAAGCTCTATCCAAATTATTATACAAAAATACATAAGAATGAAATCAAATAAGTATGTGTCGTTGTTAACTAGGGAAGTGAGATAATCAAATGATCTCCTTGGGGCTACTTTAAGCCTCATATTCTAGGATGTCCAGACTATATACCTATTATTATTCAAGCTTATGTAGATCTATATATAAATCATAAGAAAGAAAACTTTATTTCACATACTTAAGCTATTAGCACATGCAAATCCTATATGCATTCATAACTATCATCACTGCATATATTATTATCAATTTATAAACTTTGAAAAATAGATTTAGATTTATTAGTGATAATAGCCATATATATAAGTAAATTAAGTCAACACATGCAAGCTTACATAAATAAAATCTATTTGATTTATTTATATTTGAATAACATGAATGCATGAAACCATATGACATACAATATTTAAGGTGATTGGAAAAGAATAACTAAATATAAACAAATGTTTCATTCAACTAAATTAATTCCTAAAGACAATCACAGTAAATAAAACTATTTTAAAAAAAATCAAAGCTTATTATTAATTTGATTCTTGGATTTTTGGTTAATTTGAAAGAGGAGGAGATTTGCTTGCCGTTTTAATCTCATTACCATGTTGGTGAACTTAATTGGTTTAAGAAAAGATAATTAAGTAGATTTTATGAATTAATTAAGTTGGATCCTTAATTAAATCAATTAATTGCCCATACTTATGCTTCTTTAATTTGATTAACCACTTAATTATGAGCCACAAATGACATGAACATATGAGAAAGTAAAATTGCAATTCTCTTAAAAGGACCTAATGCAAATGGCTCATAATTAGGGTTAATTTAGTTAAAGAACCTAATTAAGTACTTTCAAGATTTTTTCACACTTATGGGCTAATCATGATTTCCTTAAGGGTCTTTATGTTTTTAAACACATAAAGAGGAACCCTTAATCTTATTGTTAAATATTTGATATGATTATCATTTCAATTTGATTAATTAAGCCACTTAATCAATTAATTAAACTATTAATTAATTTTCACATTAATTAACCCTCTTTAAAATAAAATGTACTTGGAAAAGAGATTATAAAAATGATCCTAATCCCACTCCATGATCCATTCATTGTAAAATAAGGATTAATAAGTTTAATTAATTAAATCTTGATGTTTAAACCATTAATTAATCATTAAGTTAATTAGTGAGGTAATTAATACTCAAATAGTCAATTTTCCTAATTGCCTAAATAATAAATTCCAATAATTCATGGGAGGCAGAAGTCATCCCATTAAATTAACAAGGAAAGTTTAGAATTAATTGCTCAAGTAATTAGGGATTAATTAAGCTAATTAAGTTTACACTAAACTAAAATTAATCCTTAATTATTATTCAATCTTAATTGGAATTAATTTTAATTTATTCTCTTACCTTAAAATGAGTATTTTTTTGTATTTTTAGATTTTTCTACAATTTATTATAGTTTTTTTCAAAGTTTTAGTGATTAAAATAATTAATTAAGCCCTAATTAGGCCTAATCCCATTAGTGCCATGTGGATCGTTGACGTGGCGGACTTTCCACGTGATGTCACAGGATAGGTTTCTTAAATGCATCTGTTTTGATCGCTGATGTGGTTGGCGGTGGACGCAGTTTCATCCTCGTCGTCCGATCTAAGATCGGATGGCAGAGATTAAACCCGCAGTTCTTAAGGAATTAATCAGATCAAATCTAGTGGATCAATCACGACCGTCCATTTTGATCATGCAAAATGGACGGTGCGTGATCTATCATCCCACGAGCGACGGGGGACGGACACCGCCTGCCTTCCCTCACTCGATCCGAGCTCACCAGAGTTTAGATGACGCTAAAATTGATCCCACACCTTCACAAAGAAGATCCCAAGGGATCTAACGGTCGGATTTTCATGACATACAAATTTTCTTCACAAAGGCCTAGAAAAAAAAATGCTAAATGCTCGGTTTGAAGGAATGTACCTAGTTAGAGCTCAAGACCAGCGGCGCAACGCTCTAGGTAGCTTCGCATGGACGAGGCGAAGCCTTGTTGAGAAGTTCTCATGGTAATTCCTCACTGGCACTTATGTGGACTAAACGTCACCACTTTGCTAGCCGACATTGATCAAAGTGGAGATTCCGGTGGTTGGAGGGCTCGGGAGGTGACTCATTTCACCTCGATGGAGCTTGGTGAATGCGTGGGTTAAGTTAATTTGAATGGTTTTGATGTTTGAGGAAGTTGGGCAGGTGGATGCTTTGCCTATTTCGGATCGAGGTGTTCCAGATCGGGAAGGCTTGGGGAGCTTCAAATTCACTCTGGGGATTTCAACTTCACCTAGGAAGCTTTCCGAGAGTGAGTATATGAGAATTCGACCGAATGGAAGGGGGTATATCCCCTCCTCCCTTTGATTGAACGACTTATATTCAATCCCTGGTTTTTCATCGTCTGGTCATCATAGAGTGCTGGAAATGTCAAGGTCAGGTTGAGGTGACTCGATTTGGTTGGCTAAGGGCCTTGGTTGGTGGGTGGAGGTGGTCTCTTATCCCTTGGGTTCGATCAATGTGGGGAGGTGAGTTAACTCACCTCTCTTTTGTCCATGGCCGACCTAGCACACTTGGTTAGCCATGTAGGTGAGGTGCTATTTTGGGTATGGCGTGGCTGCCAAAGAGAAAAAGGGAAAGTTGACTTTCCAATTTGGGTTTGATCCCATGTGGAGAGGTTTATCTAATGGATAATGGGTTGGATTTGTCTCATTTTGGGTTGGATTTATTTTGGGCTGACCCAAGGTGAGTCTAGGATGGGTCAGATTTCATTAGGTTTAAGCTTGGTTTGAGTGGGTTTGGATCAATTTGACCCATATAGGTCAAATTGGGATTGGTTTGGCCAAGTTGACCAATTAGTCAAATTAGGTCAAAACAAGGCTTAGGTTAAGTTCAAATGATGATTTGAAGTATTTTGGTTCAATTGGTTTGAGTCAATTTAGCTTGGATTTGGATTTGACCCATTTGAAGTCATATGGATCAAATAGGTCAAGTTGACCAATTTGACCAATTTGACCAAATTAGCTTAGTTTAGGCATTAGATTTGATTGATCAATTGAAAGTGATTGTAGGCTTCAATTTTAATTAATTTGGATTTGATTTAAGCCAATTTG
Organism: Cymbidium sinense; assembly: GCA_021442155.1. Taxonomy (NCBI): domain Eukaryota; kingdom Viridiplantae; phylum Streptophyta; class Magnoliopsida; order Asparagales; family Orchidaceae; genus Cymbidium; species Cymbidium sinense. The sequence continues at coordinate 110,606,460 of CM038225.1, forward strand.
ACTTTAGATCAATGTGGGCTAAATGGGTCAATTAGAATCAATTGGTCAAATTGGGTTCAATTGAGACTTTGGTCAAGTTCAATAATCAATTTGGAATAAAATTGAGCTATTGGTTGTAATCAATTTGAGTTAGATCTTGATTTAACTCAATTTGATCTTTTAGGTCAAATTGGGTCAAAGGGACAATTGTGTTAGGTTTGGCTCAATTGATGATCAAGTCATGTTCAAGGATTGATCTTATGTTGGTGTGAATAATATGTTTCAATTAATTTTGCTTGGGTTGAGATTTGGCTAGCTTGATTTATGTAGGTTAAGTGGGTTGACTTGGTCAAAAATCAATAATGATTGATGATCATCATAGGAGGTTTTGGTAGGTTTAGTTCAATCCAATTTAGGTAGGATTAAAATTTGATTTAAGTGTGTCAAATTGGTCACTTTGGGTCAAGTGGACCAATTGAGCTTAGTTGAATCAATTTTGGGTTGAATTGAGTTTAGTTGGATTTATATATAGATTTAGGATTGATTTATAGCTTTGATTGCAATTGATTTGGGTTCCAATGAGTTTTGGATCATTTGGGTATTTTGGGTAAGATGGGTTAAGTTATTGATTTAAATTGATTTTGGTTTTGGTTCAATTGATTATAGATTTGATTTATATTTGGGATGATGATTGGGGAAATAATTGATTCATGAGAAAATCAATTGAGTTTGATTTGGATTGAAGGAAATTTTGGCTAAGTCCATGGGATTAAATCATATGGCTTAGAAATGATTGATTTGATTTAGAATTTGGTTTGAATTGATTGATTTGATTGTGAATTTGATTTGGATTAGGATTTGGTTTAGCTTAAGAAGGTAAGTATGGATTTGGTTAGGCTACAGGCTAAGTAAATTTTTCTAATTCTAAGGCATACCCTAATCCTATGATTAACCCTTTTAAGTCTCTAGGGTTGGGTTAAGTGTTTACCTAATTACTAGAAGTGTCTTATGACTAAAGAAAATCTGGTGTCTAGAAGACTCCTAAATCTAAGGAGAGGAGATTGAGTCCTCACCCAAAAGTGAGGTCAATAGATAGTAATAATGAAATAGCTAAATTTCAATATGGTAAATATCAAAGTTATGCACATTCAACTTACATATCATTAACATGAACATAACTAAATTAAATTCAACACTACTTAGTACAAACTACTAATACAAATAAAATACATAAGTTATGTGCACAACAAAATAGATAAAGACTATCGTTGATGAGGTCTACGTGGCTGAATCATGTCACTCCCTAGTGTAATGAACTAGTGGTCATCACGCAATCTCGTAAATGATGATGTCACTTGGTCTTCTTCCCTTGCCTACTTAGTGGGCTGTTGTGAGTAGGGGTGTCAATTTGGATGATGGGTCGGGTTCGGGTCTAACTCGTAATTGACTCGACATGAATAGGCTTGACCCAAATCTGACGTTTATTAAATGGGTCAAAACTCACAACCTGAATCTGACTCGCATTCAACCTGATTGACCCAAACATGATTCAAATGATCTATTTACACATGTATTAGGTCACAATCAGATCAAAATTGAGTCAAATTAAGGTTCATAGGTAAAAAATGGGTCAATTTTGAAGTTCGTGGATTAAAAATAAGCTAAATCCTAATTGATGGATCAAAATCACGTCAATTCCAGGTTAGTGGGTCAACTTGAATTGGCCCAAATAATTAAAGTGGGTCAATTTTGGACCCAAACCCGACCTGAAAATTATTCGGGTCAACCTAAACTTAAATTTTTCAAGTTTGTGTGTTAGATCAATTTTTGAGACCCCTAGTTGTGTGTAATCTAGAGGTATAATCTTAGGTATCTTGATGATGTTTATGGAGGGAGGGGGAAATTAGGATACACTCCATGCATAAGTGACATATAGAATGGTGAAGGACTATAGATGGGAGAGATTGTCGCTTGCCATGGCTATAATTGACTCAACGTGGATTCATTGTATGAGTATAAATGTAATTGACTCAACATAGATGGTGTTTGTTCCATTAGTCTGATAGTTTGATAGGCTGATTTTGCTAAATATAGAATAGAAGGGAGGATTATGTCTATCATCGTAGAGGAACTTCAAGAGATAAGTATTGTGCTAATTTATGATTTGTATGTGTTGCGTAGGACTTCTGTTGATGGATGCTTATTATGCGTGAACAAATTTTGTTAAATATATGTTGGATTTGTAGCGGCTCTTATATGACTTGGAGAAATATATTGTGTAGTTTTGTTTCTATTGGAAATTTTAAGTAAGGTTTTCTTTTATTCATCCAATTTTCTGTTCCCACCTTGATATTCCAAGCTCCCAGACTGGGTGGTGATAAGAGTGGTATCAAAGAAAAATTTTACATTTAGGGATATAAGAAAGATCATAATCAAAGAGCTATTAGGAAAATGATGAATTTTATGAAGAGATTTGCATATGATTATATTAATTGATGTGTAACAGTTATAATTAATTTATGCTTCTTAGGCCTATGGAATCAATTCAGGAAGATATTATGGGTGAAAATAGGGAAGCACAAACTATTGAGCACCATAATTTGGTGCAACCCCTATCACCGGCTATAGATGAATTTACTCAAATGATGGAAGCAATGACTTAAATGATAAAAAATGCGACTCAAGTTAATGGAAAGTGATGGGGTTCCTATGGACAAATACCTGAAATTATTTCAGGATATGAGGCCACCTCTTTTCTCAAGAACAGGAGGACTTGTTGAAGCAAAAATTGGTTGATGCGGATAAAGAAAATTTTGTAAAGTATGTCATGCCCTTCAGAAAGAAGAGTTGCATTAGCTTCTTTTTCTTTTGAGGGAAAAGTTGAGAGATGGTGGCGAGGATAGTTGCAAGAAAAGTTTGAAGGAAGGCCTTACAATCTTGTTTCATGAGAGGATTTTGTGAAGGCCTTTAGAGATTGGTTTGTATCCCTCTCAGCTATAAGATAAATGCAAGACAAGTTCATCAAACTTGTATAAGGAGATTGAACTATCATGCAGTATGAAGTTGAATTCACCATGCTTTCAAGGTATGCACCTCAGTTAATACATGTGGTGAAAATTTTATATATATATTCCTGCCTTCATCTATCCCTTTTGGAAAGAGGATAAATGAAAATAAAAATATAACATATTTTTGGGACACTATGCAGATCTGCAGATGTTCTTATTAGGATGATCGGGCATGACATTGAGGAAAGGTGTACTATCTCAAAGATAGAAGTCACTATCAAACAATGGACCTAGTCACCTTAATAAGGACTCCTAAGGACTATGGGTCTTCGGAATGTACCATAGATTCTTTCTCTATTTTAAAATGAAAAAATAAAGCATGGTTTATTTTAAACTAGGTTTGTTAAGTTCTCTACAGGGGCAAGCTCCCATAGTTAATTACATCCTAAGGTACAATATTTCTTAGGAATACTCTTGATTAAGGTAAATGATCGTTGTCTCTAAAGATTTTGAAAGGTAGGACTATCAATTGATTAGTTTATTTTTAGAAGATCAAGTGGGATCGATCAAGAGGAGGGAGTCTTATCGAAGCTAAATGAAGATAAGTAGGGGATGCTTAAAATACTAGGAAGCCTAGTAAGCATCCCAAACTATCTTATGGTTGGGCTTTACATTTTTAAAATTGAATTGATTTATTTGAGTTAAATTTTTATTAGAAAGTATAGGGCTTACAATTTCATGATACAAGGTCATGAAAATGCCTAAGAGGTGATGATTTATGCTTGTAGCCCACAAAGGGAAGTAGCATCCTCTGAACCTAAATCTAAGGCAAAAATGGGTATTTGGTTTATCTCCACAAGAGAGGGTAAACCACTTGACTATTGGACTTACGATCGCTTGAGGGTGACCGTCAACTAACTCTTCCTACGATTTTAAATACATGTAGGCAAGTCATATGCTTTTGCAAGATATCTAAGCTGTTATTTATTTAGAAAGAGACTAAGTCCTTAAACACACTCCCTAAGAGACTAGATCATGTAGGACATGATTTAATGACTTAAATCTCATGCAAATTTTGTTACAATTTATTTTCATTTTTGGACAATCAATTTGACACAGGCTTTAAGATTCATATACTTAATGCATGAGAAATTAGATTATGAGCCAAAATCATCAAGATAAGGAGGCGTGTTTCCACCATGGCTCTCAAAGGTTAAGCCAAGTTCTCTGGCAAAGGTGGAAGCCCTTCAAGTCAAGAGTGCAATAATATGTTTGTTGTGCATGATGTGAGAAAAGTAATACAACATCCAACTAAGGGGTTGTTAATTCTTTTATCTTGATTTATAACCTAGGCTTTAGATGAGATTATGAGTTATTTATTTTTAGTTTGAATTGATTAGTTGGATAGAAAATTTATTTTCTTAAGAGCCTAATCATCATCCATGCCATACATCAAAGCAAGAAATAAATTAGGAAAAGATGCCATCTTAATGCACAAGCTAAACAAACATCAATCAATTTATAAAGCTAGCGCAAAAGAATAAGAGGCCATTTGTAGTAGGGCTCCACCACACAAACTCAAAAATAAATTGGGTAGCCGAGCTCTACCCTTATATAACCCATATTACAAATAAATAAATTATAATTAAGAAAGAATTCATTGTTAAGGGGGTCTTTATTCTTCATTTCTTCCTTCTTCTTTCTTCTTTCTTCTTTTTTTTTCTTCTTTCTTCTTTTGGTTGGTTGGAGTGTGGTTGCTCTAAAGGCTTCATATGGTGCATAAGACATGGTATTATAACCAATGTTTATCCTAATCTCCATAATAATCATTCCAAAATCCTAATTATAAAATTACATTAAAATGAGAAAAAAGAAATCTAACTAAAACCTACAAAATAGAGATTAGCCAAACAAATCATATAATCCCAAGCATGTATATGTATAGATTGGATTTAGCACCCCACACATGGGTAACCAAATCCACCTATTTTTGGATTATGCTTGGGGTATAAGAACTTAAATAACAAAGTTATATTTTATTATCGCCCCTTAAGCACAATCCCCTACAGAAGATAATGGTTAGACTAAGATTTCCTACCATTCAGTCTATGCACATATATTCTAACATCCAAACTAAAACACTACATCACAAAACAAAGGCAAACATCAAACCATACACTGCCCTAACCTCAAGCTAGAAAAGTGACTTAGCCTAATGTGTGTGCCTTTTAAAGTTTGTGTGGTATGCTTAGCTAGGCTTTAAGGTTGAAGTTTTTTAAGTATGAAAATTTTCAACTTAGAGGGTGATTTCACTTAAGTGATTTAGTTGATTTGGTTGATTTTTATGTTGTGATTTGATTAGGTTTGAATGAACCTATAATTAATTACTAAATGTTGTAAAGAGAGAAAAAGAGAAGACAACTTCTCTTTCCTCCCTACCTTAAATAATTTCTAAGGTAGATTCACATTTGATTTTTATTTAGTGAATATTTTATTATGTATTTTAATTAATCCCAAGTTTATATTTTTTCTAAATAAATCTATTCAAAAAGAAAGATATTTTAAGATTAAGTAAAGTGAAATACTATCACAAAACACACAACACTTCATTTATTTCCTAACATATGTAACATGCATATGGATGAATCTTAAGCATACCTATACATGCAAATGGAAATGTTTAGCACACCTTAATGATGAATGCTAAGGATGTTACTTAAGAAAATTTGGATGCTTCATGGTACATGATTTGGTTAAGTAGAAAAAAGAGTGATTCTTTTATCCATTTTTCATATGCACATTTACAAGTATAAAAGACATAAGTGAGTACATCACCATTGTTAGCACTAGGAGTGTAAGGTACAAGACCTACTTAAAGCTACTTAAAGCCTCACACCTCTGGATTGTGACTAATGTAATTTTTCTTAAATACATGCATATAAAAGAAAAATGCATGGAAAGAGTATCATGCAAAAAAAAGTTTATGTTTGTTTAATTTTTGGTTGATTGTTTATGCAATTTACATATGAATGAATAGGGATAAATTTAAGCAAGTTTTGTGTTCTTTTTAAATGAACTATACACTTTGCAAGATCCTATTCAAAACTATGCTAAAAGAGAAGAGAAGGAAAGTCACATAATGCACATCTTTATATTTATACTCACATGCAAGCTTATAAATAATTATAGGTAGCATACCTTTCAGTTATGATATTTGATTTATAAGTTTTGAAAATAATTTTGGATTTAATAGTGATAATAGCCATTCATATTTTTATTTTAGCCAAAACATGCAATTTGACATAAAGGAAACATTTCATTTTTAATTTGATTTTTAAAAGGCATGAATGCATGATTTTCATATGACATACACATTTAGCATGTTAGGAAAGAAATAAAGTGATGAAAGCATGTAAATTCATTCACCCTAATTAATTCCTAAAGACAATCCTATGAAATAAGATTATTTAAAATAAATCAAATTTGTTTTAGAGAGATTTTTAATTTTGTTTGAGTTGATTTGAATTTAAAAAAATGTGAAGAGGTTTGTTGGTCCTAACCCATTTCTCACATGTGTATGTTATTTTAGTTTAATCTTAGAATCATTAGATTGATTTTATATTTTGTTTATGTTAAGGTGTACATTAAGTTCATTAATTATCTCTTACCTACACCACTTTAACATATTTAATGAAATAATTTTGAGCCAATGTATGACATAAAACCACACAAGGAATTTAGATCAGCAATCCACTTAGGAAAGAAAGGGCCTAATGTAATTGGCTCATAATTAGTGATTAATTAAATCTTAAGGGTTTAATTTAAGTACTTTGATAACCCTTTTCACACATGTGGGTTGGATTTTGATTTTCTTAAGCTACTTAGGTTATTGAACACCTAAGAACCCACCCAAGATGAATTGGTTAAGTTTTGGAATATTTTAAAAATTTTATCAAGTTAATTAAGTAGGTGATTAGCGGATTAGCCCTTAATTAAGTTTGGATTAAGGAAGGAAAGGGGTTTAGGGAATGGCTTAGGAAAAATTCCCCAAACCCATTCCATAACCTCTTCTTCACTTAAGCAAGGCTTAATTAACTTAATAAATGGATTAAACCACTATTCACATGCTTAATTAAGTTTAATTATATTAAAAGAGTGATTAAGGATTCATTAATTAATATTCCTAATTAACTCATCAATAAATCCCAAGAAAATTAGGGGAGGCAGAGGTCATCCCACTAAATGCATCAGAAATTTGAAATGAATTAATAAGTAATTAGGAGTAATAGGTTATTAAGTTTTCACTAAAACCCTAATTAAGAAAAAATCATTATTCAAAATCAATTGAAAATAATTTTAGATTATTCCTTATTGAATTATCTTCACAATGCATTTTAGTTTGTATTTTTTTTTTTTTGATTTTTCTACATTTAGTTCTATTATTTTGAAGTTTATATGTTTATTAGGTAATTAAATCCCTAATTATATGACTAATCCCATCGCCATGTGGACCAATGCGCATGCGCGCTTTCAGGTGCGATGGATTCATCACTTAAGTTGTCACATCCCAATGCCATCACGGTGGCTCGCTTTCTCCTCGACCATCGATCAAAGATCGTGATTAAGCTGTTCTTAAGGATAAATTAGAGGATCTATATGGCTTGATCAGACGCCATCCAAAATGCGGATGGATGGTCCATGATCAATCGAGCTTGCAGGAGGGCATCCATCCACTCTTTAGGGCAAGATCTGAGCTCGATTGAGCTCGGATTGAGCTCAAACTCAACCCACACAATCAAGAAGTAAGGGGATGATGATCCAGTGGTCAAATTCTCATGAGGTGAAACTTTCTTTCAAAAAGGACCAAGAAAAATCTACCCTAAGCTTGATTTTGAATAGTACCTCACTGAGGCTATCACCTGCACTCCCAATCATCGAGGTAGCTTCGTTTAGTGGAGATGAAGCCTGTTGAAGGTTTGAGGGGTTGAGGTTGAGTAGATCCTTCTATTGACCAAGGTGGGCTTCAATTGGGTTCGACCTTGGTCTAGCTCCCCTCTCCTATGCCTTGAGAACTTGGATGAAGCTTTGGATCAACTCGATTGAGTCCCCTGAGGGTGCTTGAAGGCTGAATTGAGCTATTGTGGAGTATTGGATGAGATGGAAATTCAAAGGAGCTCACCTATTTTCGGTTTAAGGGAAATCAAAAATGGCAAAATGGAAGTAGCTCTAGGAGGCTTGGAGGAGCTTGCAATTGCTTTCTTTGGCTTCCTTAATTTCAATCGAGTGTGTGTGTCTTGGAATGAAGTGAAATTAGGGGGAGTATATCTCCCCCTTGAAGGATCGGATGGTCGAGCAAGGCTTTACCATTTTGATCAAATTCACCTCCTTCAATGGGTTTGTTAGATCGTTTGAACTTGCACATGGTTGGTTTGGCCAGAGGGATGTAGTGGAGGTGTTGCCATGTGCTTAATTGAGTGGAGGAGGGATTCCCATGTGCTTATTTTTAGTGAGTGGTGGTTTCACCATTGGGTTGGTTGGGTTTGGCTGACCCATTGGGTCATGTGCACCATGTCTTGGTCCACTAAGAGAGTGCCAAGTGGCCATGAAGAGGATTTAACCAAAGTCCAAGTGAATTTGGCCAAGAATTACCCTTTGACCTAGGGGTAAAATGGTCATTTGTCCTAGATTTTAGTTTGAGTATGTTTTGTATATTGAAAAATGGGTTGGGCCAAGTTTCAATGAATTTGGAATTGATTTGATGTGATTTGGCTCATGTTGACCCATTTAGGTCAAAATGGGTCAACTTGGGTCAAGTTGACCAATTGGTCAAATTGGGTCAAACCAAGGGTTGGGTCAAGTTCATATGACCATTTGAAATATTTTGGCATCATTGGGTTGGTTCAATTTGGTTTATATTTGTTTGATTTCATTTAAGTCAAATGGGTCAAGTTGACCTATTTGACCCATTTGACCTATTTGGATTAGGTCATGAGTTGGTTTAGGTTTCATTGGTCATATGAAATGTATTGGTATCTTTGTTTCCAATCAATTTTAATTTAATTTTAATTTTGGCTCAATTTGACCTTTTAGGTCAAGTTGGGTTCATGGTCAATTGGGCTAGTTGAGTTTTGGTGGCCAATTTAGGCTTTCAAGTTTTGATTTGGAATGAACTTGACCCATTGGTTTTAATTAATTTGGCTTAGATTTTAACTTTTTAGGTCAAGTTGGGTCAATTTGGGTCAAGTGGCCAATTGGGCTAAGTTAGGCTCAAATGATGACTTGGTCAAGTTCAAACATTGATCATGAATGAGTTTTGATCAATGGTTTTAATCAATTTGGCCTATGGTGGATTTTGGCTAGTTTAGGTTTCATTTTGGCTAAGTGTTGACTTGGTTTGACCCAATTTGAGTGATTGATCATCTCATGATGATTGTTGCTCATAATGTGAGGCTTAGTTGGGCTTAGTTCAATCCAATTTGGGTAGGATTAGAATTTGGCTCAAAAGGGATACTTTAGATCACTTTGGGTCAAGTGAGCCTAAGTAGGTCAATTGACTTGATCAAGGCTTGAATCAAGTTTGATTGAACTCACATATGGACTTATGATTGAAATATAAATCCATTTGCAAGTGATTTGGAGTCAAATGAGTTTTGATTCATTTGATAATTTCAAGTTCAAAGGGTGAACATGAGTCTGACTTGGGTTTGATTTTTTGAATTTAGTTTTGGTTTGATGATTGAAGTTTATGTTTATATTTGGATTCATGATTGAAGGATTGATTGAATCATGAAGAAAAATCAAAGGTTTGGCTTGATTTGAATTTGATTTGGCTAAGTTCAAGAATTTGACTTGAAAGGCTTAGGTTGAATTTTGGTTGAATTTGGATTTAATTTTTTGAATTTAGTTTTGGTTTGATGATTGAAGTTTATGTTTATATTTGGATTCATGATTGAAGGATTGATTAAATCATTAAGAAAAATCAAGGGTTTGGCTTGATTTGAATTTGAATTGGCTAAGTTCAAGAATTTGACTTGAAAGGCTTAAGTTGAATTTTGGTTAAATTTGGATTTGATTTTTGAATAAAGTTTTGGTTTAATAATGAAGTTTATGTTTATATTTGGATTCATGATTGAAGGATTGATTGAATCATGAAGAAAAATCAAGAGTTTGGCTTGATTTGAATTTGATTTGGCGAAGTTCAAGAATTTGAATTTAAAAGGTTTAAGTTAAATTTTGGTTGAATTTGGATTTGTTTTTTGAATTTATTTTTGGTTTAATGATTGACATTTATGTTTATATTTGGATTCATGATTGAAGGATTGATTGAATTATAAAGAAAAATCAATATTTTGGCTTGAATTTGATTTAGCTAAGTTTAAGAATTTGACTTGAAAGGCTTAGGTTGAATTTTGGTTAAATTTGGATTTAATTGTTGAATTTAGTTTTGGTTTAATGATTGAAGTTTATGTTTATATTTGGATTCATGATTGAAGGATTGATTAAATCATGAATAAAAAAAAGTTTGGCTTGATTTGAATTTGATTTGGCTAAGTTTAAGAATTTGACTTGAAAGGTTAGTTGAATTTTGGTTGAATTTGGATTTGATTTTTGAATTGATTTTGGATATTTGAATTTATATTTCATTTATATTTGTGAATATAAATGAGAATATAAATGGGTTATAAAAAACTTCTTGAATTTGGTTTGATTTGGATTTGATATAGGCTAAGTCCATAAGATAGAATCAAAGTGACTTAGAAAAGATTTTTGAGAATTTGGAATTCAATCATGGGCTTCAATCATTTGGAATTGATTTGAGTTTGAGAAAATCAATTAAGTTAGAATTGATTTAAGTTTTGATGTTAATTTGATTTGGAGTTTAGAGTTGGTTTAGAGTTGATTTGGAATTTTACTTGAAGGAAAGAAGTGAAGAGTTGGTTCAAGCTATAGGGTTGGCAAATTTTCTAACACCCCCAAGGCATAACCTTCCTATGATAACTCTTCTAAGTCTCTAGGGTTAAAGTGTTCACCTAATCACTAGAAGTGTCTTAAGACTAAGGAGATTCTTAGTGTCTAAGAGAAGTCCTATGTCTAAGATGGAAGGGTTGAGAGCTCATTCTAAAAATGAGGTCAACAAAACCAAATGTAGAAGAGAAATATCATAGGTTTTTATCTGGATTGAAGGATGTAGTTAGACAACCCTTGATTTCTCGGTATTGATGACTATGCTGATTGATGAGAGGGCTAGAAGGATATAATTGGATTTGCAAGCTATTCAAAGGAGGAGAGATATTCAGAAGAGGAAGACTGATGATAGGTTAAAATATGGGCATAATGTTCAATTGAAAAATAAAACTGGAAGAAGCCTAAGTCTAATAATACAGTTAGTATTAGCAGTGTTACTACATGCTTAAAATGTGAAAGTGCATATAAAGTAGAGTGTCTCTTAGGTATAAATACTTGCTATTGGTGCCATTAGCCAGGACATATGGAAAACTCTTGTCCTATATTGGGTCAAAAATCTTCAATTGATACTAGGACAAGTGTTCAACCTCCTTAGAGGATTGTTGGTAGACAAATGAATGACTGAATCAACTACATTAGTTTCAACTTAGAATCAGAACTGACATAATACATAATCTCAAGTATATGCACTCACACAATAGGAAGCAAATGACTCTGACATTATTATAAGTATGTCTTTATTTAAATTAGCATTATTAAAATTTTATATTATGCTAAATATATTTATTTTATATGTCTACTCATTTATAGGTATTATCTTTATTCAAAATAAATCAATTAGAGTTTCATTTGATATGGAGCATCACTTTCATTTATATTTGAGGAATGTGTGAGAATTTTGGGGTTGAAAGTTATGAAAATGCTTGTAGTATTGTCAGTTGCAATGCCAAATGGGTCTCATATGAATGCTAGAAATATTTATAGTGTGAACTTAAATATCTGTGAAAGAAGTTTGAATGCAGATTTAATAGCACTTCCACTATATGAATTTGATGTGATTTTAGAAATGGATTGGCTTATTAAACATTATGCTAATATAGATTGTTGCAAAAAGATAGTCAAATTCAATATTCCTAGAGAAGAAGAATTCAAATTTGTGGGGCTATGATGGTGTCTTGCTTGAAAGTTCAAAAGATGTTAGCAAAAAAGGCTATGAAGGTTTTTTTGCTCAAGTTATTGATGTCACTAAAGAGGTGAAGAAGTTAGAAGATATACCAATAGTGAAGGAGTATCAAGAAATTTTTCTGGATGATTTACTAGGTTTACCTCCAATTAGAGAGATAGATTTCTCTATTGATCTAATTCAAGGCATAGAAGCTGTAGCAAAAGTACCATATAGAATGACGATCAAAGAATTACAAAAGTTAAAGAATTAGTTGCAAGAATTATTGATAAATGATTTATCATACCTAGCACTTCCCTTGAGAGCTTCTGTATTTTTTGTGAAGAAGAAAGATGGGAGCTTATGGCTATGCATTGATTGCAGAGAGCTTAATAAACTAACATTGAAGAATAAGTATCCCTTGCTAAGGATTGATGATCTTTTCGATCAACTAGAAGGAGCTTCAGTATTTTCAAAAATTGATTTAAGGTTAGGTTATCATCATCTTAGGATTAAAGAAGAAGATATACCAAAGACTGCATTCAGTATAAGATATGGACATTATGAGTTTGTGGTGATTCCTTTTAGTTTAACCAATGCTCTAACTATTTTTATGGATCTCATGAATAAAATCTTTAAACCATTTTTGGATTATTTTATGATTATATTCATAGATGATATTCTCATATATTCTAGAGTTGAACTAGCTCATATAAATCATCTTCATATTATTTTACAAACTCTGAAAGGAAATGAATTATATACAAAATTTTTTAAGTGTGAATTTTGGCTAAATAACATCATATTTTTGGGGCATATGATTAGAAGTGAAGGTATTTTAGTGGATCAGAATAAAGTTAAAGCAATAGCTGAATTGCCCAAACCAACCACTTTCACAAAAGTTAGAAGTTTCTTAGGATTGGCGGGATATTACAAAAGATTTGTTGAAAGATTTTCATAGATTGCCATGAAACTATTTAGACTAACTCAGAAAGAAGTCAAATTTGAATGGCCAGATTAGTGTGAAGAGGTTTTACAAAAATTGAATAACTTTTTAATGATTGCACATTATTTATTGTTCCATTAGGGACAAAAGGATTTCAAATTTATCATGATGCATCATTAAGAGGCTTGGGATGTGTACTTATGCAGAATGGAAGAGTGGTTGCTTATGCTTCAAGATAATTGAAAAATCATGAAAAAAAATCCAATCCATGACCTAGAGTTAATAGCAGTAGTTTTTGAATTAAAAATTTGGAGACATTATTTATATAAGGTGTGAAGTTTTCACTAATCATTAAAGCTTAAAATACATCTTTACTTAGAAGGAACTAAATTTAAGTCAAAGGAAATGATTGTAAATCATTAAGGATTATGATTTAGATATTCAATATCATCCAAGGATGGAAAATCTAGTTGCTGATGCTTTAAGTAGAAAAGCATATTGTTGACCTCACTTTTGGAGTGAGCTTTCAACTTCTCATCATAGTCTAGGACTCTTATAGACACTAAGAGTTCCTTAGCTTTAAGACACTTCTAGTGATTAGGTGAACACTTAACCTAACCCTAGAGACTTAGAAGAGTTAGCCATAGGAATAGGTTGTGCCTTAGGGATTTAGGAAGACTTGCCTACCCTATAGCCTAAACTAGATCCTTGCTTTCTTCTTTCAAAACCAAACCTCAAATTCAAATTCAAATTCCAAAATCAAATCCAACTATCCAATGATTGAATTCCATCACCAAATTCAAACTCCAAATCCCTTCCTAAGCCCTTTTGATTTTATCTTATGTACTTAGCCTTAACCAAATCCAAATCAATCTTGACCCAATTGATTTTCTCAATTATAAAATCCAATCAAATTACAAATCACAAGTCAATCCCGATTTCCAAATGATTGAAATCCATGATCAACTCCAAATTCCAAATTCAAAAAAATCTCTTCCTAAACCATATGAGCCACCTTCATGTGATTAGACAAAATTTCTTCAAACCAACTCAAACTTGGTTAATTTCTTTATAAATCAATCATTCATTCATTTATATTCATAAACATAAATGAAACCCACCCTCCAATAACCAAAAATAAATCAAACCAAATCAAAACCCAAATTAGCCCTTTTAACCTACATCCCTAAGCTTAATCAAATTTTTTTTCAAATCACTCCAAACTCAAATGATTTTCTCATGACCCATTTATATCTTCATTCATATCCACAAATAAAAATGAAATATAAATTTAAATGACCAAAACCAAACTCAAATCAAACCAAATCCTCAATTTTATCCCTTTTAGCCAAATTTTGAACTTGGGCAAATGAAACCAAAATCAACTCAAAAGTCATGGATCTCTTCATGATTCAATTATTCCTACAATCACTGATCCAAATATAAACATAAACCACCATTATCAAACCAAATACAAGTAAACCCAAATCAAACCTAAATTGACCCTTATGACTTGAAATTATCATATGAATCAAAATCCACTTGGCTCTAAACCAATTGCAATTGGATTTATATTTAAATCCTAAGTCCATATCTAAGTTCAATTAAACTTTAAATCAAGCCTTGATCAAGCAAGCCTATTGACCCATTTAGGCTCACTTGACTCAAAGTGACCTAAAGGACCTTTTTGAGCCAAGTTCTAATCCAACCCAAATTGGATTGAACTAAGCCATCTAAACCTCAATCATGATCAACAATCATCATGGGGTGATCAACCACATTGAATTGGGTCAAACCAAGTCAAACTTAGCCTTTGACCAAGTCAACACTTAGCGCAAATAAAACCCAAACTAGCCAAAATTCACCATATGCCAAATTAATTGAAACCATTGATCCAAACCCATTCACAATGATCAAATGAAAGTCATCATTGAGCCAAACCAAACCCTAATACTTGACCTAAGTTGACCCAAATTAGCCTAAAAAACTAAAATGGGTCAAATCATGATTCAACCCAAATTGATTGTAACCAATGTTGAACTTGACCATTATGATTGAGCCCAAGTTGACCAATTGGTCAACTTGACCCAACCCATTTGACCTAAAAGGTCACATTGACCAAAATTCAAATTAATTCCAAATTAAATTGAACCAAAGCCTACAATCTTTTTCAATTAACCAATTGAACTTGGCTCAACACCTAACCCAATCCAACTTGGTCAACATGACCAATTTGACCCTTTTGAATTCAAATGAGTCAAATTCAAACCTAAGCCAAACCATACCAAATTAATCACACCAACATTCCAAATCTTGATTTAGACCTAACCCAACCTTGGTTTGGCCCAATTTGACCAATTGGTCAACCCAACCCATCCTAACCCAAATTTGAACTCATTTGACCAAGTGAAGACAAATCACTTCAAACCAAGCCATGGGACCATAGGAGCTGGCTAGACCAAACCAAACCAAACCCATTCCCAAATTAACCCAAAGCTTGGTGGAACCCACCCAAGGGGATAAACTAAGATACCAAGCTCTTTTACCTTGGATTCTTTCCTAAAATGGAAAAGTCCACCCTTGTCTCCCCATGGTAGCCATAAAACTTCTCAAAGAGAGCCTCCTTAGCACCCCTAGCCCAACCTAAGCCATCTAGAACTTGCCATGGACCAAAGGAACCCCAAGCGCCTCACCTCCATGGCCGAACACACAGGTGCTTGGGGGAAAATGGCAACCCCAACTTCCCAAATTAGGCCTTGAGCATCCTGGCACACACTCCCCCAACCATGGCATGCCATGTAGAGTCAAGGTGACCTGACAGGCATGGTCAAAATGGACACCAATCTCCGTCCATCTCACTCAATTGAGGGGTATACATCCTCAATTCTAATGGGAACACATCAGAGAGCTTCGTGAGACTACCTAGAGTAATTTTAAATTCTCACAGAGCTTTCCCAAGGCCTCCCCGAGCTCGACATTTCTCCTCTATGTGCAAAGCCAAAATAGGGCACTCCCATTCTGAGCAATACTCCCTCCTCACTTCACCAAACCCAAATTCATTTTACCCACACTCTCATCACACTTGGTCGAGATCAATCGATTAATTTTCTAAGCTTCCAAGCCACAGGAAGTACAACAACGATTAAGATCAATTGCCATTGAAGAGGAGCTTGGTCGACCAAGAAACCCACTTCAAATCAAGACCAGATTTCTTCAATATGGCTTCATCTCTACTAGACGCTACCTTTGTCATTGGAAGCTCTAATAGCTTCTGATGAGGTAATTGTTCAAAACCCTAGCTATAGGAGATTTTCAGTTAGTCTTTTTTGAAGGGAATTGTCATCTCATGTAATTTTGACCGTTGGATATGCATCCCCCCTCCTTCCAAAGGTGTGGGATTATTTTGATCCCAACTCGAGCTTGGGTGAGCTCAGATTAAAAGGGGAGAGACAAGAGGTGTTTGTCTTTCATCACTCATGAAGGAGAAGGATCATGCATCGTCCCTTCCTCGTGATTGGAACGAACGGCCGTGATCAAATCACGCTAGATCCGCTGTAATTCTTTGCCTAAATTGTGGGTTTAATTTCGACTGTCTGATCTTATATCAGATGGTGTGCAGAGAAAATGCATCCACCACTGCAGAGTTAGCACACGGATGTGACAACTTAATTAATCAATCCCGTCACGCCATGTGGAAAGCGCGACGCATTAGCCGCCATATGGCCCGAATTCTTAAAATCATAACTAATTATAGAAAAATCTAGAAAATGCAAACTTAAGCTTATTTTAAAGATATTTTAGTGTAGAATCTATGAAAATTATTATTAGTTAATTTTGAATAGTGATTTTGGCTTAATTAGAGTTTTATTAAAAACTTAATTTTCTTAAATACTCTTTAATTAATCACCCAATCGATCTCAAACTTTCTGTGGATATTTAGGAGACCTCTGCCTCCTCTAATTTTTTGAAATTTTATTGGCAGCTTAATTAAGGAAATCACTTAATTAATCCTTAATCACTCTTCTAATTTAATTAGTGATGATTAGTAAGTGAACCGTGCTTTAATTAATTATTTAAGCTTAATTACCTCTGTTGAATAGTAAGGGAGCTTATGGAATGTGATTGAGATATTTTCTTTTAATTCACTTCCTATATTCTCTTCACTTTTGGAATTAATCCAATTAAGGATTAATGAGTAATTATTAGATTATTTAATTAATTAAGCTTAAATATAAAGATCAGAGTCTAAGTTATTAAGTTGTGGGCTTAGTGATTAAGATCAAGGCCTCTTTCTTGATCTCTTTCTTTTAGTCCATTTCATTTCCTTAATTGGAGATGCTTATGCTTAATCAAAATGGATTAATAAACCTAATTATTGAATTAAAATTTCCTTCACACCTAAACATCCCTAATTAACTTTTAGGTAGCACTTTGGGTGTTCAACAACCCAAAGGGAGAGATAATGAAATTATGATTGGCTTACATGCGTGAAAAAATCATAAGAGTAATTAAGTGAGATCCCTTAAGCATAATTAACTATTAATCATAAGCCAATTGCATTAAGCCCCTTTCATTTCTTAGGAGCATTGTAAATTTACTTTTAATGTGATTGCATTTCATATTGGCTTATTATTAATTAGTTAATTAACTTAAGGTGATGTAGGTAAATGATAATTAACTATTTAATTCATATCTTAACCTAATCAAAACATAAAATCAACTTAAATATTCTTCATTAAACCAAATTAATTCACACATGGGGAATTGGGCTAAGATTATCAAACCTCTTTCACATTCCTTAAATTAAATCAAACTCAAATTTTAAAAAAATATTTTTAAAGAATTTTGATTCATTTTAAATAGCTTTATTTAATTTGATTGTCTTAGAATTAATTGGGATGAATGAAATCACATGCTTACATTCCTTTATTTCTTTTTAATCATGTTAAATATTGCTTCCCATATGAAATCATGCATTCATTTCTTTTAAATTAATTAAATGAAATATTTTCTTTATGTCAAATTGCATGTGTTGAATTAAATCAAATATGAGTGGCTATTATCACTATTAAATTAGAAACTATTTTCAAAACCTATAAATCAATTATTAAAAAAGAAGTGATGCTAATTATAAATATCTATAAGCTTGCATGTGATGATAGTGTAAGATGTGTAATATGAGGTTCTCTTTCCCTACTTTAATATGGATTCACATAGGATTTGTAAGTGTATAGTTCATTTGAAAAGAACATAACACTTGCTTAAATCTATTCCTATGCATTTCCATGTTAAGACTTAAGAAGAATTTCATGTTACACATGTAAATCATACAACCAAATCAAACATAATTTCTTGCATGATTCCCTTTTCATATGTTTCTTTTTATACATTCATATGTATTTGAAAAAAGTGGTATATTAGTCTAGACATCCTGGGGCTATGAGACTTTAGGTAGCCTTAAGCAGGTCTTGTACCTTATGCCCCTGGTGTCAAAAATAATGATGCCGTACTCACTAAAACTCTTATACATATGCATGTCTGATGTGGCTTATGCATAAAGAATCATAAATCAAATAAATCAAATATCACCTTTTGCATTGATTTTCTATCCTTATGGTCATTCATACATCTACATGTATTTAAGAAAAGTGGTATATTAGTCTGGACATCCCATAGGCTTTAAGTATCCCTAAGTAGTCTTGTACCACTCCCCAGTGTAAAATAATGGCGTCATACTCACTTAAAACTTTTATACATGTAAATGTGTGTTTAGCTAATGGATAAAAAAATCCCTCTTTTCTACATAATAAAAATATGCATTCATAATTCAATCAAAAATGAAACATTTAAAATCCAAATACATTTCTTTGCATTCATCATCAGAGTGTGCTAAGATTTACATTGCATGTATAAGTATGCTTAGGACTTATTCATATGCATGATATACATGGTGGAAAGAAATAAATTGATGTGTTATGTGATAGTAATCCATTTCAATTAAACTTAAGATGCATTTCTTATTGAATAGGGCTATTTAGAGTGGATCTAAACTTAAGGTTAATTAAAACGCATAACAAATCATTCACTAAAGAAAGTCTATTAATTAATTTGCCTTAGAGATGACTTAAGCTAGGGATAAAAGAGAGATACCCTCTCTTTATTCTCTTTATAATAATTAGTTGCTAAGTGTAGGTCATATGAAACAAAAGAAAATAGTAAATAAAATCTTTTAATCAATTAAACTACTTAAAGAGAAATCAACCCTTTGTAAATTAAATCCCTCACATTTAGCAAGTCATAACTCTAAAGCCTAGTTAGGACATACCACACAAACCTTAACACATGCACATTAGATTAAGTCATAATTTCTAGCTTTATGCTAGGGCGATGAATGGCTTGATGATTGTTTAGTTTGTGATATATTATTTTAGACTAGATGTTAGGTGTATGTCTTTATCGGATGTTAGGCGATATTAGCCTAATCATACTTTTCTGGGTTGTGTGTAAAGTGCATAACAATATAAATACTTTTTGCTGTGCAGGTTGCTTATACTCCTAAGAATAACCCAAGTTAGGACGTGTGGGCTTGGTTACCCATGTGTGGGATGCTAAGTTCAAATTATTCATATAACTACTTGGGTTGTATGGCGTGTTTTAGCAAACATTTATTTTACAGGTATAATTAGATTTACTTTCCTTCTCTTTTAATGTAATTTTGCATTAGGATTAGGAAAAGTGTTATGGGGATTAAGGGTGGACATTGGTTATAAGATTATGTCTTATATATCATGTGATGCCTTTGGAGCAAACACATCCTACTCAAGCCAAAAGAAAGAAAGAAATGAAGAAAATCAAGATGAAGGAATGAAAGATGAAGAGTGAAGAATGGAGGTTGAAGAATGAAGACCCCCATAACACTTATCATTTTATAATTGTAATTATTCTTTCATTATCTGAGGATGTATAAGGGGGGCTTACCCACATTTCTTTTAGGGTTTATGCGATTATCGCATAACCACTTATTCTTTTGCAATAGCTTTATAAAATTATGTGATATTTTGTTTAGCTTGTGCATTAGAAATATCATGCCTTTTCATAGTTTCTTTATGATTGGTGATTGCTGTGTGGCCTAGATGAGATTTGGCTCTAGGATAAATAAATTTTATCCAGACAACTCATAACTAAAATTTTAAAATAATTCATAACCTCACATGAAAGCCTAGGAATTAAATTAAAATAATAAATTATTTAACAACCCCTTAGCTGGATGATTAGATGTATAACATCATGCATATCATATTCTTTCACTCTTGCTAAGAGGGCTTTTATCTCTTAGAGAATAAAGGCTGGGAGCCTTTGATGGAGAACACCTCTTTCTCTTTGATTTAGCCCACAACCAATTTCTCATGCATTTAAGCATAAAATATGTCAAAAAAGTCTAAAAATCAAATAAAACTTGACAAAATTTGTATTAGATTTAAGTCATCACTCATGCCCTTTAGTCTCCTATGTAGTGAGTTTAAGGACTTAGTTTCTTTTTAAGTAAATAATAGCCTAATTATCTTGCAAAGCATATAACTTGCCTACATGGATTTAAAGCATATGAGGAGTTAGTTGGCTGCCACCCCAGGCAATAGTAAGCCCAACAGTTGGGTCCTTTATCCTCTCTTGTGGAGGTAAACCTTAAACACATTTTTGCCTTAGATTTACGCCGTGCTTTGGTCCTCGCCAAAGTCCAAGCATAAATCCTCACCTCTTGGGTATTTTCATAATCTTGTATTATGGAATTATAAGTCTTAGACTTCTAATAAAAAAATTCAACTCAAATAAATAAATATTTTTAAATTCAAATGTATAAAGCCCAACCATATGGTAGATTAGAGTGCTCACTAGGCTTCTTAGTATCATGAGCACTCCCTATTCATCTTTCTTGATTTTGATAAGAATTCTTTCCCTTTTGATCTCTCCCACCTGATTTTCAAAAATACAACTAATCCTTTGATAGTCCTATCTTTGAATTCTTTGGAGAACAATTACTATTTTAATCGGCGTATTCTTAAAGGATTCATTTTCTTAGATATAATTAACTATGGAGCTTGCCTCCATAAGAACAACAAATCGATTTAAATAAATCTTGCTTTACTTTTCCATGTAAAGTAGAAGAAAAATCTCACAGTATATCAAGACCCATCATGTGAGTCATCATTAGGTGATTTGTCCATTATGAGTGACTTCTATCTCGAGATAGTTTATTCCTTAATGTCATGCAGATCACCTAATGAGTACATCTAGATCTATGTGATGTCCTCTCACAAACACACACAACAAAATAAACACCATTCAATTCCTTTGGGGAAGGTCCCTCTCTCCATCCCTAGTAGACGATTGTAGTCTCCAAGCATCGATAGTGGACTTGTATTTTATATGAGTCTGAGACTATCTTTATTTCTATTGGCACTTAGCTTATTTCATTCTTAGGCAAAGTTAACCACATTCTTTAGGTTTTAGGACCTCACTTTGTGTAGGCCTTAAAATCCTTTGGGTTCCCAATAGGTGAAAACATAACTTATCAATGAAAGGGGAGATAATAAAAATTTAGAACCTCCTCACCATTAGCTTGGTGAGGCAAGGTTCATAAAATTTAAGGAAAATAATTGCTTTCACAAAAAAATGACACTTTCAAAAAGCACCTTTCAAGAAACTCACAAAATCACAAAATCAAAACCCCTATAGGATTGCTACATGGAGGTTCTTTTCAAAAGCAAATTATGCGATGTTAATTCTCACTTAACATATCTGAGTTTGTTAAGTAAGAATCCCTATTTGAATCAAACATAATTTGACCTTCACTTAACAATTTCAATTTGTTAAATGAGGATCCTTATTTGAATAAAACATGAAATTTGACTTTCACTTAACAATTTCAGTTTGTTAAGTGGGAGTCTCATTTTTAAAACATAAAATTTGACTTTCACTTAGCAATTTCAATTTATTAAGTAGGGGGCTCATTTTCAAAACATAAAATTTTACTTTCACTTAATAATTTTAATTTGTTAAGTGGGGGCCTCATTTTCAAAATATGAATTTGATCTTCACTTAACAATTTCAATTTGTTAAGTGAGGTTCTCATTCTCAAATATGAATTTGATCTTCACTAAACAATTTCAATTTGTTAAGTGAGGGTCTCATTTTCAAAACATAAAATTTGACTTTCACTTAACAATCTCAATTTGTTAAGTGAGAGTCTCATTTCCAAAATATAAATTTGACATTCACTTAACAATTTCAATTTGTTAAGTGGGGGTATCATTTTTTAAAAAAGTTTTAAATTTGACTTTCACTTAACAATTTCAATTTGTTAAGTGAGGGTCTTATTTCCAAAACATAAAATTTGACTTTCACTCAACAATTCCAATTTGTTAAGAGATGGTATCATTTTCAAAAAAAAAAAATAAAAAAAAATAATAAAAAAAAATAAATAAAAGAAAAATAGAAATACATTTAGGCTTTTACTTAGCATATCCAATATTGCTAAGTAAGAGTCTCATCTTCAAAACATATGTTTAGTTCTATTTAACATATCAAATTTGTTAAGTAAGAATCATATAACCATGCCATTTTGGATTCTCACTTAACATACCAAATTTATTAAGTGAGAATCCCATTCTCAAGTCATATCATACTTTGACTCCCACTTAACACACCAAATTGTTAAGTGAGAATCCCACTTTTAAAAATATATGAAACACATTTAGGCTTTCACTTAACATACCAAATTTGTTAAGTGAGGGTCTCTTTTCAACACACATTTGATCCCTATTTTAACATACCAAATTTGTTAAATATGGATCCAATTTTTCATATGAACCACACTTGAGCTTTCATTTAACATATCAAATTTGTTAAGTGAGAGTCTCATTTTCAAAGGAAAATAAACATATCTCAACACTTGGGGCTTTCAGTTAACATACTAAATTTGTTAAGTGAGACTCCCATCTTCAAAGAAAAATAAATCTATCTCACAAACACATGTGACCTCTACTTAACATACCAAATTTGTTAAGTAGGAAACCCCATTTTTAAATCAAAATATCACACAATCAAATCTTCACAAGCAAAAAATATTTCAAACACATAATCACAACTTGTTCTTAGCATACCCAAATTTTCTAAGTAGAAGTTCTTCAAACTATCCATATTTTCAAATAAGAAACATAAAACACAATCAATCTCCAAAAAAAAAAAGAAATCTCTCACCAAATTTTTGAACCCCAGCAAACCTACCTAAATTGGTTGAGTATGGGTTCTAAAATTAAAAATCAAATGACAAAAGACTCTCCTCCAAAACATTTAAATCTCTCCAATGAACCCCATAACATATTTAAATTGAGTGTGGGTTCAAAACTCAAACTTCTTACTTGTGTGGGACAAATATCAAGGAAATCGATACAAGCTATGTTTAATAAATATACATGTGATTGAGTTAGAGCAGTCTTTGCAATTTTCACACATGACCTCTCAGAAGTTTGTGTTCACTTTTTAGTTTGGGATGGATTTGGCCCTAGATCAGGCCAGCCTCCCTCAGACTCCACCCATCTAGTTTTTTTTGGCCAGGGATTCGAGGGAGCCTGCATCACTTGTGAGGGGGGTAACCCTCACTATTATTAGCCAGGATGAGGTGGCTAGGCAGAAGCTAGTCATCTGGATCGACCTGCCTTATGACACCGAGTATCCTTCCCTGAAGAGGAAGGCAGTTGAGGTTTCGCCGGTCAACCTAGTTCTTACTCAGCCAGTTGTTCCCACGACCTCTCAGGTGAGTGCTAGCACCTCTTTGATGGTTCCCTCTAAAGGGAAGGCTATGCTGGATTCAAAGATAGCCTCCCTACCTTCGAGGCAGGATCTAAATCTCACGCACCTACTTAGCATACACACCACATTGACACAAAATGCAGATCAAGACACCATGAAGCTTCGCCGAGATGGATGCTACATCCCACATTGCAGAGAAAAGTTCCTCCCTGAGATTTCTCCATTGCTGACTAGCAAACAATTCCACTATCTCAGCATAAGATGGAGAGGAGGACTATCAGAGGATAACTACATTACCTCTACCTCCTACATACCACAAGGCTCAGGCTAGGGATAGGAGGAAGTCCTATGCTGGTCTGCGTATGATATTATGGTAGGTAGGGGTTCTGGATGTTGAGTTCAGATAGTATTGACTTGAGGTCATCCCAGAGTGTTACCGCATTCATAGTGATAAAGATCGAGCCGGGTAGCGGTTGGTCGAGTAGGGGAGTGAGGTTTGTGAGATAGTCAGCGACCTCCGCTCTAGTTGATTTTTCTAATCATCGATCCACCGGTGGGGTGATAGCATAGTATTGGCGTACTATCACTATGGGAAAGCCTAACAAGAGTAGAGCGGTGTTGTCTCCACCACACTGATCCACTCCTCGCCCACCATCACCAGTTCAGGTCCCACCATCCACCATGCCTACGAAGGCACATAAGATAGTATCTGGGGAGAAGAAAGCTCCCTTGGTGATCCGTCTATGACCAAAGGATCCCACTTCATCTACTCCATCGACTAAGGTGAGGATGAGTTCACCTACTCGACCTCTTACTTCCGTCTTGGTGAAGAAGGAGTGGTGACCCCACAGCATCGTAGGCGTACCACCACCACCACCACCAACATCAGAGCCAGTGAAGACAACAATAATAGAAGGGAAATGGGACAGTTCTGCAGTCCCCATGGTAGTGGATCTCCTTAGGGACACTACTCTACCCATGAGCATGTTTCCTCCAGCAGCCATGACCCTCCCAGAGCTAGCACTCCAGTGATAGGTAGTGTTAGGTGCATCTCTGTTAGCAAGCATAGCCCCTCCACTGGTCAGCAACACGTGTTTATACCGACACGATTATCATTCTCTATATGAGATTTTGGCACAATATTTTACAGAAAAGAGAGCTTCTAGGGAGTGACCGATCAGATTATGAGGAGGGAAAGGTCAACTTCTATTTAAATGAGGATGATCTCCTTGAGGACTTGACCAAAGTTCACATGATCGATACTTGGGGGGTCCCTTTAGAGGGATCAACATAGGAAAAAATGTTGTAGTTGAAGAGGATGATGTGCCCATTCAACTCAACACCTCCTCCACCAGCTTAGACAGAAGGATGATCATATTGATTAAATGGGGAAGAAGATTAAAGAGTTGATGGCAGTAGTGTCAGCATTACAAAATTCAACTCCTATTTCACAGCCTTCTCCCATAGTGGCTGATAGAGCAGAGTTGGCACACACTTTAGATCATCCTAGATGCATTCTTGTAGAGGGAGACAATGGTAGCCTACATAGGAAGGTGGTGGATAGCACCTCCATGCATGAAAAGACATCAAACATATGGTGGAGCAACAAGTGAGGGATGCATTGGCCCAAGATCGAGGTGGCTCATATGTTCCAAAGGGTAGACTCTACCTAGTGGAATTTGATGGTGTCCAATATTCTAAGGGCTTTGTGCCTCTATCCTTCAAAATTTTGATGGCGTGGAACCCATAGCGCATTTTGAGGCGGATGTTGCAAATGGGTGATAGTGATGCACTATTATTTTGCCTCTTTTTCAGCAGCTTGATGGGCATTGCATTTGATTGGTATGCTAAACTAACTAATGGTTTAGTAAAGATATTTGTTGAGTTGGATCAACTCTTTATTAAAAGATTTGTTGGAGCTCGAAAGGTAAGCAGGTGATCTGTTGTAGCTCAACAATACCCGAGTCCCTTATTGATTACATTCTTAGATGACACAGTTTAAGTATGAAATGTGAACCACAGCTGTCTGAATAACATGCCATTAAAATTCTACTTAAGAATATTCATGGCCCGATCGCCTTCATGCTTAAAGGATTCACCATTAAGATATTTGAGAAATTAATCAACAAGATGGCTAGTCTACAAGGAGAGGCCAAATAGTTACCTTTCCAAGATTAGTCAACCAAGCCAAGACCACAGAAGGCATTTGAGAAAAAGCCAGTGGTAGTCACAATGGTTGATAAGGAGAAGTAGCCAACGAGGGTTTAGTGCACCTCGAGCTCTACCACCTCCTCACCGCCCTCACCATATCATATACCTCAGCTACTTTAGAAACTTCATCGGTGCCTGCCCAATAGCATCCCCGTCCACAACATCAGTAGTAGCATTTTTATCCACCATCGGGTAACTATCACTTACCTACTTTTGCTGATAAAATGAATAAACCTTATTAATTCAAAAGGGAGATAGTTAAGAAAATCTTTAAGAACCTCTTAAAGAAACCTGATTTTCAGTTACCAGAGCCTAGGAGGCCGAGGATGTGGGCAAGAGTCATGATCCAAACTATTGCCCCTACAACCGCATGCTAGGACATGTCTTGAAAGATTGCTTTGCCTTTAAGGCTTGAGTATAGCTACAAGTTGGGTGCCATTGTATCCCTAAGGAATACCTATTTGAACAACCCTCTAATTCTATTAGAGTAATCTTTGGGGATACATAATCTCCTCAAGATAGAGGAAGGTTGGGATATCTCCCTATCCCAAACCTACAAGAAAATAATTTCTAAGATCAGAAAATTAACCTTGTAGGTGCCTGAAGCAGCTCAAACCTCCAACTATAAGGAATGTTTTCATGTTGCTAAAGACAACTTGAGGGAGGTAGAAGCTCAACAACAACCGATAGCTTCCACTTTCCTAGGGTAGCACATTAGCGACCACCAAGTTGAGCACTTACCAGTTGCGACCATAGCTCCTCCAGTTATTCTTAGCAGTATCTTGTATCGGTGGAGGGGTGCCAAATCTCTCTCTCTGCTTAATTTACTTGATTTTTATTGTGTACATTCATAAAAATCTAAGAAATTAATGAAGAAGAAGACTGATTCTACTTACATTCTCTCTACTTTTGATGATCTTGATGATTTTATTCATCTAGAAAGCTCTCCAAGTACTAATAATTATAATAATTCTGATCCACTCATTTCTAATTTTGAAATGGATTACCCATTTTTAAATCACCCGGGTTCACCCATTGAGATAGACTTGGAGTCATCTGACTCTGATGATCCTATATGAGAAGTTGTAGGTGAACGGGTAGAACTTTCCACTAAACCATCTCATGAAGTCACCGAAGTCAACCTTCGTAGTGGCAAAGTTCTACCTCCTAGGGCAGCTTCTGAAGATAAGGGTAAATAAGTCATTAGTTCTAGCAGTTAAGAAGCCCCTCCATAGGATGCTCCACTTATGAATATGCTTGTGTGGGACCAGAGTTGACTACAATGTCCTCACTCAATTGAGAAAGTTGCCATCTAAACTAAGCATATATGATGCCATTGTCTTATCCAAAGAGATGAGGGAGTCATTGATCAATGCCCTTCTTGATATAGAAATATGCTTAGCTCTCCCTTAGGGAGGCAATCCCACTTAGAGAGGTCACAACTCAGCATGTGCTCCATTTTTTTAGGAACCATATCATATATAGATTCAGGGTGCTTCAATGAATCATATCCGATAATGGTATTGCATTCAAGAGCACCAAAATCAACAATTTTTCCCAGAGACACAACATAGATTGAGATACTCCACCATCTACTACCCGAGGGAAAATAGTTAGTAGAAGCATTCAACAAAACTCCCATCCAAATTTTGAAGAAGACATTCGACGATAACAAAAGATAGTGGCATGAGCAGTTGGTTGAAGCCTTGTGGCTTACCACACCAGATACAGAACTCCAACTCAATCTACCCATTTTCCTTAATGTATGGATCCGAAGTCGTTCAACCATTAGAAGTCCAACTCTCATCACCAAGGATAGTTGTGGGTAGCAAGATTACTATAGAGCAGAATGCAAAGCTGTGGTTAGAAGAGCTTGAAGGTTTGGGGGAGAGATGCCTCAGGACATGCCAGAACCTCAAGTTGTATAAGGCAAAATGATTCAAGCTCACAATAAGTTAGTCAGTCCTAGAGCTTTTCAAGTAGGAGAGCTTGTTTTAGTTATAAGAAGACCAATTATTTCTCGTCAAAAGATGGGAGGCAAGTTTGAACCCACTTGGGAAGGCCCTTTTGCCATAGAAGGGCCTACCAAGGAGGATCTTATCAACTCATAAATTGTAGCAGAGAGTGTCCTATACTTCCAATCAATGGGCCCTACCTAAAGAAATATTACCCATAAAATAATGTTTGGAAATAATTATATATAAAACTTATTTTCATATCAAATTCCATCTCTTATGTGTTAGAAACATCCTTGGCTTGTGAATCCATCACGATGTGTTTAGGGTAGGTGTAAGAGAACCTGAGCGACATCCTATCCCTTCATAACATAAACATAAACCATAAATGATCCTCTAGTGCTACTAGGTTAGGTGGAAGAGAACCTAAGAGGCATCTTATCTCGACTAGTACAATTAAGTTAGGTGTAAGAGAAAACCAAGCAACATCCTTTCTTAGTGAGTGACATTATTATGTGCTTAGGATAGGTGTAAGAGAACCCAAGTGGCATCATATTCATTCTTTCACAACACAAATAAACACATATCTTTTTTGTATTGAGCTACTTTGATGTAGGAGCAAGCCCTCTTGTGGCACTCACTCATTAAATGCTCTTGGTCGGGCTGATATGCTACATTGCTAGTATGTTACCTCGCTAGTATGTCACCGACTTATCGATGTGAGTCGCACTTCTTGACTTGATCACGCAAATTAACCACCTTATTAGTTTGGTAGGTCTTACCATAGCGTAAGCTACCCCATGTTGACTTGTTTAAAGATATAAGCTACATGCTTTCTTCTTGAACTAGCCATCATGCCGACTAGGTCAGTATATTTGAGGTTTAGGATAAGTCACAGATCCTTTCTTCTTGACTACTTCAAGCTTGGGTATCCTTACAGACTCCTTGCTTAGTAGTCCAGTCGATAGCCGAGAAGAAAGAATATCCTGATCGGTTTGCTTTGGAGAGATGTAAGTCTACACACCTTTTTTCTAGATCGATCACCGTAAATCGACGAGCACCTTAGGTTGGTTGGTTATCGCCATGCTAACGATGACCCACCCGGTGGATACACCACTTTTGGCATATGTGAGTCCCCGCGCTTTCTCCTTGAGTTGGCCCAATACTACGGGCTTTTTTTTACGGGGTTACGGATAGCATCCAGTGGCACCTCCCCTATGGGCACTCTATTTGGATCACATCCTTAGCGACCCCATTTAGACACTACCCCAGTTACTCTTGAATTGGAAAATCCCTGTTTTCAAGTAGCCACCACTATGGTTGGAGAATTTGTTCAGCGGATGCACATATTCTCCCTTGGTCCAGTAAGTCTGAGATATGAATAGGCTGATATAAGCTCCTTTTCAGTGTGGTCCCTCACAAACCAACAGGGTCTACGCAAACACAAACCAAATAAAGTATATCTTTGCTTGTCGATTAGAATTCAAGCCCCTTTCCCAAGTAGGCATCTTATCTTTAGGGCAGTGTCAGCAAAACTTCCCATAAGAATTGCCTGATTACTTTTAGTTAAGATAAATCCTTGGGTGGCACTCTCTGAGTAGTTGCCCTTAGGTTGGGTTCAACTTATTGTGTCATCAACAAGTTACCCCGATGATCATCTTTGCTCTGAAAGATATAAATCTATAACGCATTCTTTCCAGCACGACCATCGCAAACCGACGGGCAGCCTTAGGTTGGGTTCAATTTGTTGTGCTATTAACCATTCACCCAAGTGGTTCCTTGTGTAGGAAGTTGTGTCCCCATGCTTTCTTCTTGATTTGACCATTGCACACCGAAAGGCATCCTTTGGTTGGTTAGATCTACCCCATGATCGATAGACTATCCCTTTGGATTTGTAAACTTAAGATAGGTCTAGGATGATATTAACTCCTTCTTAGTGAATCCATCACACATTGATATGGTCCATCTCAAATTGAATTAATTTTGACTATTCTTGAGTCGATGTGAGTCCACAGTGGCATTCACATAAATAATCGCCTTATGTCGGGTTCAATTTGTTGTGCTATCAATCAATTACCCTAGTAGTTCCTTGTGTAGGAAGTTGTAAGTCCCCATACTTTCTTCTTGACTTGACCATTGCACATCGAAAGGCACTTTGGTTAGTTAGCCCTACCTAATGGCTGGTAGACTATACCTTTGGATTTGTAACCTAGAACAGGTCTAGGCTGATATTAGCCCCCTCTTTGTAGATCCATCACACACTGACAGGGTCCATCTCATCAAATTTATCATCCTCCCTTCAGTGGAATCCAAATAAAATCAATCTTATCCCATTTGGATCCGAGCTCACATCTCCAGGAGATGTGCCCTCAAAATTAAATCATACTCTCTCCCTAGTGGAGCACCAAATCATAAATCAACAAATTAAATTAATTTCTCCCCAGTGAGACATCAATCATTCCAACTTTCCTAGTGGAGTCAATCAAACCTAATTCAAACTTGCATTCCCAAGTGAGTGCACCCTTAAAAGAAATCCCATCAAACCTCTATCCCTAGTGGATAAGTTGAACCTATTTCCCCAGTGGAAGGTTCACATGCTTGATCCCTTGGTGGATCCCTTCTTCCTCCCTTATGCCTTTGGCATGAGTGGAGTTGCATTACACTAAGATCATGTTTAATTCTACACCTCGGGTTTAGGAGTAGATCATTTTTGTTAGTGCTTGTGATCCTTCAGACGTTATTTAACACCTCGGTCAACACCAATACGCGCGGCATGCCTTGTCAGCCACACACACATATTGGGCGCCCTTTATTGACCTCACTTTTGGAGTGAGCTTTCAACTTCCTCATCATAGGTCTAGGACTCTTATAGACACTAAGAGTTAGTCTTAAGACACTTCTAGTGATTAGGTGAACACTTAACTTAAACCTAGACTTAGAAGAGTTAGCCATAGGAATAGGTTGTGTGGATTTAGGAAGACTTGCTTACCCTATAGCCTAATCCTTGCTTCCTTCTTTCAAAACCAAACCTCAAATTCAAATTCAAATTCCAAAATCCAACTATCCAATGATTGAATTCCATCTCCAAATTCAAACTCCAAATCCCTTCCTAAGCCCTTTTGATTTTATCTTATGGACTTAGCCTTAACCAAATCCAAATCAACCCCGACCCAATTGATTTTCTCAATTATAAAATCCAATCAAATTACAAATCACAAGTCAATCCCAGATTCCAAATGATTGAAATCCATGATTCGTTCCAAATTCCAAATTCAAAAAATCTCTTCCTAAACCATATGAGCCACCTTCATGTGATTAGCCAAAATTTTTTCAAACCAACTCAAACTTGGTTGATTTCTTTATAAATCAATCATTCATTCATTTATATTCATAAATATAAATGAAGCCCACCCTGCAATGACCAAAAATAAATCAAACCAAATCAAAACTCAAATTAGCCCTTTTTAACTTACATATCTAAGCTTAATCAAATTTTTGTTCAAATCACTCCAAACTCAAATGATTTTCTCATGACCCATTTATATCTTCATTCATATCCACAAATAAAAATGAAATATAAATTCAAATGACCAAAACTAAACTCAAATCAAACCAAATTTCCAATTTTCCCCTTTTAGCCAAATTTTTGAACTTGGCCAAATGAAACCCAAATCAACTCAAAACTCATGTATCTATTCATGATTCAATTATTTCTACAATCACTGATCCAAATATAAACATAAACCACCATTATCAAACCAAATCCAAGTTAACCCAAATAAAACCTAAATTGATCCTTATGACTTGAAATTGTCATATGAATTAAAATCTACTTGGCTCCAAACCAATTGCATTTGGATTTATATTTCAATCCTAAGTCCATATGTAAGTTCAATTAAACTTAAATCAAGCCTTGATCAAGCCAATTGACCCATTTAGGCTCACTTGACCCAAAGTGACCTAAAGACCTTTTGAGCCAAGTTCTAATACAACACAAATTGGATTAAACAAAGCCCATCTAAACCTCAATCATGATCAACAATCATCATGGGGTGATCAACCACATTGAATTGGGTCAAACCAAGTCAAACATAGCCTTTGACTAAGTCAACACTTAGCCCAAATGAAACCCAAACTAGCCAAAATCCATCATATGCAAAATTGATTGAAACCATTGATCCAAACCCATTCATAATCAATGATTGAATATGGCCAAGTCATCAATTGAGCCAAACCAAGCCTAATTGGACACTTGACCTAAGTTGACCCAAATTGGCCTAAAATGCCAAAATGAGTCAAATCAAGATTCAACCTAAATTGATTACAACCAATGGCTCAAGTTCATTCTAAATCACTTGTTGAACTTGGCCAAAGCCATGATTGAGTCCAAGTTTATCAATTGGTCAAATTGAGCCAACTTAGCCCAAATTGACCTAAAAGGTCACATTGACCAAAACTCAAATTAATTCCAAATTAAACCAAACAAAAGCTTACAATCATTTTCAATCAACCAATTGAACTTGACTCACCATCTAACCCAACCCAACTTGGTCAAAATGACCAATTTGACTCTTTAAATCCAAATGAGTGAAATTCAAACCTAAACCAAACCATACCAAATTAATCAGACCAAAATTTTCCAAATCATGATTTAGACCTAAAAGCTTGGTTTGATTTGACCAATTGGTCAACCCAACTCAAATGATCCCATTTGACCAAGTGAAGCCAAATCATTTAAACCAAGCCATGATACCTTAGGAGTTGGCTAGACCCAATCCAAACCAGACCTATCCCATTCCAAAATCAGCCTAAAGCTTGGAGGACCCCACCCAAGGAGATAAACTAAGATGCCAAGCTCTTTTACCTTGGATTCTTGCTTAAAATGGCAAAGTCCACCCTTGTCTCCCCATAACACTCAAAGAGAGCCTCTCTAGTATCTCTAGCCCAACCTAAGCCACTCTAGAACTTGCCATGGACCAAAGAAACCAACCTAAGCACCTCCATGGCTGAACCGATGGGTGCTTGGGGGAAAAAATGGCAACACCAACTCCCCAAATCAAGCCTTGAGCCTCCTGCCACATACTCCCCCAACCATGGCGTGCCATGTGGAGTTGAAGGTGATAGCTCCAGCAGGCCGGCGGGGCACAAGGGTTGAAAATGGATGACTAAACTTGTACGTCTATCACACTCAATTTATGGGTATACACCCTCAATTCAAACGAAACATAACAGAGAGCTTCGTGAGACTACCTAGAGTAATTTTGAATCATCACAAAGCTTTCCCAAGGCCTCCCCGAGTTCCCTCGATCGACATTTCTCCTCTGCGTGCAAAGTTGAAATAGGGCACTCATTTTGGGCAATATTCCCTCCTCACTTCACCAAACCCAAATTCATTTTACCCACACCCTCATCACACCTCTTCGAACTCAATCGAATCATTTCCCAAGCTTCCAAGCCATGGGAAGTGCAACTTTGATCAAGACCGATTGCCATTGAAGAGGAGCTTTTTTGACTAAGCAACTCACTTTAAATCAAGACAAGATTTCTTCAACAAGGCTTGATCTCTTCTAGACAAAGCTACCTCTATCATTGGAAGTGCTGGTGATAGCCTTCATCGAGGTAATTGTTCAAAATCATAGTTATAGGGGATTTTCAGTTGGTCTTTTTCAAAGGGAATTGTCATCCCATGCTATAGGTGTGGGATCATTTTGATCCCAATTTGAGGTCGAGTGAGCTCAGATTGAATGGGGAGAGATGAACGGTGTTGGTCTTTCATCGCTAGTGAAAGAGAATGAACATGCGCCATCCATTCCGCATGATTGGAACAGACGGCCTTGATTAAATCACACTAGATTTGTTGTAATACTTAGCCTAAACCATAGGTTTAATCTCAGCTGTCTGATATTAGATCAGATGGTCCATAGAGAAAACACGTCGCCTCGAGTGTCGTAGTGTGACTTAAATAACCAATCCCGTCATGCCATGTGGACCGATGAGATTAATGATATAATTAGGGCTAATTAATTTATTTTTAATACTAAAACTTCCTAAAATCATAATTAATTGTAAAAAAATCAAAAAAAAAATGCAAACTTAGGGTTATTTTAAAGTATTTCAGTGTAGAATCTATGAAAATTATGAGTTAATTTTGAATAGTGATTTTAGCTTAATTAGGGTTTTATTAAATTTTAATTAGCTTAATCAGTCTTTAATTAATCACCCAATTGATCTCAAACTTTCTATGGGTATTTAGGAAGATATGACCATTACCTCCCCTAATTTTTTGAGATTTTATTGGTGGCTTACTTAAGAAAATCACTTGATTAAGCCTTAATCACTCTTCTAATTTAATTAATGATGATTAGTAAATGAATAGTGCTTTAATTAATTATTTAAGCTTAATTATCTCTATTGAACAGTAAGGGAGCTTAGGGAATGTGATTGAGATATTTTCTTTTAATTCACTTCCTAAGTTCTCTTCACTTTTGAATAATGAGGTAATTAGTAGCTTAATTAATTAATTAAGCTTAAATATAAAGATCAAAGCCTAAGTTATTAAGTGTAGGGCTTAGGGATTGAGATCAAGGCCTCTTTCTTGATCTCTTTCCTTTAGTCCATTTCATTTCCTTAATTGGAGATGCTTATGCTTAATCAAAATGGATTAATAAACCTAATTACTTAATTAAAATTTCCATCACATCTAAATAACCCTAATTAACTTTTGGGTAGCACTTTGGGTGTTCAATAACCCAAAGTGAGAGATAATGAAATTATGATTGGCTTACATGTGTGAGAAAATCATAAGAGTAATTAAGTGAGATCCCTTAAGCTTAATTAACTATTAATCATAAGCCAATTGCATTAGGCCCCTTTCATTTCTTAGGAGCATCATAAATTTACTTTTCATGTGAGTGCATATCATATTGTCTTATTATTAATTAGTTAATTAACTTAAGGTGATGTAGGTAAATGATAATTAACTCATTTAATTCATACCTTAACCTAAGCAAAATATAAAATCAACTTAAATATTCTTCATTAAACCAAATTAATTCACACATGGGGAATTGGGCTAGGAATAGCAAACCTCTTTCACATTCCTTAAATCAAATCAAACTAAAATT
The DNA here is from genome assembly GCA_021442155.1 of Cymbidium sinense. NCBI lineage: Eukaryota > Viridiplantae > Streptophyta > Magnoliopsida > Asparagales > Orchidaceae > Cymbidium > Cymbidium sinense. The sequence continues at coordinate 110,641,619 of CM038225.1, forward strand.
TAAAAAATATCTTTAAATAATTTTGATTCATTTTAAATAGATTTATTTAATTTGATTGTCCTTAAGAATTAATTGGGATGAATGAAATCACATGCTTACATTCCTTTATTTCTTTCTAATCATGCTAAATTTTGCTTGCCATATGAAATCATGCATTCATTTCTTTTAAATTAATTAAATGAAATAGTTTTCTTATGTCAAATTGCATGTGTTGGCTTAAATCAAATATGAGTGGTTATTATCACTATTAAATCAGAAATTATTTTCAAAACCTATAAATCAATTATTAAAAATGAAGTGTTGCTAATTATAAATATCTATAAGCTTGCTTGTGATGATAGTGTAAGATGTGTAATATGAGGTTCTCTTTACCTACTTTAATTTGTACTCACATAAGATTTGTAAGTGTGTAGTTTATCTGAAAAGAACATAACACTTGCTTAGATTTATTCCTATGCATTTCCATGTTAAGACTTAGGAAGAATTTCATGTTACACATGTAAATCATAAACCAAATCAAACATAATTTCTTGCATGATTTCCTATTCATATGTTTCTTTTATACATTCATATGTATTTGAGAAAAGTGGTATAGTAGTCTAGATATCCCGGGACTGCGAGGCTTTAAGTAGCCCTAAGTAGGCCTTGTACCTTATGCTCTTGGTGTAGAAAATAATGACACTATACTCACTAAAACTCTTATACATATGCATGTGTGATGTGGCTAATGAATAAAAAATCATATATTAAATAAATCAAATATCACCTTTTGCATGGATTTTCTATCCTTATGGTCATTCATACATCTACATGTATCTAAGAAAAGATATAGACATACCGGGGCTACGAGGCTTTAAGTAGCCCTAAGTAGGTCTTGTACCTTCCACCCCTGGTGTAGAAAATAATGGCATCATACTCACTTAAAACTTTTATACATGTAAATGTGTGTTTAGCTAATGGATTAAAAAAATCCCTCTTTTTTACATAACAAAAACATGCATTCATAATTCAATCAAAAATGAAACATTTAAAATCCAAATACATTTCTTTGCATTCATCATCAAAGTGTGCTAAGATTTACATTGCATGTATAGGTATGCTTAGGACTTATTCATATGCATGATATACATGGTGGAAAGAAATAATTGAATTTGTATTATGTGATAGTAATCCATTTCAATTAATCTTAAGATGCCTTTCTTATTGAATAGGACTATTTAGAGTGAATTAAAACTTAGGGTTAATTAAAACACATAACAAATCATTCACTAAAAAAATCTATTAATTAATTTACCTTAGAGATGACTTAAAGTAGGGATAAAATAGAGATGCCCTCTCTTTCTTCTCTTTATAACACTTAGTTGCTAAGTGTAGGTCATATGAAATAAAAGAAAACACTAAATAAAATCTTCAAATCAATTAATTTACTTAAAGAGAAATTAACCTTTGTAAATTAAATCCCTCACATTTAGCAAACCATAACTCTAAAGCCTAGTTAGGACATACCACACAAACCTTAACACATGTACATTAGATTAAGTCACCATTTTAGCTTTATGTTAGGGCGGTGTATGGCTTGATGAATGTTTAGTTTTATGATGTGTTATTTTAGACTGAATGTTAGGGTGTATGTGCGTAGTCTGGATGTCAGGTTGATATTAGCCTAATCATGCTTTTTACAGGGGGTTGTGCTTAAGGGGCGCTGCAATAAAAATATTAAATACTTTTTGCTGTGTAGGTTGCTTATATCCCTAAGCATAACCCAAGTTAGGATAGGTGGGCTTGGTTACCCATGTGTGGGATGCTAAGTATAAATTATTCATATAATTGCTTGGGTTGAATGGCATGTTTTAGCTAAGATTTATTTTGTAGGTGTAATTAGATTTACTTTCCTTCTCTTCTGATTAGGATAAGTGTTATGGGGATTAAGGGTGAACATTTGTTATAAGATTATGTCTTATATACCATGTGATGCCTTTAGAGAAAACTACATCCTCCTGAAGCTAAAAGAAAGAAAGAAATGAAGCAAATCATGATGAAGGATTGAAAGCTGAAGAGTAAAAAAATGGAGGGTGAAGAATGAAGACCCCCATAATACTTATCATTTTATAATTGTAATTATTCTTTTATTATACTGGGATGTATAAGGTAGAGCTCGGCTACCCACATTTCTTTTAGTTCTGCGATGCAGAAGCAAACTCTTATTTTTTGTAATAGCTTTATAAAATTTTGTGATGTTTTGTTTAACTTGTGCATTAGAAATACCATGCCTTTTCATAGTTTCTTTATGATTGGTGATTGTTATGTGGCCTGGATGCGATTAGGCTCCTAGGATAAAAATAAATTTTCTATCACACTAACAACTCATAACTAAAATTTTAAAGTAATTCATAACCTCACATAAAAGTGTAGGAATTAAATCAAGATAATAAAATATTTAGCAACCCCTTAGCTTGATGATTGTATGTATAACATCATGCATGTCATATTCTTCTACTCTTGCTAAGAGAGGGCTTCCATCTATGCCAGAGAATAAAGGCTTGACCTATAAGAGCCTTTGATGGAAAGACTACTCTTTCTCTTCTAATTTAGTCCACAACTAATTTCTCATGCATTTAGGCATATAAAAACCTATAGCCTATGTCAAAATAAAAAGTCCAAAAATTAAATAAAACTTGATAAAATTTGTATTAGATTTAAGTCATCACTCATGCCCTTCATGATCTAGTCTCCTAGGGAGTGAGATTAAGGACTTAGTTTCTTTTCTAAGTAAATAACAGCCTGACCATCTTGCAAAACATATGAGCCTACATAGAATTAAAGTGTAGGAGTTAGCTGACTGCTACTCCAGGCGATAGTAATCCTAGCAGTTGAGTGGTTTATCCTCTCTTGTGGAGGTAAACCATATACTCATTTTTGCCTTAGATTTAGGCCATGCTTTGGTTCTTGCCAAAGCCCTTTAGATTTAGGATATGAGGTCATTGTTTCCCTTTGCGGGCTACAAGCAAAAATGCTCACCTCTTCGGCATTTCCACAATCTTGTATTGTGTAATTATAAGTCCTAGACTTCTAATAAAAAAATTCAACTCAAACAAATAAATTTACTCAAATTCAAATGTATGAATCCTAACCATAGGGTAGATTGGAGTGCTCACTAGGCTTTCTAGTATCATGAGCACTCCCTGCATATCTCTTTTGATTTCGATAAGAACTCTTTCCCTTTTGATCTCTCCCACTTGATTTTCAAAAATACAACCAATCTTTTGATAGTCCTATCTTTGAATTCTTTGGGGACAACAATCGCCTACTTTAATCAAGAGTATTCTTAAGGGATTCATTTTTCTTAGGATGTAATTAACTATGGAGGTTTGCCTCCATAAGGAACTTAATGAACCCGATTTAAATAAACCCTGCCTTACTTTTCCATATAAAGTAGGGGAAAAATCTCTGGTATATCTGAAGACCCATCATGCCTTAGGAGTCCTCATTAGGTGATTAAGTCTATTATAGTGTAGAGACTTCTATCTCTTAAGATAATACACTATTTCTTAATGTCATACCTGATCACCCTAATGAGTACATCTGTGGATCTACATGGTGTCCCCTGGCACAAACACAAAAATAAACACCATACATATAATAGTGCTAATTGGTTGATTTCTCAATAGGATGAGTTGATTCAAGATTTAGAAAAATTAGAAATTTCAATTATGAAATCTATAAATGATCATGCTTTATTGTTAAATCAAATGGCTATATAGTCAAATTTGAAGGGGATACAAGATGCTTTAATTCAATATTTTGAATTTTAGAAAATTTTAAATTTGATGAAAGTCGGTCATACAAAAAATTTTAAAATTGATGGAGAGGGATTACTAAAATATCAGGGCAGAGTTTGCATTCTAGATGTTGGAGATTTGGAAAGACATCTTATATGAAGCACATCATTCTAATTATACAATTCATTGCCAGGCAGTAGAAAAATGTATCAAGATCTTAAGAAAATATTTTGGTGGTCAGGGATGAAAAGAAGTATAGCTAAATTTATCTACAAGTGTCCATCATGCTAGATGGTTAAGGCAGAATATCATAAACCAAGTGGACTTTTACTTGCCAATACCTGAGTGAAAATGGGATGATATTATTTTGTGGTTAGCTTACCTAGATCTATAAGAGATTGCTATGCTATTTGGGTTATTATTGATAGATTGTCCAAATCTATTTATACCTATTAAATAATCTGATACTATTGAAAAGTTAGAAAGAAAGTATGTTGTTAAAATTGTGAAGTTACATGGTGTGCCAAAGTCTATAGTGTCCAATCGGGATGACCGATTTACATCTAGAATGTGGAGAAAAATTCAAGAGGTTTTAGGTGGCAAGCTTATTTTCAATACTGCATGTCATTCTCAAACTGATGGCCAGTCATAAAGAACAATTCAAACACTTGAGGATTTGGTTAGACTTCGTACACTTGATTTTGGGGAAATTGAGAAATTCACTTACCTTTGATTGAGTTTGCCTATAATAATAGTTTTCAAACAAGTATTGGTATGGCTCCTTATGAAGCCTTGTATGGAAGGAAATGTAGAACACCACTTTGTTGGGTGGAAACAAGTGAAAGAAAAATCATTGGTGTAGATGTAGTAATTGAAGCCACTGAAAATGATTAGATTAATTCATGAAAGATTGAAAGCTATTCAAGATAGGTAGAGGAAATAATATAATGCTAACCATCGACCAGTAGAGTTTGAAGTGGGTAATTTATTTTTCTTAAAGTGATCCCCATGAAAGGTATAAAATGATTTGGCAAGGTTGGAAAGTTGAGCTCACGCTATATTGGTCCATATGAAATATTGGTAAGAATTGGGAAAGTGGCTTATAGATTGGCTTTATCTTCTTATATGCAAGGAGTATACAATGTGTTTCATATTTCTCTCATGCAAAAATATGTTACTAATGAAGACAATAAGGTTATTGCTAATCTTATTTATATTCAACCTGATCTCACATTTATGGAGGAGCCAAAAAGAATTATAGACTATAATGTTAAGCATCTCATGAATAGAGAGATTCCTTTTGCCTGTGTACTGTGAAAACATGGATTAGAACGAGAAGCTATGTGGGAGAAGGAATTCATAAATGTGAGGACTTTATCTTCATCTATTTGATTAGAGGTATGTTTATTTCTATTTTATCATTAAATTTTGAGGACAAAATTTTTATAATAGGGAGAGATTGTAATAAGAGGGGAAAAAGAAAATTAATATAAAATCCAACCGCTATGATGGTTGGTTGCGAATTGGAAAAGTCAAAAAGGGGGAAGGCTCGATTTCGATTTGTCAAACCAAACCTTGAAACATAAACACGAGAGAGAAAGGGAGAGAAAAGGAGGACGGGTCGGGTGGAGGAACCCCACTCCACCTTGCGTGCATTCCGTAGTTGAGAGATACAGCTTCACTGTCACCGCTATCGAGCCACCACGAGCCACCACGAGTTATCGATTGGGTCTTTAAGCCTTAGAATCATCCTTTCCATGCAAGTGATCAAAGAAGAGGAAGGAAGAGGGAGCCCTTGTACTGGAGGAAAGAAATGACTGATTGTGTGTGACATTAGAACCCAATGGGCTTTTGGGTCTAGGGAAAACCAAGAATTTATAAGATAAGATAAGAGTTTATTTATTATAAATTGAATTTTACTTTTGATTTAATCATGCTCTAACTAATATAAGAAACCCTAAGTCAAGTGTTAAATAATTATTATTAAATTGATAAGAGATTGAAATGAAAGATAAAAGTTCGATGAGGAATAATAAAGTTCTAAACTTACAAGTCCGATTTTACAATTGTATCTCTACATAGCATACATTTTATTTATGACAAAAATTATGTAGAAATAATTGCAAGACTCATCTAAATTGAGGTTATGAATGAGATGGAGGTAGTAAGAATACTATTGATTGTATTAACAAAAGAGAGCATAATTTCACTTTCCCCCATAATATTAATCAAATATTTATGTATAAAATATAATCATAAATATTGGCTTGATATTTAGCTTAAGAAATACAAATAAATATATAATTTAGTATAGTTTATAACAATATATAAATTACTTTTCATATGGATTTAAAAGTATAAATTTTATGGGGAGAATAAAAGAAAAATAAAATAATTTAAATAATTAATTTGGATGATTAAGAAGAAAATATATGGAACTTCTTACAAAAGGTTCTTTACATGCATAATAGTAGATCCATAAATTTAATTAATATTGAATAAATTAAATTTGATGATTGATAAATAATTAAGTAAATTAAGATATGTAAGATAAATAGTGATTATCTAAATAAGAATGAGAAATTAATTAAAATTTTAATAACCCTAATGAATTAGTAGGATTATTAATTTATCATAAGAGAGATAGTTATGTTTCAATAATGTATTCACTTAGATAGCTATAAGTATTGATTAAGTTAATATTTTAAATTATAGAAAATTCAGTTAAGGAAAGAAGTTTTATAGAGAAAGGAGATTCAAGGGGATGCTTTAAATTAAAATGGGTAATTATTTTCTTACATTTATGATAAAAGCTTATTTATTTTCTTGTGGTGAAATACATCTGTACATGATTATGACTTTTCTTGTACTGCAAATTGTGATTGATTTTCTCCTTTCTTCATATTGAATGAATAGCCTGAATGCTAAATCATATTATTACTTACATTATTTCATAGAATTAATTGATTTATTATTACGAAATAATATGCATAGCTGTATAAATTGTATGCTATGAATGTGTATGTTTGAAAGTGAAGTTCACCCCCTTATGGTACTGGCTAGGGAAGCAATGTATCCGTGCATGAAAAGAAAATGGAAATGGTATATGGTAATGGTTACTTATCCATTGGATAAGTTATAGAAAATATTTTCTTATGGAAAAGGTTTTAGATGGTGACTCCTAAGATGGGTGATAAATTAAAAGTAAAGTTCCTTGGAAATGTTCATTTGTCCATACCTCCTATATATTTGATTGTTTGAGCAATTTTTTATGTACAAGTTATAGCAAAACCTATCATGTATACTATTTCTGCTTTCTTATTTTACTATAATGTAAAAGCATAATTGACCCACTGAATTTTATTCAATTATAAGTTATTTATATTTTTTTAGGTAACCTTCCTAACTAGATGGAGAATAGAAGGGAGGATTATGTCTACCATCATAGAGGAACTTCAAGAGATAGGTATTATGTTGGTTTATGATTTGTATTGTGTTGTGTAGGACTTCTGTTGATGGATGTTTATTATGCATGAACAAATTTTGTTAAATGTATGTTGAATTTGTAGTGGTTCTTATATGACTTGGAGAAATATATTGTGTAGTTTTATTTCTATTGAAATATTAAGCAAGGTTTTCTTTTATCCATCCGACCATCAGTTTCTTGGTATTCCAAGCTCCCAGACTAGGTTGTGACAAAATGTGGACTTGCAAATATGTAGGTATAGGGACTGACATCTGGGATAGATGATGGACCATCACCTATCCCTGAAGTATCTGGTTGAGTAGTTGAAGGTGTAGTAGAAATAGTATTTGCATCATCAGTGCATATGTGCCTACTATTTAAAATGTACATATTTCATTGCAACTCCCTAGCTCCTCATACTTGTTGATTGGATGTTGAAATTTTATGTGTCTTCATCTCTCTCAAATAAGGCTGGAATATTATTTTTTGTATCCAATATATGCTCATGCTCAAGAAAAAATAGGCCTTTAATATTCATCATAGAAACATAAACTTATAACTTTTTGCAAGCTTACCATTTTACTTTTCAAGTACTCAGTTAATAACTGCTTGGGGGAATCATTTGTGCCTTCAACATGTATAGTGAAGCCCAAGATTGATAACACCTCATATACAGATTGATCATCAGATCAATATCCTATGAAGGAACATCTATTCTAATAATCAAATCACATCTATTCCCCCACTATCAATTATATGCCTGATGATAATCCAATCAATCAAGATTTACCTTTCCTTTGATCGTCTACTCCTTTGAAAGTAGAATCAATTGGTGCTACATCAACTTTTGGTGGCAGATCAAACTGTCTCAAAACACGGGATAAAAGATACCACTCAACTCTTTTCTAATTGATCACAAGTTCCTTAGCAAGCCATATTTCCTCTTCATTTAAGCAAAGATCAGCAACTCATATGTTTATATAATATATGCGACTCTTAGATCACCTAAGCATTTTAAAATAAATTTAGAAAATATTGAAACTCAATAATGAATTTTACAGACAAATTATTAACATAATTAACCTACCTCTGTAGCAACCTATCAAGTTCATCTCCATAGATTTTAATATGAGTTTGTATCATCTCAAATAGATACCCTTTATTCCACTACAACCAATGCTCAATTCATCCAACTATTGTTGGATAAGTTATCTATAGTGTAGGCTGACCACCATGTATATGCTATGAGGACCAAACTTGTAATAACTATAAGCAACCTGTCATGTTGGTGCTTAGGATTTGTGAACTTGTGCAACTCTCTATATATGTGTGATAACACAACACTTCCCAATGAGTACCTACTAAAAGAGTCAATATATTCTAACAATGATAAGTATTATAAATGAACCTCTAACCTAAATGTGTCTGACAGAAGAAAACATCCAATAATAAATAAAACATACCCTTTGATGTGCATAACAAACTCAACCTCAGGAAGATCTATGTATAAGTCTTTGTAAAATGGCCACCACATCACCATAATCAGGGACAGATCCAAAACTTATTTTAGTTGGGGCACAATAAGATAAAAAATAATTCACTTTTATATAAAATTAAAAATAGAGCATCTCATATAACAAAAATAAATAAAAAAATAAAACCTCACAATGATATAAATTCTTTTTCACATACATATAATTTCCCCTCCAGTCTTCATATTTTGAAATGTTTGTACAATCAATTCTTTATCAATACTCTTAAATACATCTTTTTCAATAAATTTAACAAGACAATCATTTATCCAAGAATCTCTCATTCTTTTGCGCAAATGATTCTTTACGATCTTCATTATAGAAAATGCTCATTCAATAGTTGCTATAACGATTGGAAATATCAAAGCAAGTTTTATTAGCAAATATACAACAGGATAAGCATCATTTTTCTTTATCTTTACTAACTTTTGTGCAGGTTCTCCAATTTCTTTCAACTTCAAAAATATATCATTGGATTTCATGTCGATAATCAAATTCTCAAGTTGAATATCTAAAATAATAATGTCAACTTTTGAGAAATATGTAGAATAGAATTTTGCTAAATACATCAATTTTCTCTTATCAAAAGCTTGGAAAGAATCACATGGATTCAAGCATGTCACACATAAAAGTAACTCAATATTGACCTCATCAAATCTATTATTAAGCTCCTGAAGTTGCATATCAATAATAGAATAAAATAACTCAACTTGATAATAGTGTAAATTTGTGATTCCTTGAGCATATCTTCTTGACCTCCCATGTATAATAAATCTTTCACTCATATTTGGCACAATTATATTATTTTTCTCACAAAAAGCATGAACTTTTTCAAGTAAAATGTTTCAACTATCATCTCTCATATTTTGTAGTATTTGTTTTGATACTTTAACCAAAGCCATGACATTTATAATATCTTGATCCTTTTTTGCAAAAGCAGAGACAACTCATTTGTGATTCCTAATATAGATTTCAACAAGTGCAGATTGAAAACAAACTCAAAATATTGAATTGAATCAAGTAGAGCATTTGCTTCACCTCTATGTTCACTGTTCAAACCATCTTCTATAATTATATCAAGAACATCTATAATAGATTCAAAGAAAATAAGTATATTAATCAATGCAGCATAATGTGATCCCCAACGCTTATCTCTAGCTTATTGAAGAGTTATTTCTTGATTTAAACCTCAACCATCTTGTAGTTCTCCATTCTTTATTTGCTCAACAACTTTGTTTAATTATCTTTCAAATAAAATTTCTCTCTTTTTGCAAGAACTTTCAACAACATTTATCAAATTTGATACAATATTAAAAAATATAGTAATATGAACATGATTTTTAGCCACAACAGCTAGTGCTAATTACTATGGATGAACAAAATAGTGAATGTAATAAATTGAATTATTTTGTCTTTCAAGATTAAAGCTTTTAGTCCATGAAACTCACCATGTATATTGCTTGCTCCATCATAACCTTGATTACACATTCATCATATACTCAATCCATGCTTTGAGAAAAGTGCTTTAATAGCGCATTGAAATGTTAGAGCATTTGTTTCAATAACATGTACAATTCCAAGAAAATGCTCAATAATACACCCTCTCTTGTCAATATAACAAAGTACAACAGCCACTTATTTTTCATTAATACATCATGAGACTTATATAAAAGAATTATAAATAACTTATTACCCAATTCATTGATAATAGTGTTTGAAGTCTCAATAGCAGCTGCATGTGCAATTTTCTTTTAAATTTCAAGAGAAATTAATTTATTATTTCATGGATCATTTTTAAGAACAACTTTCTTAATACTTTTATTATGATCAGCCAAAAAGTGTAGAAGTTCAAGAAAATTTTCTTGATTTTCAGAATCCTTTGATTCATCTTGACCACAAAAGCTAATCCATCATGTAAAAGAAAACTTACACAATCAATTGTAACACTTAATCATATTTTGTATTCCCTTTAATTTTGATTAGAATGCCTTTCATAAGAAAATGTAATGTTTTGATCTCAATTTCATTAAATCTTCACACTTTCTTCGAGCAATATTATGAGCACTATTAACTTGACCAATATGAATTTCAAATCAATCTTTTTTTCCAATTCCTAAATTTCTTAGAATCAAAACTATCACCACTTGCTTGTTCACCGATATCAGGTTTATAAAGATAACAAAATAAATAATATTCTGCATATTTTGGAACACTGTACTCTAACCAACCTTTATATTCATCAATCCATTTTTGAATTAAATCTATGCAATTTATTTTTGATCTATGTTTGAGGAAATTCATGATGACGAGGCTGATATGACCCTTTTTGAAGATATGCTCTTCAGACTCTATCACAATCATTAAGATGATACTCTCAAAATTTTCTTCTTAATCTAGGATTTGCTAAAACATCTTCTAATTTGAATTACTACTTCATCAATTGTAATATGTGAATAATTGGACTCATCTTGTTCAATCTTTCTTTAAAATATCTCTCCATATCTAATTATAAGAATTAATTAAAATACTAATGTAAAGTCTTGAAGATTAATATGCATAAAAAATCAGAAGACATACTTTTAATCATATTTTAAAAAACTAAATAAAGGCACACCTCGACCTTTTTTAAAAAAATAATAATTTCTCAAAATAAAGACACATAGTCGACCTGCACTCAAAAAATAAATCAATAAATTTTCTTAGTAAAGGCACACCGTTGGTCTTTATTAAGAAATAAGAAATCAATACATTTTTGAAAAGGCACACCTTCGGCCTTTTTTAAATAAAAAATATTCACTTACCTTAATCAATTGTAAAGACTGTTCCACTGAAAAATATTTTTGAATATTCTATTCCTCTAAGATTACCTAATATAAATTATATAATTAATGATTAAATACACATAAAAAAGTTAATAGGATTTAAGACATAATAAATTATAACAAGTCACAAAGCATTACAAAAATAAATTACCAAATTGTACATAATTACATCCAACCAAATAATTTAACAAATTGTACATAAATGAGCCATTGGTGAATTCAAAGTCTATTGCTTTCTAATACTTCTAACTAAAATAAAAGATGAACTAAGATAAAAAAAAAATCCAAAAATCATAATAATTATATAGCAATCAACACTTATGAAAAATAGAAATTTAATACAAAATAATTTAGACAAGTTTCATCTCTATCTTGTGCATACAAGATAATTAGAATGAGAGAAAAATTGGCATATTACATTGTTTATGATAAACTCATAAAAATATGTTAGGATTTAGCAATAGGATTTAGCAATAAATTTCAACTAAGGTAACAAAATAAACTTTTGCAATCTACATGCTACAAAGACAAATTCTAGCTTATAATAAACAAAAAAAAAAAAACTTCTTTTGACTAATAAAATGGAGAAGACAATATACATATGCAAAATGTTGTGTAGTTTTTGTCTCTCTTAACATTGTTTGAAGCACGGAGAATAGATATTCACAAGTTTTAGACTTGAAATAATTTAAAACACCAAGAGAGAATTCGATAGTCTTAGCTCATGAATATCCAAACATTGCATCTATAATTGAACAAAAAATTTTCAAGATGAAAAACCTTAATGGAAAGAATCATGCGGCCTTGCCCAAATATCAAAATTTATCTATTAGCAAAATAAAGAGCAAGATTTCACCCTCCTCAAAGTGGTGGGATATCAACATAAGATTATCATCATAAAAGAAATTGGCTAACCTCATAGTTAAGTAATCATGCTTCAGAGTTGCAGATGTTAACAACAACATGGAACTAAGAGAGTGAAATCAACTGTTTGGCTAGATTTAAGTTGAATACAGTTTAAATCCTGCTCAAATTCTGCAACCAAATAGCCCCTTGCGAAAGAGGCTTTAACGAGATTACAAAGACATCAGATTTAACTTTTCCAAAAAATACCATTTGGCTAGATTTAAGTTAAATCTGGCTTAAATCTAGCTCAAAGCCTGCAGCCAAACAATCCCTTGCCCTTGCGAAAGTGGTTTTAATGGAATTAAAAAGGGAAAAGGCAGCAGATTTAACTTGTCCAAAAATACTATTTGGCTGGATTTAGGTTAAATCCAGCTTAAATCCTGCTCAAATCCTGCAACAAAATAGCCCCTTGCCCCTGCAAAAGAGGTTTTAACTGGATTACAAAGGGCAAAGGCAACAAATTTAACTTGTCCAAAAATACCGTTTGGCCAGATTTAAGTTAAATTTGGCTTAAATCCTGTTCAATTCCTGCAGCCAAACAACCCCTTAACTTGCGATTTGGGAAAGAAGATTTAATGGGATTACAAAGGCAATTTAACCTGTCAAAAATACCATTTGCTAGATTTAAGTTAAATTCAGCTTAAATCCTACTAAAATCCTATAGCCAAACAGCTCCTGCTAGTAGAAGCACATGAAGTAGTGAAGTAGGGTGAGAGGAAATGAGTTACCTTCAGAATTCGGACTTTGCTCCTTCTCGACTCCAGCTGCAATAGTGGAGTAGAAAGATGAGGGTTTTGAATGATGCCTAAATCCTATGGCGGTGTATCCATAGAAGGATTTACTAGATAGACAAGTAGAAGTGTGAGGAAGGTGGGATACTAGAAGGAAAGAAAGACGAGGGTTACCTTCATGGGCTTGAGGCTTCACGAGTCCGAGTCGGTCCGATGATGGATTCACGAGATTTAAGAAGCAAAATGCACCGAGAGTGGGGGGAAAGCTGAGGATTTTAAAACTAATACCTAAATCGTGAGAGTCATATCCCGTATCCCAAACTCGTAGTACCGGGGCCAGTGGGGGCATGTGCCCCAACCCTCCCTACTCTCCTAACCATAATGACAAATGTGTCTGTGGCTGAGTCTATCCCATATAGAATGTTGAGGTAACGTCTGATTACCTTGGATCATTATATACAACACCATGCTCTAGATGTCTGTCAAGGAGTTTATCATAACAATCTAGCCAAGATGCCCACCACTTACCTTTCCCTACCATAATAGGTTCATAATAAGAGGCCCATCAATCCGAACACCCATAATCATAGCAACATCCTATAGCATGACTATCATCTCACCAAGTGTTAAGTGAAATATATTCGTCTGTGATGACCATCACTCAACCAAAGCAATCAGTAAGTGATGTTCTAACCTAATGTACTATAGCCGTGAAACACAATCTAACCTAGCATCAATATACCACCCATGAATCTAAGACAATTCATTGGCCACTCTCAAAATATCAGTAGGTGAGATGTTGCCTCAAGCACTTGCCCCGTGAGCATATGAATAAGCAACCACTTAATGCCATTTTATGTAAAATTAATTTGATAAAGAAAAACATAAATATTATATCATACTAGATCTGGATGTGCAGCTATGTGTCTACCATATAATGAGACAATACTTGGGTGAACTTTATAGAGACACAATCTATGGTTATCCTATAGTCACTCGCCTACCTCCATGATCTTCGTACTAATGTGCAAAACAGATATGTATTGAACAACAATAAGAAGAATACATAGCTACAAAAAGAGCTATGAAGAACTAAAATAAGTGCTAGAAGTGCTAGAAGTACTCACTTAGTGCATACAAAAAGAGCTACGAAGAACTAAAATAACATAGCTACAAATAACTAAGAAAGCATTATACATATACAAAGCAAAAAAGTTACAACATGGAGCTACTGAAGATTATTCAACAAAATGACAACAGAGCTATGAAGAACTAAAAAAAATAAAGCTATGAAGAAGTAAGAAGGTAGTATACATATATAGAGCAAAGAGTTACAACATGGAGCTACTAAATATAATTCAACAAGCTATGACAACAAAGCTATGAAGAGCTAAAACAACATAGCTACGAAGAACTATGAAAGCAGTATACACATACAATGTTGTCAGGTGCATCGACGAACAAGCAAAGCACAGGTCAGGGGTGGGCCTAAACTATTGGACTGTGGGGAGAAAAGAGAATGGACTCGGGATAGTTGGGGCTCTCGGTTGGGAATTTAAGGCAGAAGCGGTGCTAGTCATCCGTTGAAAGGATGACTAGACTTATTTTAATTTTTTTGAAAATGCTTAATAAGCTAAATTATATATTAATTAGACTTATTTTAAAATTTTTTTCCATGAACATCACAAGCAACCACGGATGTAGAAGCCATCAAAACTATAATCTCATACTGCTGTCAAACTAGTTGACCCTGCTTCGCTAAACTTGTCAGTGTCATGTTTAACCTTTGATCGTAGCCTTTCCATCATCACGACCCTCGTCAAAGCCATTCCATCATAATCTTAGAGCATGGTACCCCATGCATGGACCTATTTGACCTTGCAATTACACTAGTATTGTGAGCTCGCCGCTGTCACCCTCTCTAATCATTGCTAACATCTCGCCACTATCATCATAATTCACAAAAATATTAAAATAATAAATCATATTCCAACTAAATATCAAAAAAGTAAATTTACAAATTTATTTATTTTTTATAACAAACATATATATATATATATATATATATATATATATATATATATATATATATATATATATATATATATGCTTTATTTATTATAAAAAGCATACCTCTAAAATCCAAAGACAAATTTTTTAAAATAGCTATCTTCTATATTAAAATTAACAAATTAAATTTTAAAATAATTATAGTCACTTGTTAAAATGACGACTTGTTGATTACATGGCCGCTTAGCTAGCTGTTTAATGGGTGATTGTATGTAAGCTGCCATGTAAGCAATAAGTCGTCTATTTAAAATCCAAACTTGTTGCTTATGTGATAATTACTGCTAAACATGTGACTGATTTGTCTTGAATTTGTTAAATTCAAAATTGAGAATAACATTTATTACATTAATGCGTTCATATTGTACATTTTGAGAGATTGAAAATTTTTATTTATTAAATTAATAACAAATAATTTAAAATGAACTAAGACACTTATATAAATATACATAATATTATTAATTTATTAAATTAAAGTTTATAAAGCAACATAAGCTGCCAGGTAAGCAACAAGTTGCTCACTTTAGTTGACTTACTACTTATATAATAGCTTACATCGTAGTTGTCCTCTAAATGGCAGAGTAAGCGATCATGTAAATAGCAAGTAGCCTGTTTAACAAGCAATAATATCTACTTTAAATTTTTTCTAATTTTGATATTTAATTTATTAATTAAAAAAAGATAACTACTTTAAAATTCTCCAAGTATACTTACAATCAAATAGTCACAAATTATGGTATAACTAAAAATGGTGAGAAATACCAAATGTAAAGAGTCAAATTACAAGAATACTGACTAGAAGAATTAAGAATGGAGAAATAGAAACAGATTTTGGGTGCATTTTGGATAGCTTTCTAGATGGTTTAGTTTTCAAAAAATAGTTAGAAAGAAAACATAGCTATGTTTGGTTACCAACTTTTTGGCTAGTTTTCAGAAAGTTTTGTAGTGAAAAGCTACTTTTGAAAACTAGAGTTTTAGAGTGTAGTGGCTGTTAGGAATCAACTGCTTGAATTTCTCAAAAAAAATATTTATAACATAGTAACTTTTCAAAAAGCCATCTTCCCCATGTTGACCTCACTTTTGGAATGAGGATTCAATCTCTTCTTATTAGATTTAGGAGTCTTCAACACTAAGATTTTCTTAGTTATAAGAAATTTTTAGCAATTAGGTGAACACTTAACCTAAGCCTAGAGACTTAGAAGGGTTAACCATAAGATTAGGTTATGCCTTAGGACTTAAGAAAAATTACTTACCCTATAGCCTAAACCCAACCTATATGCACCTTCTTAAGCCATGACCAAAATCTCAAATTCAATTCATATCAAGTCTAATACCAAATCCAAATCCAAATCAAATGACAAATCTAAATATCAAATCAAACTCAAAATCCTTCCTAAGCCATATGATTCAATTTGATGGACTTAGCCAAAATTCCATTGGACAAACAAAATTCAGTTGATTTTCTCATGAATCAATTATTCCTTCAATCATAATCCCAAATATAAATCAAACACACAATCAAATCTACAATCAAACCAAATCCAAATATCAAATCAAAATCCTTCCCAAGCCATATGATTCAATTCCATGGACTTAGCCAAATTTCCATTCAATTCAAACAAATTTAATTGATTTTCTCATGAATAAATTATATCTTCAATCATCATCCCAAATATAAATAAAATCTACAATCGTCAAGCTGAACCAAGATCAATTCAAATGAAACCTAACCTAACCCATTTGACTTGAAATATTCGAATGAATCAAAACCCATTTGAACTCAAATCAATTGTAATCAAAGCTATTTATCAATCCTAAATCCATATATAAATCCCACTAAACCCAATTCAATCCAAAATTGACTTAAATAAACCCAATAGACTCACTTGACATAAAGTAACCCAAAGGGCTTATTTGCGCCAAATTCCAATCCAACCCAAATTGGATTGAACCAAGCCTTCCAAAACCTTCCTAGGTTGATCAATTGTCATAAATTAGGTCAAACCAAGTCAACTTAGTCATGTTGATCAAGTCAACATTCTTAACCTACATGAACCAAAATAGCCAAATCTTAACCCAAGCCAAATCAATTGAAACCAATGATTCATACCAATCTAAAATCAATATTTGAACATGACTTGACCATCAATTGAGCCAAACAAAACCCAATGGGCCCTCTTGACCCAAGTTGACCCAAATTGACCTAAATGACTAAATTAGGTCAAATCATGATCTAAGCCAAATTGATTACAACCAATAGCTCAAGTTCATTCCAAATTGATTATTGAACTTGATTAAAGTCATAATTGAACCTAATTTGCATTTATGAATTGACCTAAAAGGTCAAATTGGCCTAAATATAAATCAAATCCAAATTAATTCAAACCAAAGCCTACAATCATTTTCAATTAACTAATTGAACATGAATCAACTCATAACTCAAGCCAATTTGACCAATTTGGTCAAATTGGTCAACTTAACCCATTTGACCTACATGAATCCAAATGAGCCAAAATCAAACCTAAGAAAAATTGACTCAAACAAATTGAACTAAAACACTTCAAATCATCATTTGAATGTGATCCAAGCCTTGGTTTGACCCAATCTAACCCAATTGGTCAAGCTAACCCAATTTGACCTATAAGGGTCAAATTGAGCCAAACCCCCTCAAACAAAGCTCAAACTTAATGGGATCTGATCCAACCCATCCTAAACTAATATTGAGTTAGCCCCAAACTAGTACCCAAATTAGGTCAAATCCAAAGCCATACCCATTGGATTTTCCTCCGCATGAGATTTTTCCCAAATAGCAAGGTCAACCATCATCTTTTCCCTTGGCAGCCATCAAACACCCAAATGAAGACCTAGCCTACCCACCTAGCCCAACCCAAGTGGGTTAGGTCGGCATGGACCAAAAGGAGGTGTGTTAACTCACCACCCACCATGGCCAAAACAATTGGATCCCAACCTTGAGGCAGCCACCTTGAGCCACCAACCAAACATCCCACCAACCAAGTCAGCAACGTGGAGGTGACACCAACCACTCCAGCACTCGTAAGGTGGCTGACCGACCAAAATTTGGCTCCAATCCTGTCCATTCGATCCAAGGGAGGGGGATATACCCCCCTCATTTTGATCCAAATCGATCACACTCACACTAGGAAAGCTTCCGTAGGCCATTTAAAAACTTCGAGAGCTTTCCTTGAGAACCCCAAGCTTCCCTATTATCAGACTTCACTATTCTGAAATAAGACAACCTTCCGCTCGACCCAACTCCCTCAAACCTCCACCAAACTCAAATTAACTTCACCCACACCTTCCCCACACTCCGTCGAGCAAGAATAAATTGCCTCCCAAGCTCCCTGACCATTGGAGGTACGAGTTCGATCAACATCGACAACCAAATTATTGGTTCATGGGCTTATGAACAAACCGTGAATCAACATAAGTGCTGATTAGTAGGGCTTCATATCCACTCGACGAAGCTTTCTCAATCGATTTCGCCACCAGTCTTGAGCTCCGATGAGATAATTTCTTCAAACTGAGCTTTTGGTAAAAATTGTTTGGAGCTTTCTAAAGAAAAGTTACATGCCACGCAAATCCAACTGGTAGATCCCTTCAGATATACCTCGTGAGGGTGTGGGTTGATTTTTGAATTGATTCGAGCGTGAGCTCAATCGAAGCATGGAAGGCGATGCCCCTCTCATTCGGAGATGATAGATCACACACCGTCCATTCCGTGTGATTGGAACGGATGGTCGTGATTAATCTACTAGATTAATCCAATTAAATCCCTTAAGAAGCATGAGTTTGATCCTAGTCGGAACGACGGATAAGAAAGCACTCGCCACCAGTAGGCAGAACAATGTGCTTAAGTGACCAATCCTGTGGTGCCACGTGGAAAGCGAGGCACGCCGTGCTGCAAGTCGATTGAGGCTTAATTAATTGGTTTTAATGGCTAAAAATTCAAAAATTCATAAAAAATTGTAGAAAAATCTAAAAAATATAAATAAATGTTCATTCTAAAGTTATTTGAGAGGGTAATCATTTAAAATTAATTCCAATTGATTTTGAACAATAATTAAGCCTAATTAGGGTTCAATCACAAATTTTATTAGCTTAATTATCCTTTAATTACTCAGGTAATTAACCCTGAACTTTGTGTGATGGTTTAATGTGATGACCTCTACCTCCCATAGTTTTTTTGGGATTTATTGCTTGGTTAATTAGGGTAATTGACCATTTTAGTCCTAATTACTCTTTCTAATTAATTAAGTGATTAATTAATACCCTAATCAGTAATAAATTAATTGATTAAGCACACTAATCACTGTTGAACAGTGAATGGGCAAGGGAAATGGGATTATGATCTCTCCTAATCTTTTTTCTAAGTCCATCCCTCTTTAAAGGACAACTAATTAAAAAAGAGATTAATTAAGGATTTAATTAATTAATTAATTGGCTTAATTAATCAAATTCAAATTATAATGACATCAAATATTAATTAACTAAATCAAGCGTAGATCTTTAGGTGTTTAATAACCTAAAGATACTTAAGAAAATTATGGCTAACCAATATGTGTGGGGAAATCATAAGAGTACTTAATTAAGTTTCTTAATTTAATTAACTATTAATTATGAGCCAATGGCATTAGGCCCATCCTATTTTATATGATCATTGCAAATTTACTTTTCATCCATGTGCATATATCATGTTGGTTCATAATTATTTAGTTCATTACATTAAGGTAACATAGGTAAGGGTAATTAATTGATTTAATTATGGATCCAACCTAATTAATTCATAAAATTCACTAATTACCTTCTCTGAAATCAAATTAAAATACCAAAGTGGGAATGGAGCTAAAATAGCAAGTGATGAACTCTCCTCTTCTTCAAATCAAAATCTAAAAAAAAGTCAAATTAATAAAGAAGCTTTGGTTTTCTTCAAATAATTTTATTTGATTTGATTGTCCTTAGAAATTAATTTGATTAAATGAATCATGTGTTTATATTTGATTACTCCTTTGTTATCATGATAAATATTTTATGTCATTTGAATTTGTGCATACATCTTTTCAAAATGAAGTGAAAATAAGATGAATTTACTTTATACAAGCATGCATGCATTGAATTAATTTAATATATGTGTGGCTATTATCACTGTGGTGTTTTGTGATAAAATTATTTTGTCTTCATCTATCTATGAAAATAAATAAAAAAAAAATATTTTATGCTTATGTTGGATACCTCGTAGATCAGATGTTCTTATAAAGGTGACCGTACAATATTAAGAAATGATGTACTATCTCGAGAGATTGAAGTTACCATCCTACAATAGACTTAATCACCTAATAAGGACTCCTAAAGACAATGGGTTTTCAAATGCACCAGAGATTCTTTCCCTACTTTACATGGAAAAGTAAAGTAGGGTTTATTTTAAATCGAGTTTGTTAAGTTCCCTATGGAGGCAAGCCCTCATAGTTAATTACATCCTAAGGAATGAGATTCCTTAAGAATACTCTCCATTAAGGTAAATGATTATTGTCTCCAAAGATTTCAAAGACAGGACTATCAACAAATTGATTTATTTTTGAAAGATCAAGTGGGATTGATCAAAAAAGAGGAGTTATTATCAAAACCAAAAGGAGATAAGTAGGGGATGCTCATGATACTAAGAAGCTTAGTAAGCATCCTAAACTATCTTATGGTTGAGCTTTATACATTTGAATTTGAGATGATTTATTTATTTAAGTTGAAGTTTTATTAGAAATCTAGGGCTTACAATTCCATAATACAAGATTATGGAAATGCCTAAGAGATGAGGATTTATGCTCGTAGCTTACAAAGGGAAAGCAGCAACCTCAGATCCTAAATCTAGAGAGCTTTGGCTAGGGCCAAATCTTGACCTAAATCTAAGGTTAAAATGGGCATATGGTTTACCTCCATAAGAGGGAATAAATCGCCCGACTATTAGACTTACAACTGCTTGAGAGTGGCAGCCAACTAACTGCTCTTATGATTTTAAATACATGTAGGCAAGTCTTATGCTTTTGCAAGATGGCTAAGTTATTGTTTATTTAGAAATGAGGTTAAGTTCTTAAACAACCCCCTAAGAGTCTATATCATGTAGGGCATGAATAATGATTTAAATCTAATGCAAATTTTGTTAAGTTTTTATTTTAATTTTGGACAATTTATTTGACACAGGCTATGGGATTCATTTGCCTAATGTATGAAAAATTGGTTATGGGCCAAAATCAGCAAGAAGGAGGTTTATTTCCACCATGACTCTCAAAGGTCAAGCCATATTCTCTAGCAAGGGTGGAAGCCCTCCATAAGCAAGAGTGAATCAAGATGATTTTTATGCATGATGTGAGACATACAACATCCAGCTCAGGGGTTGCTAAATCTTTTATCTTGATTTGCATCCTAGGATTTTATGTGAGATTATGAGTTATTAATTTTAATTTTGAGTTGATTAATTGGACAGAAATTTTTTTTATTTTTTTAGGAGCCTAATCACATCCAAGCCATTCATCAATCAATTGAAAAAACCAGGAAAATTATGCCATCTTAATGCACAAGTTAAACAAACATCAAATAATTTTATAAAGTTAGCATAAAAGAATAAAATGTTGATGTGGTCTAGCTCTACCACAAAACCTAAAAAGAAATGTGGGTAGCTGAGCTCTACACTTATACAACCCGTATTACAAATGAATAATTATAATTAAAAATGAATTCATGTTATGGGGGTCTTCTTTCTTCCTTTCTTCATTTCTTCCTTTCTTTCTTTTCTTTCCTTCTCTTCTTTCTTCCTTCTTTTGGTTGGTTGGGATGTAGTTTGCTCCAAAGCTTCACATAGTGCATATGACTTGGTCTTATCACCAATGTTCATCCTAATTCCCCATAACATTCATTCCAAATGTTAATTGTAAAATTACATGAAAATGGGAAAAGTAAATCGAACTAAAACCTGTAACCCAAGCATGTATATGAATTATTTGGAGTTAGCACCTCACACATGTGTAACCAAGTCCACCTATCCTAATTTGGATTATTCTTAGGGGTATAAGCAAACTGCACAATAAAAGTATTTATATTCTTATTACTGTGCCTCTTAAGCACAATCCCCTGCAGAAGATATGATTAGGCTAAAATCGCCCTACCATCCAGTCTATGCACATACACCCTAACATCTAGTCTAAAAATATTACATCACAAAACAAAATCAGGCATCAAACCATGCATCGCCCTAACATAGAGCTAGAAATGGTGACTTAGCCTAATGTGTGTGCCATTTAAGGCTTCTGGGTCATGTCTTAGCTAGGCTTTAAGGTTGAAATTTTCTAAGTGTGAAAGGATTCAACTTAGAGGGTGATTTCATTTTAAGTGATTTAGTTGATTTGTCAATTTTATTTAATGATTTGATTTGGTTTGAATGAACCTACATTTAATTACTAAGCATTGTAAAGAGAAGAAAAGAGGAGAACTTTTCTTTCATCCCTACCTTAAGTAATTTCTAAGGTAGATTCATTAATGATTTTTCTCTAGTAAATGTTTTATTATGTGTTTTAATTAATCCTAAGCTTAGATTTGCTTTAAATAAATCAATTCAATAAGAAAGGCATCTTAAGACTAATGAAGGTAAATTACTATCACATAACACACAACTATTTATTTCTTTCAAACATATATACCATACATATGAATGATCTTAAGCATATTTATACATGTGATGCAAAATCTTAGCACACCTTAATGATGAATGCAAAGATATATTGTTTAAGAAAATTTGGATATTTCATGAATGCATGATTTTATTAAGTAAAAAAGAGGGATTCTTTTATCCATTGATCAAATGCACATTTACATGTATGAAAGACATAAGTGAGTACGATGCCATTATTTTCTACATCAGGGGTGTAAGGTACAAGACCTACTTAGGGCTACTTAAAGCTTCACAACCTCGGGATGCCTAGACTAATATAGCAATACGTTTAAATACATGTGCAGTACAAAAGAAAACAAATGGATGAAAGAATCATGCAAAGAATTTTATTTGATTTGGTTATGCAATTTACATGTGTAAATGTAAAGATCCTTCTTAAGTCATAACATGGAAATGCATAGGAATAGATTTAAGCAAGTGTTATGTTCTTTTCAAATGAACTATACACTTTACAAATCCTATACAAGTCCATGTTAAGAGAAGAGAAGGAAAACTACACCAAATATACATCTTGTACTTATAATCACATGCAAGCTTATAAGTATTTATAAGTAGCATCACCTCATTTATAATATTTAATTTATGATTTTGAAAATAGTTTTTATTTATTTAATAATCATAGCTACTCATATTCTTACTTTAGCCAAAACATGCAATTTGACATAAAGAAAAAATTTTGATTTAATTGATTTTTTAAAAGTCATGAATGCATGATTTCATATGGAAAAAAACATTTAGCATGTTTGAAAGAAATAAAGTGATGTAAGCATATGACTTCATTCACCCTAATTAATTCCTAAGGACAATCCTATAAGATAAGATTATTCAAAGTGAATCAAAATTCTTTAAAGAGATTTTAATTTTTTGAATTTGATTTGACTTAAAAGGTGTGGAAAGAGTTTGCTAGTCCTAACCCATTTTCTCCATGTGTGAGTTAGTTTAGTTTAATTTTAGAATGATTAAAATGATTTTTATGTTTTATTTAGGTTAAGGTGTGAATTAAATTCATTAATTACCCCTTACCTATATCACTTTAACATAATTATTCAAATAATTGTGAGCCAACATATGATATGCAACCACATTGAATTTAAATCAGCAGTGCACATTAAGAAAGAAAGGGGCCTAATGCAATTGGCTCACAATTATTAATTAATTAAACTAAAGGGTTTTAATTAAGTACTTTCATAACCATTCTACACATGTGAGATGGATTATAATATCCTTAAACTTACCTTAGGCTTTTGAACACCTAAGGATCTACCTAGAAAGAGATTGATTAATTTCAGATTGGTTTTGAGAATTTGATTGGATTAATTAAGTAGTTCATTAGTGGATTAATCCTTAATTAGGTTTGGATTAAGAAAGAAAGGGGGTTTAGGGAAAATATTCCAAACCCATTCCATAAACCTCCTCTTCATTTAAATAATGTTTAATTATCTCAATTAAGGGATTTAATCACTATTCACATGCTTGATTACTCTTAATTACATTAAGAGGGTGATTAGGGATTCATTAATTAGTTTTCCTAATTAACTCATTAATAAATCCCAAAAAAATTAAGGGAGGTAGAAGTCATCCCACTGCACATTTTTGAGAAACTTAGAATTAATTAATGAAGTAATTAGAGAGTAATTAAAGTTACTAAGTTTTCAATTAAACCCTAATTAAGGAAAATTTACTGCTCAAAATCAATCAGAAATAATTTTATTAGATTCCCCTCTGAATTATCTTTAAAATGAACTTGAATTTGCATTTTTTGGATTTTTCTCCATTTATTTATGAATTTATGAAGTTTTTGTGATTAATGAGTAATTAAATAACCTAATTAATTAATCTTGGTGCCTGGCTGACTGCGATGCACTTTTCATGGCATGATTGGTTATTTAAGTTATCACATCGTCGCGCATATTTACTGTGCTTTCCTGGACATCCGATCAAGGATTAGATGGCTAAGATCAAACCCACGATTATAAATGATTAAATCAGCAGATCTAGCATGTTTTAATTTGGACCATCCATCCAAAACACGTGGGATGGATGACCCATAATTCATCTCTGCCTAAGCCTGTGGGAGAAGGAGGCCGTCCGTCCACCATGGATTTATCCGAGCTCACTTGAGCTCAGATTAGACTGAGATTCAACCCAGAACATGTAGAAGCATAGGGAAGAACATCCAATAATTGAATTTTAATGGGATTATAATTCACTTCACAAAGGACCAAGCTATTTTCAAATTAAGGTCAATTTTGAGCCATACCTCATTGGAGGCTATCATCGGCGCTTCCAACGGAGGAGGTAGCTTCGTCTAGTAGAGATAAAGCTCTGTTGAAAGTTTCAAGCTTCAATTTTAAGTGAGTTGCTCAATTGACTAAGGCTCCCTCCAATGGCTTGTAGCTTTTATTTAGGTCTCTCTTCGCATGGCTTGGATGCTTGGAAAATACCTTAGGTGAGCTCTACTTGGTGCCTTGATGGTTCTTGCAAGGAATTTGATTTGTGAGAATTGAGTGAAGTGGAATTAGCCTCCCCATTTTGGCTTAAGCAAAAAGAGGGAAGAAATGGAATGAGCTTAGAAATGCTTGGGAAACTTGGAGAAGCTTACCTTTGATCCTCTGAGCTCAATGGAATGCAAGGATGGTGGTTTGAGTGGAAATGAGGGGGAGTATATCTCCCCTTACCTGGATTGGATGGCTGAAGCTTGTTCTTCCATTTTTGATCAATTTCTCTAATTGAATGGGTTGTTTAGGTTGTTAGGGATCCCATGTGTTTCATTTTTGGTAGAGGAGTGTAATGGAGGAGGTGCACATGTGTTAAATGAGTGTGTGAGGTGATCCAAGTGGAGAATTTTAATTGGAGGGGTCATTTTGGCCTTGGGTTGGGTCATGGCTGACCCAAACCCATTGGGTCATGGCTGACCCAAACCCATTGGGTCATGTGCAACACCCCCTTGGTGTCCAAATGATCCATTAGGAGGATGCCAAGTGCCATGAAAAGGAATTGGCCAAATTCAAAGTGAATTTGGCCATAGGTTATCCTTTGACCTGGGAGTAGAATGGTTATTTAGCCTTGATTTTGATTTGGGCATTTTTAGAATAATTGAAAAATGGGTTGTGCCAATTTTCAATGAATTTGGAGTTTATTTGATATGATTTGGCTCTAGTTGACCCATTTAGGTCAAAATGAGTCAACTTGGGTCAAATTGAGCAATTGGTCAAATTGGGACAAACCATGGGTTAGGTCAAGTTCAAATGGTCTTTTGTAGCCTGTGGGTATCATTAGTTTGGTTCAATTTGATTTATATTTGGTTTTGGTTCATTTGAGTTCATTTGGTCAAATGTTGATAATTTGACCCATTTGACCCAAATAGGTCATGGGTTGGTTTAGGCTTGGTTGATCATTTGAAATGTATTGTAATCTTTGGTTTCAATCAATTTTAGTTTGGTTTGACTTCAGTTGATTTTACCTTTTAGGTCAAGTTGGGTTCATAGTTAATTGAGATATGTTGGTTCTAGTTGGCCAATTGAAGCTTTGGTCAAGTTCAACTACTGATTTAGAATAAATTTGACCAATTAGTTTCAATCAATTTAGCTTAGATCAAGATTTGACCCATTTTGACTTTTAGGTCAACTTAGGTCAACTTGGGTCAGGTGGCCAATTTGGCTAGGTTTGGCTCAATTGATGTCTTGATCATGTTCAATCATTGATGATGGATTGGTTTAGATTAATAGTTTCAATCAATTTAGCCTTTGGCAGATTTTGGCTTGTCTGGGTTTCATTTGAGCTAAGTGTTGACTTGGTCAAAGGTTAGGTTTGACTTGGTTTGACCCAATTTGAGTGATTGATCATCCTAGGATGATTGTTGCTCATAATGTCAGGCTTAGGTGGGCTTAGTTCAATCTAATTTGGGTTGAATTAGAATTTGGCTCAACAAGGTGCTTTAGGTCACTTTGGGTCAAGTGAGCCTAAGTGAGTTAATTGGCTTGATGAAGGATTGATTCAAGTTTGGTTGAACTCACATATGGACTTATGATTGAAATATAAATCCATTAGCATGTGATTTGGGGTCAAATGAGTTTTGATTCATTTGATAATTTCAAGTTCAGAAGATGAACATGGGTTTGACTTGGGTTAGTTTGATTTTGGTTTGATGATTGAAGTTTGTGTTTATATTTGGGCTTATGATTGAAGGATTGATTGTTTTGAAGAGAAAATCCAAAGGTTTGGATTGATTTGAGTTTGATTTGGCTAAGTTCAAGAATTTGACTTGAAAGGGTATAAGTTGGATTTAGGTTAGATTTGGATTTGAGTTTTGAATTTAGTTTTGTTATTTGAATTTATATTTCATTTATATTTGTGAACATAAATGAGAATATAAATGAGTTATGAGAAAATCTTTTGAGTTTGAATTGATTTGGATTTGGCTAAGTCCATGAGATGAAATTAAAAGGGCTTAGGAAAGATTTTGGACTTGGATTTGAGTTTTGAATTTAGTTTTGGCTATTTGAATTTATATTTCATTTATATATGTGAATATAAATGAAGATATAAATGGGTTATGAGAAGATCCATTGCATTTGAAGTGATTTGGATTTGATTTGAGCTAAGTCCATAGGATGAAATTAAAATGGCTTAGGAAAGATTTTGGGTATGGATTTCAATCATAGGTTTCAATCATTTGACTTGGCATTGATTCATGATTTGGATCTTGGAATTGATTTGATGATTTGAGGAAAATTTGAATTCGTGGTTGAATTGAATTTGAAGTTGATTTGAATTTGAAGTTTGACTTGAAAGAAGAAAGTAAGGATTTGGTTCAAGCTAAAGGGTAGGAAAGTTTTCCTAATACCCCTAAGGCATAACACATTCCTATGGATAACTCTTATAAGTCTTTAGGGTTAGGTTAGGTGTTCTCCTAATCACTAGAAGTGTCTTAAGACTAAGGAACTCTTAATGTCTAGAGGAGTCCTTATCCCTAGGATGGAGAAGTTGAAAGCTTACTCTAAAAGTGAGGCCAACAAAAGGCACCCAATAGGTGTGGTGTGATTGACAAGGCATACCACACGTATTGGTGTTGATCGAGATAATTAACAACACTTGAACTGTCACAAGCACTAACAAAAATGATCTACTCCCAAACTCAAGGCATAGAAGGGATCAAGATTCTAGTGCAATGTGACTCTACTCATGTCAAAGACATAAGAGAGTCAAGGGGGAATCGACTAGGGATTGAGTATGTGAACCTTCCACTAGGGAAGAGGTTCAAGTCATCCACTAAGGGATGGAAGGTTTTTGATTTGGGTCTCCGGAGAGAAAATTGATTTGATTTTTGATTCATGATTTGGTGCTCCACTTGGATGAAAATGTGAACTGTCCACTAGCAAGTTCAAGTCATCCAGGAGATGTTGTGAAATTCATGATTAAAATATATCATGGATGAAAATGGGAACTCTCCACTGGGAGTAAATTCATGTCATCCAATTGAAAAGCATCTCAGAAGCTGATTTGATTTGTTTAATTTGGTTTGACTTCATTGGGGTAGTTGATTAGATTTGTTTTGTTTGTTTAGTTTGACTCCACTAGGGAGGAGAGTTGAATTTGTTTTAGATTTGACTCCATTGGAGAGGTTAGAAGGGATTTATTTTAGATTTTTTTTTAAATTTAAATTTTGAGATGGACCTTGTCAATTTGTGATGGACTATACTAAGTAGGGGCCATGTCAGCCTTGGTCTAGCTCAGATTTACCAATCTAAAGGTGTAGTCTACTAACCACATAGTCGGACTATCCAACCAAAAGGGTTGCCTTTCGATTTGCAATGGTTAATTCAGGGAAGAAAGCATGGGGACTCACATCTTCCTGAACAAGAGAACTACTGGGGTGACACATTAGCAAGGTAACATGTTAACCGAACCTAGAGCTGACTACTAAGTGAATGCCACTAGGGGACTTAAATCAGCTTAAAGATAGTCAAAGTTAATTTTAGTTTTTAATTATATTTGATGAATCCCATCGATTTATGATGGACTACACTAAGTAGGGGCCAGGTTGGCCTTGGTCTAACACAGATTTACCAATCCAAAGGGAATAGCTTCCTGGCTGAGGGGAGAAATACCCAACCAAGGGGATGCCTTTGAGTTTGCAGCAGTTAATTCATGGAAGAAAGCATGGGGACTTACATCTTTCCTGAATAAATACGGGGCAATATTAGTGAGGTAACATGTTAACCCAAGCATTGTCGGGTTTGATCATGCTAAAATAATGCATAGTAGACTTATATCTTCCAAAGATGGTGCGTAACCTTTGGCAAAATAGATTGAACACTAAGGGGCTCTTGAGAGTGGACCAGGGACTTATCTTTTACTTGAGGAGTCGAAATTATAGGGAGTTTTCTTTGCGACCGCCCTAAAGATAAGATGCATGCTTGAAAGGGGCCACTGGGGCTTGAATTCTAATCCACAAATTTATTTATTTATTTTGTTTGTTTGTTTATTTATCATGGACATTGTTGGTTTGTGAGGGATCATACTAAGAAGGAGCTTATATTAGCCTATACCTATCTCAATTTTATTGAACCAAGGGAGAATTTGTGCATCCGCTGAATGAATTCTCCAACTACAGGGGTGGCTACTAGGAAATTGGGACTGTCCAATCCAAGAGTAACCAAGGCAATTTCTAAATAGGGTCATAAAGTACGTAATCCAAGTAGAGTGCTAGGGAAAGGGGTCACTATAGGCTTTATCCAAAACCTAGAAGAAGATAATGTCTATAGGTATTCGGTGGCCAACTCAAGGGAAAAGCTTGGGGACTCATATTTGCCAAGAGTGGTGTATCTACCGGGTAAGTCACCGTCAGCATAGTGAACATCAACCAACCTAAGGTGCCCATCAGTTTATGATAATCAGCTAAAGAAGAAAGCATCGGAGACTCACATCTTCCTAAAGCAGAACTGATTGATGGGATAGTCTATTTATGACTCGATAAGTGCTACCCGACCTAGGGCGACTACTAAGTGAATGCCATTGAGGAACTTATATCAACTCAAAAGTAGTCAAGAGAAAAGGAGCCTCTGAGGGACTTATCCTAAATCTCAAATGTACTCGACCTAGTTAGTGCATGATGGCTAGTCTAAGAAGAAAGCTTGTAGACTTACATCCTCGTAAACAAAGTCAACATGAGGTAGCTTACTGGCTGTGCAGTGAGGTCTATCAAACTAACAAGGTGCTCATTAGTTTACAATGGTCAAGTCAAGAAGAAAGCACGGGGACTACATCTGCCAAGCAAGTGGCCATTGGGGTGACAGGATAGCAAGGTAGCATGTCAGTCTGACCTGGAGCAGCTAACGAGTGAGTGCCACAGGGGGCTTGCTCCCACATCAAAGTAGCTTGAGATAAAATATATGTATTTATTTTTTTTATTTTGTGCTTGAGGGAATATGATGCCACTCGGGTTCTCTTATACCTATCCTAAAACTCATTGGGAAATTTGATGAAATGGAGCCTTGAATGGCAATTGGGATTCCACTAAGAAAGGATGTTGCTTGAGTTCTCTTACACCTAACTTAGTTGTGCTAGTCGAAATAGGATGCCTCTTGGGTTCTCACCCTATAGTAGCTGAATTGTGTTTATATGTTTATGTTATGAAAGAAGGATAGGATGCCACTTGGGTTCTCTTACACCTAACTAAACATGTGGAGATTCACAAGCAAATAATGCTTCAAAAGAGAATATCTTGATGAATTGGAATAGAATTATTGATGATAATTTCAAACATGATTTTATGGGTAATATTTCTTCAAATAGAGCCCATTAATTGGAAGCATTGGGCGTTCCCCTTTATAATTAATAAGCTGATAAGATCCTTGTTGGTAGGCCTTCTCTGCCTTCTCTATAACAAAAGGGCCTTCACAAGTGGGTTCAAACTTGCCTCCCATCTTTCGACGGGCAACAATTGGTCTCCTTAGAACTAGAATAAGTTATAGGGTGGACAAGCTTGTTGTGAGATTGAATCATCTTTGCCTTGTACAACTTGAGGTTCTGGCACGCCCGTAGGCATCTCTCCTCCAAACCTTCGAGCTCTTCTAATCGTAATTTCTCATTCTGCTCTATAGTGATTTTATTACCCATTGCTATCCGTGATGTTGAACTTCTAAGGGGAACTTGACCCATACACTTGGATAATGGGGTAGATGTTGGAGTTTTGTATTGTGGTATGCCCATAATGCTTCAACTTCTCATGTCTATCATTTATTATCATCAAGAGTCTTAGGATGAGAGTTTTGTTGAATGCTTCTCTTAGGCCATTTGCCCTAGGGTAGTAGATGATAGAGTATCTCCAATCTATACCTTGTCTTTTGGTGAAGCTGTTGATCTTGGTGCTCTTAAATGTAGTACCATTATCAGATATAATTCATCGAGGCACCCCAAACCTATATAATATATGGTTCTAAAGCACATCTTTGGTTATGACCTCTTTGAGTGGGATTGCCTCCACCCACTTGGAAAAGTAATGTGGCTAGAATGAACGATGACCCTTGGAGGATTGATAGGACCCACAATGTTCCCCAACACTCAAATGGCCATGAGGTCAATGTAGAATGTAGAATGTTGTTGTGGTTGATGTAACCACACTGCCGATGGCACCTCTAGCCATTCATGCCATAATCATTGAAGGCCAATAGTAACCTAGTCTCTTGATCTTTGCTTTCATCTTCGGACTGGATTGATGTGCTCTGCATAGACCTAAATGTATCTCAGTTATGATCTTATTGGCTTTGTGTTTGTCTAAATTGCGTAACCACATTTGAATGAAAGTCTGTCGCTATAAGGTGCCATCCACTAGAGCATAGGAGAGAGATCTTTATTTCACCTGATGGGTGTTGACCCCATTTTTAGAACAAGCTCTCAACCCTTCCATCTTAGGCATAGGACTTCTCTTAAACTTTTAAGAGTTTCTTAGTCTTAAGACACATCTAGTGATTAGGTGGACACTCAACCTAGCCCTAGAGACTTAGAAGAGTTAGCCATATGAATGGGTCATGCCTTGGGTGTTAGGAAAATTTACCTACCCAGCTTGAACCATTCCTCACTTTCCTTACTTCAAGTCAAACTCAAATCAATCTTATTTGGTTTTCACCAAACTCAAATCAACTCCATATGATTGAAACCCATGAATGAAATTCTTAAGTCCAAATCATTCTTAAGTCTTTAATCTCCTCTTATGGACTTAGCCAAAATCATGATCAAACTAAATCAATTCCTTATGATTTTCTTATAATTCATTTATATTCTCATTTATATTTACATATATAAATAAAATATAAATACAAACCAATCAAACTAAACTCAAAATTCCAAATCAATTCATAAATTTTTCTAAGTCCTTTAAGTTTTCCTTCATGGACTTAGCCAAAATCAACTCTAAATCAATTCAAACTCATAGGATTTTCTCATAACTCATTTATATTCTCATTCATATTCACATATATAAATGAAATATAAATGAAAATCAATCAAATCAAATCCAAATTAAATTCAAATTTAAAATCCTTCTAAGTCCTTAATTTCCTTCTTAAGGACTTAGCCTAAATCATGATCAAATCAATTCAAATTGGATTTCTCATAACTCATTTATATTCTCATTTATATTCACGTATATAAATGAAATATAAATATAAATCAATCAAATCATATTCAAAAATTCATATCCCTACTCCAAAATCTTCTAAGTCCTTTTAAATTCCTTCTTAATGGACTTAGCCTAACTCATGATCAAAGCACTTCAAATTCATCAAATTTTCTCATGATCAATTTATATTCTCATTTATATTCACATAAATAAATGAAATATAAATTCAAACAATCAAAACTAATTCTGAAGATCAAACTCAAATCCACTCAAAATCCAACATAAGCCTTTCAAGTCAAAATCTTGAACTTAGCCAAATCAATTTCAAATCAAGCCAAACTCTTGATTTTCCTTCATGATTCAATCAACCTACAATCATGAACCCACATATAAATACAAACTTCAATCACAAAAAAAAATCAAAAAAATCACCCAAATTCTATTCTTCCTTTGAATAAATTATCAAATGAATCAAAACCCATTTGACTTCAAACCACTTGCAAATGGATTTATATTTCAATCACATAAATACAAGTTCAATCAAACTCAAATCAAGCTTTGACCAAGCCATTTGAACTTAGGCTCACTTGACCCAAAGTGACCTAAAGTACCCTTATGAGCCAAATTCTAATCCTAACCAAATTGGATTGAATCAAACTCACCTATGTCTCATCATCAATCATCATGGGATGATCAATCAACCAAATTGGGTCAAACAAAGTCAAACCTAATGGTTGACCAAGTCAACACTTAGCCCAAAATAAAACCTAACATAGCCAAAATCTACCATTGGCCAAATTGATTGAAACCAATGATCTAAGTTCATTCATGAACTATGTTTGAACTTGACCAAGTAGACATTTGAGCTGAACCTAGCCCAATTTGCCACTTGACCCAAGTTGACCTAAAGGGTCAAAATATGTCAAAACTTTATCTAAGCCAAATTGATTGAAGCCAATTGGTCAAGTTCATTCCAAATAACTTGTTGAATTTGACCAAAGCCTTAATTGGCCAACTAGACCCAACTTGCCCAATTGACCTTCAACTTGACTAAAGGGTCATGTTGAGCCAAATTCAAACTTAATCAAAATTGATTAGAAATAAAGATACCAATCCACTTCATATGACAAATAAACCTAAACCTACCTACTCAATCAAATGGGTCAAAATTTGACCTAAATAAAGTCATATGAGCCAAATTCAAAACTAAACCAAATTGAATCAAACCAAAGCCATCAAAATATTTCAAATGGTCATATGAACTTTGACCCTTGGTTTGACCAATTTGACCAATTGGTCAACTTGACCCAAGTTGACCCATTTTGACCTAAATGGGTCAACATGAGCCAAACCATATCAAATGAACTCAAATCCATGAAATGGCCAAACCTATTTTCTCATACCCAACATATTCAAATTCAAAAAATCAGCAAATGACCATTCTACCCTAGGCCATAGAACAAATTTTGGTCTAATCCATGGGTGATTTGGTCAAAGCCTTCATATCTTGATACCTTCTTAATAGGTCAAGTGAACCCTAGAGGGTGGTGCACCCAACCAATGGGTTTGGGTCAAAGGCCAAACCCTCAGCTCAAATTGGCCAATTCAAAACCTATCTCCACTTGATTTGAAGCACATGGGAGGTTACCAATCCAGAGATCAAAACCATGTGCCAACTTCAAATAGCCAAAAACCCTTTCCTTGATTGGATCAAAATGGCAAAGCTTCCATTGATTTGCCATGGGGAGATACTCCCCCAAATTCCATTTAAATTCAACACCCTCATTGTCGATTGAGTGCTAGAGAGTGTTAGTAGCCATCAGAGAGCATTCCTAAGCTTCATAGTAGGGAATTAAAATCAAGTTTTCTTGGTTTTCTTTCATACTCAAAATAACTGGAATTGCCTTTGCACACTCCCTCCAGGTACCAAGTCAAGTGCACCCAAGCATTCATACAAGTTCCCAAAGCAAGGAGGAGTTGAATTCAATCAAAGTTGTAAATAAGAGGAAGAGGTGTTGGTCCATAGAGATATCTACTCAACTCCAAGGCTTGAAACTTTCAACAGGGCTTCATCTCCACTAGACAAAGCTACCTCATCAAACTCAGTGATCACCTCAGTGAGGTATGACATTTTTTTGACCACTAGCTTAGGAGGTGTTGGTCTTTGTAAAGAAAGTGTCATGGCATAATTCCACCATTGGATAGCCATTAGGATGGTGTGGGTAAAATCTTGTTTTAATCGAGCTCAATCGAGCTTGGATCTTCCCTCATCATGGGCGTCCCATTGATCCCGAGGAAGAACAATATCCATCCATCCGCATTTTGGATGGATGATTGTGCACATTTAAATTGATTTATCCTTTTTTGATCCACATTGATCCTTGATCGATCAAAATCAGCATCATATCCACACTACGCATTGATGTGGTGTTTAAGTAACCCCCTCATAGCGTGATGTGTGTAAAGAGCTCTGACCACTACCACCTCATGTCGTGTTGTGAGATAAGAGGATTAGTTAAGGTTTTAATTAATATTAATTAATCTCCTAGGCTTTAAAAATTAATATCTCTCTAAATAAAGATTAGAAAAATATGAGGTAATTTTCTACTAAAAGATAATTCAATCTAGAATTTTCTAAAATTGCTTTTAATGGATTTTGAATTATATTTTTCTCTGAATTTGGGTTATAATGGAAATTTATTTTGTTAATTATTCTTTAATTAATCCTCTGATTAATCCCAAACTTCTTGGGTATTTTGGGGATGACTTCCTCCCTAATTTTCTTGGGATTTATTTAAGGCTTAATTGGGGATTATTGCAAATGTATTTCTAATTACTCTAATGTAATTAAGGATAATTAAGGGTTTTTAGTGTTTTAATCCTTATTGAGGTTGATCAATGAATATAGAAATCTTAGGAATAATTTTGGGGTACTATTCCCTAAACCCCTTTTCTTTCTTAATCTTCTATTTTTAAATTAATTCATTAATTACCTCTTAATTTTTAAAATTCTAAAACTTCAAGAAGTTAATTAATCTACTTTGGGTAGATGCTTAAGAGCCTAAGTTCAATTAAGAAAATCAAACCCAACTCATATGTGTGAGGGGTGTTTTGAAATTACTTAAGTTAAACCCTTAGCTTAATTAACCATTAATCATGAGCCAAATTGCATTAGGCCTTTTTTATTTCTAGGTGCATTTACAATTTAAATTTTTATGAGTTCATCTCATCTTGGCTCATAATTGGTTAACTATGCTAAGGTGGTAAGGGTTAATTAACTTGCTTAATTCACCTTAACCTAATCAAAACTTAAAATGAATCTAATCATCTAAAAATTAAAAAAATGTCAAACACATATGGGAATGGGTTAGAACAAACTCAACTCACATTTTCAAAATTAAATCAAACTTAAATCAAACAAAATCACATTGAAAAACTTTGATTTATTTTAAGCTTTCTTATTTCATAAGATTGTCTTTATGATTTAATTAAAGTGAATGTGTTTACATACTTTCATTACTTTAGTTCTTCCCCAACATATTAAATATGTATTTCATATGGTTTCATGCATCCATATTTTTCAAAATCAAATTCAAAATAAAATTATTTGCTTTATGTCAAAATTGCATGTGTTGGCTAAAGTAATAATATCAGTGGTTATTATCACTATTAAATTCAAATTATTTTCCAAACATATGGATCAATTATCAAAACTGAAAGTGTGCTACTTATATTTTAATTATAAGCTTGCATGTGAGAGTAAACAAGGGTGTGCTTAGTATAGGTTTTCCTTCTCTTTTCTTCCAGTATAGTTTTGAATAGGATTTGGTAAGATGTATGGTTCATTTGGAAAGAACCCAACACTTGCCTAATTCCATATCCTATTCATTCCTATCACTTAAGAAGGGCTTACATATAAATTGCATAAATAAAATGAATCAAACTAATACAAATTTTGCATTCTTTCTTTTCCATTTTATTTCTTTTTATACACATGTTTATTTAAGGAAAGTGGTATATTAGTCTGACAACCCGAGATTGTGAGGCTTTAAGTAGCCCTAAGTAGGTCTTGTACCTTACACCTCCGGTTAACAATGACACTACTCACTTATGCCTTTCTTACTTTCATGTGTGCATGTGAAAATTGGATAAGAAACCCTTTTCTTAATGAAAATCATGCATCATAAACTTCAAATTTCCTTAAATGAATTACTTAGCATGCATCATAAAGTGTGTTAAATATTCTCATTTTGTATGTATAGATATGCTTAGGACTCATTCATGCATGTTATACATGTTGGGGAAGAAATGAAGTGATGTATGTTTTGTGAATTTGGTTCATTTTATTTAATCATAAAATGCATTTCTTTTTGAATGGGTTTGTTTAGAGTTCATCTACACTTTAGATTAATTAAAACATTTAATCAAAATATTCACTAAACAAAACTAAAAATGTGAATCTACTTTAGAAATTACTTAGGTTAGGGAAGGAAAGAGAAGTTCTCTTCTCTTTCCCTATCTTTATAACTTAGTAATTAATTGTAGGATTCACTTGAACCTAATCAAAATATGAAATAAAATAACCCAAAATAATTAAATCATTTAAATGAAACCTCCTCTAAGTTGAACATGCTTCATGAAAATTCTAACAAGCCATTAAGCATACCACCTAAAGCACATACATTAGGCTAAGTCACCACTTCTAGCTTTAGGTTAGGGCGTGCATGGTTTGATGTTACTTTTGTTTTTATGATATGTTTTAGGCGGATGTTAGGATGTATGGAATGAATGGTAGGGGCGATCTTAGTCTAATCATTATTTCTATAGAGATTGTTTAAGGTAATAAAATATAAATGCTTTTGTTGTGTGCTTATACCCTAAGCATAATCAATAGGTGGACTTAGTCACCCATGTGTGGGGTGATAAGTCTAATATACATGCTTGGGATTTGGTGGTTTGTTTAGCTAACCTTTATTTTGCAGGTGTGAGCTAGATTTACTTTTCCTCTTAATGTAAATTTTGCAATTAGGATTTTGGAATAATTGTTATGGGGATTAGGATGAGCATTGGTCATAAGATCCCATCTTATGCACCATGTGAAGCCTTGGAGCATCCACCTTCTAACCATCCAAAAGAAGGAACCAAGAAGGAAGAAGAAAAAAGAAGAAAGAAGAAAGAACAATTAAGAAATGAAGCTTGAAGACCCCATAACAATGAATTCCTTAATTATATATTAATTCATTTGTAATCCTGGTTGTATAAGGGTAGAGCTACTAATTTGTTTTAGGTTTGTGCGGTGGTACCGGACCACAACGACCTCTTATTCTTTTTGTGATTAGCTTTATAAATTGATTGATGATTTGTTTAGCTTGTGCATTAAGTGGAATATTTTTCCTAGTTTCTTTTTTTGCTTTATGTATGGCTTGGATGTCGATTAGGCTCTTAGAAAAAAATAAATCTTTTACCAAATGTAACAATTCAAAATTAAAAAAAAGAACTCATAGCCTCACCTAAAGCTTAGGTTTAAAATCAAGATAAAAGAATTATCAATCCCTTAGTTGGATGAGTATTTATTTTACAATATCATGCACAAATGCATCTTATTTCACTCTTGATTGGAGGGCTTCCACCTTTTTCAGAGAAACTTGGCTTGACCTTTGAGAGCCATGGTGGAAACACACCTCCTCCCTTCTCGCTGATTTTGGCCAATAACTTTATTTCTCATGCATTATTCATATGAATCCTATTAGTCTGAGTGAAAATAATTATCCAAAAATGAAAATAAAATGAAATTTGAATTTCATTAGATTTAGGTCATTTGAAGCATGTCCTTACATGATCTAGTCTCTTTAGGGAGTGAGTTTAAGGACTTAGTCTCTTTCTAAATAAATAATAACTTAGCTATCTTGCGTAAAGCATAAGACTTGCCTACATGAATTTAAAATCATAAGAGGAGTTAGTTGGCGGCCACTCCTAGGCGATTGTAAGTTCAAGCAGTTGGGTGGTTTGTCCTCTCTTATGGAGGCAAACCAAATACCCATATTTTGCTTCAGATTTAGGTTGTGCTTTCGGCCCTCACCAAAGCTCCTTAGATTTAGGTTCTGAGTTTGGTTCTCCCCTTTGTGGGCCATAAGCTTAATTCCTCACCTATTAGGTATTTTCACAATCCTGTGTTATTAGAATCATAAGTTCTAAATTTCTAATGAAAAATATAACTCAAACAAATTAAATCAATTTCAAAAATGTAAAAGAATCATAGATAGTTTGAGATGCTGCTAGGTTTCCTAACATCGTGGGCATCTCTTATCTTTCTTTTTTGCTTAATAACTCTCTCTCTTTGATCAATCCCATTTGATCTTCAAAAAAATGAACTAATCGATTGATAGTCCTTTATTAAAATCTTTGACAAGATCATTTACCTTAATCGAGAGTATTCTAAGGGATCTCCCTTAGGATGTAATTAATATGGGGCTTGCCCAGTAGGAACTTAATGAACCTATTTAAAATAAACTCTACTTTACTTTTCCATGTAAAGTAGAAGAATCTACATATATCTTTCCTTAGGAGTCCTTATTGAGGTGATTAGGTCCATTAAAGGGTATTGACTTCTATCTCCAGATAATACACTATTCCTTGATGGCGTGCCGATCACGAATAAGCATTGTGGATCATGGCATCCCAAAAAGACAAATTTTTTTTTTTTCTCCAAAAGGAACCATTTATAGATTTTTTTCACCATCAATTTTTTTGGCGACTCTGTTAAGGATGGTTCCTCTCTCCATCTTTGATAAATGATCGTTGTCTTTGAGTATCGATAGTGGGTTCATACTTTGGTATGAATCGAAGACTATCTTTCTTTTCATTAGCACTTAGCTTATTTCATTCTTTAGTTGAGTTAGCTAACATACTTAGATTTTAGGACCTCACTCCATGTTGGTCTTAAAACCCCCATTGGGTTCTCCAATGGGTAAAAATAAAAAGATCTAAATAAAAGAAAACATTTAAAGACTTCCTTCTTATCATTTTTATGATAAGGAAAGGTTCATTCTAAAATAATAAAAAAAAACTTTTCACAAGAACTTTGCTTTTCAAAAAAGAACTCTTACAAAAAAAATGCACTTAATAAAATATTTTTCACAAAATCTTATCACCCTCATTTAACAATTCTCATAATTGTTATGTAGGAATTTTCAAAATAAAACTAACAATCTTTTCCAAGCACAAATGAACATCTTCTTTCAATTCACTTTGATGAAGATTTCATTTTCAAAATAAATGAACCATCTTTCCAAAATCACAATCAAAATAAAATTTTAAAAAAGCACATGAACCTTTCATTCAATACACTCACCTATTGAATGAAAATTTCATCTTCAAATAAAATTAAATTTTTCAAAAGAACAAATGAACATCTTGCTTCAATTCATTTTGATGAAGATTTCATTTTCAAAATAAAATGAACAATCATCTTCCCAAAAATTAAAATCAAAATTAAACTTTCAAAAAGAATACATGAACCTTTTTCATTCAAAACACTCACAAATATTGAGTGGAAGTTTCATTTTCAAATAAATTTAAATATTTCAAAAGTACATATGAACATCTTCATCTAATATACATAAATTTATTGAATGAAGGTTTCATTTCTAAATAAAAAATAGTATCATTTGGAAATCCCACTTAAACATATCTCACATATGATTAAGTTGGAATTCTTCTCTTTCAAAAAGTAATAATCACACAAAAAACAAAATATTTATATTTTAAAAATAATTGATCTCCATTCCTACATACCTAAATTTGTTGAAGTCTCTCAAAAAAAAAAAAAATTGAAACTTAACAATCATATTTTCAAAATCAAAAACATATTGGAACTTCATTAGTATACTCAAATTTGCTAAGTGAAGACTCCAAATATAGAATCAAAATTTTTCAAACACTTTGGAACTTCATCTTAGCATACTCAAATTTGCTAAGTGAAGTCTCTAAATTCCAAAATCAAAATTATTTTCAAACACTTTGGAACTTCATCTTAGCATACTCAAATTTTCTAAGTGAAGTCTCCAAATTATAAAATCAAAAACTTTTTCAAACACATTTTGAACCTCATTTAGCATAATCAAATTTGCTAAGTGAAGTCTCCAAATTCCAAAATCAAAAATGTTTTTCAAACATATTTGGAACTTCATTTAGCATACCCAAATTTGCTAAGTGAAGTCTCCAAATCCAAAATCAAAAAATCTTCAAACATATTTGGAACTTCATTTAGCATACTTAAATTTGTTAAATGAAGTCTCCAAATCCAAAATCGAAATTTTTTTTTCAAACACATTTTGGAACTTCATTTAGCATATTCAAATTTGTTAAGTGAAGTTTCCAAATTCAAAATCAAAAATTTTCAAACACATTTGGACTTCATTTAGCATACTCAAATTTGCTAAGTGAAGTCTTAAATCCAAAAATAACAATTTTCAAAAAACTTTTAGAACTTCATTTAGCATACTCAAATTTGCTAAGTGAAGTCTCCAAATCGAAAATAAAAAATTTTCAAACACATTTTGGAACTTCATTTAAGATACTCAAATTTGTTAAGTGAAGTCTCCAAATCCAAAGTCAAAACCAAAAATTTTCAAGCACCTTTGGATCTTTATTCCTTAGGATACCAAATTTGCTAAGGAGAAGTTTCCATTTTTCAAAACCAAAACTCAACAAAATTTTGAAAACATCTTTGGAATTTCATTTAGCATACTCAAATTTGTTAAGTGAAATTTCTATTTTACCAAACTAAGTGGGACTTTATCTTTAACATACCATATTTGCTAAAGTAAAGTCTCCACTTTCAAACAAATCAAAACAAAAATGAAACACATTAGGATTTCCTTAGCATACATAAATTTGCTAAAGGATCCTACTTTTTCAAAAATCAAACATCCAAAAACAAAATGAAACACTTAGGATTTTCTTAGCATACTTAAAATTGCTAAGAATTTCAATTTTTAAAAATCAAACAAAACACACTTGGGTTCTTCACTTAGCATACCTAAATTTGTTAAAAGAGAATTCCAATTTTCCAAAATCATTGAACAATTTACAAAAAGAAATAACTATTTTCAAAACACTTTACCTAGCATACTCAAATTTGCTAAGTAAGAAAAATTCAAAATCATCAATCAAAAATAAAATCAATTGACCACTTTAACATACCCAAATTTGTTAATGGTCCTAAATCAAAAGAAAATCTAAATTCAAATAAACATGAACCTATGAAAGCATCCTTCTCAAAATATTTGAATCCATCTTTCAGCATACCTGAATTTGTTGAAGTTGGATTCATATTCAAAAATTCCTCTTTCAATCAAAATTCTAAATTTTCTCAAATCCGTTTGAACCCCACTTAACACTTCCAAGTTGTTGGATGTGGGATCAAATTTTTAATTCAAATTCAAAAAATCTATAAAGATAGAAATCTGATCCAAGCTCATCTCTATTAGATTCTCTCGGTGTACATGATAGCTCAGTTTTTCAATCTTTTATAGTTGATCTGAAATGGTCGGT
This sequence comes from Cymbidium sinense, assembly GCA_021442155.1. Lineage (NCBI taxonomy): Eukaryota > Viridiplantae > Streptophyta > Magnoliopsida > Asparagales > Orchidaceae > Cymbidium > Cymbidium sinense. Next base: position 110,683,834 of record CM038225.1, read on the forward strand.
TCACAAAAAATTCATTTTCACTTTCCCTCATGGCATGGATTTGGCTTTGGATTGAGCCAACTTCCCCCGATTGGATCATACACATCTTATCCACTTTGGTAGGGGATTCGAGGGAGCTAGGATTACATGTGAGGGCACTCCCCTCATGACAGTCAATGGGACGTGGCCAGGCGGCGGTCATCCATTGATCTACCCTCGATTTTGACATTTCCTCGAGAGGAAAGTAGTGGTAGTCCCAACATTGTAGTAGTACCAGTGATTGCCTATTGGTGTCCATGGTTTCTGTGTTGCCCGGTGAGGCTAGCACCCTCTCAGTACCCTAAGGTAAGGCTCCCCGATCTGGCATGCCTCCCTACTTTTTTGTATGGGTCTTGCTCTCACTCCTCCCATCCAACAAGGACATAGCGTAGGAACAAAAATTGCATGATCAAGCAGTACAACACTAGGATTTAGGGAGATGAGGCCTATTTAGTTGAGGAGTTTCTTACTTCACCTACAATAAACTAGTTCCATCCTCTCTAGATTGAGAGGATGTTATGATTCTCATCACCTCCACCGGTGGTACAATATCAACCAGATTACTAGAAAGAGGTCGAGGCCTATGATGATCTTGCAGTGGTGGAGCTTACACGTTGAGTCCATCTTAATTTGATCTCCATCATCCCATGGTGTGGGAAAACATATTTGCCAAAGAGAGCTAGAGGCCCACACACTCATATAGGGGAGGAGGGGAGGTTGCCGATCAGCTTCCACACTATTGATTTTAGCTTCGGTCCGTATACATGACATCCTACTTCGGAACCAATCATTGGGGATAGCTCTGTTCATAGAGAGTTGATGGTGTCTCCACATACTCACCCTTCCACCATCACCAATCATCATCGGTTCCATCAAAGGCCATGAAGGCCATATGGGAGAACCCACCGTTGGTGATCCAATAGAGGATCTACCCCTTTTTGCCTATTGTGGCAGGGTTGAGCTCCCACGACCTTGATGGTCTTGAAAGTGGCCCCCAAAGCATCGTGGTCATCCCTTCACCAACTCAATAGATGGAGATGGCGATTATTATGGTGGTAATGACCTTGTACCAGGATAGTGGAACTCTTGGATGTCACCCTCTCATAGTTAGTGGCGGTCGAGTGTCTCTGTAGTGATGCAGTCCATAGGATTGATCTCCAATTGGCGAGGTGGTGCCTCTTAGTGCATGATAGTGATCACACTGGTGAGCCTAGATTATTTATACCTACTTAGATTGATCATTCTTTAGATGAGATAGTTTCACATTATTTCATGGAAAGAAGGAGTTCTTGGGGTATGATTGGTCAGATGAAGAGAAAGTCATCTTCGATCCCAATGAAGATGACTTGTTGGGAGACTCAGCTGGAGTCTACATGGTTGATACCAGAGGATCTCTTCTCAGAGAGCACCAGGCCATGGAAGGGGATGAGGTTGATTAGGAAGACACCCAATCACCCAACAACATCGATGAGGTAAGATGAGCGGATAGATAGGATGACACTGGTTAGGACTTGTTAGCGGCGTTGATTTTCAAAATAAGCCCCATTATTTCATCTTACTATAGATTCGGGTTGGTGCATGTCTTGGACCCAATCAAGACTTATTTTCCATTGAGCAAGGTAAGCACTGCATGTATAGGAAGGTAGTGGAAAGTACCTCCATACAAAAAGACATAAAATCCATGGTTGTAGCAGTATAGGAAGCATTGGCTCAAGCCCGGGAGGATCATCCATTCCAAAGGTAGACCTACTGAGATGTTATCCAATATCCCAAGGGTTTTCATGCCTTCCTTCAAAAGCTTTGATGGATACCCAAGGCACACATAGCACACTTTAGGGCAGTTGTTGCAATCGGTGGCGATGCTTTACTCTCTTTCCATTAGTAGCCGGTGTACTTTGATTGGTATCACGCCCAATAGTTTATTAAGACATTTGGTTAGAGTAACTCTTCATTAAGAGGTTTCTTTGGAGCTCCAAAAGGTTATTGTAGCGATCATTATAGCACAACTGTGAGTCTCTTGTTGATTATATTCTTTTAATGCAGTGATATGAAGTGCAAACCACATTTGTCTGAACATCATGCCATTAAGATTCTCTTGAAGAATATCTATGGCCCGATTGCCTTCATGCTTAAGGGCTTCACTATCAAGACATTTGAGAAGCTAATCAACAAGGCGGATAGTCTACAAGAAGAGGCCAAATAGTTGCCTTTTCAAGATCGGTTACCTAAAGTAAAGCCACAAAAGGTCTATGAGAAGAAGCCATGGGCAGTGACAGTGGTTGATAAGGGGAAGCAACCAGCTAAAGATCAGTCTGAGAGACCACGACCTCAGTAGCCTCCACCTCCTTTGCCACCACCGAGGAACATCCTCCACATAGCCTCCAGGCCAGACCACCACCACCATACCATAGACACTCATACCGCCCGTATATGGTCCACCTACTCATTTAGATAAGTTAAAAAAATCTTATTCTTCTAAGAGGAATGTAATTAGGAAGATCTTTAGGAATCTCTTAAAGAAGGCGATTTTACTCAGCTAGGAGATGAGGAAGTAGGCAAAGTCATGATCCAAACTTTTGCCCCTACCATATGCTTGCCATTTTGGAGGATTGCTTCACATTCAATGGGGCTTGAACATAATTTCAAGACGGTCTGTAGTTATCCCAAAGGAATACCTTGTGGAACAACCATCCAGTTCCATGTAATCCTTGGGATACATGTGATCCACCAAAACCAAAGAAGGTTGGGATATTTCTTTATCCAAAACCTCTGAAAATCATCAAAGATCAAGAAGCTTTCTTGTAGGTGCACGAGTCATTCAAACCTCCAACACCAAGGAAGGTTTGCAAGTTGGTGCCAACTCAGAAAGGGGAGCTCGCAATAGTAGTAGCATGTGTGAGGGATAGCCCATTAGTGCAACCCGATTGAGTCCGACCTCTCTGGTTGCAACTTCCACACCGGTGACTTCTTCCACTTTAGCTAGCTCTACTTCTTATACTAGTATAACTCTTATATCGATGGATAAGGGCATCAAATCCCTTACCCCACTTACTGTACTTGATTTCTACTCTGTACCTCCAAACTATTCTAAGAAATTGAAGAGTAAAGCTAGTTTGAATTACATCTGTGTCATTTCTAATGGATTGTCTTGTTCTATTCCTAATGATAACCCTTCAAGTTAAAATAACTATAATAATTCTGATATTCCTCTTTCTGATTTAGAGTTGGACTTTTCTACTCTGAATACTATGGGTTCACCTCTTGAGATAGACTTGGAATCATCTAATTTTGAGGGTCCCATAAGCTGTAGGTGATTGATACTTCCATTACCACAAGAGATCACCGAAGTCAACCTCTGTAGTGGCAAGGTTCTACCTCTTAGGAAAATACCTCAATATAGAGGGAAATATGTCATTGGTACAAAAGATAGAGAAGCCCTTCCACATAATGCTCCACCCTTGGATATGCTTGTGGAAGACTAGCCCAAGGTGGACTACAGTGTCTTTTCTCATCTAAGAAAGTTTTCATCTAAGCTAAGCATATACGATGCCCTTGTCTTATCCAAAGAGATTAGGGAATCACTAATCTAGGCTCTCCTTGATCCTGAAATATGTTAGCTCAGCTGACTGCTGTTGGTCTAAAATTTCTATTAGAGTCACCTTTCAAATCTGTGGAGAGAAATGAAAGAGGCAAGACCTATAGAAATTCATCTTTTTAAGATGCCACACAGATCCGCAGATGTACTTATTCAGGTGATCGAGTATGTCATTAAGAAAATAGTGTACTATCTCAAAAAATAGAAGTCACTACCCTTTAATGGACATAATCACCTCAATAAGGACTCTAAGGATGATGGGTTTCATATGTACCGATTTTCCTACTTTACATGGAAAAGTAAAGCTTTATTTTAAATGGTTCATTATGTTTTCCCTAGGGCAAGCCCCATAGTTAATTACATCCTAAGGAATGGGATTCCTTAGGAAAACTCTCAATTAAGGTAAATGATTGTTGTCTTTAAATATTTCAATAGGAAAGGACTATCAATCAATTGGTTATATTTTTGAAGATCAAATGGGATTGATCAAAAAGGGAGTTATTATCGAAGCCAAAATGGAAGATAAGTAGGTATGCCCACGATGTTAGGAAACTAGTGAGCATCTCAAACTATCCTATAATTGGGCTTTACATTTTTGAAATTGATTTAGTTTCTTTGAGTTACATTTTTTATTAGAAATTTAAGACTTAAGATTCCTTTACACAATATTAAGAAAATACTTAAGAGGTGAGGAATTATGCTTATGGCCCGCAAAGGGGAGAAGCAATCTCAGAATCTAAATCTAGGGAGCTTTAGCGAGGGCCAAAAGAACAACCTAAATCTAAGGTAAAAATGGGTAATTGGTTTGCCTCCACAAGAGACGATAAACCACCTGATAACTTGGATTTATAACTACCTGGGGGTGGTCACCAACTAACTCCTCTTATGATTTTAAATGCATGTAGGCAAGTCTTTATGCTTATGCAAGATAGCTAGGCTATTATTTATTTAGAAAGAGACTAAGTCCTTAAACTCACTCCTAAAGAGACTAGATCATGTAAAGGGACATGCTTCAAATGAACTAAATCTAATGCAATTCAAATTTTATTTTATTTTTATTTTTGGATAATTATTTTGACTCAGGCTAATAAGATTCATATGACTAATGCATGAGAAAGAAGATTATTGGCCAAAATTAGTGAGAAGGGAGGTGAGTTTCCACCATGGCTCTCAAAGTCAAAGTTTCTCCGGAAGGTGGAAGCCCTCAATCAAGAGTGAAATAAGATGAATTTATGCATGATATTACAAAGAAATGCTCATCCTAAGGGTTGCTAATTCTTTTATCTTAATTTTAAACCTAAGCTTCAGGTAAGCTTCAGGTGAGGTTATGAGTTATTTAATTTTATTTTTGAGTTATTAAGTTGGGTAAAAGATTTATTTTTCCCTAAAGAGCCTAATCCACATCCAGGCCATACATAAAGCAAGAAAAAAAACTAGGAAAATCATGCCACTTAATGCAAAAGCTAAATAAATCATCAACCAATTTATAAAGCTAATCAAAATGAATAAAGGCATTGGCACCAGCCAAACCAAAAAAATCAAATATAGGTAGCCGAGCTCTACCATTATACAACCCATATTACAAATAAAATAAATTATAATTAAGCAAGGAATTCATTTTTATGGGGGTCTTCAAGCTTTATTTCTTCTTTCTCCTTTTCTTCTTCCTTCTTCTTTCTTCTTTCTTCTTTGGTTCCTTCTTTGGGATGGTTGGAAGGTAGATGCTCCAAGGCTTCACATGGTGCATAAGATAGGATCTTATGACCAATGCTCATCCTAATCCCCATAACAATCATTCCAAAATCCTAATTGCACAAATTTACATGAAAAAGAAAAAGTGGAAATCTAACTAATACTTGCAAAACAAAGGCTAGTTAAAATAAATCACACAAATCCCAAGCACATATATTGGACTTATCACCCCACACATGGGTGACTAAGTCCACCTAGCCTATGGATTATGCTTAGGGGTATAAAGCACCTGTAAGCAAAGCATTTATATTTTTATTTATGATAGCACTCCTTAAGCACAATCTCCTGAAGAAAAGAATAGTTAGACTAAGAATGTCCTACCATTAATTCTATGAGCATACACCCTAACATATAATCTAAAACATATATCATAAAATAAAACAAAACATCAAACCATCCGCCAACCTAACCTAAGGCTAGAAGTGGTAACTTAGGCTAATGTGTGTGCTTTGAAGGCTTGTGTGGTATGCTTAGCTATAGCTTTAGGTTTAAATTTTCTAAGTGTGAAGAACATGTTCAACTTAGAGGAGGGTTTTATTTAAGTTGTTTAATTATTTTAGGTTGATTTTATTTCATGTTTGATTTAGTTTAAGTGGATCTTACAATTAATTATTAAGTTATGAAGAGAGGGAAAGAAAAGAGAACTTCTCTTTTCTTCCCTAACTTAAGTAATCTCTAAAGTAGATTCATATTTTAGTTTTGTTTAGGTGAATGTTTTGATTAAATCTTTTAATTAATCCTAAGTTTAGATAAACTCTAAATAAATCTATTAAAAAAGAAAGGCATTTGAAGATTAAATAAAATGAACCAAAATTCACATAACACAATTACTTCATTTCTTTCCCAACATATATAACATGGATATGGATGGACCCTAAGCATATCTATACATACAAATGAGAGTATTTAACATACTTTATGATGCATGCTAAGTAATCCATTTAAGGAAATTTAGAAGTTGAATATGCATGATTTTTCTTAAGTAGAAAGGATTTCCTTATCCAAATGTTCACATACACATATGAAAGTAAGAAAGGCATAAGTGAGTACTGCACCATTGTTAACCAGAGGTGTAAGGTACAAGACCTACTTTGGGCTACTTAAAGCTTTGCAACCTCAGAGTTATCCAGACTAATATACCACTTTCCTTAAATATAAACATATGTATAAAAGAAATGAAATAGAAAAGGAGAATGCAAAAATTGCATTAATGAATTCATTTTGTTTATGCAATTTATGTATGTTAGTATGGGTGGCCCTTCTGAAGTGGCAGCATAGAGATGAATAGGATATGGAATCAAGTGAGTGTTAGGTTCTTTTCAAATGAACCATACACATCACTAAATCCCTATTCAAAATAATACTAATCATAAGAAAGAAAGAGAACCTATGCTAAACATACTTTTATATTCTTTCACATGCAAGCTTATAATTAAAGTATAAGTAACACACTTTCAGATTTGGTATTTGATTTATATGTTTTGAAAATAATTTGGATTTAGTAGTGATAATAGCCATTCATATTTCTACTTTAGCCAACACATATAAATTTGACATAAAGTAAACAATTTCATTTTTAAAATTTGAATTTGAAAAATATGAATCCATGAAATCACATGACATACAACTTAACATGTTGGGGAAAGATTCAAAGCAATGAAAGCATGTAAATAAGTTCACTTCACTTAAATCCCAAAGACATTCTTATAGAATAAGAAAGTTTAAAATAAATCAAAGTGAATTCAAAGTGATTTATGTTAAGTTTGGAGTTTGAATTAATTTTAAAAAGATGAGATGAGTTGGTTATTTCTAACCCATTTCCACATGTGTTGGATATTTTTGTTTACTTTTTAGATAATTAGATCCATTTTTATGCATTAATTAGGTTAAGGTATGAATTAAGTAACTTAATTAACCCTTACCTACACCACCTTAGAATAATTAACCAAATAATTATGAGCCAATGAGATGACATAAAACTCACAAGGAATTTAAATTTGTAATGCACCTAATAAGAAAGAGGCCTAATGCAATTTGGCTCACAATTAAGTTAATTAAGCTAAGGGTTTAGCTTAAGTAATTTCAAAACACCTTTCACATATGAATTGGGTTTTGATTTTCTTAATTGAACTTAGTTTAAACACCCAAGCATCTACCCAAAGTAGATTAATTAAGTTAAACTTTTAGAATTTTAGAAATTAATTAAAGGGATAATTAATGAATTAACCCTTAATTAAGAGGAGATTAAGAAGAGAAGAGGGGGTTTAGGGAATAGCTTAGGGGAAATGCCCCAAAATTATTCCATAAACCTCTTACTTACTAGATTTGACCTTAATCAACCCTAATCATGGATCAAAACCACTAATTATAACCTAATTATGCTTAATTACATAAAGAGGGTGATTAAGGAATCCATATGAAATTCTTCTAATCAAGCCTTCAATAAATCCCAAAAAAATTAGGGAGGTAAGTCCCTAAATCATACCCAAGAAGTTTGGGATTAATAGAGGCTTAATTAAAAAAGTAATTAGCAAAATAAAGTTTCTAAAAAACCCAAATTAGAGAAAATATAATTCAAAACCCATTGAAATTAATTTTAAAATATTCTAGTTGAATTATCTTTCCATATTTTATTTCATAATTTTTTTTTTGAATTTTTAGAGGGAGTTATGAATTTTAGAAGATCCCTAAGTTAATTAGAAATTAAAGCACTTTAACTAATCAGGTGCGATGCGTGGTGGTGTCACATGTCATCTTTGAGGGGTTTAAGTAGTCAAATCCGGATGGTGGTTTGATCCTTACCATCCGATCAAAGATTGGACGGCTAGGAATCTCCCTGGTTTTAAAATGGGTAAGGAATTTCTAAACATGGAGAATTATCTTAGCCGTCCATCTAAAATGTGTGGATGGATGGCTGATATCTCCCAAGTTCTTCCTCTTGATTAATAGAAACCGTCCATCATCAAGGGGAAGATCCAAGCTCGATCTAGCATGGATTCAAACTAAACTTAACCCACACCATCTAAAGCTAAAGAGCGGCAAATCCAACAGTCAAAAATCCATGGGGTGAAAATTTCTTTTATAAAGCTCCACACCACATTGACTTTAATGGTCGAAAAATCCCATACCTCGCCAGAGGTGATCATCAATGCTTGATTCCCTTGGAGAAGCTTCGTCTGGTTGAGACAAAGCCTTGCTAAAGTTTTGAGCACTTGAGGTTGAGTGGATCTTCTTATGGGTTGCCTCCTCCTTATCTTGAGATCAATTTTGATTGAATTGGATCTCTTCTTGGTTCAAGAACTTGGAAGAGAGCTTGGGTGCACTTGACTTGGTCCTCTGATGAAGCTTGAAGAGGGAATTAAGTGGAGTTTGAGTATGGAGAAAGTTTATGAATGGATTGAGCTCCCATGTTTTAATTGTTCAAAAATTGAGAAATGGGGAAATGGTAAGAGCTCTAAGAGGCTAGGGATCACTCTCTGATGGCTCCTAAGTCTCACTAGTACTCAATCAAATTTAGGAATGATGAATTCAAATTGAATTAGGCGAAGTATATATCCCCCTTGAAGGATCAGACGACTACAAGCTTGTGTGCTATTTTGATACAATTGATCATAGGCAGTGGGTTATTTGATCAGTTAAGAGTGTGCACATGGTTGGTTTGAGCCAAGGAGTGGATTGCAAACCTCCCATATGCTTGAATTTAAGTGGAGAGGGATTTTGAATTTGCAATTTTGACCCATGGGGTCGGGTTTGGTCTAGGAACCAAATGGCCTGACCTAAACCCATTGGGTTGGGTACACCACTGTTCACTAGGTCCCCTTGAGCTTTTAGGAAAGCCTCAAGTGAATATGAAGAGGGTATGACCAAATTGCCCATGGATTAAGACAAAAATTGTTCTATGGCCTAAGGGTAGAATGATCATTTTGCTATTTTTCCACTTTGGGTATGTTGTGTATGTGGAGAAACAATGTTTGGCCAAGTTTCATGAGATTTAGAATTCATTTGATAGGGTTTAGCTCATGTTGACCCATTTAGGTCAAAATGGGTCAAGTTGACTAATAGGTCAAATTGGGTCAAACCAAGGGTTGGGTCAAGTTCATATGACCATTTGAAATGTTTTGGTGGCTTTGGTTTGATTCAATCTGGATTAGTTTTGAATATGGCTCATATGACTTCATTTAGGACAAATGGGTCAAGTTGACCTATTTGACACATTTGACCTATTTGAGGTAGGTCAAGGGTAGGTTTAGGTTAGGTTGGTCATATGGAGTGGATTGGTATCTTTATTTCTAATAAATCTTGGTTATGTTCACATTTGGCTCAACATGACCCCTTTAGGTCATGTTGGGTCTAAGGTCAATTGGGCTAGGGTCTAGTTGGCCAATTGAGGCTTTTAGTTCAATAAGTGATTTGGAATGAACTTGACCCATTGGTTTGGATCAAATTGGCTTAGATCAAGTTTTGACACATTTTGACCCTTTAGGTCAAAATGGGTCTTAGTCAAGTAGCCAATTAGGCTGGGTTCAAATTGGTCAAGTTCAAACATGGGTCATGAGTGAACTTAGATCAATGGTTTCAATCAATTTGGCCTATGGTGGAGTATGTTAGGTTTCATTTTGGGCTAAATGTTGACTTAGTCAACCCTTAGGTTTGACTTAGTTTGACCCAATTTGGTTGATTGATCATCCAATGATGATTGTTGATCATGTTGAGAGGGATACATGAGTTTAGTTCAATCCAATTTGGTTAGGATTAAAATTTGGCTCATAAGGGTACTTTAGGTCACTTTGGGTCAAGTGTGCCTAAGTAGATCAAATGACTTGGTCAAAGCTTGATTTGAGTTTGATTGATCTTATATATGGACTTATGATTGAAATATAAATCCATTTACAAGTGGTTTGAAGTCAAATGAGTTTTGATCCATTTGATAATTTCATATTCAAAGGAAGAATATGAAAGGGTTTTGGCTTTGATTTTTGAACTAGGTTTTGATTGTTTGATTGAAGTTCAGATTTGTATATGAGCTTATGATTGTAGGTTTGATTGAATCATGAGAGAAAATTAAGGATTTGGCTAGATTTGAAATTGACTTAGTTAAGTTCAAGATTTTGACTGGAAATGCTTAGATTTGATTTTGAGTTGATTTGAGTCTGATTTTTGGAATTGGTTTTGATTGTAATTTTGGTTAAGTCCTTAAGGGAAGATTAAGGACTTAGGAAAAATTTGGACTTATGAATTTTTGATTAATTTTGATCATGGGTTTCAATCATGGATTTCAATCATTTGGAGTTGATTTGAGTTTGGAGAAAATAAAATAGAATTGATTTGGAGTTTGACTTGAAAGAAGGAAAGTGAGGAATGGTTTTAGCTAAGGGTAGGAAGTTTTCCTAACACCCCTAAGGCATGACCTATTCTATTGCTAACTCTTCTGAGTCTCTAGGGCTAGGTTGAGTGTCCACCTACTCACTAGATGTATATTAAGACTAAGGAACTCTTAAAGTCTAAGAGGAGTCCTATGTCTAAGATGGAGGGGTTGAGAGCTCATACTAAAAATGAGGTCAACAACTGCTATAGGTGAGGAGGCACATTATACAAAAGAAGCTCAGGGGATCACCTTCACAGATGAAGACATTCTTCTATGGGACTTAGAGCACGTCTCTCATCAGTTGACATGGGCTGGGTTCGACTTGCTAGAGTTCTCATGGATTGAGATGCATCGGTGAACATTATAAGTCTAATTACCCTTGCCTATTTCAAGATCGACATCTCTACACACCGAGGAGATCGGATGATGTTGAATGGATTCAATGACCAAGGTGAGTGGGCTTTAGGTTCTATAGTGTTACCTTTGGAGATAGGTGATTGGAAGATTGAAGCCAAGTTTTACATCATTGATTACTTCATTCACTGCTTTGCTCGGTAGGCCTTGGATACATCAGAACAAGATCATTCCATCCTCCCTTCATCAGTGCATCAAGTTCAAAAAAGATGGGATTGGATACTATGTTAATAGAGATGAAAAGCCATTTTCAATTAGAGAGGTTGAGATTTATGAGAATGCGACCTACTATCTTCCTCAAAACACTCTTTCTCGTGGACTTGGAAAAAATTTAAATGGAAACACAAAAGATAAAAGAAAATGAAGAAAAAGAAATGATAAAAGAAAATGAAAAGAAAATAAAAGTCTAAGTGTACAAGAAAGAGAAATTAAAGAAGAAATAGAACCACATATCACATTCCACCCACAGTTCATTTCATCACTTCTGAACATGTGGGTGGGATGTGAACCTCCAGTGAGATGAGGTAAAACAGGCTTCTAGAGGTGGGAGACCCCCTAGTTGGCCATCAGCTAATAGAGGTCATGTTCTAGTTCATAGGAGTACCCCTACTATTCACATAGACTTAGAATCTAGCTCAAAGGATGAGTCTAATGTGATTAGTATACTAGCCAACCCCTCTCAGCGGGTTCTATTGGAGGTGACTTTTGATCCAGACAAAGACGAAGATCAGGCCTCCAAATAAAGCAAAGTATTTGAATCTGGTTTATGTAAAACTATTAGCGTGGTTGAACCTTAGCTCTAACTACACTTATATGTCGAGAAAGTTGAAGGTTTGGTAGTTAAAAGTCCTAAGTCTTCCATGACATGAAGCGAGAAGTTGTTTTGTATCATCATCCACAAATCTTGAAGTTGATGTAGAACCTGAGGAGGATACTTTTAAAGAATTAATGGAATTACTACTTGACATTTACTCACCTTATGTTCATAATATTATATAGAAAGGTTTAGCTACTCATGGTCAGCCGAATTCTACTTGAAGCTATGGAATAATAAGTGAAGCACAATCAAAAGTAGGATTAAGATTGCAATGTTAGTGATGAGAAGATTATTAGTTATTTACCAACCATTTAGTCATAGTTCTTTTCACACAACCCCAACTCTTATAAGAATGTATGTTTAGAAATATCAGATGATCCAGATGATCTCCAAGTCAAAGAGACACTACCAGAGTTTGAAGAGGAGATTCATTCAACAATAGACAAGTTTAAAGAAATTAACGTAGGGTTAGAAGAAAATCTACGCCCAACATACATCAGTTCATTGCTGAATGAAGAAGAAACCAATGACTTAGTTAGGCTATTGACTAAGTTTAAAGACTGCATGAGTTATGAAGAAATTGATTATCTCCGTAGCGGTCATGCTAGCAATAAATCTCGCTACCCTTATTAAGCAGCTCCTAGACACATGCGATTAGAAATTGAACAACATGTCATTTAAAGTCAAGAAACTAATCGATCTTTATCGGGGAAGAAAAATATCCTACAGTTGCATGTCATCCCTTAAGAAGAATGACCAAATTTGTATATACGTCGATTTTAGGGACTTAAATAAGGCATGTACTAATGATGAGTTTCCTCTTCCTATACTAGAATTAATGGTGGACCTCACCTCATCTCATGCAATCTTCTCTTTCATGGATGGGTCATCTGACTATAACTAAATCAAGATGTCTCCTGAAGATGAAGGAAACACTACTTTTTGAACCCCGATCAGAATCTTTTGTCATAGGGTCATGCCTTTCGACCTTAAAAATGCTGGTGCTACATACCAGTGGCCTGACTCATCTTCAAGAACTCATCCATCATCGTTAAGTGTTACATTAATGATCTAGTAATCAAGAGCAAAAGAAAGGAAGACCACTTGACTTGAGAGTAGTTTTGAATGGTTAAGATAATATAACCTCAAAATGAATCCCAGTGTGCATTTGGGTAGCGAAATTCTTTGGGTTTGTTGTTCACATTGGGGAATAAATAGATCCTGAAAGATTAAAGCTATCTTAGAAATGCCATCTCCTAAAGTTTAACTCAACTCAGATCCTTTCAAGGATGGGCTCTAAGATGCTTTATCTCCAACTTCTGGTGATGCAAGCCACTTTCGACTTATCAAAGATTCCAAGTTCAAGTGGGATGATAAGTGCTAGCATGCCTTGACATCAAGCAATATTTGGTGAAATGCCTTCTAGTAGCCCTATTAAAAGCCATACCCTTTCCCTTTCAGCCCGACTGAAGGGAACTCTCTACTACCTCAGTTGTCTAATTTGCAAACTATCCACCTATTAAGAAACATTGCCTAGCTTTGATCTTTTCTTCTTAGAAGCTATGACACTATATTCTTTCTCATAAGGTGAACTTGATCTCTAAACAAATCCTTTGATATCTCGCCATGGCCAAAAGTCATGTTTGGCATGCTGGTCCATGATCCTCTCATAGTTTGATATCACATTCATACCCCTCTGTGCGGTAAAAGGATAGGCACTAGCATATTTGTTAGCAGTACACCCACTTCCTACTGATTCTCCGCTTAGTGATGATCTCCCTAATGAACAAATCATGAACTTAAGGGAGGTCGGCAACCGCCGATAGGAGATGTGTTTTGATGGTTGTTGATCTCATTTTTAGAATGAGCTCTCAAACCCTCCATCTTAGGCATAGAACTTCTCTTAGACTTTAAGAGTTCCTTAGTCATAAGACGCATCTAGTCATTAGGTGGACACTCAGCCTAGCCCTAGAGACTTAGAAGAGTTAGCCATAGGAATAGGTCATGCCTTAGGGGTGTTAGGAAAATTTCCTACCCTTAGCTTAAACCGTTCCTCACTTTCCTTCATTCAAGTCAAACTATAAATCAATCTCATTTGATTTTCTTCAAATCCAAATTAACTCCATATGAACAAAATCCATGATTGAAATCCATGATTGAAATCTATGATTGAAATCCATGATCAAAATCTATAAAAATTTCTAAGTCCAAATCTTTCAAAGTCCTTAATCTTCCCTTAATGACTTAACCAAAAGCATGATCAAAATGAAATCAAATCTTTGAAATTTTCTCATAATTCATTTATATTCTCATATATAAATGAAATATAAATATAAGTCAATCAAACCTAATTCAAAAATTCAATCTTCAAACTCTAAATCTTTCTAAGTCCTTAATCTTTCCTTAAGGACTTAACCAAAATCATGATCAAAACCAAATAAAATTGAGATTTTCTCATAAATCATTTATATTCTCATTTAGATTCATATATATAAATGAAATATAAATATAAATCATTCAAACCTAATTCAAAAATTCAAACTCCAAACTCCAGAATTTTTCTAAGTCCTTTAAATCCTTCTTAATGGACTTAGCCCAAATCATGATCAAATCACTTCAAATCCTTAAAATTTTCTCATGATCAATTTATATTCTCATTTGTATTCACATATGTAAATGAAATATAAATTCAAACAATTAAAACCAATCCCAAAAATCAAACTCAAATCCAATCAAAATTCAACCTAAGCCTTTCAAGTCAAAATCTTGAACTTAGCTAAATCAACCTATGCCTTTCAGTGCATCAAGTTCAGCAATGATGGAATAAAATATCATGTCAACGGAGATGAAAAGCCATTTTCAGTTAGAGAGGTTGAGTCTAATGTGATTAGTATACCAGCCAACCCCTCTCAGCGGGTTCCATTGGAGGTGACTTTCAATCTAGACAAAGACGAAGATTAGGCCTCCAAGCAAAGCAAAGTATTTGAATATGGTTTATGTGAAACTATAAGGCAGCAGTTGGGAACCTTAGCTCTTACCTCACTTACATCTCAGAAAGTTGAAGGTTTATTAGTTAAGAAAGTCCTTAAGTCTTCCAGTGATATGAAATAAAAGTTCTTTTTGGGATCATCATCCTCAAGCCCTAAAGTTGATGTAGAGCTTAAGGAGGATGCTTTTAAAGAATTAATGGAATTACCTTTTGACTTTTACTCACCTTGTGTTCAAAATCTTATATAGAAAGGTTTTGTTCCTTACACATAGTCCAAGCACAGGTCAGAGTACTTCAAAAAGTTATGGAACAATATAGGTAGGGAAGCACAATCAAGAGCAGGACTACGATTCGGTGTAGTGGGTCCAATCGATGAAGAAGATTACTGCTTAATTGTTACCAATCATTTGGAATTTGGTAGGTTCTTTTCACACCAAACCAACTCTTATGAGAATGTGTGTTTAGAAATCTCAGATGATCCAGATGATCTCCAAGTCAAAGAGGACAGAGTTTGAAGAGGAGATTCATTCAATAGTATACAAGCTTAAAGAAATCAACCTCTGGAGAAGAAAATCCCATACATAGATCGTTCATTCTTTGAATGAAGAAAATCAATGACTTAGTTAGCTATTGATTGAGTTTAAAGGCGCTTCATAGAGAATGAAGAGATGCCGGATTATCTTGATGTTGTAAGTAGCAATAGACCCTAATGTTACCCCTATTAAGCAAGCTCCTAGACGCAAGCGATTAGAAATTGAACAACAGGTCATTTATGAAGTTAAGAAACTAATCGATGTTAGTTTCATCAGGGAAGAAAATATCCTACTTGGTTAGCTAGTGTCATCCCAATTAAGAAGAAGAATGGCCAAATTCTCATTTACGTTGATTTTAAGGACTTAAATAAGGCATGTCCTAAGGATAAGTTTCATCTTCCTATACCAGAATTGATGATTGACATCGCCTCATCTCATGTAATTTTAGCTTTCATGGATGGATCATCTGGCTATAACCAAATCAAGATGTCTCTAAAGATGAAAGGAAACACTACTTTTTGAACCCGATCGAAATCTTCTTATAGGGCCATGCCTTTCGCTTAAAATCTTTGGTGCTCCATACCAATGGGCCATGACTCAGATCTTCAATGAACTCATCCATCATCAAGTTGAGTGCTATGTTAATGATCTAGTAGTCAAGAGCAGAGAAAAGGAAGCCCATCTCTTTAATTTGAAGTAGTTTTTAAATGGTTAAGACAATATAACCTCAAAATGAATCCCTTGAAGTGTGCATTTGGGATAGCTTCAGGGAAATTCGTTGGGTTTATTGTTCGACATCTAGGAATAAAAATAGATCCTGAAAAGATTAAAGCTATCTTAGAAATGCCACCTCTTAAGAGTTTAACTCAACTCAGATCCTTTCAAGGATGGCTGGAGTATCTAAGATGCTTTATCTCCAATCTATCAGGGAGATGCAAATCATTTTCACCAGCTGTCAAAAAGGATGTCAAGTTCAAATGGGATGATAAGTGTCAGTATGCCTTCAAAGACATCAAGCAATATTTGGTGAAGCTGACAGTTCTAGCAGCCTCTATCCTGGGCAGACCATTCATTCTCTACACTACTACGTTGGATGACTCTCTTGGCACTCTGTTGGCCCAAGCCAACGATGAAGGAAGGAGCGCTCTTTCTACCTCCATCATCGATCCCTGGAATTATCAACCCATTGAGAAACATTTCCTAGCTTTAATCTTTGTCTCTCAAAAGCTACAACATTATATGCTTTCTCATAAGGTGAACTTAATCTCCTAAAAAAGTCCACTGCACCTCGCACCAATGCTATCAGATGTTTGGCTGTTGTCCATGATTCTCTCATTGTACCCTCATGCGTAAAAGGGAACAACGGATCTATGATGAATAAATCATGAACTTAGGGGAGGCCGACAACCACCGATGGGAGATGTATTTTGATGGTGTAGCTTTTTTTCTTAAAAGGGAAGCACCACGATTTATTATCCTAGGAAAGGTAGGGGTAGGAATAGTTCTTCTAACTCTAAATCGTGATGTGATGAGATTCTCATACTATCTTTTCAACCCTTGCACCAACAATGAAGTCGAGTATGAGGATTTGATTACCATTCTAAAGTTATCCATCACTATCAGTGTCAAGAGCATCAACATCTTTGGGGATTCTCAGTTGGTCATCAACCAGATTGGTCCTACCAAGTTCTCAAACCCAAGCTTCATCATTACTATGAGTATACCATGAAGTTGTTGGCCCAAATTCCCGAAGTCACCATCTACAAGGTTCCTCAAGTAGAGAACACAGTAGGAGATGCCTTGGCCAAACTTTCCAAAGAATTGGCATGTCGAAGATGAGTCAATTTCAATAAAGGTCCAGAATAGACAAGTCTTATCCCTTATTGATGTTGAACTCATTGAGAGACTTTCTCTTGAAGGGGAGGTTGCCTTTGCTAAAATGGACAAGGAGCTAGATTGGAGGTAACTGTTCATAGATTACTTGAAGACCGGTGAACTACCTCAAAAAAAATCACAAGCCCATCAGGTGAAACAATGCTCTTGTTGATTGCACCGTGTACCGCCGATCCTTTGACCAAATTTGGTTACGTTGTTTAGACAAACACAAAGGCTGTGGCATTATAACTGAGGTACACTCAGGACTATACAGAGCGCATCAATCTGGTCTGAAGATGAAGATGAAGATCAAGAGACTTGGATACTACTAGCCTTCTACAATTACAGACTGCATGGATGTAGCTAGGAGATACCATCAGTGTCAGGTGCACGGCGTGGTCCTCCACCAACCACCCAACATTCTACACCCTACTTTGGCTTCATGGCCATTTGAGTGTTGACGACATTAGGTCCAATCGATCCTCCTTCTTCCAAGGGCATCGATTCATCTTAGCGACTACTTTTCAAGTGGTGAAGCCATCCCACTCAAGAGGTCACAGCTTAACATGTGCTTCAATTTTTCAAGAACCATACCATATATAGGTTCGGGGTGCCTCGACAAATTATATTCGATAATGGTACTGCATTCAAAAGCACGAACAACAGCTTTTTCAGAAGGCACGGTATAGATTGAAGATACTCCATCATCTACTACCCCAAAGCAAATGACTTAGCAGAAGCATTCAACAAAACTCTCATCCAGATATTGAAGAAGACTCTTGATGACAACAAACAATAGTGGAACGAGCAGTTGATTGAAACCTTGTGGGCCTACCACACCACATACCAATCTCCAACTCAATATACTCCATTTTTCTTATTATATGGGTCTGAAGTTGTTCTACCTTTAGAAGTTCAACTCCCATCACTAAGGATAGCATTGGGTAACAAGATCACTACAGAGAGGAATGTAAAGTTGCAATTAGAAGAGCTCGAAGGTTTGGAGGAGAGTCGCCTATGGGTGTGCCAAAACCTCAAGTTACATAAGGCCAAAATGATCCATGCTCACAACAAGCTGGTCTGCCCTTGGTCTTTCTAAGTAGCAAAACTTGTGTTAGTCCTATGGAGACCAATTATTGCCCGTCAAAGGATGGGAGGCAAGTTTGAACTCACTTGGTAAGGCCCTTATGTCATAGAGAAGGCCTACCAAGGAGGATCTTATCAGCTTATTGATTGTAAAGGGGAACACCCGATGCTTCCAATTAATGGGCTCTATCTAAAGAAATATTACCCATGAAATAATCATGTTTGAAAAGAATCATTAATAAAAGGAACAAAATCTGATTCCATTCATCAAATCTTCTCTTTTTTTGAAGTGTTGTTTGCTTATCTTGCGAATCCGTTGTGACATGTTTAGGGTGGATGTAAGAGTCCACCAGTGGCATCCTATACCTCTTTCACAAAACAAACATAATCTCCCGATGTTATTAGAATAGGTGTAAGCGAATCCAAGCGGCATCCTCTCTTAGTGGAAATCCCTTTTCCATCTGTGGCATCATTTCATCCAAACCCCTAGTCTGTTTAAGGTAGGTGTAAGAGTCCCCCAAAGGCATCCTATTCATTTTAACATATACATAACAACAAACAAAAATCTTTTATCTCGAGCTATTTTGATGTGGGAACAAACCCCCTGTGGCACTCACTCATTAGCTGCTCTAGGTTGGGTCTACATGCTACCTCGCTAGTATGTCACCCTAGTGGTCATTTATTAGAAGATGTGAGTCCCTGCACTTTCTTCCTAACTTGATCATCATAAATCGATGAGCACCTTGTTAGTATAGTAGACTTCACTGCCCAGCTAGTAAGCTATCTCGTGTTGACTTTATTTAAGAAGATGAGAATCCCCATGCTTTCTTCTTGAACTGGCCATCATGCTCTAACTAGGTCGAGCATACTTGAGGTTTAGGATAAGTCTCCAAGAGGCTCCTTTCCTCTTGACTACTTTTGAGTTGATATAAGTCCCCCAGTGGCATTCATTCAGTAGTCGCTCTAGGTGGAATGGCACCTGTCGAGCTGAAGATAAACTATCCTAACAATCAGTTCTACTATAAAAGGATGTGAGTCCCTGATCTTTCTTCCTAGGCTGATTATTGCAAATTGACGTGCACCTTAGGTTGGTTGATGTTTGCTATGCTAACATCGACTCAACTAGTGGATACACCACTCTTGGCAGATATGAGTCCCCTAGCTTTCTCCTTGAGTTGGACACCGAATACCTATTGATATATGACTAGCCATGTCATCTTCTCCAGGGTGTTGGATTAAGCCCTTAGCCCCATCCCCTATGGGCACTCTATTTGGATCAAGTCCTTTGCGACACCATTTAGACACTACCCGGGTTACTGGATTGGAAGTCCCTTTCCTAGTAGCCACCCCATGGTTGGAGAATTTGTTCACGGGATGTAAATTCTCCAAGAATTTGAGATAAGTGAGATTTAAGCTCCTTCTAGTTGATCCCTCAAAAACTAATAGGGTTCATGATAAAACAAACAAACAAACTAAATAAAATAAACAAATTAATTCTCTTATGGATTAGGAATTTAAGCCCCCAAAGGGCCCCTTTTCCCAAGCAGGCATCCTATCTTTAGGCGTTGAACTCCCTGAAAATGCTCGACAATGAGATAAATCCCCCATACTCACTGTAGTCACCCTTAGTCGTTCAATCTATTTTGCCATAGGTTACCCCCAAGTCATTCCACTTTGAAAGATGTAAGACATGATGCATCTTTCTAGCATGATTGTCAATGACGGGCACCCTAGTCTGATTTGTTGCCCAAAGCAACCGATCACCCTGGGTCTTTTCTAGTGGAAGATGTGAGTCCTCGAGCTTTCTTCCTTGAATTGATCATTGCAAATCAAAGAACCCTTTGGTTGGATAGTTCTCCCATCTACTCCCTTTATTTTAGTAAATCTGAGATAGGTCTAGGCTGATATGAGCTCATCCTAAGTTTGATTCATCGTAAACCAATGGGATCCATCATAATAAAAAAAAATCTAAAAAATTAAATTGATCTCGACTATCCTTGAGTTGAACTAAGTCTCCTAGTGGCATTCACTCAATAGTCAGCCTTAGGTTGGGTTCAATCTGTTACCTCGCTAATAGATTACCCCAACAACTGGTCTCTACTTTGGAGGATGTGAGTCCCATGCTTTCTTCAAGTATAGCATACCAAAAAGGCATCCCTTTGGTTGGCTAATCCTACTATGTGTTTAGTAGACTACCCCTTTGGATTGGTAACTGAAGGTCTTGTCCTCCATGGCTCCTACTCATACATCCATCGTAAAACCAACAGGTTTATCTAAAAAAATTCAAACCTAACAAAATTGAAACTAAATTCAACCCTCTCCCTAGTGGAGATTTCTTCTGAGACTCAAATCAAATCAAACCTTTCATCCTGGATGACTTGAACCGCTTTCCCTAGTGGAAGGTTCACACTCTATCCCTTAGTGGATTCCCTCTCTTATGTCTTGGACATAAGTAGAGCCACATTGCACTAAGCTCTAGATTCTTTCTATGCTAAAGGATAGATTGTTCAGAGCTTATGATATTTGGTTTTGTTGATCATTTCACCAACACTAATACATGTGTCAGTCACACCACACCTGTTCCCTTTGTTGACCTCATTTTTAGAATGAGCTCTCAACCCTCCATCTTAAGCATAAGACTTCTCTTAGACTTTAAGAGTTCCTTAGTCTTAAGACACATCTAGTGATTAAGTGGACACTAAACCTAGCCCTAGAGACTTAGAGGAGTTAGCCATAGGAATAGGTCATGCCTTAGGGGTGTTAGGAAAATTTCCTATGCTTAGCTTAAACCATTCCTCACTTTCTTTCATTCAAGTCAAACTCCAAATCAATTTCATTTGATTTTCTCCAAATCCAAATTAACTCCATATGAGCAAAATCCATGATTGAAATCCATGATCAAAATCCATAAAAATACCTAAGTCCAAACTTTTCTAAGTCCTTAATTTTCCCTTAAGGACTTAACCAAAATCATGATCAAACAATCAAATCTTTGAGATTTTCATAATTCATTTATATTCTCATTTATATTCATATATAAATGAAATATAAATATAATCAATCAAAACTAATTCAAAACTCAATCTTCAAACTCCAAATCTTTCTAAGTCCATAATCTTCCCTTAAGGACTTAACCAAAATCATGACAAAAACCAAATCAAACTCACGAGATTTTCTCGTAAGTCATTTATATTCTCATTTATATTCATATATATAAATGAAATATAAATATAAATCAATCAAACCTAATTCAAAAATTCAAACTCTAAACTCCAAAATTTTCCTTAAGTCCTTTAAATCCTTCTTAATGGACTTAGCCCAAATCATGATCAAATCACTTCAAATCCTCAAAATTTTCTCATGATCAATTTATATTCACATATATAAATGAAATATAAATTCAAACAATCCAAACCAATTCCAAAAAACAAACTCAAATCCACTCAAAATTCAACCTAAGCCTTTCAAGTCAAAATCTTGAACCTGGCTAAATCAAGCCAAACTCTTGATTTTTCTTCATGATTCAATCAACCCTACAATCATGAATTCATATATAAATATAAACTTCAATCACCAAATTAAAATCAATTCAAAAATCAAACCCCAAACACTTTCATATTTTTTCCTTTGAATATGAAATTGTCAAATGAACCAAAAATCATTTGACTTCAAATCACTTGTCAATGGATTTATATTTCAATCATAAGCCCATATACAAGTTCAATCAAGCTCAAATCAAGCTTTGACCAAGCCATTTGACCCACTTAGGGCACTTGGCCCAAAGTGACCTAAAGTACCCTTATGAGCCAAATTCTAATCCTAACCAAATTGGATTGAACCAAACTCACCTATACCTCTCATCATGATCAACAATCATCATGGGATGATCAATCAATCAAATTAGGTCAAACCAAGTCAAACCTAAGGGTTGATCAAGTTAACACTTAGCCCAAAATGAAACCTAACATATTCCACCATAGGCCAAATTGATTGAAACCATTGATCTAAGTTCATTCATGACCTATGTTTGAACTGACCAAGTCCAACATTTGAGCCTAACCTAGCCCAATTGGCTTGACCCAAATTGACCCAACTTGACCCAAAAAAGTCAAAATGTGTCAAAACTTGATCTAAGCCAAATTGATCCAAACCAATGGGTCAAGTTCATTCCAAATCACTTGTTGAACTTGACCAAAGCCTCAATTGGCCAACTAGACCTAACCTAGCCCAATTGACATTAGACCCAACTTGACCTAAAGGGTCATGTTGAGCCAAATTTGAACATAACCAAAATTGATTGGAAACAAAGATACCAATCCACTCCATATGACTAACCAAACCTAAACCTCCCTTGAACTAGCCCAAATAGGTCAAATAGGTCAAATAGGTCAACTTGACCCATTTGACCTAAGTGAAGTCATATGAGACAAATTCAATACTAATCCAAATTGAACCAAACCAAAGCCTCCAAAATATTTTAAATGGTTATATGAACTTGATGCAACCCTTGGCTTGACCCAATTTGACCAATTGGTCAACTTGACCCATGTTGACCCATTTTGACCTAAATGGGTCAACATGAGCCAAACCTTATCAAATGAATTCCAAATCTCATGAAACTTGGCCAAACCTAGTTTCTCCACATACCCAACATATCCAAATTAAAGAATTAGAAAAATGACCATTCTACCCCTAGGCCATTGAATAAATTAGGGATTAATCTATGGGTAATTTGGTCACGCCCTCTTCATATCCACTTGATACCTTTCTAATACCTCAAGGGGACCTAATGAAGAGTGGTGCACCCAACCCAATGGGTTTGGGTTAGCTCAAATGGACCCAAGGCCAAACCCAACCCCATTAGTCAAATTAACTCATTCCAAATCCTCCTCCAATCACATGCACATGGAGGTTGTAATCCACTCAAGGCCTCAAACTGACCATGTATAAAGAGCTAACATCCTAAACAACCTCTCTAATGTGATTAATTGCATCATTGCATCAAAATGGCAAAGGAGTTGTCGGCCATTCGATTGCCATAAGGGAGATATACTCCCCCTAATTCAACTCAAAATTATCTTTCCCTCATTTGATTGAAGCATAGAAAGTGTTAGGAGAGATCAGAGAGCCTTCTTAAGCTTTCTAAGGAGGATTTGAAATTGTTTCTTCTGGTTTTCTCCATTGAAAAATAGAGGAGCTCCTTTGAATCTTTTACTTTCTCCACACTCAAAATTACTTCCTTCCACTTCCCCTCTAAGGATCAATCCGAGTGCACTCAAGCATCCATTTGAGTTCCCACAGTAAGGAAAGTCGCAATTAGATCAAAGCTGCAAGGGAGATCAACTGGTGTTGGTCCATAAGAAGATTCACTCAACCCCAAGGCCTGAAAATTTCAATAGGACTTCATCTCCACTAGACGAAGCTACCTCAACGAGGTCGAGCACCAGTGATAACCTCCGATGAGGTATGGAATTTTTTGACCACCTACCATAAGAGGTGTTGATCTTTTGTGAAAGAAATTTTCAAGTCATGTAAAATCCACCATTGGATATCCTCCTTAGTAGCTTTAGATGGTGTGGGAACAATTTTGTTCCAATCCAAGCTTAATCGAGCTCAGATTTCCCCCTAGATCATGGATGGTCTCTATTGAGCTTAGGGGAAGAACTAGGGAGATCTTGGCCATCCATCCAACGATTTTGATGGCCAAGATTATTCCACATATATATTCATTTATCCTTTTATAAACCAATGATCTTGATCCGATCTGATCGAACTACGATAAAAGCCCCGCCGCAGCCAATTGATGTGACATTTAAGTAGCAGGCTCACCGTGTGACATGTAAAGCCGACCACCGATGTCGTTGGGAGTCGAGGGATTAGTTAGGGATTTATTTAATTAATTATTCTCGATCTTTCTAAAATTCATATCTCAAAAAGAAAAATGAGAAAAATTATGGAAAGATAATTCAACCTAGAATATTTTAAAAATAATTTCAGATTTTAAATTATTCTTTCTCTAATTTTGGGTTTTCTTGAAATATTTTGCTAATTATCTAATTAAACCCTGATTAATCCCAAACTTCTTGGGTATGTTTTAGAGAATGACCTTTACCTCCACTAATTTTCTTGGGATTTATTGAATGTTTAATTGGGGGAATTGCAAATGTATTTCTTAATTACCCTCCTTATGTAATTAATGATAATTAGGGTTTGGATTAATGTTTTAATTCATTATTAAGGTTGATTAAGGTTAAATACAGTGGATAGGATATTTAAGAAATAATTTTGAGGCATTACTCCTAAGCTATTCCCTAAACCCAATTTTCTTTCCTTAACCCTCTCTTAGTTAAGATTTAATTAATTAATTATCCCCTTAATTAATTTATAAAAAATTCTAAAATTTTAGAACTTAATTAATCTACTTTGGGTAGATGCTTAAGTGTTTAATAGCCTAAGTTCAATTAAAGAAATCAAACCCAATTCATATGTGAAGGGGTGTTTTGAAATTACTTAAGCTAAGCCCCTAAGCTTAATTAACCCATAATCATGAGCCAAATTTCATTAGGCCCTTTTTTTTTTCAAGGTGCATTGCAAATTTAAATTTCTTGTGAGTTTTTTTTATTTCATCTCATTGGCTCATAATTACTTGGTTAACTATCCTAAGGTGGTGTAGGTAAGGGTTAATTAATTTGCTTAATTCATACCTTAACCTAATTAATACATAAAAATGAATCTAATCATCTAAAAATTAAACACATGTGGGAATGGGTTAGGAACAACAAACTCAACTTACCTTTTTTAAAATTAAATCAATCTTAAAACTAAACAAAAATCACATTGAACATTGATTTATTTTAAACTTTCTTATTCTATAAGAATGTCTTTAGGATTTAATTAAAGTGAATGTGTTTACATGCTTTCTTTGCTTTGATTCTTTCCCAAACATGTTAAATTTGTATGTCATGTGGTTTCATGCATCCATATTTCAAATTCAAATTTAAAATAAAATTGTTTACTTTATGTCAAATTATGTGTTGGCTAAAGTTATAATATGAGTGGCTATTATCACTAAATTCAAATTATTTTCAAAACATATAAATCAATTATCAAACTGAAAGTGTGCTACTTATATTTTAATTATAAGCTTGCATGTGAAAGAATATATGGGTGTTTATAGGTTTCCTTCTCTTTTATGTTATAATTTTGAATAGGAATTGGTAAGATGTATGGTTCATTTAAAAAAAGAACCTAACACTTGCCTAATTCCATCCTATTCATTCTATGCTATCACTAAGAAGGGGTTTATGCTTGCACATAAATTTAAACAAAATGAATCCATTAATAACTTTGCATTCTTTCTTTCCATTCATTTCTTTATACAAATGTTTATATTTAGAAAGTGGTATATTAGTCCGAAAACCCGAGGTTAGAGGCTTTAAGTACCCTAAGTAGGTCTTGTACCTTACACCTCTGGTTAACAATGGTGCCGCACTCACTTACACCTTTCTTACTTTCATGTGTGTATGTGAAAATTGGATAAGAAATATCTTTTCTACTTAAAGAAATTCATGCATATTAAACTTTCAAATTTCCTTAAATGAATTACTTAGCATGCATCATGAAGTGTGTAAATATTCTCATTTGTATGTATAGATATGCTTAAGACTTATTCATATGCATGTTATACATGTTGGGAAAGAAATGAAGTAATGTGTTATGTGAATTTGATTCATTTTATTTAATCTTAAAATACCTTTCTTTTGAATAGGTTTGTTTAGAGTTCATCTAAACTTAAGATTAATTAAAAGATTTAAACAAGAAATTCAATAAACAAAACTAAAATGTAAACTTACTTTAGAAATTACTTAGGTTAGGGAAGGAAAGAGAAGTTCTCTTTTCTTTCCCTCTCATTATAACTTAGTAATTAATTGTAGGATTCGTTTGAACCTAATCAAAACATGAAATAAAATCAATCTTGAAATAATTAAACAACTTAAATGAAACTCTCCTCTAAGTTGAACATGTTTTCACACTTAGAAAATTCTAACTTAAAGCCATAGTTAAGCATACCACACAAACCTTCAAAGCACACACATTAGCCTAAGTCACCACTTCTAGCTTTAGGTTAGAGCGGTGCATAGTTTGATGTTTTGTTTTATTTTGTTATATATATTTTAAACTGGATGTTAGGGTGTATGCTCATAGAATGAATGACAAGATGCTCTTAGTCTAATCATTGCTTTCTACAAGGGATTGTGCTTAAGGCTATCATAAATAAAAATATAAATGCTTTTTGTGATGTTTTATATAATAAGCATAATAATAATAGGCGTGAACTTAGTCACCCATGTGTGGGGTGATAAGTCCATATACATGCTTATGATTTGGTGGTTTATTTAACTACTCTTTGTTTTGCAAGTGTTAGCTATATTTACTTTTCCTCTTCATGTAAATTTTATAATTAGGATTTTGGAATGATTGTTATGGGGATTAGGATGAGCATTGGTCATAAGATCTTATGTTATGCACCTTGTGAAGCCTTGGAGCATCCACCTTCCAATCATCCAAAAGAAGGAACCAAAGAAGAAAGAAGAAAAAAAGAGAAGAAGAAAGAAGAAAAGAAGAATGGAGAAATGAAGTTTGAAGACCCCCATAACAATGAATTCCTTACTTAATTGCATTTAATTCATTTGGAATCCGAGTTGTATAAGAGTACAGTTCTTATTAAAGCTTGAAGACCCCCATAACACCTTCCAACTATCTTTTTATGAATTTAATGAACCAATTTAAACTAAACCCATTTTACATGTAAGGGAAGAATCTACAAATGCACTATCATCCTTAGTCCTATTAAAAGATTAAGTCCATTAAAGGGTAGTGACTTCATCTCAAGATAGTATAACTATTTTTTTTTGACATACTCAAAAGTACATTATTGTGGCATCCTAAAAGAAAATCTATAGCTTGCTCTTCATTTCTCTCCATAGATTTGAAGGTGACTCCCCTATAGAAATTTTTCACCACAATCGCCTTTAAAATGCACCATGATTTTTCTCCTTGATGGGTAGAAATAGTTCTTTAACTCCAAATTGTGCTATTGAGATTCTATACTATTTTTCAATGCACCAACATGAAGCATGAGGCTTTGACAATGTGAGTTAGCCATCATTATAAGTGTCAAGAGCATCAACATCTTTGAGAATTTTCAGTTATTCATCAAATTGTCCAGTCTATCTCAAACCCAAGTAATACTAAGATACCATGAAGATTAAAGTCACCATCTACAAGGTTCCCTGTAGAGAACACAAAGAGATCTTTTGGCCAAACTTGCCAAAAAACCAAGATGAGTCCATTTCAAAAGGGTTCAAAATAAAGTCCCATCCTTAGATGTTGAACTCATCAAGAGACTTTCTAAATTGGTGTTGCCAAAAATGGACAACGAAATAATTACAATCTATTACTTGAAATAGCAAATTTTCAAGAAAAGTCACAAGCCCATTTGAAATTGAGATCTCCTATGCTCTTGTTGCGGCATCTACTGCTATCCTTTGACCAAATGTGGTTATCAGAAAATCAAGCCCTGACATTATAATTGAGATACTTCTATGCAGAACATCAATCGTCAAGATGAAGATGAAGATCTACTATAATAATTCGATGATCTATGTAGAGATGACATTTCGTACATCAGTCCTCAAGCTTTCTTCCTACCATGTAAAAAGGAGAACCTTAAGTTGGTTTATGTTCTGCGCGGGAATCACGATACACCACTCTATGAATTGCTTTCTCCTTCCACATCCATTGAATCTAGCCATGTCATCTTCTCCGTGGTGTGATTAAGACATCCCATACACTCTATTTGGATCAAGTCATCCCACATTTAGACACTATTACTTTTAGATTGGATAATTCCTTTCAGTAGCCACCATGTTGGAAAATTTGTTCGAATATTCTTAGTTTAGTAAATTTGAGATAGGTCTAGTTTGATATAAGCTCCTTCTCAATTTGATCCCTCACAAATTAATAGGGTCTATGATAAAATAAGCTAAATTAATAAAATAAACAAAATTATTTTGCTTGTGGATTAGGAATTTAAGCCCCCAAAGGGCCCCTTTTCCCATGATCCTATCTAGTAGTGTCAATTTCTTGAGAATTGCTACAAATAGATAAATGGTCAAGATCACTCATCCCCTTGGGTTCAATCATTTTTCCATCTGAACCACCAACCATTTCGCTTGAAAGATGTAAGATTATGATGCTTTGTAGAATGCCTAAACTGATAAAACCTCGGGTTGATAGCCCAAAGCAACCATCTAGTGTCTTTTTCTATAGAAGATGAGTCAAGCTTTCCCTTGAATTGATGATTGCAAACTGAAGGCACTACTTAGGATAGTTCTCCCATGATTACCCTTTGGGTTTTAGTAATCTAAGATAGTTCAGCGATATAAGCTCCTCAATCCATCACAAATGATGGAATCCATCAAAAGAAATAAATTTAAAATGAAATTAATCTTGACTATCGAGGATTTAAGTCCCACATTTCACTCAAATAAATCATGACTTCAATTTGTGCCAAAGCCAATCATTCATTTTAGAAGATGATTCTCGCACTTTCTTCTTAACTTGACCAATGCAAATCAAGGCACCCCTTTGGTTGGATAGCCCTACCTTGTGGTTGGTAGACTACTCCCTTTAGATAGGTAAATCTCAGTTAGGTCTAGGCCTCCATGGCCCATACTCAGTGTAGTTCATCACAAACTAATGGAATCCATCAAAATAAACAAATCTAAAAAATGAAATTAATCTTGACTATCTTTGAGTTGATCTAATGAACCAATGGTCATTGTTGGGTTCAATATACTATCTTGCCAATAGATTACCGTGACAATAGATCTTTACTTTGGAGGATGTAAGTCTACAATAATTTCTTCCTAAGTATCACCGCATATAAAAGGCATGATTCATTCTAATACTTTAGTAGACTACTTGATGTATGAATTAGTCTTACTATGGCCCCTACTTATGTCCATAAAACCAATGGTTCATCTCAAAATTCAAACCTAACAAAATTGAAACAAATTCAACTCTTTTCCCCAGTGGAAGATTCTCCTTAGTAAAATCTAAATCAAATCAAACCTCTCATCCCCTTATGGATGACTTGAACCTGCCCCTAATGGAAGGTTCACACTATTTAGTGATTCTTCCCTCTCTATGTCTGGACATATAGAGCCACATTGAACTAACCATGGATTCTTTCTACACCATAGTGGATAGATTATTTCTATAACCAATTATTTTGGTGTTGTTGATTATTTATCCCCACTACATGTGTTCTTTGTCACACACCACCAAATTCCCTTGTTGACCTCATTTTTAGAATGAGCTCTCAACCCCTCCATCTTAGACATAGGACTCTCTTAGACTTTAAGAGTTCCTTAGTCTTAAGACACATCTAGTGATTAGGTGGACACTCAACCCAGCCCTAGAGACTTAGATTAAGACTTACTTAGAAAATTTACCTACCCTTAGCTTGAACCATTCTCACCTTCCTTCCTTCAAGTCAAACTCCAAATCAATCTTATTTGATTTTCTCAAACTCAAATCAACTCCATGTGATTTAAATTTATGATTGAAACCCATGAATGAAATTCAAGTCCAATTCTTAAGTCCTTAATCCTCTTAAGGACTTAGCCAAAATCATGATCAAACCAAATCAAATTGAGATTTTCATAATTCATTTATATTCTCATTTATATTCACATATATAAATGAAATATAAATACAAACAAATCAAACTAAACTCAAAATTTCAAATCAACTCATAAATTTTCCTAAGTCCTTTAAGTTTCCCTTCATGGACTTAGCCAAAATCAACTATAAATCAATTCAAACTCACGAGATTTTCTCATAAATCATTTATATTATCATTCATATTCACATATATAAATGAAATATAAATGCAAATCAATCAAATCAAATCCATAAATTAAATTCCAAATTTAAAATCCTTCTTAAGTCCTTAATTTCCCTCTTAAGGACTTATCCTAAATCATGATCAAATCAATTCAAATTCATGGGATTTTCTCATAACTCATTTATATTCTCATTTATATTCACATATATAAATGAAATATAAATCAATCAAACCAAATTCAAAAATTTAAATCCCTACTCCAAAATCTCCTAAGTCCTTTTAAATTCTTTCTTAATGGACTTAGCCTAAATCATGATCGAATCACTTCAAATTCATCAAATTTTATCATGATCAATTTATATTCTCATTTATATTCACATATGTAAATGAATTATAAATTCAAACAATCAAAACCAATTCCAAAATCAAACTCAAATCACTCAAAATCCAACCTAAGCTTTTTCAAGTCAAAATCTTGAACTTAGCCAAATCAACTTCAAATCAAGCCAAACTCTTTTTTCCTTCATGATTCAATCAATCCTACAATCATGAATCCAAATATAAATATAAACTTCAATCACTAAATCAAAAAATCCAAATAAAAAATCAAACCCCAAATCCATTCATATTCTTCCTTTGAATATGAAATTGTCAAATGAATCAAAATTTGCTTCAACTTCAAACCACTTCAAATGGATTTATATTTCAATCATAAGTCCATATACAAGTTCAATCAAACTCAAATCAAGCTTTGACCAAGCCATTTGACCCACTTAGGCTCACTTGACCCAAAGTGACCTAAAGTACCCTTATGAGCCAAATTCTAACCCTAACCAAATTGGATTGAATCAAACTCACCTATGCCTCTCATCATGATCAACAATCATCATGGGATGATCAATCAATCCAAATTGGGTCAAACCAAGTCAAACCTAAGGGTTGACAAGTCAACACTTAGCCCAAAATGAAACCTAACATATCCAAATCCATCATAGGCCAAATTGATTGAAACCAATGAAGTTCATTCATGAACTATGTTTGAACTTGACCAAGTCAACATTTGAGCCTAACCTATCCCAATTGGCCACTTGACCCAAGTTGACCCAACTTGACCTAAAGGGTCAAAATGTGTCAAAACTTGATCTAAGCCAAATTGATTGAAACCAATGGGTCAAGTTCATTCCAAATCACTTGTGAACTTGACCAAAGCCTCAATTGGCCAACTAGACCCAACCTAGCCCAATTGACCTTGAACCCAACTTGACCTAAAGGGGTCATGTTGAGCTAAATTCAAATTAACCAAAATTGATTAGAAATAAAGATACCAATCCACTTCATATGACAAACCAAACCTAAACCTACCCATGACCTAGCTCAAATAGGTCAAATGGGTCAAATAGGTCAACTTGATCCATCTGACTTAAATGAAGTCATATGAGCCAAATTCAAAACTAAACCAAATTGAATCAAACCAAAGCAACCAAAACATTTCAAATGGTCATATGAACTTGACCCAACCCTTTGGTTTGACCCAATTTGACCAATTGGACAACTTGACCCAAGTTTTTTGACCTAAATGGGTCAACATGAGCCAAACCATATCAAATGAACTCCAAATCCAATGAAACTTGGCCAAACCTATTTTCTCCACATACCCAACATATCCAAATTCAAAAATTAGCTAAATGACCATTCTACCCCTAGGCCATAGAACAAATTTTGGCCTAATCCATGGGTAATTTGGTCAAGCCCTCTTCATATCAACTTGATACCTTCCTAATAGGTCAAGTGAACCCTATGGAGGGTGGTGCACCCAACCCAATGGGTTTGGGTCAGCCCAAATGGACCCAAGGCCAAAATTGACCCCTTAGTTCGAATTGGCCAATTCAAAAACCTCCCTCCACTTGATTTGAAGCCCATGGGAGGTTACTAATTCACTCAAGAGCTCAAACTGACCATGTGCCAACTTCAAATAGCCTAAACAACCCTTTATATATGGTCAGTTGGATCAAAATGGCAAAAGCTGACCGTCGATTTATGGGGAGATATACTCCCCTAATTCCATTTGAATTCAACACCCCTCATTATTGAAAGTGCTGTAGAGAGGAGTCATCGAGAGCATCTAAGCTTCTAGAGGAATTGAAATCATTTTCTCTTTTTTTCCTTAGAAAATGGGAGCTCATTTCTTAACTTCTTCCATACTCAAATTCACTTGAATTACCTTTGCACACTCCCTCAGGGGACCAAGTCGAGTGCACCCAAGCATTTATAACTTCTTGAAGCAAGGAGGAGTTGAATTCAATCAAAACTGCAAGCAAAAGGAAGAGGTGTTGGTCCATAGAGAGATCAACTCAACCCCAAGGCTTGAAACTTTTAACAGGGCTTCATCTCCACTGGCTTACCTCATCGAGCACCAATGATCACCTCTATGACATTTTCACCACTAGCTTAGGTGTTGGTCCTTTGTGAAAGAAAGTGTCATGGCATGAGAATTCCACCGTTGGATAAGCTTTCCATTAGATGATTGTGGGTAAAATTTATTTCAATGAGCTCAATCGAGCTCGATCTTCCCTGATCATGGATGGTCTCCATTGATTGGAAGAATATCTGCCCATCCGTGTTTTTGGATGGACAACAGATTATGCACGCTTTAGATTAATCCTTTTAAAACTATGGGTGATCCTCCATTCGATCGACAATGGTGATCAAACCACCGTCACGCCGCTGATGATGTTTTAGCTCACAAGCATATGTAAAGCACCGCCATCGCCACATGTCATGCTATGAGCTAATGGGATTAATTAAGATTTTAATTAATTTTAATTAATCCCCTAAGCTTTAAAAATTCATAGCTCCCTAACTAAAAATTTTAAAAATATGAGGTAAATTTTTAGTGAAAGATAATTCAATCTAAAATATTCTAAAATTAATTTTAATGGATTTTAAGTTATAGTTTTCTCTGGTTTTAGGTTTTAATGGAAATTTTATTTTGCTAATTATTCCTTAATTAATTTACTGATTAATCCCAAACTTCTTGGCTATGTTTTGGGGGATGACTTCTACCTCCACTAATTTTCTTGGGATTTATTGAAGGTTTAATTAGGAGAATTGAAAATGTATTTCCTAGTTACTCCCTTAATGTAATTGGGATAATTAAGGGTTTGATTAGTGTTTTAATCCATTGAAGTTGATTAAGGTTAGATCTTGTGAATAGAAGGCTTAGGAATAATTTTGGGGTATTTCTCAAGCTATTCCCTAAACCCCTTTTCTTTCCTTAATCCTTAATTAAGGGTTAATTCATTAATTACCCTTTAATTTCTTAAAAATTCTAAAACCTTCCAAACTTAATTAATCTACTTTGGGTAGATGCTTAGGTGTGAGCCTAAGTTCAATTAAAATCAAAACCAACTCATATGTGTGAGGGGTGTTTTGAAATTACTTAAGTTAAACCCTTAGCTTAATTAATCATTAATCATGAGCCAAATTGCATTAGGCCTTTTCTTCCTAGGTGCATTGCAAGTTTAAATTTTTTTGTCATCTCATTAGCTCATGATTATTTGGTTAACTATGCTAAGGTGGTATAGGTAAGGGTTAATTAACTTGTTTAATTCATACCTTAACCTAATCAAAATTTAAAATGAATCTAATCATCTAAAAATTAAACAAAAATGTCAAACACATATGGGAATGGGTTAGGAACAACAAACTGAACTCACATTTTTAAAATTAAATCAAACTTAAGAACAAACAAAAATCACATTGAATAAACTTTTATTTATTTTAAGCTTTCTTATTTCATAAGATTATCTTTAGGATTTAATTAAAGTGAATGTGTTTACATACTTTCA
Organism: Cymbidium sinense; assembly: GCA_021442155.1. Taxonomy (NCBI): domain Eukaryota; kingdom Viridiplantae; phylum Streptophyta; class Magnoliopsida; order Asparagales; family Orchidaceae; genus Cymbidium; species Cymbidium sinense. The sequence goes on from CM038225.1 coordinate 110,718,040, forward strand.
TTGCTTTTAGTTATTTCCAACATGTTAAATTTGTATGTCATATGGTTTCATGATCCATATTTTCAAAGTCAATTCAAAAATCAAATTCAAAATGAAATTGTTTACTTTATGTCAAAATTGCATATGTTGGCTAATAATAATAATATGAGTGGCTATTATCACTATTAAATTCAAATTATTTTCAAAACATATGAATCAATTATCAAAACTGAAAGTGTGCTACTTATATTTTAATTATAAGCTTACATGAGAGAGAATATAAGGGTGTGCTTAGTATAGGTTTTCCTTCTCTTTTCTTTTAGTATAGTTTTGAATAGGATTTGGTAAGATGTATGGTTCATTTGAAAAGAACCCAACACTTGCCTAATTCCATATCCTATTAATTCCTATGCTATCACTTGAGAAGGTTACCTATGCTTGCACATAAATTGCATAAACAAAATGAATCAACTAATACAAATTTTTGCATTCTTTCTTTTCCATTTCATTTCTTTTGTACACATGTTTATATTTAAGGAAAGTGATATATTAGTCTAGATAACCCTGAGGTTGTGAGGCTTTAAGTATCCCTAAGTAGGTCTTGTACCTTACACCTCTGGTTAACAATGGCACTGTACTCACTTATGCTTTTCTTACTTCCATGTGGGCATGTGAAAATTGGATAAGAAATCCTTTTCTACTTAATGAAAATCATGCATCATAAACCTCCAAATTTCCTTAAATGAATTTCTTAGCATGCATCATAAAGTGTGTTAAATATTCTCATTTGTATGTATAGATAGGCCTAGGACTTATTCATATGCATGTTATACATGTTGGGAAAGAAATGAAGTGATGCATATTTTCTGAATTTGGTTCATTTTATTTAATCTTAAAATGCCTTTCTTTATGAACAGGTTTGTTTAGAGTTCATCTAAACTTAGGATTAATTAAAACATTTAATCAAAACATTCACTAAACAAAACTAAAAATGTGAATCTACTTTAAAAATTACTTAGGTTAGGGAAGGAAACAGAAGTTCTCTTCTCGTTCCCTCTCTTTTTAACTTAGTAATTAATTGTAGGATTCACTTGAACCTAATACAAATATAAAATAAAATTAACTTAATTAAATCCTTAAACATGCTTTACATCTTAGAAAATTCTAACTTAAAGCCATAGCTAAGCATACCACATAAACCTTTAAAGCACACACAATAGGCTAAGCATCACTTCTAGCTTTAGGTTAGGTGGTGCATGGTTTGATGCTTACTTATATATATGTTTTAGTATGTTATGTATGTGCATAGAATGAATGGTAGGATCTTAGTCTAACCATTTTCTCAAGGGATTATGCTTAAGGGATATATAATAAAAATATATAAATGTGTGGTATACCTAACCAATCCAATAGGCGTGGACTTAGTCTCATGTGGTGATAAGTCCAATATACATGCTTAGGATTTGGTGGTTTATTTAGCTCTTTGTTTTTTTAGAATTAGTTATATTTACTTTTCCTCTTCATGTAAATTTTGCAATTAGGATTTTGGAATGATTGTTATGGGGATTTGGATGAGCATTGGTTATAAGATCCTATATTATGCACCTTGTGAAGCCTTGGAGCATCCACCTTCCAACCATCCAAAAGAAGGAACCAAAGAAGAAAGAAGAAAAAAGAGAAGAAGAAAGAAGAAAGAAGAAGAAATGAAGACCATAACAATGAATTCCTTACTTAATTATTTAATTTTTTTTTTTTATGGTTTGAGTGGGTTTTTCTTATTTTTTTGTCTTTATAAAATTGATATTTTATTTTCCTAGTTTATCTATTCTTACTTTATGTATGGCTAGAAAATAAATCTTACCAAATAAATTTACCAAATCTAAAATTAAAAATAAAGAACTCATAACCTCACCTAAAGTTTAAAATCAAGATAAAAGAATTATCAACCCTTAGATGAGTATTCTATATAATATAAATGCATTCTTATTTCACTCTTGATTGGTGGGCTTTCACCTTTTTCAGAGAAACTTGGCTTAACCTTTGAGAGCCATGGTGGAAACAAACCTCCTCCCTTCTCACTGATTTTGACCAATAACTTTATTTCTCATGCATTAGACATTTGAATCCTATTAGCCTAAGTCAAAATAATTGTTCAAAAATAAAAATAAAATGAAATTTGAATTGCATTAGATTTAGGTCATTTGAAGCATGTCCTTACATGATCTAGTCTCTTTAGGGAGTGAGTTTAAGGACTTAGTCTCTTTCTAAATAAATAACAGCTTAGCTATCTTGCATAAAGCATAAGACCTGCCTACATGAATTTAAAATCATAGGAGAAGTTAGTTGGCGGCCACCCCCAGGCAGTTGTAAGTCCAAGCAATCGAGTGGTTTGTTCTATCTTATGGAGGCAAACCAAATACTCATCTTTCACCTTATGCTTTTGGCCCTCACCAAAGCTCCCTAGATTTAGGGTCTAAGGTTGCTTCTTCCTTTTGTGGGCCATAAGCTTAATTCTTCACCTCTTAGGCATTTCCATAATCTTGTGTTATGGAATCATAAGTCCTGAGTTTTTAATGAAAAATACTTAAACAAATTAAATCAATTTCAAACATGTAAAGCCCCATCATAGGATAGTTTGAGATGCTCGCTTGGTTTCCTATCATCGTGGGCATCTCCTACTTATCTTTTTTTTTTTGGCTTCAATAATAACTCCCTATCTTTTGATCAATCCATTTGATCTTCAAAAAATGAACTAATTGATTGATAGTCCTTTCCTATTAAAATCTTTAGAAACAATGATCATTTACCCTAATCGAGAGTATTCCTAAGGGATCTTGTCCCTTAGAATGTAATTAACTATGGGAGCTTGCCCTGTATGGGAACTTGATGAACCTTGTTTAAAATAAACCCTACTTATTTTTCCATGTAAAGTAGGGGAAGAATCTCTGATACATATGTAGACCCATTATCCTTAGGAGTCCTTATTGAGGTGATTAGGTCCATTAAAGGGTAGTGACTTCTATCTCCTGAGATAGTACACTATTCCTTGATGACATACCCGATCACTTGAATAAGCACATATGTGGATCTGCGTGGCATCCCAAAAAGATGAATTTTTATATTCTTTCTTTCTTCACCATAAATTGAAGGAGACCATATATATAAATTTTTCACCACAATGGGCTTGTGACTTCTCTAGAGGTAGTTTTTCTCTAGTCAAGTTATCCATGAATGGTTGCCTCTAATTCAACTTCTCATCCTTTTTGGCAATGGTAACCTCCCCTTCAAGAGAAAGTCTCTTGATGAGTTCAGCATCAATAAGGGATATGACTTGTCTATTTTGGACTTATTGAATGGACTCATCTTTGGACATGCCTCTTTGCATCACTCTTTTCCCCTTCATGGTGCTTTGGTAATGACTAGGTTTTGAACCTTTTGACAATGGTTAGACCAACTAAGAATCCCCATAGATGTTGATGCTTTTGACACATACTATAATGGCTAACTCCAAACTGGCAATCAAGCCTCATACTCAGCTTCATTATTGGTGCATGGATTGGAGAGATAGTATAAGAATCTCATTATATCGTGGTATAGAGTTAAGAGAACTATTCTCACCCCTGCCTTTCCTGGAAGAGTAGATCATGGTTCTTCTCCTTTATGAAAGGAAGCTACACCTTCAAAATACATTTCCCAATATTGATTCTCAACCTCCCCTAAGTTCATGATTTGTTCGTTAGGGAGATCGTCATTAAGTGGAATCAGGGGTGTGTGCTAAGAAATGCTATCCTTTCACAGATAAAATATTATCAAGAATCATGGATATGTGACCATCCATCAGCCATCACAGATACTATGGATTGATTCTTGAAATCAAGTTCACCATGAAAGCATGTAATGTAGCTTTTGGGATACAAAGATTAAAGCTAATGTTTCTCTAGGTGGGTAGTTTCTTTTAGTAGGGATCAAATGATAACTAAGGCGTGAGAGCATTCTCCTTCTTTGTCATTGGTTTGAGCAAACAAGTCAGTCATCAATTCAGGTGTAGAGGATTAGTGGCGCATGGGATAGTATTAAATTGGACTTACCAAATGTTGTTGATATCTTCAAAGGAATGCTACACTTGTTATCCCACTTGAACTTGGCATCTTTTGATAAGTGCCAAAATGGCTTGCATCTCCGATCGATTGGAGATAAAGCATCTTAGATATGCCGAGAAAGATCGGTTAAGTTAGAATTTTAGGGGATGTCATTTCTAAGATAGCTTTGATCTTTTATGGATCTATTTTTATTCCTCGATGTTAGACAACAAACCCAAGGAACTTCACTAAAGCTACTCTGAATGCACACTTTAAGGGGTTCATTTTGAGGTTAAATTATCTTAACTATTTTAAAACTACTCTCAAGTCAAAGAGATGGTCTTCCTTTTCTTTTCTCTTGAATACTAGATCATCAACATAGTATTCAACTTAATGATGAATGAGTTTATTAAAGATCTGAATCATGGACAGTTGGTATATAGCGCCAACATTTTTAAGGCCGAAAGGCATGACCTTATAACAAAAGATTCCGAACGCGGTTCAAAAAGTAGTGTTTCTTTCATCCTCAGGGGCCATCTTGATTTGGTTGTAACCAGATGACCCATCCATAAAAGAGAATACTGCATGAGATGAGATGATGTCCACCATTAATTCTGGTATATGAAGTGGGAATTCATCCTTAGGACATGCCTTATTTAAGTCCCCGAAATCGATGCATATGTAAATTTAGCCATTCTTTTTCTTAACTGACACGACACTGGCTAACCAAGTAGGGTGTTTTTCTTCCTTGATGAAACCAACATTGATCAATTTCTTTACTTCAGAAATGACCAGTTGTTCGATTTCTAATCGCATGCATCTAGGAGCTTGCTTAATAGGGTTGGCGTTAGTCTATTCTAGTTTATGGACTACTACATCGAGATAATCAATATCTTCATAAATCCATGCAAAATCCTTAAAATTCAATCAATAGCTACTAAGTCATTGGTTTCTTCTTCATTCAAAAGAATGTATCTGGATCTTCTTCCATCCAGGTTGATTTCTTTGAGCTTGGGTTGAATGGATCTCCTTTTCAAATTGGAGGTGCATCTTTGATTTGAAGATCATCGATCGAAGTTTCTAAACACACTTTATAAAAGTTGTGGTTTGAGAAGAACCAATCGGACTCAGTGATTGGTGACAACTAAGCGGTAATCATTATCATTCGACCTTCCATCTAGTCCTTATCTTGATTGTGCATCCACTTTGTTGTTCCACTTCTTAAAGTACTTTGACATGTGTACCATATATAAGAATCAAACCTTTTTCTAGTATTAATCAAAAGGTAATTCCATTAAATCTTTATGAATTATCCTGTTCTCATTTTGGACTTGAGGATGATCCCAATAGAATATCTTTGGCTTGGTATCCATGGAAGACCTGGGGGCTTCCCTTACCTTCAACTTTTGAGAAGAAAGTGAGGTTAGAACTAAAGTTCCCAATTTGTTGATGGTTTTACATAAACTTGATTTAAACACATTCTTGCTTTGCTTGGGAGTCTTCATCCTGTGCTCAAGTGTCACCTCCAATGAAAACCGAGAGAGGTGGTGGTATGCTAATGAGACTCATCCTCAGCTGATTTCCAAGTCTATGTGAATAGAGTACTCATGCAAGAACATAGCCCTGTTGGTGGTGGCCAGGGGTCTTCCACTCCTAATTGTCTCATGTCCTCAGTGGAGGTCAAGTCATCCTACCCATATGTTGGTGGAATAAACTATGGGTGTGTAATCTCTACTTCTTCCTTCTTTTCTCTCTTCTTTCTCTTTTCTTATTTTCTTTTCTTCTTTTTCTTTTTCTTTTGTATTTGAATTTTGATTAGGTTCATGAGAAAAGGTGTTTTGAGAAAGATAGTAGGTTGCATCTTCATATATCTCAACCTCTCTAACTGAAAAAGGCTTTTCATCTCCTTTGACACAGTATTCGATTCCATCCTTTTGAACTTGATGCTCATGGAGGATGGAATCATCTTATTTTGTATCAAGGCCATTGCAAAAGCATGAATAAATTCAAATGTATAAGGCTTTAGTCTTCCAGTCACCTATTTCCAAAGGTAATACAATGGAGCCTAAAGCCCTCTCTCCCTGTTCATTGAATCCTCTCAACATCATTCAATCTCCTCAGAGTGCAGAGATGTCAATCTTCAAATAGGCGAGGGTCTTTAGACTCATAATATTCACCGATGCACCTGGATCAACCAAAACCATAGAAATTCTGAATCTGCTCATATCCACTATGATGTATATGGTACGGTTGTGCTCCATGTCCTCCAGAAGAAGGTCTTCGTCTGTGAATGTGACTCTCTGGGCTTCTCTTGAATAATGTGCCTCCTCTCTAATAGTAGTTAGCTGAGCTAAGCATATCTCAGGATTAAGAAGAGCCTTGAGTAATGATTCTCTCATCTCTTTGGATAAGACAAGTGCATCTAACATGCTTAACTTAGCTGGAAACTTTCTTAGGTGAGCAAGGACTTTATAATCCACTTTGGTCTGATCCTCCACAAGTATATCCATGGGTGGAGCATCCTGTGGAGGGGCTTCTTGCTTGCCGTTGTTATAATTATTATTTAGACTTAAAGAGTTTTCTATAAGAGTAGAATCAGACAACCCATCAGAAGTGACACGAGATGTAATTCAAACTAGCTTTATTCTCAATTTCTTGGATTTAGAGAGGTACATGTAGAATCAAATAAAGTAAGTGGGGTGAGAGATTTGATGCCCTCATCCGCCGATACAAGATGTCTATTAGAAGAAGAGCTAGCGAGATGTGAAGTGCTCCAAGTAGTAACTAAACGTGGGCGGAGGTTAGCTCAATTTACTTGCTATCTTGGTATGTTTCGCACTTGACTCCCACTTTCCCAAGTTGTCTTTGGCAACTTGTGAACCTTGTTGGTTGAGTTACCTCGGCACACAAAAGTTTCTTGATTTTGAAATAATCTTTAGAGGTTCGATAAGGAGATATCCCAACCTTCTTTGGTTTTGAGAGGATCACATGTATCCCCAAGGATTACTAACTGATGGTTTGTTCCACTATTCCTTTGGATAACTATCTTGTCTTGCTCAACCATCCTTGAATGTAAAATATGTACATGGCGGTGGTGGGCAGTTAGGATCATTGCTCACTCACTTCTTAGGCTCGGTTAGCTGAAAATCAGGTTTCTTTAAGAGGTTCTTAAAGATTTTCCTAACTACCTCCATCTTAAATGAATAAGGTTTGTTTAGTTTAACCAAAAGAGTAGGTGGATGGTAGTTACTTGAGGGTGGGTATGTGTATTGCTGTTGTGAGTATGGTTGAAGAGGAGGCGGCGAAAGCCGTGGAGGCTACTATGGAGGTCGATAGGATGGTCGAGGTGGTGGTAAAGGAGGTGGAAGTGATGGCTGTAGAGCTTGAGGTCTCTCATACTACTCTCTGGCCAATTGCTTCCCCTTGTCCACCTTACCTCAACTTCTCCTTATGCTTTTCAGGCTTTGTTGAACTTGAAAACTGTTTGGCCTCTCCTTATAGACTAGCCGCCTTGTTGATTAGCTTCTCAAATATCTTGATGGTAAAATCTTTGAGCATGAAGGCGACCGGACCATGAATATTCTTTAGTAGAATTTTAATGTCATGTTGTTCAGATAACTGTGGTTCACATTTCATACTCAAATTATGCCATATGAGAATATAGTCAATGAGGGACTCACTGGGGTGTTGTTGTGCTTTCTGAGTTTGAGGAGTTGCTCCAATCAAAACTATATCCACTAAATATGATAAAAAAAGATAATAATGCATCCTACCCAAATATTGTACAGCTTCAGTGCACTATGTACTTGTGTGGGTTCCCGTTGCCATCAAAACTCTTGAAAGAAAGTGGCACAAAACCCTTAGGATATTGGATGTCATCAAATTCCTCTGGGTAGGGTCTACCCTTTGGAACTGATGATCCTCCTCGGGCTTGTGCCAGCGCTTCTCTCACTTGCTACTCAACCATGAGTTTAATATCCTTTTTTGAACGGAGGTACTATCCACTACCTTCTTATAAAAACTAGTGCTTCCATGTTCTATTGGAAGTGAAGTCTTGGCTTGATCCAGAACATGCAACAACTCAGGTTGATCTTACAATTGTAGGATGTGGCTTGATTAAGTGCCAAATTGCTGCTAGCAAATCGTCAAGCTTCTTTCCCATTTTGTCAATTTGTTCATCCTTCTGTTTGAGTTCCTGAAAGAGGTGTTGGGTCGAGTAAGCTGTATCATCCTGCTCGGCCGCAACACCTTCCAAACTCTACTGATCTTGAAGAAGGGAACACCTAATGTCAACCATATGCACTCCTGTTAAATCCTCCAACAAATAATCTTCATTGGGATCAAATCTAAACTTTTCTTCCTCCAGGTCAGACTATTCATACCCTAGGATTTCCTTCTTCTCAACTAGATACTGTACTACAATATCATCTAGGGAGTGGTCCAACTGCTCAGGCATAAATGATCATGGCTGACCGGTAGCAGAATCATTATCATGAACAAAAATACATCTAACTTCTCATGTTGTTGGAGAGCTAATCTTGTGAGGACTACGCTCACTGGAGGATACATACTCCTCACATCACTAACGGGTGGAGTGGTACTCCCAGAGGATCTATCACCATGGAGAAATTGAACTCTCCTTCTCCCTGTTACTATCTCCATGATCTGTTAAGGTGGTGGTGGTGATGGTACGACTACGATGCTTTGAGGTCATCATTCCCTCTTCATTGTAATTAGAGCAGGAGGTCAAGCAAGAGAGCTCGGCCTCGCCTCAGTCTATCGAGTAGATGAAATAGGATCTCTTGGCTATAGCTAGATCACCAGTGGGGCTTTCTTTTCCTCGGATGCTACCTTCATGGCTTTTGCTAGAATAGTGGAGGATGGAACTTGTACTAGAGATGGTGGGTGTGGAGTGGAACGGTGTGATGGAGGCACCACCGACTCTCTCTAGGCGAGAGCTCTTCCCCCATGGTGAGTAGTACTGGTCAATATAATATTGTCCAATTATGACTTGAAATCGAGAAAGATCGTGAACATCTGCCTCTCTTGGATAGTAATGCATTTTATACTCCTCCTTTTCTCCATGTTGGATGTGCTCATCTTATGGTCGATCATAAATCCTTGACCTGACTTTGATCCTCAAGCCGCCAACTGGGATCCCATGACCTCCTCCTAAGAAACATATATCTGAGGTGAAATTGAGATCCTCTATACTCTCTCTCTAAAGAGGGTGAAGCTTGTTTTATGATCAAAGAAACTATCCCATATGCTGCATGCAACTGTTGGCGGTGTTGAGTCTGGGAGTAGTGGGGCTACCTACCCATGGGTGGGAGACTATCTCTGGGGGCCTTCCCTTGGAAGCGCGGGGTGCTAGCCCTATCCATTGAATGCACCAACTTTGGCTACAAGAATTTCCACAACCTTCCTCTTTAGTGAGGGAAACTCAAAGTCAGACAACATCTCAACATGGATGACTGGTTTCGCCCGACCACTGATGGTTGTGGGTTTTTCACAAGTGATCTTGCCCCCTCAAATCCTTGGGATGGATGAGTGGGTCTATGGAGGTGATCCAAGGTCAAATCCATCCCAAAAGGAAAAGTGAAGATGTACTTCTAGGCATTCATTACTACTGAACTGAACTTTGAGAGAAATTGAATGAAATAAAGTTAAAATTTTGCAATTTCTGAAAACAAACTCACATCAGATTTATGCTTTGTATTTTGCTATCTTTTGAATTTTGATTTAGAATTTGAACCCACACTCAACAATTTGAATATGTTAAGTGGGACTCTTTGAATTTAGGAGAGATTTTGAATTTAGAATTGGAGAGGAGATTTTTGAATTTAAAATCCATTTTCAATAAATTTGTGTATGTTGAAAATGAGTTCAAATATTTTGAAGAGATTTTGATGCTTCCATTTGTTCATATTTGAATTTGAATTTTATGTTTGGATACCTTTCATTTAACAAATTTGAGTATGTTAAAATAAAGGGTCAATTGACTTTGTTTGGGGATTACTCACTTAGCAAATTTGGGTATGCTAAATGAGTTATTTGAAAATAATTTTCTTCTTTTTTGTTTGTTTGCTCATGATGTGAATCATGTGTGAATTTGAAAGTGGAATCTTACTTAGAAAATTTGTGTATGCTAAATAAAGTCCAAATATTTTTTGTTTTGATGTTTTGAAAGAGGATCCTTACTTAGCAAATTTGGGTATGCTAAATAAAGAATCCAAATGTGTTTGATTTTTGTGATTTTTTTTTCTAAAGAGGATCTTTACTTAGAAAATTTGGATGTGCTAAATGAAGGATCCAAATGTGTTTGATTTTTGTGATTTTTTTGAAAATAGGATCTTCACTTAGCAAATTGGATGTGCTAAATGAAGGATCCAAATGTGTTTGATTTTTATGATTTTTGAAAAGTGGATCTTCATTTAGCAAATTTGGATGTGTTAAATGAAGCATCCAAATGTGTTTGATTTTTATGATTTTTTTTTTTGAAAAGAGGATCTTCATTTAGCAAATTTGGATGTGATAAATGAAGGATCCAAATGTGTTTGATTTTTATGATTTTTGAAAAGAGGATCTTCACTTAGCAAATTTGGGTATGCTAAATGAAGGATCCAAATGTGTTTGATTTTTATGATTTTTGAAAAGAGGATCTTCACTTAATAAATTTGGATGTGCTAAATGAAGGATCCAAATGTGTTTGATTTTTATGATTTTTTTTTGAAAAGAGGATTTTCATTTAAAATTTAGCTATGTAAAATGAAAGTCAATTTTGTTTCATGTTTCAAAGATGAGGTTTTTGTGTGTGATTTATTACTTTTTGAAGTGATGGAAATTCCAACTTAACACATGTGGAATGTGTTGTGTGGGATTTCAAAATGGTGTAATTTTATTTGGAGGTAAAACCTCCAACCAACAAGTATGGACATATGGAATGAAAAGGCTTATCTTCAAATTTGTAATTTTTGAAAATGGAAGAAACTCCAACTTCAACATATGTAAGATATATGGAAATGGAGTTTCAATTTTATGATAATTCCATTTTGAATGAAATATTCATTCAATAAATTTGGGTATATTGAATGAGGGATTCATTTTTTTTGTGCTTTTTAAAAAGATGATTTTTTATTTTGTTTAGAAATGAAATCTTCATTCAAAAAATATGGGTATATTAAATAAGGATGTTCATTTGTAATATTTTGAAAAGTTGATTTTTGATTTTGTTTAGAAATGAAATCTTCATTAAATAAATGTAGGTATATTGAATGAGGATGTTTGTGTGTTTTGAAAGATGATTTTGGTTTTGTTTGAAAATGAAATCTTCATTCAATAAATTTGGTATATTGAATGATGTTCATTTGTGTTTGAAAATGATTTTGGTCTTGTTTGGAAATGAAATCTTCATTCAATAAATTTGGGTGGTGTAGTGAATGAGGATGTTCATATGCATTTTGAAAGATGATTTATGAAATTTTTGAAAATATATGAATTCATTTGTGATTTTGAAAGATGATCTTTGTTTTATTTGAGAATGAAATCTTCATTCAATTTGAATGATGTTATTTTGTGCTTTTTCAAAGATGATTTTTTTTGAAAAGGTCTTACATCTTGAAGATGAGTTGTTATGAAACTTTTTTTGTAAATATTTTTTATTTTGGAAGTGCTTTTGGGTTTTTTATGAATGATTTTTTTGAGAATGCTTTCCTAGAAAGGAAATGTTTATAAAATTAAAAAAAAGCAAAGGTAAAAATAATGCCCAAAAAAAAATGACAAATCCACTATATTATCAATACAGACAATGATCATTTACCAAAGATGGAGAGAGGAACCATCCCCAGTAAAGTTGCCAGAAAAATCTGTGATGAAATTATTTCTATCTTCATCTATCTTTAAAAATAAATGAAAACAAAAATATTTTATGCTTAGGTTGGACACCACGTAGATCCACAGAAGTTCTTATTAAGGTGATCGGGTATGATGTTGAGGAATGATGTACTATCTCGAGAGATAGAAGTCAATTGACCTATTCACTAATGTGGACTCCCTACAATGGGTGTACTAGAGATTCTTTCCCTACTTTCATGGAAAAGTAAAGTGGGGTTTATTTTAAATCGTTCATTAAGTTCCTATGGAGGCAAGTCCCATAGTTAATTCCTAAGGAATGAGATTCCTTAAGAATACTCTCGATTAAGGTAAATGATCGTTGTCTCCAAAGATTTCAAAGATAGGACTATCAACAAATTCATTAATTTTTAGAAGATCAAGTGGGATTGATCAAAAAAGAGGGAGTTATTATCAAAACCAAAGGGGATGAGTAGGGATGCTCATGATACTAGGAAGCCTAGTAAGCATCCCAAACTATCCTATGGTTGGTCTTTATACATTTGAATTTGAGAAGATTTATTTATTTGAGTTGAATTTTTATTAGAAATCTAGGGCTTACAATTCCATAATACAAGATTATGGAAATGCCTAAGAGGTGAGGATTTATGCTCGTAGCCCGCAAAGGAAAAGCAGAAACCTCAGATCCCAAATCTAGGGAGCTTTGGTGAGGGCCAAAGCATGACCTAAATCTAAGATGAAAATTGGCATATGGTTTACCTCCAGAGAGGATAAACCACCATTGGACTTATGACCGGGGTGGTCAACTAACTCCTCCTACTATTTTAAATACATGTAGGCAAGTCTTATGCTTTTGTACGATGGCTAAGCTGTTGTTTATTTATAAAGAAGACTAAGTCCTTAAACGCACTCCCTAAGAGACTAGATCATGTAGGGCATGAATAATGACTTAAATCTAATGCAAATTTTGTTAAGTTTTTATTTTAATTTTTGGACAATTTATTTGACACGGGCTATGGGATTCATATAGCTCAATGCATGAGAAATTGGTTATGGGACAAAATTAGCAAGAAGGAGGTGTATTTCCACCATGGCTCTCAAAGGTCAAGCCATTTCTAAAGGTGGAAGCCCTCCACAAGCAAGAGTGAAGCAAGATGATTTTTATGCATGATGTGAGACATTAACATCCAGCTAAGGGGTTGCTAAATCTTTTATCTTGATTTATGTCCTAGGCTTTTAGGTGAGGTTATGAGTTATTAATTTTAATTTTGAGTTGATTAATTGGATAGAAAAAAATTTAGGAGCCTAATCACATCCAGGCCATTCATCAATCAATTGAAGAAACTAGAAAAAATCATGCCATCTTAATGCATGAGCAAAACAAACATCAAAAAATTTTATAAAGCTAGTGCAAATGAATAAAAGGCCAATGTGGTCGGGCTCCACCACACAAACCCAAAAGTAAATGTGGGTAGCCGAGCTCTACCCTTATACAACCCAGATTACAAATGAATAATTACAATTAAAAATGAATTCATGTTATGGGGTCTTCATTCTTCATTCTTTTTTCTTCCTTTCTTCATTTCTTTCTTTCTTTCTTTTCTTTCCTTCTCTTCTTTCTTCCTTCTTTTGGTTGGTTGGGATGTAGTTTGCTCCAAATCTTCACATAGTGCATAAAACTTGGTCTTATGACCAATGTTCATCCTAATCCCCCATAACATTCATCCCAAATCTTAATTATAAAATTACATGAAAATGGGAAAAGTAAATCTAACTAAAACCTGCAAAATAGGGATCAGCTAAACATACCACAACACCCAAGCATGTATATGAATAATTTAGACTTAGCACCTCACACATGAGTAACCAAGTCCACCTATCCTAATTTGGATTATGCTTAGGGGTATAAGCAACCCGACAAAATATTTATATTCTTATTACCCTTAAACATCCAAAGATGTGATTAGGCTAAGATCGCCCTACCATCTAGTCTATGTAGATACACCATAGCATCCAGTCTAAAAATATTACATCACAAAATAAAATCAGACATCAAACCATGCATTGCCCAACATAGAGCTAGAAATGGTGACTTAACCTAATGTGTGTGCCATTTAAGGCTTCTGTGTCATGTCTTAGCTAGGCTTTAAGGTTGGAATTTTCTAAGTGTGAAAGGATTCAACTTAGAGGGTGGTTTCATTTTAAGTGATTTAGTTGATTTGTTAATTTTATTTGATGATTTGATTTGGTTTGAATGAACCTACATTTAATTACTAAGTGTTGTAAAGAGAAGAAAGAGAAGACTTCTCTTTCATCCCTACCTTAAGTAATTTCTAAGGTAGATTCATTAATGATTTTTCAGTGAATATTTTATATATTTTAATTAATTTAAGTTTTTCTTTATAAACCTATTCAATAAGAAAGGCATCTTAGATTAATTAAGGTGAATTACTATCACACACAACCATTTATTTCTTTCCAACATGTATACCATACATATGAATGATCCTAAGCATATCTATACATGTAATGCAAAATCTTAGCACACCTTAATGATGAATGCAAAGAGATGTTGTTTAAAAAAAATTTGGATGTTTCATGAATGCATGATTTTATTAAGTAGAAAAGAGGATTCTTTTATCCATTGATCAAATGCACATTTACATGTATGAAAGACATAAGTGAGTATGGATGCCATTATTTCTACACGGTGTAAGTACATCTACTTGGGACTACTTAAAGCCTGCAACCTTTAATATACCACTTTTCTTAAATACATGTGCATGTACAAAAAAAAATAAATGGATGAAGAATCATGCAAAGAATTTTTTGATTTGGTTGGTTGCAATTTACATGTGTAAATGTAAAGATCCTTCTTAAAGTCATAACATGAAATGCATAGGAATAGATTTAAGCAAGTGTTATTTTCTTTTCAAATGAACTATACACTTTGCAAATCTATACAATCCATGTTAAGAGAATAGAAAAAAAAAAACAAATACACATCTTGTATAATACAAACTTATAAGTATTTATAAAGTACCTCATTTATAATCTTTGATTTATGAGTTTTGAAAATAGTTTTTTATTTAATAATGATAATAGCTACCCATATTCTTACTTTAGTCAAAACATGCAATTTGATATAAAGAAAACATTTTGATTTAATTATTTTTTTTAAAAGACATGAATGCATAATTTCATATAACAAATAACATTTAGCATGTTTGGAAAGAAATAAAGTGATGTAAGCATATGACTTCATTCACCCTAATTAATTCTAAGACAATCTATAAGATAAGATTATTCAAAGTGAATCAAAATTCTTTAAAGAGATTTTATTTTTTGAATTTGATTTGACTTAGAGGGAAAGAGATGTGTAGTTGGCCTAACCCATTTCTCATGTGTGAGTTAGTTTAGTTTAATTTTAGAATGATTAGATTAATTTTTATGTCTTATTTAGGTTAAGGTGTGAATTAAATTCATTAATTACCTATACCACTTTAACATAATTATACAAATAATTATGAGCCAACATATGATATGCAACCACATGGAATTTAAATCAACAATGCACCTTAAGAAAGAAAAGGGGTCTAATGCAATTGGCTCATAATTATTGATTAATTAAACTAAAGGGTTTAATTAAGTACTTTCATAACCATCCTACACATGTTAGTTTGATTATAATCTCCTTAAACTTACCTTAGGCTTTTGAACACCTAAGGATCTACCCAAAAAGAGATTGATTAATTTCAAATTGGTTTTGAAAATTTGATTAGATTAATTAAGTAGATCATTAGTGGATTAATTCTTAATTAGGTTTGGATCATGGAAGAAAGGGGGTTTAGGGAATAGCTTAAGGAAAATATCCCAAACCCATTCCATAAACCTCCTCTTCATTTAAATAATATTTAATTATCACATTAAATTAAATCACTATTCACATGCTTATTACTCAATTATTAAGAGGGTGATTAGAGGTGCATTAATTAATTCTAATTAACTCATTAATAAATTCCAAGAAAATTAGGGAGTAGAAGTCATCTCACTAACATGTAGAAACTTGGAATTAATGAAATAATTAGGAGTAATTAAGGTAATTAAGTTTTTAATTAAACCTAATTGAGATTTACTTCAAAATAATTAGAAATAATTTTATTGGATTCCCCCTAGAGTTATCTTTAAAATGAACTTGAGTTTTCTTTTTTTGAATTTTTCTATATTTAGTTATGAATTTATGAAGTTTATGTGATTAATGGGTAATTAAATAACCTAATTATTTAATTAATCCATCGATGCCATGGGCTGCAACGTGCACTTTCCATGTGGCATGATGGGATTGGTTATTTAAGTTATCACATCACGCAGCGTCATGGCGGCGACGCTTTCACGTCATCAAGGATCGAAGGCCAAGATCAAATGGTTATAAAGGATTAAATCAGATTATATCATTTTGTCACATCCATCCAAAACATGCGGGATGGATGGCCATGATTCATCACCTAAGCTGTGGGAGGCAGGTCGTCCATCCTCCATGGCTTGATCGAGCTCACTTGTCGGATTGGAATTCAACCCACACCATCTAGAAGCATAGGGAATAACATCCGGTTGAATGGGATTACAATTCCCTTCACAAGGACCAAGCATTTTTTTAAATTAAGGTCAATTTTGAGCCATACCTCGGAGGCTATCACGCCAGGAGGAGGTAGCAGTGGTGAAGCTCTATTGAGGGTTTCAAGCTTTAATTTGAAGTGAGTTTCTCAATTGACCAAGGCTCCCTCCAATGGCTTACGGCTTTGGTCTAGGTCTCCCTTCCTGTGGCTTGGATGCTTAGAAAATACCTTAGGTGAGCTCGACTTGGTGCCTTGATGGTGCTTGCAAGAGTAATTTAGGTTTGGTGGAGAATTGAGTGAAGTGGAATTCCCTTAGGCCTCCCTTATTTTTGGCTTAAGCAAAATCGAGAGGGAAGATATGGAATGAGCTTAGGAATGCTTGGAAACTTGGAGAAGCTTGCCTTTGATCCTCTGAGCTCAATTGAATGCAAGGAAGGTAGTTTGAGTGGAAATGAGAGGGAGTATATCTCCTCTTACTTGGATCGGACGGCTGAAGCTTGTTCTTCCATTTTTGATCAATTGCTTTGATTGAATGGGTTGTTTAGGTTGTTAGGGATCCCATGTGCTTCAGTTTTGACAGAGGAGTGGAATGGAGGAGGTGCACATGTTTGAGGTGATCCAAGTGGAGAATTTTGATTGGAGGGGTCGATTTGGCCTTGGGTTGGGTCATGGCTGACCCAAACCTATTGGGTCATGAGCACCACCCTCCTTGGTGTCCAAATGGTCCACTAGGAGGATGCCAAGTGGCCATGAAAATGAATTGACCAAATTCTAAGTGAATTTGGCCATAGGTTACCCTTTGACTTAGGGGTAGAATGGTCATTTGGCCTTGATTTTGATTTGGGCATATTTGATAATTAAATAATTGGTTGTGCCAATTTTTTATGAGTTTATTTGATATGATTTGACAAGTTGACCCATTTAGGTCAAAATAGGTCAACTTGGGTCAAGTTGACCAATTGTCAAATTGGGTCAAACCATGGGTTAGGTCAAGTTCAAATGATCATTTTTTTAGCTGGGTATCATTGGTATGGTTCAATTTGATTTATATTTTATTTTGCTTCATTTGAGTCCACTTAGGTCAAATGGGTCAAGTTGTTGACCCATTTGAGCCAATTGAGTTAGGTCATGGGTTGGTTTAGGCTTGGTTGATCATTTGAAATGTATTGCAATTTTTGGTTTCAATCAATTTTGGTTTGGTTTGATTTCAAGTTGATTTGACCTTTTAGGTCAAGTTAGGTTCATGGTCAATTGGGCTAGGTTGGGTCTAGTTGGCTAATTGAAGCTTTGGTCAAGTTTAACAAGTGATTTAGAATGAATTTGACCCATTGGTTACAATCAATTTGGCTTAGATCAAGATTTGACCCATTTTGACTTTTAGGTCAACTTGGGTCAAGTGGCCGATTTGGCTAGGTTTGGCTCAATTGATGGTTTGATCATATTCAATCATTGATGATGGATTGGTTTAGATTAATGGTTTCAATCAATTTGGCCTATGGAAGATTTTGGCTAGTTTGGGTTTATTTGGGCTAATTGTTGACTTGGTCAAAGGCTAGGTTTGAGTGATTGATCATCCTAAGATGATTGTTGCTCACAATGTGAGGCTTAGGTGGGCTTAGTTCAATCCAATTTGGGTTGGATTAGAATTTGGCTCAAAAAGGTGCTTTAGGTCACTTTGGGTCAAGTGAGCCTAAGTAAGTAAATTAGCTTGATCAAGGCTTGATTCAAGTTTGGTTGAACTCACATATGGACTTATGATTGAAATATAAATCCATTTGCAAATGATTTGGGGTCAAATGAGTTTTGATTCATTTGACAATTTCAAGTTCAAAGGATGAACATGAGTTTGATGATTAAAGTTTGTGCTTATATTTGGGCTTATGATTGAAGGATTGATTGTTTTGAAGAGAAAATCCAAAGGTTTGGATTGATTTGAGTTTGATTTGGCTAAGTTCAAGAATTTGACTTGAAAGGGTATAAGTTAGATTTAGGTTAGATTTGGGCTTGAGTTTTGAATCTAATTTTGGTTATTTGAATTTATATTTCATTTATATTTGTGAACATAAATGAGAATATAAATGGGTTGAGAAAATCTTTTGAGTTTGAATTGATTTGGATTTGGCTAAGTCCATGAGATGAAATCAAAAGGGCTTATGAAAGATTTTAGAGTTGGAGTTGAGTTTTGAATTTAGTTTTGGTTATTTGAATGTATATTTCATTTATATATGTGAATATAAATGGGTTATAAGAAGATCCATTGAATTTGAAGTGATTTAGATTTGATTTGAGCTAAGTCCATAAGATGAAATCAAAATTGTTTAGGAAAGATTTTGGGTTTGGATTTTAATAATTTGACATGGAATTGATTCATGATTTGGATCTTGGAACTCTTCACTTTAGAAGTGATCCACGATTGACCATTTGATGATTTGAGGAAATCAATTAGGTTGGAATTGATTTAAGGTTTGAAGTTGATTTTAATTTGAGGTTGATTTGAATTTGAATTTGAATTTGTAGTTTGACTTGAAAGATGGAAGTAAGGATTTGGTTCAAGCTAAAGAGTAGGCATGTTTTCCTAATACCCTAAGGCATACCCATTCCTATGGCTAACTCTTTTAAGTCTTTAGGGTTGGGTTAGGTGTTCACCTAATCACTATAAGTGTCTTAAGACTAAGGAACTCTTAATGTCTAGAGGAGTCCTTATGCCTAGGATGAAAAAGTTGAAAGCTCACTCCAAAAGTGAGGTCAACATGTTTATTTTTTGATGTCATGGGGACATCATGGTCGTATACTTATTGAGGTGATCGATGATTGATTTGATGTACTATCTCGGAAGATAAAGGCATTACCATTCAATGATCTAATCACCTAATAAGGACTCCTAAGGCATGACGGGTCTTCGGATATACCAAAGATTTTTCCCCTGCTTTACATGGATGAATAAAGCAAGGTTTATATTAAACTGGGTTCTAAAGTTCCTTATGTAGGCAAGCCTCAATAGTTAATAATATCTAAAGAAGGTGAATTCCTTAGGAATACTCTCATTAAAGTAGACAATTAGGATCTCCAAAGATTTCAAGGTTAGATTATCAAAGGATTGGCTATGTTTGAAAATCAATTAAGATTGTTCAAGGAGAAGACTTATTTTTGGAATCCAAATGGGTTAAATGGGAAATCCTCATAATACTAGGAAGCCTAGTGAGCATTCCAATCTATCTTATAATTGGGCTTTATAATTTTAAAATTGAAGAGAATTATATGTTTGAGTTAAAATTTTATTAGATTACAAGGGTTTATAATCTGATAACACAAGATTATGAAAATGCCTAAGAGCTGAAGATGTATGCTTGTTGCCCAAAGAAAATAGCTCCCTCGGATCCTAAATCTAGGGAGCTTTAGGATGACATAAATTTAAGCAAAAATGGGCATGAGGTTTACCTGCACAAGAAAGGATAAACACACTTTAGACTTGTGTCACAGGTGGCAACACTAACTCCTACATTTTAAATCCATGTGGTCTGATCATATGAAATTGCAAGATAGTTAGGATTTTATTATTATTTAGAAAAAAGACTAAAATCCTAAATTTACTCCCTAAGAGACTAGAGTATGAGTGGTATAAGCAATGACTTAATCTAATGTAAAATATTTTCAAATTTTATTTAATTTTTTTATACTTCATTTGGACAAAAGCTTTAGGATTTTGATGTCTACATGCATGATGAAATAGATTTGTTGGCTAAATCAACAAGAAGGGGTGTTTTTTATCACAAGGGATGCCCTCAAAGGTCAAGTATTCCTCTATCATTGTTGACATCACTTTTGGAATGAGTTCTTAACTTCCTCATCATACACCTAGGACTCTTATAGACACTAAGAGCTCTTAGTCTTAAGACACTTCTAGAGATTAGGTGAACACTTAACCTAAGCCTAGAGACTTAGAAGAGTTAGCTACTAGAATAGGTTGTGCCCTAGGGAATTAGAAGACTTGCCTACCCTATAGCCAAAACCCAATCCATATGCATCTTCTCAAATCCAATCCAAATTCAAATCTAAAACCAAACCTCAAATTCCAATTCCATTCCAAATCCAAATCTGAATTCCAAATCATTTGGTTGAAATCCATGATCAAACTCAAATTCAAAATCCTTCTTAAACCCTATGATTTCATCCTATGGACTTGGTCTTAAACAAATTCAAATTAATCCCAATTCATTTGATTTTCTCAAAGATCAATTTAATCCCTCAATCAAACACTAAATCTAAATCCAAATTCCAAACCAAATGATTAGAACTCATAATCAAAACCAAAATCAAAATCCCCCTCAAAGCCATATGGTTGAATTTTATAAACCTAGCCAAATCTCCACCCAATTCAACCAAATTTGATTGATCTCTTTGAATCATTTATATCTTTATTTATATTCCCAAAATAAATGAAATATAAATTCAAATAGTCAAAACTAAATTCAATTTATACCCTTTAAGCCTAGTTATCGCCAATCATTTGGAGTCTGATAGGTTCTTTTTAAACCATGCTAACTCATATGAGGAGGTGTGTTTAGAAACTTCACAATTCAAATGATTTTGAAGTCAAAGATTCACCATCGAGTTTGAAGAAGAGATCAAATCAACCATTGATGAACTTAAAGAGATCAACTTATGGACAGAAGAAATCCATGCCCAACATGTATCAGTTCCTTATTGAATGAAGAAAAACCAATGACTTAGTTAGGCTACTGATTGAGTTTAAGGACTTCTTTGCATGGAGTTATGAATAAATGCTCAATTTATCTCCTAACGTGATAGTCCATAAACTAACAATAGAACCTAATGCTAACTCTATCAAGCAAGCTCCTAGATGCATGCTATTAGACATTGAACAGCAGGTCATTTCTGAAGTCAAGAAATTGATTGATGCGAGTTTTACCAGGGAAGAAAAATACCCTACCTGGTTGGCTAGTGTCATTCTAGTTAAGAAAAAGAATGGCCAAATTTGCATATGCATCAATTTTAGGGATCTAAATAAGGCATGTTTAAAGACAAATTTCACTACCAATACCAGAACTGATGGTGGACATTGCCTCATCTCATACAATATTCTCTTTTATGGATGACTCATCTAGTTATAACCAAATAAAGATGACCCTTAAAGATGAAAGAAATACTACTTTTTAAACCCCGATCAGAATATTTTGCTATAAGGTCATGCCTTTCGACCTTAAAAATGCCAGTGCTACATACTAGCGGGCCATGATTCAGTTCTTCAATGAACACATTCATCATCAGGTTGAAAGTTACGTTAATGATCTGGTAGTCAAAAGTAAAGAAAAGGAAGACCATATCTTTGACTTGAGAGTAGTTTTCAAAAAATTAAGATAATTTAACCTTAAAATCAATCGCCTAAAGTGTGCATTTGGAGTAGCTTCAAGAAAATTCCTTGGGTTTGTTGTCTGGCACCGTGTGATAGAAATTGACCTAGAGAAGATCAAAGCAATATTAGAAATGCCACCCCCTAAAAATTTAACTCAACTTAGATCATTTCAAGAGCGATTGGTGTATCTAAGATGCTTCATTTTCAACTATCAGGAAGATGCCAATCATTCTCAGCACTTGTCAAAAAGGGTGCCAACTTCAAGTAGATGACAAGTGCCAACATGCCTTCAAAGATATTAAGTACTACCTAATGACATTGCCGGTTAGCGACCTATCCGGAAATGTCATACTATATCTTTGCATTAGACAACTCTCTTGGCTCTTTGTTAGCTCAAACCAATGATGAAGGGAAGGAGAACACTCTATGTTACCTCAGCATCATCTAATCCCTCTAGAGACAAATTATCTACCTATTAAAAAGCACTACCTAGTTTAATCTTTGCATCCCAAAAGCTGCACTACATGCTTTCTCATAAGGTGAACTTAATCTCTAGGATCAATCCATTATAACATCTCATGGAATGGTCGATATTATTCTGACGGTTGGTGCATTGGTCCATGATTTTATTATAGTTTGACACCACTTTCGTACCCCTCTGTGCGGTGAAAGGATAAACACTTGTGGATTTCTTAGCACACCTTCTTTGATTCCCGCAATGATGACCTCCGATGAACAGATCATGAACTTATGAGACACTAGCATTCACCACGGGAGATATATTTTGATGGTGCAGCTTCCTCTCAAAGAGGATAAGAACCACAATCTACTATCCCAGGAAAGGTAGGGGCAAGAATAGTTCTCCTAACTCTGGATCATGATATGATGAGATTCTGATATCATCAGTCCAATCAATCCACAATGAAGTCAATATGAGGCTCATTACGTAGAGTTAGCCATTACACTATTCATCCAGGGCATCAACATCTTCGGGGATTCTTAATTAGTTATCAACCAAATTGTTGGGTCTACAAAATACTAAAGCCTAAGCTCCATCATTTCTATAAGTACACTATAGAGTTGTTGGCCCAAATCCCAAAGGTTACCATCTACAAGATCCCTTGAGTAGAAAATGCAATAACAGATGCATTATCCAAGCTTGCCAAAGAGTTGGCATGTCTAGAAGATGAGTCCATACCAATAAGGGTCCAAAATAGATAAGTTTTATTCCTTATTGATGTTGAACTGATCGAGGCTCTCTCTTGAAGGGGAGGTTACCATTACAAAAAACAATGAGGAGTTAGATTGGGCAATCATTCATGGATTATCTAAATATAGGCAAACTACCTCAAGAGAAGTCATTAGCCCATCATGTGAAGTAGAGATCCCTTTCATATGCTATCGTGGATGACACCTTATACTAGCAATTTTTTGATCATATGTGATTACATTGTTTGGACAAACATGAAGCCCATAAGATCGTGATAGAGGTGCATTCAGGTTTATGCTTAGCACATCAATCCGTCCAAAGATGAAAGCCAAGATCAAGACACTAGGATACTACTGGCCTTTGATGATCACATATTGTATGGACATAGCTAGGAGGTGCCACCAATGTCAGGTACACGGTGTGGTCCTACATCAACCACCCAATATTCTACATCCAACATTGGCCTCATGGTAGTTTGAGTGTTGGGATATCGACATAGTGGGTCCGATCGATCCTCCTTCTTCCAAGGGTCATTAGTTCATTCTAGCGCCACTGACTACTTTTTCATATGCGGGGAGGTGATTTCAAAGAGAGGTCACAGCTCCGCATGTGCTCCAATTTTTTAGGAACCATATCGTATATAGGTTTAGGGTGCCTCGATGAATTATATTTGATAATGGTACTGCATTGAAGAGCACCAAGATCAACAACTTCGCCCAGAGACACAACATAGATTAGAGATATTCTACCATCTACTACCCAAGGTCAAATGGTTTAGTAGAAACCTTCAACAAAACTCTCAATGAAATATTAAAGAATACACTTGACAAAAACAAGTGATAGTGACATGAATAGTTAATTGAAGCCTTGTGGGATTACCACACCACATACAAAACTCCAACTCAATCTACCCTTTTCTTAGTGTATGGGTCTGAAGTAGTCCTACCATTAGTAGTCTAACTCCATCATTAAGGATAGTTATGGGTAGTAAGATCTTAACAGTAGAATGCCAAGTTATTAGAAGTGCTAGAATATTTGGAGGGGAGACGCTTCTAGGCATGCTAGAACCTCAAGTTGTACAAAGCCAAAATGATTCAAGCTCATAACAAGTTGGTCCATCTAGAGCTTTTCAAGTAGGAGAGCTTGTTTTAGTTCTAAGGAGACTAATTATTGCCTGTCAAAAGATGGGAGGCAAGTTTGAACCCACTTAGGAAGGCCTTTTTGCCATAGAGAAGGCCTACCAAGGAGGATCTTATCAGCTTATAAACTGTAAGGGAGAGCACCCAATGCTTCCAATCAACGAGCTCTACCTAAAGTAAATACTATCCATAAATATTACTTCAAATCAATTATCAATGAAATTTCTTTCATTTCAAACTCCATCTCTTCATATTGATAGAAATATCTATGCTTGTGAATCTACCACGATGTGTTTAGGGTAGGTGCAAGGAACCCAAGTAGTGTCCTATCCTGTGTCTTCACAACACCAACATGAACTACACATAATCACATATAAAATAAACACATGTCATTTATCTCAGGTTATTTTGGATGTGGGATAAAGCCCCCTATGACACTCACTCATTAGCTACTCTAGGTCGGACTGGCACGCTACCTTGCTAGTGTGTCACCCTAGTGGTTACTTGTCTAGAGGATGTAAGTCTACAAGCTTTCTTCCTAACTTATCCCTTGTAAATTGATGAGTGCCTTGTTAGTTTGGTAGGCCTTCTTGCACAGGTAAGCTACCCCATGTTGACTTTGTTTAAGAAGATGTAAGCCTACACGCTTTCTTCTTGAACTAGTCATTATGATCTAACTAAGTCGAGTATATTTGAGGCTTAGGGTAAGTCCCCCAGTGGTTCCTTTCCTCACTACAGTGGGTCTAGTCCTCACGAGACTCCCCCTTAGTACTCACCCTAGGTCGAGATAACATCTATCCCTTAGATGATAGTATCCGTGATCATTTCGTATGAGGATGTAAGTTTACAAGCCTTCTTCTTAGATTGATCTTCACAAACCGATGGTCACCTTAGGTTGGTTGGTCATCGCTATGTTGATAGTGACCCACTTGGTGGATACACCACTCATGGCAAATATAAGTCTACAAAATTTCTTGAGTTGGCCATTGTATACCTATAGACTTTCTTTTACAAGGTCTGATAAATCTCGCACCTCCCCTGTGGGCACTCTATTTAGATCACATCCTTAGCGACTCCATTTAGACACTACCCGAGTTACTCTTGGATTTGACAGTCCCCCTTTCATAGTAGCCACCCATATGATTGGAGAATTTATCTTGCAGATATGTAGATTATCCCTTGGTCTAATAAGTTTGAGATAGGTTTAGGTTGATATAAGCTCCTTCTCAGTGTGGTCCCTCGCACACCAACAGGGTCCATGCAAACAAAATAGAAAATATATATCTTTGCTTGTGGATTAGGAGCAAAACCCCACTGGAACCTTTTCCCAAGCAGTCATTCTATCTTTAGGGCAGTGTCAGCAAAACTCTCTATAGGAATTGCATGACTACTTTTGAGTTGAGATAATTCCCCAGCTCGGCACTCCCTCAATAGTCGCCCTTAGGTCGGGTTTAATTTATTGTGCCACGAACAGGTCACCCTAGTGGTCATCCTTGCTTTGGGAGATATAAGTCTATCACACATTCTCTCCAGCACGATCATTGCAAACCAACGGGCAACCTTAGGTCGGGTTCAATTTATTGCTATCAATAAATCACCCCAGTGGTCATTGTTTAGGAAGTTGTAAGTCTACAAGCTTTCTTCCTAACTTGACCATTGCACACTGAAAGGCACCCCTTAGGTTGGTTAGCTCTACCTCATGATCGGTAGACTATCCTTTTGGACTTGTAAATCAAAGATATGTTTAGGCTGATATTAGCTCTTTCTTAGTAGATCCATTGCACACTGACAAGGTCCATCTAAAATTAAATTGATCTTGTCTATTCTTGAGTCGATATGAGTCCCATTCTCAAATAGCTACCTTAATAGATTTGTGCTATCAAGATCATTGTTCAAGAAGTTGTATGATTTCTTCCTGGCTTGACCATTACACACCCAAAGGCACCCCTTAGGTTGGTTAGCTCTACCTCAGGGTCGGTAGATCATCCCTTTAGATTTGTAAATCTAAGACAGGTCTATGATGATATTAGCTCTTTCTTAGTGGATCCATCGCACAATGATAGGGTCCATCTTAAATTAAAATTAAATTGATCTTGGCTATTCTTGAGTCGATATGAGTCCACAATGACATTTGCTCAAATAGTTGCCTTAGGTCAGGTTTGATTTGTTGTGCTATCAACCAATCACCATAATGGTTCCTTGTTTAGAAGGATGTAAGTCTAAAAGCTTTTTTCTTGGCTTCACCATTGGACACCGAAAGGCACCCCATAGGTCAGTTAGCTCTACCTTGTGGCCGGTAGACTATCCCATTGGATTTGTTAATCTAAGATAGATTTAGGCTGATATTAGCTCCTTCTTAGTAGATCCATCGCACACTGATAGGGTCCATCTAAAATTAAATTGATCTAGGCTATTCTTGAGTCAATATGAGTTCACATTGGCATTCGCTCAAATAGTCACCTTAGGTTGGGTTCAATCCATTGTACTATCAACTGATCACCCCAGTGGTTCTTTATTCAAGAAGTTGTAAGTCTACAAGCTTTCTTCCTGACTTGACCATTGCACACCAAAAGGCACCCCTTAGGTTAGTTAGCTCTACCTCATGGCTGGTAGACTATCCCTTTGGATTTATAAATCTAAGATAGGTCTAGGCTTATATTAACTCCTTCTTTATAGATCCATCGCACACCATAGGATCCATTTCATCAAATATATCATCTTCCCTCTAGTGGAGTCCAAATTAAATCCATTTTATCCCCAACATCCGAGCTCATATCTCCAATAGAAGCATGCTCAAAACCAAATCATATTCTCTCCCTAGTGGAGCCTCAAATCATAAGCCAACAAATCAAATTCTCATCCCCAGTGGATGCCCATTAATTAAATTAAATCAAATTTCTCCCCAATGAGATACAAATCATATCCTCTCTTCAGTAGAACCCTCATAAAATCAAACCAAATCAAATCTCTATCCCTAGTGGACAACCTGAACCAGCTTCCTAGTGGAAGGTTCATGCACTCATCCCAAACCTTTTCTCCCCAAATCATATCAAACAAACTCAAACACTTATCCTTTATGGATAATCTAAACTTGCTTCCCTAGTGGAAGGTTCACATGCTTGATTCCTCAATGGATCCTTTCTTCCTCTCTTATGTCCTTGGCATAAGTTGAGTTGCATTGCACTGAGATCTTGATTCCATTTATGTCTCAGGTTTAGGAGTAGATCATTTTTGTTATTGCTTGTGATCCTTCGGATGCTGTTGATCATCTCGGTCAACACTAATATGTGTGGTGTGCCTTGTCAGTTACACCACACTTGCCCTTTTGTTGACCTCACTTTTGGAATGAGTTCTCAACTTACTTATCATAGGTCTAGGACTCTTGTAGACACTAAGAGCTCTTTATTCTTAAGACACTTCTAGTGATTAGGTGAACACTTAACCCAAGCCTAGAGACTTAGAAGAGTTAGCTACTGGAATAAGTTGGGCCCTAGGGAATTAGAAATACTTGCCTACTTTATAGCCTAAAGCCAATCCATATGCACCTTCTCAAATCCCTTCCAAATTCAAATCTTAAATTGAACCTCAAATTACAATTCATATTCCAAATCTAAATTGAAATTCCAAATCATTTGGTTGAAATCAAATTCAAAACCCTTCCTAGGCCCTTTGATTTTATCCTATGGACTTAGCCTTAACCAAATTCAAATCAATCCCAATTCATTTAATTTTCTCAAAGACCAATTTAATCCTTCAATCAAACACCAAATCTAAATCCAAATTTCAAACCAAATGATTAAAACCCATAATCAAATCCAAAATCCTCAAAGCCTTACAATTGAATTCCATAAACCTAGCCAAATCTCCACCCAATTCACCCAAATTTGATTGATCTCTTCATGAATCATTTATATCTTCATTTATATTCCCAAATATAAATGAAATATAAATTCAAATAGCCAAAACCAAATCTAAAATTAAACTAAAATTCAATTTATACCCTTTAAGCCAATTCCTTGAACTTGGCTAAATCATATCCAAATCAAATCAAAACTAATGAATTTTCTCTTGAATCAATCATTCCTTCAATCATCTATCCAAATATAAATGAAATCTACAATCATCAAGCCAAATTAAAATCAACTCAAGTCAAACCCAACCTAGCCCATTTGACTTGAAATATTCAAATGACCAAAACTCATTGAACATAAACCAATTGCAACTGAATTTATATGTTTATATAAAATCCATATATAAACTCAACTAAATCAAACCCAACTCAAATTCAAGCCAACTAAACCTAATTGGTTCACTTGACCCAAAGTGGCCAATTTGACTTACATGAACTAAAATCCAATTTAATTCAAATCAAAGTGAATTAAGAAAAATCCAAACTTCATGTCATGATTGTTGATCATCCTAGATTAATCAATTATCATGAATTGGGTCAAACCAAGTCAACCTAGCCCGTTGATCAAGTCAACCTTTAACCCATATGAACCCAAACTAGCCAAATTTGCAATCTAAACCAAATTAATTGTAACCAATTGCTAGTTCAATCTAAATTGATTAGTGGACTTGACCAAAGCCTTAATTGAGCCCAATTTGATTAATTGGTCAACCTAACCTAACTTAGCCCAAATTGACCTAAAGGATCAAATTGGCCAAAATTTAAATTAAACCAAATTGATTGATACCAATTGAACCAATATACTCCAAATGATTATTTGAACTTGACCCAACCTTTGGTTTTAACCAATTTAACCAATTGGTCAACCTAACCCATTTTGACCCAATTTGGCCCAAATGAGTCAAATTGACCCAAATTAAACCAAATGAACTCCAAATGACATAAAATTTGGTCCAACTCCCTTTTGACTCATTTTAAATATGTTTGATTCAAATTTAATGCCAAATGACCACTTTGCCTTTGGGTTAAAGGAATCCCATGAGAAAAGATACTTGCTAAATGGTCATTTCTCTTCCTTGGCTACTTGGCACTCATCCATTAGTCCACCTAGGTGCCAAGGACACTGATCATCTGACCCAAGAGGTGGTTGGGACAACCATGACTCATGAGGAGGTCAATTCACTTCACCTCTCCCATTAGAACACTTGTCATGAAGGACTTCCAGATTCTTTTGCTAGGACACCCATTTGTCCTTCTTAGTGCCCCAGGCCTTGACCAACTAAAATGAGCCACCTAAGATGATTCCTTCCTTTCCCAACCACCCCAAGCAAAGGGACACCCATTTGGAGCCAAAAATCAAAAATGAAAGGGGATTTTTGCCAAAACTAAAGCACAAAAATTATAGACCCTTATTTTATCTTATCCCCTCATTTTATTCCCCTAGAGCTCCCAAACCAACTAGCAACCATTCCCACATCATTTTGGGGGAAAATAATTGAAACCAAGTGGAATTTCAACAAGAAAGTGGTGACCACTAGTAGATACATCATTCTGAAGTGAAGGTGAAGGTCTAGGCTAATTTCAAGGCTTCTTCCTCCACTCAAGAGCGTGCTCGGATCATCACCGCCGCTGAAAATTATCCCCAGTGAGGTAATTTTTAAGAACTGTAGTCAACCTTAGGATTTCTTTTTTGTGATGATTTTCATGCAATTTTAGGATTTTTCCTTAGAAATCCATTACATTATTTATTTTATACAATCCTAATATGAAATAGAAGTTTTTCGGTGTGAATCACCATGAAAATGAGCTGATCTAGACAAAATTTCATTTATATTTTGTATTTTTCACTCAATTTGCCATTCTTCCAGCTATGACGCACAACAGCCATCCCATCCTGCGATTCACGGGATCGAAAGGCTCATATCGCGTGTTGATCGCGTTTGATTTCGTCAGTGGATCGGATCATCTATTCAGATCAGGCTCGGTCATGCATTTCCACTTTGGATCCCACGGATCGGATCTGGTCCATCTGATCCGCGATCGAATGGTCGGATTTGATCCACGCATCACATTCCTGTTCACCCACTTTCCGCCATGCACGATGCCACATGGGGTTGTGAGCTGCGTGCCACACGAAACCACACATCTAATCGCGCCACCGCGATTTCCCATTATAGCATTGGGGTTAAGTGGGAAATTAGGGTATTTTCTAATTTTAAAAATTATTTAAAACACCTAAAACTTCTAAATTCATAGAAAATATAATACTCAACTATGAATTGCAAACATGGCTCATTGGATTCATCTTTTTGAGAGGAATCTAATAAATCCAAAATCCCCAAATTTCACTAAATAGTTTGGGCTTAATTTGAGTTTTAGTACAAATAAAATTTTATTTATTAAATTGAACATATACATTAGATTAAGTTGAAATTTTCAAGGATTGAATTTAAAGTTAAAATCTACTAATGATAAAAATTTCAAATCAAATTAACTTCAGGATTGAAAGATATTGAATTTTGAAGCTCAAATGATTTATGTTAATAAAAGTAAGTTAACATACTTCATGAAAATCACTTAAATCAACTGAAATTTCTAAAATCATAACAAATCATAGAAAATCATAAAAATTCAAATATACATTCATTTTAAAGGTATTTTAGAAGAGATTAATTTAAAATTAATTCTAATTAATTTTGAATAATAATTAATGCTTAATTTAAGTTTAATTAAAAACTTAATTAGCTTAATTACTCCCTAATTACCCAAGTAATCAATCCAAAACTTTATGAGGTTGATTAATGGATGACATTTGACTCCCATAATTTTTGGAATTTATTGTTGGTTAATTAGGAAAATTGCTTATCTTAGCCCTAATTACTTTCTTAATTAATTAGGTGGTTAATTAACATTCTAAACAGTAAGAAAATAATTAATTAACCTTGTTAATCATGTGAGATAGTGAATGGACATGGGGAATGAGATTGGGACCTCCTTCCCATTCTTTTCTCTAAATTCATTTCACTTCACTTTAAACTAATCAATTTGGGATTAATTAATAGTTTAATTCATTAATTAAATGGCTTAATTAATCAAATTGAAATCATAATCATTCTAGAACTTGTTTAATTATTTTCTTGGGTTAATCTTTAGGGTTTAATAACCTAATGTTATTTAATGAACTTATTGCTAACTTGCATGTGTGGGAAGCCATAAGAGTACTTAATTAAGTTCCTTAACTTAATTAATCACTAATTGTGAGCCAATTGCATTAGGCCTTTTATTTCTTAGGGTCATTGCTAATTTAAATTCTAATTCATGTGCATATCATGTTGGCTCATAATTAATTGGTTAATTACTTTAAGGTAACATAGTCAAAGGTTAATTAATTAATTTAATTCATATCACAACCTAATTAATCTATAAAATCAACCTAATTGCTTGCCATTAAATGAAATTAACTCACACATAGGGGAATGAGATTAGGACTAGCAAACCTCTTTTATATTTTATAAATCAAATCAAATACATGAAATTAAAAATAACTTAATAAGAAACTTTAGGTTTATTTTAAATAAGCTTATTTAATATGATTGTCCTTATGAATTAGTTAGATTGAATCAAATTACATGCTTGTGTCTCTTTATTTCTTTCTAATCATATTAAAATATTGTATGCCACTTGTAATGTATTTCATCCTTTTCAATGTGTGGCTATTATCACTATTAAATTGCATATATATTTTCAAAAGCTTATTAATGAATATATATATATATATATATATATATATACTATATATATATATATATATATATATATATGAGTATATATAAATATAAGCTTAGTGTATGAAGTGAAGCTTCTTTCTTATATTCACATGTTGATATATGTAAGAATGTTAGTGGGAAATTAGTTTGGACATCCCAGGGATGCACGGCTTTATGTAGCCCTAAGGATGTTTCTACCTCATTCCCTTGGTGAAAAATAATGGTGATGTACCTACTTGATTTCATTCTTATGCATTTTTGACATTAGAATTTAGATAGAGCTTTAATTCATTCACATAAATAAATCAATCAAATTGAATTCAATTTCATTTCTATAGTTTTTGCATATTCTATATATATATATATATATATATATATATATATATATATATATATAAGAGTAGTGGGAATATTAGTCTGGACATCTCAGAGATGCACGGATTTAAGTATCCCTAAGAGGTTCTTATCTCACTCCCTTGGTGCGAAATAATTATGCCATACCCACTTAAAACTTTTTTATATGTTTATGTGTGATACAACTAGTGGATGAAAATCATAATTTAATGAAATCAATTCTACTTTTTCATAATTCTCTTTTTTGATAGTTGCTTATACATCCATGTGTATTTGAGGATAGCGGGTATATAATTCGGACATCCCGAGGATGCGCTTTAATATCCCTAAGGAGGTTCCTACCTCACTTGTGCGACAATGGCGATGTACTTGAAAACTTTATACATTTGAATGTGTATTTAATTAATGAATGAAAATCCTTTTCTATTAAAAGATATGCATTCATATTTTGTTCAAGCGATGCATGGTTTTCTATTCTTATAGTTGCTTATACATCCATATGTATTTAAGAATAGAGGTATATTAATATGGATATCCCAGGGATGCACGGCTTTAAGTAGCCCTAAGGAGGTTCCTACCTCACTCTCTTGGTGCAGAACAATGGTGATGTACCTACTTAAAACTTTTATACATTTGAATGTGTATTTAATTAGTGGATGAAAATCCCATTTTTCTATTAAAAAGATATGCATTCATATTTTTTTCAAATGGTTGGGTTGATTAGTCATATGGTTTAGAATTCTTTTCTTATGCCTTGTGTAAGAATTTAGATAGAGTTTTAAATTAATATGAAAAAATGATTCACCAAATGAAACATCAATTTCAAATGCATTTGCTCACATTCATCATTTAAGTGTGCTAAGATACAAATTACATGTATATGTATGTTTAGGGATTGACCATATGCATGCTATATATGATGGAAAGAAATAAAAAAACTTGTGTCATGTGATGGTAGTTCATTTCAATTAATCTTGAGATGTCTTTCTTATTGAATGAGATTATTTAAAGTGAACCTAAACTTATGACTAATTAAAATATATAATAAGTCATTCACTAAAGAGAATTGTTTAATTAATTGGCTTTAGAAATGACTTAAGGAAGGAAAAAAAGAGATAGATCCTCTCTTTCCTTCTCTTTATAACATTTAGTTATTTTGCATAGGTTAAATGTAACAAAAGAAAATATTAAGTAAAAAAATTTACAAATCAAATAAACCATTTAAAGTGAAACCACCTCTTATAATTAAATATTCTTCATACTTAGAAAACTATAACTTTAAAGCCTAGTTAGGACATACCACACAAGCCTTAATACACACACATTAGAATTAAGTCATCACTTCTAGCATTATGTTCGGGCGGTGCATGATTTGATGTATATTTTATTTTATGATGTGTTATTTTAGATTGATGTTAGGGTGTATATTTCATAGACTGGATGTTAGGCTGTGATTAGCCTAATTATATTTCTTGTAGGAGATGATGCTTAAGGTGCGCTTAAATAAACATAAATACTCTCTTTTGCAGGTTGCTTAATGCTTAAGAATAAGTTAAATTAGGATAGGTAGACTTGGTTACCCATGTGCAGGGTGCTAAGTCCAAATTATACATATAACTGGTTAGGTTGTATGGTGTGTTTATCTAACATTTGTTTTACAGGTGTAACTAGATTTACTTTTCTTATTTTTTATATAATTATGCATTAGAAATTAGGATTAGTGTTATGGGGGTTAGGATGAGTAATGGCTAGAAGGCTTTATCATGGGAGACCTTGTGATTCCTTTAAAGCAAGCATATCCAAATCAAATCAAAGGAGGAAAGAAGCAAAGAATGAAGAATGAAGACTCACATAACATTTATCATTTGTAATTGTAATTATTTTTTTTGTAATCTAGGTTATATAAGGGTAGAGCTCGGCTACCCATTTTTTTCGGATTATTTGGTGGCACCCGACCACACCGACCTTTTAATCTTTTGCGATAGCTATAAATGTTTGATGTTATATTTAGCTTGTACATTAAAAATGGCATGCCTCTTCATAGTTTCTTTTTTATTGGTGTTTGTTGTATGGCGTGGATCAGATTAGGCGCTTAAGGAAAAATAAATTTTATACTCAACAACAAATCATAATTAAATTTTCAATTAACTCATAACCTCACATAAAGCCTAGGACATAATCAAGATAATTAAAAGATTTAGCAACCCCTTAGCTGAATGGTTGAATGCTTCACAACATGCATATCATATTATTTGGCTCTTGAAAATAGGGAGTTCCATCCTTGCATGATAGGGGAAGGCTTGACCTTTGGGGCCTCCTCTTTGTGTTGGAAAACACCCCTTTCTCACTGATTTATCCCAAAATCTACCTTTATCATGCATGTAGCATCAATGTCTTAAAGCCTTTGTCAAAATGAAGTGTCAATGAATTAAATTTTGAAAAGATTTGCATTAGACTAAGTCATAAACTCATATCACTCATGCTCTAGTCTCTATTAGGGAGTGGGTTTAGGACTTTAGTTTCTTCTAAATAAATAACTACCATATCCATCTTGCAATACATAAGACTTGGCAAAATAGATTTAAAATCATAGGAGGAGTTAGGCAGCCACTCAGGTGTTATAAGTCCGTGTGTGGTTTACCCTCTCTCTTATGAGGTAAAACATATACTCATTTTCACCTTAGATTTAGGATGTTCTTTGGCCCTCACTAAAGCTTCCTAGATTTAGGATCTGAGGTTATTATTTTCCCTCAAGCTACAAGCATAAATCTTCACCTCTGAGGTATTTCCATAATCTTGTATTGTGGGATTATAACTCATAGCTTTCTAATAAATTTTAACTCAAAAACATAATTCTCCTTAATTTCAAAAATATAAAGTCTAACCATATGATAGATTGCGATGTTTACTAGACTTCCTAGTATCATAAGCATCTCCTACTCATCTCCTTTGGCTTTGATAATAAGTCTCTCCTTTGATCTATCCCATTTGATTTCCTAAGCATATCCAATTTATTGATAATCCTATCTTTAAAATATTTGGAGAAAATAGTTGCCTACCTTAATTGAGAGTATTCTAAGGGACTCACCTCCTTTAGGATGTAATTAACTATGGGGTTTGCCTCCATAGAATTTTAGAACCCGATTTAAATAAATCCAACTTTATTCATCCATGTAAAGTAGGAGAAAAATATTTTGTATATTCAAAGACCCATCATGCCATAAGAGTCATTATTAGGTGATTAAGTCCATTATAGGATAATGATCTCTATCTTTTGAAATAGTGTACCATTTTTTAATGTCGTGCTCAATCACTTCAATAAGTACCCCCAAGATCTACATGGTGTCCCACCATTCAAAAAATAAATACCACAATTGTGCAAGGATGAAAATCCTTAATTTCAAGAGAAAATAATATGCTTGTATGTTGTGAAACATTCAACCATTCAACTAAGGGTTGTTAAATCTTTTAATTATCTTATTTAAGATATATGCTTTATGATGATCTTATGAATTATTTAAAATTTAGTTATGAGTGATTAATTGGGGTAGAAAAATTAATTTTTTCCTAAGAGCCTAAACGCATCTAGGCCACACATTAAAGCATCATTCATTTATGAAACTAAGAAAAGAATATCATTTCTAGTGCGCAAACTAAATAAATCATCAAACATTTTATAAAATTAAAGAATAAGAGGTCATCATTCAGAATCTTGTAAATCAAAAAGAAAAATGTTAGAGCTACCTTTATACAACCCAGAATTATAAAATAATAATTATAATTTATAATGAATGAATTATGGGGTCTTCATTCTTCATTCTTCATTCTTCATGTCTTCATTTCTATCTTCCTTGTTTCTTTGATTTGGTAGGTTTTAAGGCATCACATGGCATCCCAGGACAAAGCCTTCTAGCCAATTCTCATCATAAACTCCTATAGCATTAATCCTAATTTCTAATATAAAATTACATAAAATATAAGAAAAATAAATTTAACTACACCTGCAAAATAGATGTTAGCTAAATATACATACATTCCCAAGCAAATATTTATGATTTGGACTTAGCACCTTACACATGGGTAACCAAGCCCACTTGTCCTAACTTGGATTATGCTTAGGGGCTTAAGCAACCTACAAAGAGAGCATTGGTATTTATTTCTAAGCACGCCTTAAGCATAATCTTCTATAGAAAATATGATTAGGCTAAGATCGGCCTAACATCTTATCTACGAAGCATATACCCTAAAATCTAGTTTAAAATAATGCATCATAAAATAAAACATGCATCACATCATATACTACTCTAACATAGAGTTAGAAGTGGTGACTTAATTCTAATATGTGTCTTAAGATTTGTGTGGTGTGTCTTATTAAGTATTAGAGTTGTATTTTTTAAGTTTGGAAAGGATCAATTTAACATGAAAGGTTGGTACAACTTGAAGTTGTTAAATTGATTTGAGAATTTTAATTTATGTTTTCTTTTATTTAATATGATTACACTTAGCAACTAAGTGTTATAGAGATAAGAAAGAGGGTTGCCCTCTTTCATATCTACCTTAAGCCACTTTCTAAAGCATGTTAATTTGATTTAGTTCTCTTTAATGAATGGATTATTAAATGATTTAATTAATCTTAAGTTTAGGTTCACCTTAAATGATCTATTCAATATGAAAGGCTTCTTAAGATTAATTAAATTAAATTACTACCACATGGCATATATTAAATCATTCCTTTCCATCACATGTAACATCCATATGATTTTAATCCTAAGGGTATCTATACATGCAAAATGTTTTAACATATTTATATGATGAATGTATGTGTATATTTAGAATTCATATTTTATTTGATTGAATTATTTAAACATATTAATTTAAAGCTATATCCACATTGTCATACAAAAAGACATAAGAATGAAATTAAATAGGTATTGTTAAACCAGGGAAGTGAGATAATCAAATGACCTCCTTAAGGCTAGCTAAAGTCTCGTTTCCCGAGATGTCCAAATTATACCCATTTGCATTCAAACATATGTAAAATCGTATACATGAGCATAAGAAGTAAACTCCAAATCGTATCGCTAATTAATTCAACCATTTAGTCAATTATGAATGCACACAATTTTAATATAAAAGGGGATTTTCATTCATTAATCACATATACATACACATGTATAAATATATAAATAAGTGTGTGTCATTATTAAACCAGGGAAGTGAGGTAATCAGATGACCTCCTTGGGGCTAGTTAAAGCCTTGTATTCTTGTGATATCCAGGTTATATACTTACTTTTCTTAAATACACATGAATATATACATGAATGAAGAAAAAAAACCATGCAAAGATTATATTTTTCTTTGATTGAATCATTTATGTATGTGAATTAAAACTCTACCCAAATTCAAATGTTGAAATGCATAAGAATGAAATCAAATGGGCACGTACCGTTATTAAACCAGGGAAGTGAGGTAATCAAATGACCTCATTGGGGCTAACTAAAGCCTCATATTCCTGAGATGTCCAAACTATATATCTATTTTCATTCAATCTTATATAAATCAACACATGAATGGAGAAAGAGAACTCAACATTCACACACTTAAGCTATAAGCACATGCATTTCATAAATATTTATAACTATCATCATAACACATATTATTATTCATTTATAAGCTTTTAAAAAATACATTTGGATTTAATAGTGATAATAGCCACACATATATTAAATTGAATCAACACATGCAAGCTTACATAAAGAAAATCCATTTTACTTTACTTGATTTTGAAAAGATGGATGCATGAATCCAATTGACATACCAAGTTTAACATGATCGGAAAGAGAACAATTAAATATAAGCATGTGATTCATTCAACCAAACTAGTTCCTAAGGACAATCAAATAAAAAAAATCACTTAAGAAAAACCAAAGCTTCTTATTAATTTTGATTTTAGATTAAACTTAAAGAGGAGAGATTAGTTGCTTTTTTTAATCCCATTCCCAAGTTGGTAATCATAATTGATTTAAGGAAAGGTAATTAGGTGGATTTTATGTATTAATTAAATTGGATCACTTAATACCCTTTCCTATGCTTCTTTAATTTAATTAATAATTTAATCAGGAGCCACACATGATATGAACATGAGGGAAAAGAAAATTGCAATGCTCCTAAAAGCCATAATGCAATTGGCTCATGATTAGAGATTAATTAAATTAAAAAAAATCTAATTACGTATTTTTATGATTTTCTCACACTTATGAGTTAATTAAAATTTCCTTAAGAGTCTTTATGTTATTGAACAAATAAAGATGAACTCTTAATTTGATTATTGATTATCAGAAGTGATTAATATTTCAATTTAATTTGATTTAGTCATTTAATTGATTAGTTTAAACTATTTGATTATGATATTTAGGATATGAATTATATAAGTTTGCTCATAATTTTTCTTAACTTCAATTGTTTATGTCCAAAGGGATTTGAATATATATATATATATATATATATATATATATGTGTGTGTGTGTGTGTGTGTGTGTGTGTGTGTGTGTGTGTGTGTATGTGTGTGTGTGTGTGTTTAAATATGATTTAAATTAGTTATGAATTCTTCCAAAATTTTTATGTGAATAACTAATCAAATAAAGCTTAGTCAATTTATGATTAATAGTTAAATTAATTATAATTAAGGATATGTCACATAACTGAATTTTTTATTTGGCTTTTAGGATCAACATATAACAATTAGAGATTAAATTGATTTTATAATTGACTTTCATAAATTTTGTTCAAACAACTTTTTATATTTGATTATAATATTTATAATATTATTAGTTTAGTTAATTTTATTTTTTATACTAAGTTTTACTTAGATTTTATGGTAATTTAATTCGCATATTTTTATTTTGTTTTGTTTAATCACATATTATTTCTTTTTTTGTTTGGAATTCTAAAGATTGATTAACTCCCTTTTTAGATTTGATTGAATTTAATATAAATAAAATAAGGTGGATTAATTCTGATCATTCTATCAAAAATCAAATGACCCACAAGTTAATCATGGCTTGATAGGTGGAATTAAATCACTACATCATTTAGCCTAATCAAAACTATTCATTTTAAACACATAAAATAAATAGTCTTATTTTTGCCTATAAACTCTCGCCAAATAGATTAAAAAGTAAAGTGCACGGGCTCTAAATGTTGGATCTTAATAATGCTTGCATTCAATACATCAAACATGAGATCCCTAAAGGTTTCTAAGTGTTTAAGAATTATACCTCATTGGAGCTAATGTCCGGTGGATTCCGACCAAAAGGTGACTTTGTTTAGAAGAAACGAAGCCCTATAGAGATGCTTGTTGGGTGCCTCCTGTTCGAGAAGAGGATGAGGATGACGAGGATGCTTCATCCACTTCCAATTTCTCGATCTGCCCTCCGCCTGGGACTCTGATCGGAGGTAATAAGTAGGGTTGACGGTGTTTATGAAGGAGGAAAACATTTTTCCAAAAGGAAAATCAAAGCTGAATGAATTCAGATCATGTGTCACAGTAGTCATTGAGATAGGAGGTGCACTAAGCTCAGATAGCATGTTCTTGAGCCAATTGGAGATATCATATGGATTATAGTGCTGAGTGGGGAGTGGGAGAAGATAGAGCTGGCCGTCGTGCAAGCCTGCAAGGCTGATATGGTGCTGAGTCTGACCTATGCAGAGGAGGGAAGAGGGAGGCGTGGATGCTGCTTAGGTCAGCTAGGCTCCTCTTGGTTGAGAGGAAGAGATGGACGTGAGGGAGAGTTCGGATGGTAGTCTCATTTGGCTTGCTATGGGGAAGAGACAGAGGGGCTTCAGCTGCTCTTACGTGAACGAAGATGAGAGAAAAGATGGGGCCTCTCTTTTAAAAAAAAAATTGGCGAGGACGAGAGGCTCTGCACGCAAGGAGAAAAAGCTCCGCCTTCTGTCTTGTTCATGTCAAGTTCGTGGGAATGAAATGGGGAGGAGATGGTATTCAGCCCTTCTTTTTTTTATGTCGTAGGGTCTCGGCTTGATGGAGAGGGATCTCTTAACAAGGGAGAGAGAGAGAGAGAGAGAGAGAGAGAGGGAGAGGGAGGGAGAGAGACCGGACAGCTTGTATGCAAGTATGGAGAAAATATAAAATTTTGTTTTATATGCTAGAGAAGGAGAGAATATTACGTGGGACTCGCACTGTGGGGAGTCGGCATCCCAGCCATCCATTTTTTATTTAAAAAAAAAAAAAAAAAAAAAAAGGGAACAATCTCAGCGGACTCCGGATGACTCGGATGGAGTCCGCATATAATATTTTTTCCTAGAGAAGAGGAAGCTCGTATGTCCAGCTAAGAGGAGAGAATATTACGTGCGGATTCTGCACGGTGCGGAGTCCACATCACTGCCCTCCGTTATTTTTTTTTTTTTAAAAACAAAAAAAAAGGAACAATCTTAGCAGACTCCGGATGCACCCGGAGTTCGCACATAATATTTTTTTTCAGCTAAGAGAGATATGAGAGAGATGATGACTTGCCTTTGTCTAAGTGAGTTGGTGCTCCCTTTTTCTTAAACTTCGTAAGTTTCCTCATTTATGAATGTTGACCCTTTTTTTTTAAAGATACAAATCTTGCACAACTTTTTTTTAAATTTTTTTACTTGGTTTTGATGATTATAATATTAAAGTAGAAAAATTTATAAATTTGTTTGTATGTATAAATATGTTTTTAATTATAATTAATAAAATTTAGTGATAATATAATTGTATAATTTAACTAATTAAATTGCACAATTTTCATTTATTTGATAATTAATTATTCTAATTTGAGTATGATCGAATTTATGCTTGATGTTTAGGTTAGATTTAATTTCACTTTTGTCTCCCCCTCTTTGTTTTTATATTTCAAGTGGATTGTGTAAACTAAATTAATTTTAGCTTTCATCATAGTGAATTAACATTCAGATCATAATTTGATTGAATTTAAACTTAAGCTTGATTAAAAGTGCATTCGATTTAAATAATTTATTAATGTTATGAATAATCTTTTGACCAAACTTGAATTTTAATTTCATTGTGTTACAATTTAAGATAGTTCTAATAAGTTTTGATTGAGCTAAATTATCTCATGTTTTGTTAGCATCGATCAATGATTTAATTTTTTAAGACTTAAATTTGAATAATTCATTAAAGCAATAAATCATATAATTTCTCGACCTAAATCCAAAAATGAGGTCGACAAATGGGCCCCTAATATGGGTGGTGGATTAATAGAGTACAACACAAATATTGGTGTTGATCGATCACAACATAAATTTTAAATTCCATTTGATTTTGAATTCTAATATGAATGATTTACTTGATGGTTTTGATTGTAATTTTAGGTAGAACTTGGAATGATGATTGAAGGATTGAATTGATATTTGAGAAAATCAATTGAGTTTGGATTTTGGAATGAAGGAATTTGGCTAAGTCCATAAAGTTGGCTCAAAGGACTTAAGTTTAAATTTTGATTTAATTTTGATGATTTAAATGTATATTTTATTTATATTTGTGAAGATGATTGAAGATGTGATTGATCCATGATAAAATTAATTAAATTTGAAGTGCTTTGAAGGCAAATTTGGCTAAGCTTATGGGATTGATTCATATGGCTTAGGAAGGGTTTTGATTTAATTTGATTTAGTTCAATTTAGTTTTGATCATTTGAACATAGATTTGATTTATATTTGGGAAGGTAATTGATGGAATAATTGGTCCATGAGAGGATCAATTAAGTTTGATTTGATTTGAATGAGATTTTGGCTAAGCTCATAAAAGTGGATCACATGGCTTAGATAAAATTTGGTATGATTGTAGGTTTCGGTAAATTGGATTTCGAATTGAGTTTGATTGCAAGTTTGATAGGGTGATTGAAGGATTGAATTAATATTTGAGAAAATAAATTAAGTTTGGATTGATTTTAATTTGCCTAGGGCTAAGTCCAAAAGATAAACTCATAGGGCTTGGGTTGATTTTGAATTTGGATTTGATCATAGGCTTCAATCATTTGACCTGGAATTTGGATTTGGATTGATTTGATTTAAATTGAGGTTTAGTCTTGGCTTAAGAAAGTGAACATCGATTGGGTTTAGTCTATAGGGTAGGTAGATCTCCCTAAGTCCTAAATCATAGCCTAATCTTATGATTAATCTTTCTAAGTCTCTAGGCTTAGGTTAAGTGTTCACCTATGTGCTAGAAGTGTCTTATGATTAAGGAAGTCCTAGTATCTAGAAGACTCTTAAATCTAAGATGATGAGATTGAGAACTCACTCCAAAAGTGAATTCAACAATTACTATTAAATCTAAATGTAGTTTTCCAAAGTTTATAAATTGATAACAATATGTGAGGTAATGATAATTATAAATGCATAAGAGATGTCTGTGCTTATAATTCAGGTATATGAGGTAAAGCTCTATTTCTTCTTTTCATTTGTTGATTTACATAAGTTTGAATGGTAATGGGTATATAGTCTGGATATCCCAGGAATACGAGACTTTAGCTACCCTAAGGAAGTCATTTGATTATCTCACTTCCTTGGTTAACAAAGGAATGTACTCATTTAATTTCATTCTCATGTACTTTAATATTGAAATTTAGATAGAGCTTTAATTCACATACATAAATAATTCAATTAAAGAAAATATATTTTTGCATGATTTCATTCTTAATTATGAATACATGCGTATGTATTTAAGAAAAATAAGTATATAACCTGGACATCCCGGGAATATGAGGCTTTAGGTAGTCCCAAGGATGTCATTTGATTATCTCATTTCTCTGGTTAACAAAGACACATATTTGCTTATGTCTTTTATACATGTATGTGTGTACTCAATTAAATAATGATAATCTTTTCTTCTATTAAAAATACATGCATCCATAATTATTTAAGTTATTGAATTAAGTAATCATGTGATTTGGAGCTCTCTTTCTTTTATTCATATGTTGATTTACATAAGCTTGAATGATAATGAGTATATAGTCTAGACATCCAGGGAATATAAGGCTTTAGCTAGCCTCAAGGAGGTCATTTGATTACCTCACTTCCTTAGTTAATAGTGATACATACTCATTTAATTTCATTCTTATGTATTTTTGTATAAGAATTTGGATAGAGCTTTAATTAATATGTATTAAAGAATCCAATAAAATGAAATATAAGTTCTAAAAATATACATTCATCATTCAAGTGTGTTAAAAAATGTTATATGTGCAAATGCACTTAGGATTAAATCATATGCATGTTATATGTGATGGAAAGGAAGGATTGGATATGAGTCATGTGATAGTAATTCAATTATGTTAACTTTAAGATGCCTTTCATATTGGATAAAATTATTTAAAGTTAACCTAAACTTAGGATTAATTAAAAATTATTTAATAAGCCATTCATTAAAGAGAACTAAATCAAATCAATATGCTTTAAAAAGTGAGTCAAGGTAGGGATGGAAGAGGGTAATCATCTTCCTTCTCTTTATAACATTAGTTGTTAGGTGTAAATCATATGAAACAAAATAAAATATGAATTAAAATTCATAAATCAATTAATCAACTTTAAATGAAACCCACCGCCATGTTAACTTGAATATCTTCCAAACTTAAGAAATCATAACTCTAATGCTTAGTTAAGACATACCACACAAGACCTTAAAACACACATTAAAATTTAGTCACCATTTCTAGCTCTATGTTAGTATGATGTATGATGTCATGTATATTTTATTTTATGATGTATTATTTTAGACTGGATGTTAGAGTGTGTACTTCATAAATGGATGTTAGGCCGCTCCTAGCCTAATCATATTTTCTATAGGTGATTGTGCTTAAGGGGATGCTTGAAAATAAATATAAATGCTCTTTGTAGGTTGCTTAAACCCCTAAGCATAATCCAAGTTCATATGTGGGCTTAGTTACCCATGTCTAGAGTGCTAAGTCCAAATTATATATATAACTGCTTGTGATTGTATGTATGTTTAGCTAACATTTATTTTATAGGTGTAGTTAGATTTACTTTTTCCTATATGAATGTAATTTTTGCAATAGAAATTAGGATTAATATTATGGGGGGTTAAGATGAGCAGTGGTTAGAAGACTTTGTCCTAGGGTGCCCTATGATGCCTTTAGAGCAGGCACATCCAAGTCAAAGAAGGAGGAAGATAGAAGAGAGAAGAATGAAAACTCTTATAACATGTATTCATTCTGATTGTAATTATTCTTTCATATTCAAGGATGTATAAGGGTAGAGCTCGACTATCCATCTTTTCTTTTTTCA
This sequence comes from Cymbidium sinense, assembly GCA_021442155.1. NCBI lineage: Eukaryota > Viridiplantae > Streptophyta > Magnoliopsida > Asparagales > Orchidaceae > Cymbidium > Cymbidium sinense. Next base: position 110,762,628 of record CM038225.1, read on the forward strand.
GATTATATGGCGAAGCCCGACCGCATTGGCCCTCTTATTCTTTTGCGGTAATTTATAAAATTAATTGATGATTTGTTTAAATTGTGTATTAGAAATGGCATGCATTTTTATAGTTTCTTATGATTGATGCTTTAATGTGTGGCCTGGATATGGTAGGCTCTTAGGATAAAATAAATTTTATATCCAACTAATCACTCATAACTAAATTTTCAATAACTCATAATCTCATCATAAAGCATAGGACATAAATAAGATAATTAAAAGATTTAGCAACCTCTTAGTTGTATGATTGTATGTCTCACATCATGCATGCATCTTCTACCACTCGTGCTAAAAATGAGGGCCTCCGTCTTTACACAATAGGGACCACATGACCTATGAGAGCAACCCCTCATGACGAAGCTTCACCCTCTCTCTTTTGATTTGGCCAATAATCTACTTCATTATGCATTTAGGCATATAAATATTTCAAAGCCTTTGTCTAAATGTTGTGTCCAAAATAAAAATAAAAAATTAAAATTTTCTTTTTTACATTTGTAGATTAAGTCATATGCTCACACCACTCATGCTTTAGTCTCTTAGGGAGTGGGTTTAGGGCTATAGTTTCTTTCCAATTAAATAACTATCATAACTATCTTGCAATTCATAAGGCTTGACTACATGGTTTTAAAATTGTAGGAAGAGTTAGCTGGCGGCCACTCCAGGCAATTATAAGTCCAAAAGTCAGACAATTTATTCTCTTATATGGAGATAAATCCTTATGTCCACATGTCGCTTAAATTTAAGTCGTGCTTTACCTCGTACTAAAGCTCCATAGATTTAGGATCTGAGGTAGCTGTTTTGTGCTACAAAAATAAATTCTTACCTCTTAGGCATTTTCAACCTTGTGTTGGCGGATTATAATCCCTAGCAATCTAATAAAATTTAACTCAAATGAACAAAATCTCTTCACTTTCAAATATATAAAGCCCAATTATATGATAGATTGGAATGCTCACTAGGTTCCTAGTATCATGAGCATTTTCTACTTCCTCCTTTTGGATTACAAAATAAGTCTTCTCCTTGAACTTTCACAATTGATTTTTCAAATATAACCAATCCTTTGATAGTCTAACCTTGACATCTTTGGATATGATAATTATCTACTTTAATTGAAAGTATTCTTAGGAAATTTTATTCCCTAAGATATAATTAATTATGGAGCCTTGCCTCTATAGGGAACTTAAGAACCCGGTTTAATATAAACTCTGCTTTATTCATCCATGTAAAGCAAGAGAAAAATCTCTGATACATTTGAATACCTACCATGCCTTAGGAGTCCTTATTAGGTGATTAGGTCTATTGTAGGGTGATATCTCTATCTTTCAAGATAGTACATCATACTTCAATGTTGTACCCGATCTCTTCAATAAATATCCCCTACGATCTGCATGGTATCTCCCGGCATCCAAAAATAAACACCACACCCCACAACAGTTTTATAACCAACTTTTCAAAAAGCTATAGTTGCCTCAAATAGACCTTTGGATGATAGAAACCAATTAGGGTTTTGAAGGGTTGACATCTTCCTTGGGTTAAATAAGGATAAATCGAGATTCAAAACTTTAGACGTGGAGATTTATTTATAGCAATTTAATAGTCATCTTTTAATATTAACAGAATCATATGCAATTTTATAATTGTACAGATAGTATTTATGATTTTAATTAAAATAATTTTTATATATTATCACTTCATCTTTTTATTATTTCATATATTTGAATGAAATATAACTCATAGCATCAAAGTAGCTGGTGCGGTGGTCGATGAGTTTCTCCCCTCCACCAAGACCCGTTTTTGAGCACAGGGTTTGCACGTCTGTCTTAAATGGCTCAACTTCCTCAACATATATGATTATTTTGTATTTCTTTTTGGAATATATGTCCTCCTGATAATTAAATTTAAAATTAATAATTAGTGAGTGCTTTGAATCTGTACTTAAATTGGAAAGATGATATAAAATGAAAATTACAAATATAAAATTAGAAGAAAAAAATCATTCTCTTCATGAAAACTCTCTCTCTCTCTCTCTCTCTCTCTCACACACACACACACAAAAAACTTAATTAATTATTGTGCTCTTCAGATGCAATGGTTGCACTATCCGCATCATTTATTCCTTTTACCACCTAATTTAAAACATATCCGTACTATATATATATATATATGAATTTGTATAGACATATGTTATGATAATTTTTCTATTAGTTTCTCTCTCCCTCCTATAATATAGGAGCAGCAAGATCTTATCAGAACTTCAACCGGTATAAATCATATGAAAATAATGTGTAAATGTGCTATCTTTGACAATTAATCGAAATTAATATCATTTAATCTATATTCTAATTTTTTAAATTGTCATGTAATTTAAACATCTGCAAAATTATTTTAAGATTACATTCTAGATTAAAATTACAGATCTTTTCCTAGCCTGCATGATCAGGCTGAGTAGGCATTTTGGTGCTTTTGCATTCTCATTTACCAAGTAAAAAGTTCTGCATGAAATGTACGAAGATGAAGGGAATGGACGACTTGAAATATGAGAAGATTCCACGTGCCAAATCATAAAAATAAAGTTATATCCTTAATTATATTGATATTACTAATAAATTATCATCGTCATAAATAATATTCATTTTTTTTTTTTTTTAATCTCTTTGATGCAAGTCCTCTCTACATTGTAAGTTAAGCATTATAATATAAATGGAAACTTCTTTTATTTAGAAATACTAATTTGGCCGATTTCATCATTTCTAAGCTCATATATAATGCCCCCAATAATTATATTTTTCAACTACCTGGTCTTTTTTAATGCTCTACTAGATAATTGCTAAACCAAGAAGAAGTTGAATATCAGATATCCTCGTATCCGTGTTACAATGTTAGTTGTCTTCTATTAAGGAAACCTGATTATATAACATTCATTTCAAATATTCACATTAATACCCTCACCATTTCTATTACATTCTTTCTGTTTCCTTTCTGCAATTACTTTGTATTTTATCACAATTACTGATATACCTTATTTAGTTTCCAGCCTAAGCTGCTGCTAAGTACAGCTTTAAACTCTTGTAAAAATATTCATGTACAGCTACCGATTGGATATATATAGAAAACAATTAGTTTTCTGCTATTTCTATATTTTCAAACCATGTATATGCTACTCAATTAAATCTTTTTTGCATTTAGAAGATGAATCAATACTTAAAATAAAAAGAGAAGAATGGTTTATCTCAAATTAAAAGGTGTTAAACGCCTATACTAAGCTTGTTTCGAAGAAGAAAAATATAAATACTAAAATTGTGAGATAAAATATGTCGATGGATCAATAAACTTAGGCAAAAAATCACAGTTTAAAAGTGTTAAAGAAAAAAACCTTGCGTGATTAATAGCAGATCTTTACGCAAACTAAAATCAACCAAAAAAGGCGAGCTTTCTGCATTTTTGTCATGCATGGGAGTTCGCTGACGATGGCACAGACGGGACCAGTGATATGTTAAAGGAGAAGAGGGGCTCATAAGAGAACATGGAATCGATCAATACGAGACTTAATTAACATGGAATCACAAAGCCTGTTTGCCAGAACATCACATGCGATCATGTACGTAGAAGCCATCGAAACTATGATCTCATTGTCCCGTCAAGCCAATTGACCCCGCCTCGCTGAACTTGTCGACGTCATGTTCGACCGTAGCCTTTCCAACATCATGGCCCTCGTAGCATGGCACCTCATGCATGCTCCTATTTGACCTTACAATCACACTAATAATTTGAGCTCGTCACTGTCACCCTCTCTAATCATTGCTAACATCTCCTCCATCTTTATCTAAATCATAAAAAATATTAAAATAATAAAAAAATATATTATTAATGAAAAATTAGTGTATTTCATTTATTTTCAACTAAATATCCAAAAAAATAAATTTACATATTTATTTATTTATTTATTTATAACAAACTGAGTATGCGTGCATATACACACACGCATATATATAAACATCCACTCCAATAACATAATGTCATATAATACTAAACCAATATACAAAGCCAATATATAACTATTATGTGTTGACATAAAGTATTATCTATTGATATAATATTAATTATATGATAATACATAATATTTATATTCACAATAATATACAATATTTGACATCAAATACACAATACTTAGAGATTGGACAGATTCGACCGTTTTTCAAACGAAGTTATTCATCCCGGATGGCGTGGCTTCTACGGTGACGGACGGTGACTTGACTGACAGCTTCACCGGCTTTAGGCTACGATCGGACCGTCTGATTCCAATTCCGTCACGGCGCCGTTGCCACGTACGACGACAATTCATACTCTGACGTGGCAGGCGCGGGTCCCTGCCTCCCTGAGGATCCACGCAACTTGCGGCAGTCCAAGGGCTTACGGACGCGTGTCATAAATAGAAAAATTTCAACCTCTCATATAGAGGCTGGCCCAAATACAATTAAAAAGAGCAATTAATCCTTTTAAATTTAATAATTTCTTTTATATAAAATATCAAATTAATCATTTATTTCTCTTAAAAAATTTTTTTGTCATTTATTTTTATACTAATATACAAATTTGATCATCATGAAAATTGGTTCCGCCCGTACTCTCAAAACATACAATATGATCATAAGATTTAAATCTTACTGTACGACTCGCATAAGCTATCATATTAGTAAGTTACTCGTTTAACATACGACTTATTGCTTATGTGTTACCTCACTTCTTGTTAAAAGCAGAGTAAGTGACCACGTAATAACATGTTTAAAGAGCAAACTATATCTATTTTTAATTTTTAATTTGATATTTCATTTAATATTTTTGAAACAAAAGATAACTATTTAAAAAATTTCTCCAAGTCTAAATGCTTGCAATCAGACAGCCACAAATTGTGCTAAAACTTAAAACGGTGAGAAATACGAGATGTAAAGAGTCGAATTGCAAGAATAATGGCGAGAAGAATTCAGAACGAGAGAAATAGAAACAGACGTTGAATGAGAGAAACCAATTAGGGTTTTGAAGGGGCGGCATCTTCCTAGGGTTAAATGGAGAAAAATCGAGATTCAAAACTTTAGATGTTGAGATTTAATTATAGCAATTTAATAGTCAACTTTTAATATTAGCAGAATCATATGCATTTTTATAATTGTACAGATAGTATTTATGATTTTAATTTAAATTACTTTTATATATTATCAGTTCAGCTTTTATTTTTTTCATATATCTGCGATTAAATCATTAGAGAAATTAATGAAATATAAGTCACATATAATTTTTATATTATATATCATAATACTACATTTTATTTTTATGGGAAGTTAAGTCCTACCGATAATTAATAATTAGTGTGTGCTTTGTATTTTTATTTGCATTGGAAAGATTATATAAAATGATAATTGCAAAAAATCATTTTCTTCATGAAGAAAAACTCTCTCTCTCACTATAGCAAAAAAATAATTAATTATTGTGCTCTTCAAATGCAATGGTTGCTCTATTTGCACCATTTATTCTTCTTACCACCTAATTTAAAACTTGTTGATAACCTCCAAACGATGTGGAGCACAATATTATTATAAAGCTTCAAACAATGAAGTGCTAACGAAGGCTCATACCATTGCTCCTTGACATGTGGATCAACCAAATCTCTCCACATGGATGTCACCAATTACCACAACGTCTCTTGCTTCGGTTTGAAGGCCTGAGAACAGATCGCTTGATTCTCTCCCTATGCGCCATGGAACATCAAGTGGGGACCCGATACGAGCGGTTGATGAATATGTCTCTTATGGCCCCTGCGGGATTAGTCATAACGACATCCCCACCCACAAGATGGGTAGGGTGTTGGGTGGATACCGTCCCAAAAAAAAAAATCCCCCATTTTAGGGCGTTTGACATTGGATTGATTTGGTATGTTTTAATTTGATTTTTTTTCTTTTAAATGATAAAATAAATTAAAATATATTGTTATTTGATTAAATTTTTTGGGTTATATTTCTCACGGCTTAAGATTTTAGTTGACAACATTATATTTTGTTATGTTGTATTAGGTAAAAGCAAAGGCGTATTCATAAATTTTTTTTATGAAAAATTTAAAAATAATGCACTCGTATATAAAACAAAAATTAAAACATCTCATAAATAAAATAAAAGATTAAGCATCATAATATGTGAACAAAACAAGCAATTTTCACGATGCTGTAATTCTTGTTCTGTGTTTCTTCTTGTTGTAGTATTAGTTGAGAATCTAGCTTTATGAGATTGCTATTTTGTTTTGTATCTATAGATTAGTCTTAAGATTTTCTCTCAACTTAGAGTAATTTTGTAAACTAAGCCTCATTACATGCAAATACTGAGGTGATCGAGGTCAAGGGTTCATGCAACTATCTAGTGATTTTTGGAGGCAAGTGATTTCTAATAAGAAATTCTAGTCTTATAATTTGGTTATTTCTTGCTTCTGATCTTATGTTGTGTTAGGTATTGGATTTCATAAATGATGCTATCATGATGTTTGAACTTTGAAGCATTTGCTGATGCATATAGGCCGGCAACCTTGCATTTCTCTATATCGTTTGAAATAAGGTAGATTCTTTTATCAAATCATTTCAATTGTTAAGAATCATTTGTACATAATTCTTTTATATTTATACATCTGATACTTAAACTTTAATATTTATATCAATGACACCCACACTCAAATCTTTAATATTATTTTAAAAATAACACCATTATTAATTTTATAAACTAAAATACACATTTTTCATTCATAGAAAAAATGCTATATTTGTAAATAGTAAACTTCAGATGTTAATATGTAAATGCATAAGAATTATGTACTATGTATATAAATCTCCCTTATTAAGTTTGTCTATTTAAGATAAGCTATAGTTATAGCTTTAATGCTTTGACAATTTTTTTGTGCACTTATGGAAATGAGGAACTACTCAACATTATTGCTAGGTTGCATGATTCACTGATCCCATCCCTACTATGTGGATTTGTACTTGCCCCTAATGCTAGTGAAAATAATGAAGAAAATATATTTGGAGGATTAATTCTGATGTTTTTCTTAGCATTAAAATGTTGTTAGCAAAGATAGTAAAGTCTGGTTGGAAGTTATTGAACTTTGATCATTTGCATGGTGAGCTTACTGATGACAATCTTCTTCAAAGTACTTCAATAGTGTTTTCGTTCAGTGTTGAGGATCCTTCCATAAGGGTCGACATTTTAGTTGAAACTTTGAAAGAGATACATGGAGAAGCAACACAAATTTTAAGCATGTTCTTCTATGCAAATTTAAAGTAATTATCTTGATTCTAGGCCATAATTAGATTAATAAAATCTAATTCTTCCATTTAATTACATATCTTATTAATACCTGTTGATCCTCGGTCCATCCTCCCTAAAAATTTGAAAAAAAAAACCCTCACAGCTCCCTCATCGCTTGGCCTCCCAACTGTAAGCAATGACTCCCTCCCATTTCCTTCTTCTGTCTCTCTTCAAACCGCAAGCAACGACTCCCTCTCATTTTCCCTTATTTGTCTCTACCAAAACTGCATGCAACACCTCCCTCTCCATTCGATTTCCATCTTGCTTAAACTGCAAGCCCCCTCTCGTTTGCAAGAAGAAGACACAAGCCCTCACTTGGTTCCCTCTCCCTACCCTTCTCAACCCGTAAGCCCTCATTCTCTCCCTCATTTCCCTCACTCGATCGGAAGATCCTTGCTCTGGTTCCCTCAAGCCATAAGGATTCCTTATCCCTTCGATTCATCAATCCGAAATTCCTCTTTCTGCATGCGCTCGCTTCCATCACCCCGATTCTTTGAAGCCGCAAGTCATCCATCCGAAAAAAAACCATTCTCCCGTTCGACTCTCCCATCTGATCCAAAGCCCTACTCTCGCTCTCGATCATCTCCCTCAATTGCAGGTATCGCAAGGATACTGTAAACCCTGTTCGACCCTATCATCTCCGATCGAAGGTCGACCATAATCCCTCCATCTACCTCTCTTTCTCGTCCCTGTTGGAAATAACCAAAGATCTTGCTACCCCATCTCATCCAGCCGCACCACAAGCATCCAATCCCATCAGGTATAATTCTTCAATCTTTGTACTCCAAAATTCTCACTATTGGCTTCCCTTTCCTCTCTCATTTCAGATATCGATTGAGAGACCTTCCCAGGTAAAATTAGGAAGAAATGAAATGAGTAATTTCAAGGTTCAAAGCTTGGATTTCTTCTTCGAAGTTAAATAAAATTCAGCTCTTAATTTATATCTCATCCTTTAATTTATTGTTGAATGGCCACCGAATCCTCTTCGCTTTCTTTTCCATGTTCGGATTATTTTTGCCGCAGCCCAGAAAGAACTCCGTCATCTGACAGATTCCTCTCATTTTCTGGCATTTTCCTCATCCCCTTCTCTTGTGCAGTAAGAAACAAATCTCCAACAGAGATTGATCCCAAATAACTATTATCTCTTCTTTACACTATCTTATCCTCATCGCAACCCTTTCCACTCTTTCTTTCCTTTGAAATAGAAAATAAGATTATAATTTGTGGATGTGTAAAAATAATATTTATGGATGTGCAGGTTTATTGTCATTGCTAATTATAAATGTAAAGAAGTGTGTAGGAAATTATATATTTATGCTTGTGTTTTCTTTTACAGGTTTCAAGACCACTAATCCGAATAGATAGTGATTCAAAGAGATGTGATGTCATAATCTTACTCATTATGATAGATACATAAAAAATCGTTAGATGTGACACCCCTACGTTGAAATGCTGTCGAAATTTATATTGAATTTTGGGCTTAAAAAAAGGGAGAGGCTTAAATATGTGAAAATTATATATGTTTGTTACATGTAGGTGATCGAAGATCTCACTAATGCTCAATAAGGCTCAGTGGGCATGAAGACTCGGCTGTGGTGTCGTAAGACACCATCCGCTATGCTCAATAAAGCATACCAAGTAAGCCAAATAGTCGATGAAGCATCAGATGATCTTAGAATCTTGTATATTGTTGGAATTTCATCAAATTTTTGGGACTTAGAAAATAAAAAAAGAGAAGGAAAAAGAAATAATCAAAGAGCTTAAATAGAATTAAATAAAAGACTTAAATCAAAGCTTTGGCTATAAGAACCTAAAATGTTAAGTTATAAATGCATAAAATAAATACAAGTGCTTATAAACACAACCATCCAACTTATCAATGAGCATAAATATAACCTTTAGTGATCGACTCAATATAATTATTCATCTCACTAATTAAATTGAATGGCTTAAAAATCTTAAGCCAAGCTTGAAATGATTTTAGAAATTCACCAAATGCCTACGAGACCTTTCAATGAACATTCCAGCATTGAAATAATTAAAAAGGATTGATAATCCACTTGCAAGCATGAATTAAATGGCTCACACAATGCAAGTTATTATAACTTATTCCAAGTGAATTAAAATGATTTTTGAACACAATTAAATATGGAGAACTTATCTAAGTGGATAGCTTACTTATTTAGTTGCAAAGTGTTAAGAAAGTTTAAGTGAGACACACAAAGAATTTGATACATAGTTAATTACCACGAATATAATTCTTATAATGTGTCACTTTAAGTGACCTAAGAGAAAATTTAATTGGATTTCTAATCAATCACAAGACGCTTATAGTAAGCTTGAAAGCTAACATTCAAATACAAACGAAATTCAAGCATGACTTAAGCAACAAGGCTTATATTTAATAAGCAAAGTTGAAAGAGGTATAATAGCTTGAATTGCATTTGCTCGCTTTTGTCACCCTGATTCTTTGATGTCGCAAGTCATCCATCTAAAAAAACCCTTCTCCCATTTGACTCTCCATCCGATCCAAAGCCTTACTCTTGCTCTCAATCATCTCCCTCAATTGTAGGTATTGCAAGGAAACCGTAAATCTCGTTCGACCCTATTATCTCTGATTGAAGGTCGGCCATAATCCCTCCATCTACCTCTCTTTCTCGTCCTTGTTGGAAATAATCGAAGATCTTGCTACCCCAACTCATCTAGCCGCACCTCAGGCATCCAATCCCATCAGATATAATTCTTCAATATTTATACTCTAGAATGCTCAGTATTGGCTTCCCTTTCCTCTCTCGTTTCAGATATCAATTAAGAGACCTTCCCAGGTAAAATTAGAAAGAAAAGAAATGGGGAATTTCAGGATTCAAAGCTTGGATTTCTGCTTCATAGTTAATAAAATTCAGCTCTTAGTTTATAACTCATCCTTCAATTTATTGTTGAATGGCCACCGAATCCTCTTCCCTTTCTTGTCCCCGTTCGGATCATTCTTTATCGTAGCCGAGAAGGAACTCCATCATCAGACGGGTTCCTCTCGGTTTCCAGCATTTTCCTCATCCCCTTCTCTTATGTAGTAAGAAACAAATCTCCAACAAAGATTGACCCCAAATAACTATTATCTCTTCCTTACACTAACATACCCTCATCACAACCCTTTCCCCTCTTTCTTTCCTTTGAAATAAAAAATAAGATTGCAATTTGTGGATGTATAAAAATAATATTTATGGATGTGCAGGTTTATTGTTGTTGGTAATTGTAAATGTAAAGAAGTGCATAGAAAATTGTATATTTGTGCTTGTGTTTCTTTTTGTAGGTTTCAAGACCCCATTAATACTCAATAGGGCGTAGTGGGAGCAAAGAGACAGTAGTGGTGTCACAAGACACTGTTCGTTATGCTCAATAGAGCATACTGAGTAAGCCAAAACTGTTAGATGTAGCACCCCTATATCGAAATGCTGCCAAAATTTGGACATGAATTTTGGACTTAAAAAAAAGAGGGAGGAGGGGGCTTAAATATGTAAAAATTATATATGTTTGCTACATGCAGGTGATCAAAGATCCCACTAATACTCAATAAGGCTAAGTGGGCATGAAGACTCGACTGTGGTGTTGCAAGACACCATCCGCTACACTCAATAGAGCGTATCGGGCAAGCCAAAATAGTTCCGATGTAGCTCCCTACGCGGGGATGATGCCGGAATACTGTTGAAATACTACCGAAATTTTGTCAAATTTTTTGAACTTAGAAAATAAAAAAAGAGAAGGAAAAAGAAATAATCAAAGAGCTTAAATAGAATTGTTGGTTAGAAAAATTTCTATATGGTCGCCTTTCATCTGTGATGAAAGGGCAAGAATATAAAAATTCATTTTTTTGGGACACCACATAGATCCGCATATATACTTATTAAGGTGATCGGGTATGATATTGAGGAGAGGTGTACTATCTCGAAAGATATAAATGACCACCCTACAATAGACCTAAGCACCAAAATAAGGACTCCTAAGGACGTTGGGTCTTCGAGGTGTACTAGAGATTCTTCCCCTACTTTACATAAAAAAAGTAAAAAGAGTTTATTTTAAATCGAGTTCGTTAAGTTCCCTACAGGGGCAAGCCTCCACAGTTAATTACATCTCAAAGAATGGGAATTTTTTAGGAAAACTCTCAATTAAGGTAAATGATCATTATCTCCAAAGATTTCAATAGGTTAGGACTATCAATCGATTGATTTATTTTGGATGATCAAACAGGATTAATCAAAGAGAGGGAGTTATTATCGAAGCCAAAGGAAGATACATAAGAGATGTTCATGATGCTAGGAAGCCTAGCGAGCATCTCAAACTGTCCTATGATTGGGCTTTACATTTTTGAAATTGATTTAATTTATTTGAGTTACATTTTTCATTAGAAATTTAGGACTTATGATTCCATAACACAAGATTAAAGAAATGCCTAAGAGGTGAGGAATTATGCTTATGGCCTATAAAAGGGAGAAATAATCTTAGAATATAAATCTAGGGAGCTTTGACGAGGGCCGAAAGTACAACCTAAATCTAAGGAGAAAATGGGTATTTAGTTTGTCTCCACAAGAGAGGACAAACCACCCAACTTCTTAGACTTACAACCACCTACGGGTGGCCGTTAACTAACTCCTCCTATGATTTTAAATTCATGTAGAAAAGTCATATGCTTATCTAATGCAATTTAGATTTCATTTTATTTTTATTTTTTGGACAATCATTTTGACTCAGGCTAATATGATTCATATGCCTAATACATGAGAAATGAAATTATTGGCCAAAATTAGCGAGAAGGGAGGAGGTGTATTTTCACCATGGCTCTTAAACGTCAAGCCAAGTTTCTCTGGCAAAGGTGAAAGCCCTCCAATCAAGAGTGAAAATAACTATATGGGTGACTAAGTCCACCTATAAAACAAAGGTTAGCTAAACAAACCACCAAATTATATGAAATGGAAAAGTAAATCTAGCAAACACCTATAAAACAAAGGTTAGATAAACAAACCACCAAATCCCAAGCATGTATATTAGACTTATCACCCCACACATGGGTGACTAAGTCCACCTGGCCTATTGGATTATTCTTAGGGGTATAAGCACTTGCACAACAAAAGCAATTATATTTTCATTTATTATAGCGCCCTTAAGAACAATCCCTTGCAAAAAATAATGGTTAAACTAAGATCGCCCTACCATTCATTCTACGAGCATATACCTTAACATCTATTCTAAAACATATATCACAAAATAAAAGCAAACAACAAACTATGCACCGCCCTAACATAAAAGTAGAAGTGGTGACTTAGCCTAATGTGTGTGCTTTAAAAGGTTTGTGTGGTATGCTTAGCTATGGCTTTAAGGTTTAGATTTTCTAAATGTGAAGATGTTCAACTTAGAGGAGGGTTTCACTTAAGTTATTTAATTATTTTGGGTTGATTTTATTTTGTACTTTTATTAGGTTCAAGTGAATCCTAGAATTAATTACTAAGTTATAAAGAGAGGGAAAGAGAAGAGAACTTCTCTTTCCTTCCCTAACCTAAGTAATTTCTATGGTAGATTCATGTTCTAGTTTGTTTAGTGAATTTTTTATTTAAATGTTTTAATTAATCCTAATTTTAGATGAACTCTAAACAAAACTATTCAAAAAGAAAGACATTTTAAGATGAAGTAAAATGAACTAAATTTGCAAAACATACATCACATCACTTCTTTCCCAACATGTATAACATGCATATGAATGAGTCCTAAGCATATCTATACATATAAATAAGAATGTTTAACACACTTTATGATGCATGCTAAGCAATTCATTTAAGAGAATTTGAAAGTTTATGATGCATCATTTTCATTAAGTAGAAAAGGGTTTCTTATCCAATTTTCACATGCACACATGAATGTATAAAAGGCATAAGTGAGTACGACGTTATTGTTAGTACCAAGGGTGTAAGGTACAAGACCTACTTAAGGCTACTTTAAGCCTCACAACCCCAGGATTTTCCAGACTAATATACTACTTTCATTAAATACAAGCATATATATAAAAGAAATGAATGGAAAAGAAAGGATGCAAAGTTCATTTTTTTTATTTGTTTGGTTTATTTGCTTAGTTTATATATGTAAGAGTGGATGTCATTCTTGATTTGATAATATATAGATGAATAAGAATGTATTCAAACAAGTGGTGTGTTATTTTCAAATGAGCTATACACTTTACCGAATCCTTATTCAAAATTATGTTAAATATGAAGGGAGGGAAAACCACACTATACTATCTTTATATTTTCATCACATACATGTTTATAAGTAAGATATGAATAACACACTTTCAATTTTGATAATTGATTCACATATTTTAAAATAATTTGAATTTAGTAGTGATAATAGTCATTCATATTTCTAACTTAAGCCAAATCATGCAAGTTTGACATAAAGAGAATATTTTCATTTTAAATTTGATTTTGAAAAGGATGAATGTATGAAATCATATGACGCACATATATAACATGTTGGGGAAAAATTAAAGCAATGAAAGCGTGCAAACGTATTCACTTTAATTAAATCCTAAAGACAATCTTATGAAATAAGAAAGCTTAAAGTAAATCAAAGTTTATTTAATATGATTTTTGTTTGATTTTGAATTTGATTTAATTTTGAAAATGTGAGTTGAGATTGCTATTCCTAACCCATTCTCACATGTGTTTTACATTTTTGTTTAATTTTTAAATGATCAGATTCATTTTATACTTTTGATTAGGTTAAGGTATGAATTAAACATGTTAATTAACCCTTACTTACACCACCTTAGCATAATTAACTAAATAATTATGAGCCAATGAGATGACATAAAATATCATAAGGAATTTAAATTTGGAATGCACTTAGGAAGGAAAGGGACTAATACAATTTGGCTCATGATTAATGGTTAATTAAGCTAAGGGGTTTAGCTTAAGTAATTTCAAAACACCCCTCAGACATATGAGTTGAGTTTTAATTTTCTTAATTGAACTTAGGTTCTTGAACACCTAAGAATCTACCCAAAGTAGATTAATTAAGTTATATAAAGTTTTATAATTTTAAAAAAATTAATTAAGAGGGTAATTAATGAATTAGCCCTTAATTAAAAGAGGATTAAGAAAGAATAAGGGGGTTTAGGGAATAGCTTAGGGAAAATGCCCCAAAATTATTTTCTAAATCTCATATTCACTAGATCAAACCTTAATCAACTTCAATAAGAGATTAGAACACTAATCAAACCCTTAATTATCTTTAATTGCTCAAATGGAGTAATTATAAAATGTATTAGCAATTCTCCAAATTAAGCCATCAATAAATTCCAAGAAACTAAAGGGAGATAAAAGTCATCCCCCAAAATATACCCAAGAAGTTTGAGATTAATCAGTGGATTAATTAGGGAGTAATTAACAAATTAAAATTTCTAATAAAACCCAAAATTAGAGAAAGATACAATCCAAAATCTATTAAAACTAATTTTAAAATATTTTAGATTGAATTATCTTTCAGTGGAAATTTACCTCATATTTATCTAATTTTTCTTTAGAGAGATATGAATTTTTGAAGTTTAGAGGATTAATTAGAATTATTTAAAACCAAATTAATCCCTTAATCCAATGGCGTGCCACGCAACGTCTGAGTCAGATGCACTTTACACGCGTCAAGCAGTGAGCGGCCACTTAAACATCATGTCACAGCACTCGTGGCGATGGCGCTACGCGGTTTGATATCTGCCATTTGAACAAGGATTGAACGACCAGGAATTAACCCAAAGTTTTAAAAGGTAAAATAATATTTAAAATGTGTGTTTAATCTCGGTCGTCCATCCAAAATGCATGGATGGACGGCTGAGATCATCCTTATTCTTCCTTGAGGAATAATGGAGATCATCCACTTTTAAAGGGAAGATCCGAGCTCGATCGAGCTCGGATTGGAATAAAATCTTGCACACACCATCTAACCCTATTGGCAAACCTATCCAACGGTCCAAATCTCATGCCATTAAAATTTATTTCAAAAATGACCAACACCCATGGAGTTTAGTGGTCAGAAAATGTCTAACCTCGCCGGAGGTGATCACCGGCTCTCGATTCACTTGAAGGAGCTTCGTCTGTTTGAGATGAAGTTGTGGTGAAAGTTTTAGATCCTGAGGTTGAGTAGATTGCTCTATGGACCAACCCCTCCTTAGCTCCCTTGCGACTTTGATGGAATTAGACCTCCCCTTTCCTTTGGAACTTGAGAGAGAGCTTAGGCAAGCTTGACTTGGCCCTCTAGTGGAGTGTGCAAAGAGAATTTGATTGAATTAGAGTGTGGAGAAAGTTTGCCAATCCATGGAGCTCCTTTATTTTCAAAGGATGAAAACCAAGAATGGAAAATTTGAAATCCTTCTAGAGAGCTTAGGATCACTTTAGGATGGTTCCTCTGACTCTCTCTCTTACTCAATCAATAATGAGGAAGTGAGAATTGAAGTGAATTAGGTTGAGTATATCTCCCCCTATGGCAATCGGACGACCGAAGCATAGTTTGCCATTTTGATCCAATTACCAAGATTGAAAGGGTTGTTTGATCTGTTAGAAGTTTGCACATGGTCAGTTTGGGCTAAGGAGTGGAGTGGTAACCTCCCATGTGCTTTTAAACAAGTGAAAGGAAGTTTTCTATATGGCCAATTTGAGTCAAGTGCTCAGTTTTAGCCTTGGGTCTATTTGGGCTGACCCAAACCCATTGGGTTGGGTACACCACCGTCTATAAGGTCTACTTGACCTATTAGGAAGGTATCAAGTTGGTATGAAGAGGACTTGACCAAATTCCCCATGGATTTGACCAAAATTTGTTCTATGTCCTAGGGGTAGAATGGTCATTTGATTGATTTTTGAATTTGGATATGTTGGGTATGTTGAGAAAATAGGTTTGGCTAAGTTTCATTAGATTTGGAGTTCATTTGGTATGGTTTGGCTCATGTTGACCCATTTAGGTCAAAATGGGTCAACTTGGGTCAAGTTGACCAATTGGTCAAATTTGGTCAAACCAAGGGTTAGGTCAAGTTCATAAGACCATTTGAAATATTTTGGTGACTTTGCTTTGGTTCAATTTGGTTTAAGTTTGAATTTGGTTCATATGACTTCGTTTAGGTCAAATGGGTCAAGTTGACCAATTTGACCCATTTGACTTATTTGAGCTAGGTCATGGGTAGGTTTAGGTTTGGTTAGTCATATGAAGTGGATTGGTTGGTATCTTTGTTTCCAATCAATTTTGGTTAAGTTTGAATTTAGCTCAACATGACCCTTTAGGTCAAGTTGGGTTCAAGGTTAATTAGCTAGGTCTAGTTGGCCAATTGAGGCTTTGGTCAAGTTCAACAAGTGATTTGGAGTGGACTTGACCCATTGGTTTCAATCAATTTGGCTTAGATCAAGTTTTGACACATTTTGACTTTTTTGGTTAAGTTGGATCAACTTGGGTCAAGTGACCAATTGGATTAGATTAGGCTCAAATGTTGACTTGGTCATGTTCAAACATAGTTCATGAATGAACTTAGATTAATAGTTTCAATCAATTTGGCCTATGATGGATTTTGGCTATGTTAGGTTTCATTTTGGCTAAGTCTTGACCTGGTCAACCCTTAAGTTTGACTTGGTTTGACCTAATTTGATTGATTGATTATCTCATGATGATTGTTGATCATGATGAGAGACAAAGATGAGTTTAGTTCAATCCAATTTAGTTAGGATTAAACTTTTGCACATAAGGGTATTTTAGGTCACTTTGGGTCAAGTGAGCCTAAGTGGGTCAAATGGCTTGGTCAAAGCATGATTTGAGTTTGATTGAACTCGTACATGGACTTATGACTGAAATATAAATCCATTTGCAAGTGGTTTGAAGTCAAATGAGTTTTGATTCATTTGACAATTTCATATTCAAAGGAAGAGCATGAATGGATTTGGGGTTTTACTTTTGAATTGAGTTTAGATTTAGTGATTGAAATTTGTATTTATATTTGGATTCATGATTGTAGGATTGATTGAATCATGAAAGAAAATCAAGAGTTCAGCTTGATTTGAAGTTGATTTGGCTAAGTTCATGATTTTAACTTGAAAGGCTTAGGATTTTTGGAAGTGGTTTTGATTGTTTGAATTTATATTTCATTTATATATGTGAATATAAATGAGAATAAAAATGGATTATTAGAAAATTTCATCAATTTGGAATGATTTGATCATGATGTAGGTTAAGTCTTTTAAGAGGGAATTTAAAGGACTTAGGAAAGATTTGAAATTTTTGAATTTTAAATTTGACTAGATTTATTTGAATTTATATTTCATTTATATATGTGAATATAAATGAGAATATAAATGAATTATGAGAAAATTCCATGAATTTGAATTAATTTGATCATGATTTAGGCTAAGTATTTTAAGAGGAAATTTAAAAGGACTTAAGAAATTTTGGAGTTTGGAGCTTAAATTTTGAGTTTAGCTGGATTGATTTGAATTTATATTTCATTTATATATGTGAATATAAATGAGAATATAAATGAATTATGAGAAAATTTCATGAATTTGAATCGATTTGATCATGATTTTGGCTAAGTCTTTTATGAGGAAATTTAAAAGGACTTAGGAAATTTTAGAGTTTAGTTTGATTGATTTATATTTATATTTGATTTATATATATGAATATAAATGAGAATATAAATGAATTATGAGAAAATATCATGAATTTGATTTGATTTGTTCATGATTTTGGTTAAGTCCTTAAGAGAGGATTAAGGACTTAAGAAAAATTTGGAATTTGAAATTTCATTCATGGGTTTCAATGATCATTCTGAATCAATCATGAGACATTGATTTGAGTTTGGAGCAAATCAAATAAGATTGATTTGGAACTTGACTTGAAGGAAGGAAGGTAAGGAGTGGTTCAAGCTAAGGGTAGGCAAATTTTCCTAACAAGCCTAAGGCATGAACTATTCCTATGGCTAACTCTTCTAAGTCTCTAGGGCTAGGTTGAGTATCCACCTAGTCATTAGATGTGTCTTAAGATTAAGAAACTCTTAATAATCTAAAAGAAGTCCTATGTCTAAGATGGAGGGGTTGAGAGCTCATTCTAAAATAAGGTCAACAAAGGGCGCCCAATAGGTGTGGTGTGACTGACAAGAAACACCATTGAGTGTTGACTACAACTTGACAATAAGATCTATAAAGGGCAGAAAGAATCCGATTTGGTGCAATGTGACTCTACTTATATCAAGGACATAAGAGAAGGAGGAATCCACTAAGGGATAGAGTGTGAACCTTCCACTAGGGAAGCAGGTTCAAGTCATCCACAAGGGGATGAAAGGTTTGATTTGATTTAGGTCTCACTGGGGAGAAAGTTTCCACTAGGAAAAAAGGGTTGAATTTGTTTCAATTTTTAGATTTGAATTTTAAGATGGACCTTGCTGGTTTGCGATAGATCGAACTGAATAGTAGCCATGAAGGCTTAGACCTAACTCAGATTTGCCAGTCCAAAGGGGTAGTCTACTAAACACATAGTAGGACTAGCCAACCAAAGGGAAGCCTTTCGGTATACATCAGCTGTACTAGGAAGAAAATGTAGTAGACTTACATCCTCCAAAGTAGGGACCAGTTGCTGGGGAAATCTATTGGCAAGGCAACAGATTAAACCTAACCTAGGGCTGACTATTGAGTGAATGCCGCTAGGGGACTTAGATTAGCTCAAAGACAGTCAAGATTAATTTCATTTTAAGATTTGTTTTGAATTGGTTGACCCCATAGGTTTATGATGGACTGCGCTGAGTAGAAGCCATGGAGGCCTAAACCTAACTTAGACTTACCAATCCAAAGGGGTAGTCTACCAACCACAAGGTAGGACAATCAAACCAGAGGGGTGCCTCTCAATTTTCAATGGTCAAATTTTAAGAAGAAACGCATGCTGGGACTTACATCTTCTAGAAACAAGAAACCACTAGGGTGATCGGTTGACAAGGCAATAAATTGAACCCGACCTAAGGCTAATTATTGAGTGAATGTCGCTGAGGGACTTAAATCAACTCAAAGATAGTCAAGATTAATTTTATTTTTAATTTATTTTAATGAATTTCATTGGTTTGCGATGGATCATACTTAGAAGGAGCTTATATCAGCCTAGATCTATCTCAGATTTATTAAAACAAAGGGAGTAGCATCCCGATGGGAGAACTATCCAACCAAATGAGTGCCTTTCGATTTGTAATATCAATTTAAGGAAAGAAAGCTCGGGGACTCACATCTTTCACTACAAAAAGATCACTGGGGTGATCGATTGCTTTCAACAATAAATCAAACCCGACTTAGGGCTGCCCATCGATTTGCTATAATCAAGCTAGAAAGAATGTGTCATAGTCTTACATCTTTCAAAGCAGAATGACTATCGGGGTAACCTACATATGGAAAAATAGATTGAACGGCTACATGGAGTGAATGAGGACTTATCTCAACTCAGGTAGTCAGGCAATTCCTATAGGGAGTTTTGCTGACACTGCCCTAAAGATAAGATGCCTTCTTAGGATAAGGGGCCCTTTGGGGGCTTGAATTCCTAATCTACAAGTGGATATTTTATTTTTATTTATTTTGTTTATCATGGACCTTGTTAGTTTGAGGATCAAATTGAGAATGAGCTTATATTAGCCTAGACCTATCTCAAATTTATTGAACCAAGAGAGAATCTATGCATCCGCTGAACAAATTTTCTAATCATAGGGGTGGCTACTAGGAAAGGAGCATTGTCCAATCCAAAAGTAACCCAGGTAGTGTCTAGATGGGGTCACAAAGGATGTGATCCAAATAGAGTGCCCACAGGGGATGGGGTTGCTAAGGGCTTAATCGAACACCTTGGAGAAAATGACATGGCTAGTCATATATCCAATAGGTATTCGGTGTCCAACTCAAGGAGAAAGTGCGGGGCTCACATATGATGTATCCACCGGGTGAGTCACTATCAGCATAGCAAACATCAACCAACCTAAGGTGCCTATTACTTTGCAATAATCAACCTAGGAAGAAAGCTCAAGGACTCACATCCTCTTATAGTAGAACTGATTGCTGTGATAGTCTATCTTCGGCTCGATAGGTGTTATCTGACCTAAGGAGACTATTGAGTGAATGTCACTAGGGGACTTATATCGACTCAAATGTAGTCAAGAGGAAAGGAGCCTCTGGGAGACTTATCCTAAACCTCAAATATACTCGACCTAGTTAAATCATGATGATTAGTTCAAGAAGAAAGTGCAAGGACTCACATCTTTTTAAATAAAATTAACACGATGTAGCTTATTGGTTGGGCAGTGAAGCCTACCATACTAACAAGGCACTCTTTGGTTTGTAATGATCAAATTAAGAAGAAAGTGCGGGGACTCATATCTTCTAACTAATGATCACTGGGATGACATAATGGCGAGGTAGCATGTAGACCCGAGAGCATCTGAGTGAGTGAGACAGGGGCTTGCTCCCACATCAAAATAGCTTGAGATAAAAATATTTGTGTTTATTTTTTGTGCATGTGTTAAAGGAATAGGATGCCTCTGGGGACTCTTACCTTAAACATGTTAGGGTTTTGATGAAATGGTGCCATGGATGGCAAGATTCCCACTAAGAAAGGATGCCACTTGGGTTCTCTTATACACAACTTAGTTGTGCTTTAAAATAGATGCTCTCGGGTTCTCTTACACCTATTCTAATAGCGGGAGATTGTGTTTGTTGTGAAGAGATAGGATGCCAGGACTCTTACCTACACCTAAACTGTGGTGGATTCAAGATAAGCAAACAACACTTGAAAGAAGAAGATTTGATGAATGGAATCAAATTTTTTGTTCTTTAATTTTTTCATATGATTTATTTCATGGGTAATATTTCTTTAGTAGCCCATTAATTGGAAGCATCGGGTGTTCCCCTTTACAATCAATAAGCTGATAAGATCCTCCTTGGTAGGCCTTCTCTATGACATAGGGGCCTTCCCAAATGGGTTTAAACTTGCCTCCCGTCTTTCGATGGGCAACAATTAGTCTCCTTAGGACTAACACATGTTCTCCTACTTGGAAAGACCTAGGGTGAACCAGTTTGTTGTGAGCTTGAATCATTTTGGCCTTGTACAACTTCGAGGTTACGGCAGTGGCGACTTTCCTCCAAACCTTTAAGCTCTTCTAAGCAACTTTGCATTGCTTTAGTGATCTTGTTACCCAATGCTATCCTTAGTGACAGGAGTTGAACTTCTAAAGGTAGAACAACTTCAAACCCATACACTAAGGAAAATATGGTAGACTTAGTTGGAGTTCGGTATGTGGTGTGGTAGGCTCACAAAGCTTCAACTAACAGCTCGTTCCACTATTGCTTATTATGATCAAGAGTCTTCTTTAATATCTAGATGAGAGTTTTGTTGAATTTTTTTGCTAAGTCATTTGCTCTGGGGTAGTAGATGGTGGAGTATCTCCAATCTATGCATGTCTTCTAGAAGCTGTTGATCTTGGTGCTTTTGAATGGTACCATTATGATATAATTCCTTCGAGGCACCTGAACTTATATATATAATATGGTTCTTAAAAAATTGAAGCACATCCTGAGTTGTGACCTCTTTGAGTGGGATGGCTTTCACCCACTTGGAAAAGTAGTCAGTGGCAGCTAAGATGAACCAATGCCCCTTAGAAGAAGGAGGATCGATCGGACATACAATGTCAGTACCCCAACACTTGAATGGCCATGAGACCAATGTAGGGTGTAGAATGTTAGGTGGTTGGTGGAGGACCACACCGTGTACCTGACATTGATGGCATCTCCTAGTTACATCCATGTAGTTTGTAATCATCAAAGGCCAATAGTATCCTAGTCTCTTGATCTTCGTCTTCATCTTTGGATCAGACTGATGCACTCTGCATAGACCTGAATGTACCTCAGTTATAATGCCATGGGCTTCATGTTTATCTAAGTAGCGTAACCATATTTAGTCAAAGGACCGTCGGTATAGGGTGCCATCAACAAAAGCGTATGAGAGAGCTCTCTGTTTCACTTGATGGGCTTGTGACTTTTCCTGAGGTAGTTTGTCAGTGTTCAAATAATCTATGAACGGTTGCCTTTAATCCAACTCCTTGTCCATTTTGGAAACGGTAACCTCCCTTTCAAGAGAAATCTTTTGATGAGTTCAACATCAATAAGGGATAGGACTTGTCTATTTTAGACCCTTATCGAAATTGACTCATCTTTCGAACATGCCAATTCTTTGGCAAGTTTGGCCAAAGCATTTGCATCTGTTCTCTGCCAGGGAACCTTGTAGATGGTGACTTCAAAAAATTTAGGCCAAGCCTTCATGGTATACTTATAGTAATGATGAAGCTTGGGTTTGAGAACCTTGTAGACGACAACTGATGACCAACCGAGAATCCCCAAAATGTTGATGATATGACACCGATAGATGGCTAACTGACCAGAATCAAAGCCTCATACTCATTGTTGGTGGGGTTGGAAAGATAGTATGAGAATCTCATCGCATCACGGTCTAGAGTTAAAAGAACTATTCTACCCCTGTCATTCTTGGGAGAATAGATCGTGGTGCTTCCCCTTTGTGAAAAGAAGCTGCACCATCAAAATACCTCTCCCATCAATGGTTGCCGGCCTCCCCTAAGTTTATGATTTTTTTCATCCAGGAGATCGTCACTAAGCGAAGAATCAGCATAAAGTGGGTGTGCTACTAAGAAATTTACTAGTGCCTATTCTTTTATCGCACAAAGGGGTATGAATGTAATATCAAAATGTGAGAGTATCATGGACCAGCATGCCAAATGTTTGAATAGCGTTGGTCGTGTCATGAGATACTACAGTAGATTGACTCTAGAGATCAAGTTCACCTTATGAGAAAGCATATAATGCTATAACTTTTGGGAAGCAAAGATCAAAGCTAGGCAATGTTTCTCAATAGGCGGATAGTTCACTTCACCGAATCAGACGATGGCTGAGGTAATATAGAGCATTCTCCTTACCTTCATCGTTGGCTTGGGCCAACAAATCACCGAGAGAGTCATCCAATGCAAGTAGTATAGAGAATGAGTGGCTTACCCGGGATAAGGTTGCTAGAACTAGTAGCTTCACTAAATACTGCTTGATGTCTTCAAAATTGTGCTGACACTTATCATCCCACTTGAACTTGGCATCCTTTTTGATAAGTGTTGAGAATGGCTTGCTAGGTTGGAGATGAAAGCATCTTAGATATCACCATCCTTAGAAGGATCCGAGTTGAGTTAAACTCTTAGAGGTGGAATTTCTAAGATAGCTTTGATCTTTTAGATCTATTTCTATTCCCCGGTGTTGGACAACAAACCCAAGGAATTTCCTCGAAGCTACCCAATGCACACTTCGTGGGGATTCATTTTGAGGTTATATTATCTTAGTTGTTCAAAAACTACTCTCAAGTCAAAGAGGTGGTCTTTCTTTCGCTCTTGACTACTAGATCATCATCATAGCACTCAACTTGATGATGGATGAGTTCATTGAAGATGAGTCATGGCCTCTGGTTTTGTAGCACATTTTAAGCGAAAGGCATGACCCTTACAAAAAAGATTTCGACGGTTCAAAAAGTGATGTTTCTTTCATCTTCGTGAGACATCTTGATTTGTTATAGCCGATGACCCATCCATGAAAGAGAATACGCATGAGATGAGGCAATGTCGACCATTAATTCTTATATAGGAAGAGGAAACTCATCCTTAGGACATGCCTTGTTTAAGTCCCTGAAATTGACACATATGCGAATTTGGCCATTCTTCTTCTTAACTAGGATGACACTGGCTAACTAGGTAGGATATTTTTCTTCCCTGATAAAACTAGCTTCGATCAGCTTCTTGACTTCAGAAATGATCTGTTGTTTAATTTCTAATCACATGCGTCTAGGAGCTTGCTTATTAGGGGTAGCATTAAGATCTGCTATAGACTGCTATCGGAGATAATCGGCATCTCTTCATAACTCCATGTAAAGTCTTTAAACTCAATCAATAGCCTAACTAAGTCATTGGTTTCTTCTTCATTCAACAATGAACTGATATACGTCGGGCGTGAATTTTCTTTTGTCCCGAGGTTGATTTCTTTAAGCTTGTCAATTGTTGAATGAATTTCCTGTTCAAATTTTGGTGATGCCTCTTTGATTTGGAGATCATCTGGATTGTCTGAGATTTCTAAACACACATTCTCATAAGAGTTGGGGTTGTGTGAGAAGAACCTGGCAGACTCCAAATGATTGGTAATAACTAAGCAGTAATCATCGTCATTAACTGAACCCACTGTACCAAATCTCAATCATGCTCTTGATTGTGCTTCCCTACCTGTATCGTTTCATAACTTTTCAAAGTACTGTAACCTGTGCCTGGACCATGTATGAGGAACTAAACCTTTCTGTTTAAGATTATGAACACAAGGCGAGTAAAAGTCAAATGGTAATTCCATTAATTCTTTAAATGTATCATCCTCAAGTTCTACATCAACTTCGGGAATTGAGGATGATGAACCTAAAAAGAATCTCTTCAGCTTTATACCTTTAGAAGACTGAGGGCATCCTTAACTACTAAACCTTCAACTTTTTAGGGTGAAAGTGAGGTTAGAGCTAAGGTTCTCAAATATTGTCTAATAGTTTTGCATGCATATGATTCAAATACTTCTCTTTGACTGGAGGCCTATTCTTCATCATTGTCTGGATTGAAAGTCAACTCCAATGGAACCCGAGAGGGTTGGTATACTAATCACATTAGACTCATCCTCAGCAGATTCCAAATCAATGTGAATAGGGTACTCTATGAACTGGAACATAACCTCTGGAATGGCAACTGTGGGGTCTTCCACCTCTCTACCTCTATCTGCCTGTAGAGGTTGAGCCATCCTACCCACATGTTCATATGATGGAATGAACTATGGGTGAAATGTAATATGCAGATCTATTTCTTTCTCAATTCCCCTTTCTTGTTCACTTGGATTTCCAATTTTCTTTTCTTTTTCTTTTGTGTTTGAATTTGAATTTTATCCAAGTTCATGAGAAAGGGTATTTTGAGGAAGATAGTAGGTCACATCCTCATAAATCTCAACCTCTCTAATTGAAAATGGCTTTTCATCTCTATTGACACAGTATTAAATTCCATCTTTTCTAACTTGATG
Source organism: Cymbidium sinense (assembly GCA_021442155.1). Classification (NCBI taxonomy): domain Eukaryota; kingdom Viridiplantae; phylum Streptophyta; class Magnoliopsida; order Asparagales; family Orchidaceae; genus Cymbidium; species Cymbidium sinense. The sequence goes on from CM038225.1 coordinate 110,788,193, forward strand.
CACTGATGGAGAGAGGATGGAATTATCTTATTCTGATGTATTCAAAGCCTACCGAGCAAAGTAGTGAATGAAGTATTTGAATCAATGATGCAAAACTTGGCTTCAGCCTTCTAGTCATCTATCTCCAAAGGTAATAATATATAGAACCTAAAGCCCGCTCATCTTGTTCACTGAATCCTCTCAACATCATTCGATCTCTTCGGAGTGTGGAGATGTTGATCCTTAAATAAGCAAGGGTCTTTAGACTCATAATATTCACCGATCCACGTGGCTCAGAACTCTAGCAAGTCTGAACCTATCCATGTCAACTGTAATGTATAGGGGACGGTTGTGCTCCAAGTCTCTTAGAAGAAGGCCTTCATCTGTGAAGGTAATCCCCTGAGCTTCTTTTTTATAATGTGCCTCCTCACCTATAGCAGTCAGGTGAGCTAAGCATATTTTAGGATCAAGGAGAGCCTTGATTAGTGATTCTCTCATCTCTTTGGATGAGACAAGAGCATTGTATATGCTTAGCTTAGATGAAAACTTTCTTAGATAAGAAAGGACATTATAGTCCACCTTGGGCTGGTCCTCCACTAGCATATCCAAGGGTGGAGCATCCTCTGGAGGGGCTTCTCGATCCTCTATACCAATGACTTATTTCCCTCTATCTTGAGGTGCTACCCAAGGAAGTAGAACTTTTCCACTATGGAGGTGACTCGATCTCTGCGGGGGTAATGAAGGTTCTACACGCATCGCTCACCTGCCTTCTCCTATGGGACCCTCAGAATCGGATGATTCCAAGTCTATCTCAACTCGTAGTATTAAGAGTAAGATAATCCAACTCTGAATAAAAAAGAGGAAGATCAGAATTGTTATAGTTATTTTGAATTGAAAAGTTATCATTAGGAATGGAAGAAGACAACCCATAGAAGTGACACAGATGTAATCAAACTAGCTTTATTCTTTAATTTCTTGGATTTGTTTGGAGGTACAAAGTAGAAATCAAGTAAAGTGAGTGGGGTAAGGGATTTGATGCCCTTATCTGCCGATACAAGAGTTCTAATAGTAGATGAAGAAAAGCTAGTTGAAGTGGAAGAAGGCACCGGTGTGGAAGTTGTAATTGTAGTCGGAGGCCCACTTGGTGGTTGTACGGACTATCCCATGACACTATCCCGCCGTTGAGCTCCCCCTTTCCACAAGTTGGAATTGGCAACTTGCAAACCTTCTTTGATGTTTGAGGTTTAAGCAGACTCAGGCATCTACAAGAAAAGTTTCTTGATTTTCTATATGCTATTTTTAAAGGTTTTGGATAAAAAAATATCCCAACCTTCTTCAATTTTGGAAAGATCACATGTATCCCCAAGGATTATCTTAATGGAACTGGATGGTTGTTCACAAGATATTCCTTTCGGATAACTATAGCATCGGTCTTGAAGCTATGTTCAAGCCAGTTCTTGAATGTGAAGCAATCCTCCAAAACATGGCCTAGCATATGGTGGTAGGGGAAAAAATTTGGATCATGACTTTTGACTACTCTCCTAGGCTTGCAAATGAAAATCGTCTTTTTAAGAGATTCTTAAAGATCTTCCTAATTACCTCCCTCTTAAAAGAATAAGATTTATTAAGCTTATTTAAAAGAGTAGGTGGACCATAGCTACCTGGTGATGGATATGCATGGCACTACTGATGGTGGTATGGCTGAGGAGGTGGCAGTGTTGGTACTATCACTACTGAAGCTGGTGGGACTACCACTGCTTTCCTCTTCAACGAGGAGATATCAAAGGTAGATCAATTTGGATGACTGGCTTCTACCTGACCATTGCAGTCTTATTAACAGTCATGAGGGAAGTGTCCCCACATGTGATCCTCACTCCCTCAAATCCCCTAATGATATGGATAAGGTGTGTATGATCCAATTAGAGGAAGTTGGCCCCGCCAAATCCATGCCATGAGGGAAAGTGAATACAAACCGTGAGCTCGCCATTTCGATCAACCGCAAAGACAAAAAAATTGAACTGCAGTTGTACTATAACCGAGAATCTCAATAGAAATGAGCTTGGATCAAATTTTTATCTTTGTTGATTTTTTTAATTTGAATTGAAAATTTGAACCCACATCCAACATCTTGGAAGAGTTAAGTGGGGTTCAAATGGATTTAAGAAGATTTAGAAATTTGATTGAAAGAGGAATTTTTGAATATGAATCCAGCTTCAATAAATTTGGGTATGTTGAAAAATGGATTCAAATATTTTTAGGAGTCTTCTATAGGTTCATGTTTGTTTGAATTTTGATTTTGATTTGAGGACCCTTTCCTTTAATAAATTTGGGTATGTTAAAGTAAGGGTCAATTGATTTTGTTTTTGATTTGGTGTTTTACTTACTTAGCAAATTTGGGTATGCTAAGTGAAGTGCTTGAAAATAATTGTTTCTTTTTGGTGAATTATTATTTGATTTTGAAAATTGGAATTCCCACTTAGCAAATTTAGTATGCTAAGTGAAGAACCCAAATGTGTTTTGTTTGGTTTTTAAAAATAGGATTCTTAGTAAATTTGAGTATCCTAAGAAAATCCTAAGTTGTTTCAATTATTTTGGATATTTTGATTTTTGAAAAAGTAGGACCCTTAGTAAATTTTGGTATGCTAAGGAAATCCTAATGCGTTTCCTTTTTGTTTTGATTTTTTTTTGATTGAAAGAGGATACTTTACTTTAGAAATATGATATGATAAGGATGAAGTTCCACTTTATTTTGTGAAATGAAAATTTCACTTAGCAAATTTAAGTACGCTAAATGAGATTCCAAAAGATGTGTTCAAAATTTTTGTGTTTTGATTTGATTTTGAAAATGAAACTTCTCTTTAGCAAATTTGGTATGCTAAAGAGTGAAGTTCCAAAAGTGTTTCAAGTTTTTGTTCTTTGGATTTTGAAAAGAGACTTCATTTTAGTAAATATGGTATGCTAAAATGAAGTTCCAAATGTGTTTGAAAATTTTTTATTTGAATTCACTTCACTAGCAAATTTGAGTATGCTAAATGAAGTTCCAAATGTGTTTGAAAATTTTTGATTTTGAATTTGGAGACTTCACATATCAAATTTGAGTATTCTAAATGAAGTTCTAAATGTGTTTGAAAATTTTTGGTTTTGAATTTAGAGACTTCACTTAGCAAATTTGAGTATGCTAAATGAAGTTCCAAATGTGTTTGAAAATTTTGAAAATATGATTGTTAAGTTTTGATTTTGTGAAAAGAAGACTTCCATTCAACAAATTTGGGTGTAGAAATGGAAGCTAATCTTATTTTTGCAAATGTGAAGATTTTGTTTTGTGTGTGATTATTATTTTTTTGAAAGAGAGAATTCCAACATAATCATATATGGGATATGTTTAAGTGGGATTTCCAAATGATATTATTATTATTTTTAATTTGGGAATGAAATCTTCATTCAATAAATTTGAGTATATTAAATGAAGATGCTCATATGTGCTTTTGAAAATTTTAGTTTTGTTTGAAAATTAAACCTCCACTCAATAGATGTGAGTGTATTGAATGGAAAGGTTCATGTGTGCTTTTTGAAAATCTTTTTTTTTTATTTTGATTTTAACTTTTGGAAAGATGATTGTTCATTTTATTTTGAAAATGAAATCTTCATCAAAATAAATTGAAGGAAGATGTTCACTTGTGCTTTTGGAAAGGATTGTTAGTTTTATTTTTGAAGATTCCTACATATAATATTATGAGAATTGTTAAATGAGGGTGATTTAAGAAAATTTTGTGAAACATATTTTATTATGTGCATTTTTGAAAGAGTGCTTTTTGAAAAGCAAGGTTCTTATGAAAAATTTATTTTGTCTTTATTACTTTAGAATGAACATTTCCTTATCATAAAAATGATATGGAGGAAGTCTTAAATGTTATCTTTTTATTTAAATCTTTTTATCTTTACCCATTGGAGAACCCAATGGGGGTTTTAAGACCAACATAGGGTGAGGTCTTAAAACCTAAAGATGTTGGCTAGCTTAACTTAAGGATGAAATAAGCTAAGTGCCAACAGAAAGTAAGATACTATCAAATTCATTCCAAAGTACAAACTCACTATTAGTACTTGAAGACAATGATCATTTACCAAAGATGGAGAGAGGAACCATCCCCAGCGGAGTCGCCAGAAAAATGTGTTGGTTAGAAAAATTTCTATATGGTCGCCTTCCATCTGTGGTGAAAGGCCAAGAATATAAAAATTCATCTTTTTGGGATGCCACACAGATCTGCAGATGTACTTATTGAGGTGATCGAGTATGACATTAAGGAGAGGTGTACTATCTCGAAAGATAGAAATCACCACCCTACAATAGACCTAATCACCAAAATAAGGACTCTTAAAGACATTGGGTCTTTGAGGTGTACCAAAGATTCTTCCCTTTTACATGAAAAATAAAGTAGGGTTTATTTTAAATCGTGTTCCTAGGGTAAGCCCTAGTTAATTACATCAAGAATGGGATTCCTTAGAAAACTCTTGGATTTCATTGATTTAGGACTATCAATCGATTGGTTTATTTTGGAAGATCAAATGGGATTGATCAAGGAGAGGGAGTTATTATAAGCCAAAAGAAGATAAGTAGGAGATGCCCATGATGCTAGGAAGCCTAGCAAGCATCTCAAACTATCTTATAATTGGGATTTATATTTTTAAAATTGATTTAATTTGTTTGAGTTGTATTTTTTATTATAACTTTAAGACTTATGATTCCATAACACAATATTAAGGAAATGCTTAAGAGGTGGGGAATTATGCTTATGGCCTGCAAAGGGGAGAAATAACCTCAGAAACTAAATCTAGGGAGCTTTGGTGAAGGTCGAAAGCACAATCTAAATCTAAGGCAAAATTGGGTATTTTGCTTGCCTCCATAAGAGAGGACAAATCACTGACTGCTTGACTTATAACCATCTAGGGGTGGCCACCAACTAACTCCTCCTATGGTTTTAAATTCATGTAGGCAAGTCATATACTTAATGCAAGATAGCTAGGCTGTTATTTATTTAGAAAGAGATGAAGTCCTTAAACTTACTCCTTAAAGAGACTAGATCATGTAAGGACATGCTTCAAATGACCTAAATATAATGCAATTCAGATTTCATTTTATTTTTATTTTTGGACAATCATTTTGACTCAGGCTAATAGGATTCATATGCCTAATGCATGAGAAATGAGATTATTAGCCAAAATTAGTGAGAAGGGAGGAGGTGTGTTTCCACTATGGCTCTCAAAGGTCAAGCCAAGTTTCTCTAGCAAAGATGGTAGTCCTCCAATCAAGAGTGAAAATAATACGCATTTATGCATGATGTTATAAAAGAAAGTACTCATCAAGCTAAGGGATAACTAATTCTTTTATATTGATTTTAAACCTAAGCTTTAGGTGAGGTTATGAGTTCTTTAATTTTAGTTTTGAATTGTTAAGTTTGGTAAAAGATTTATTTTTTCTTAAGAGCCTAATCCACACCCAAGCCATACATAAAGCAAGGAAGAAAATAGAAAAAGGATGCCACTTAATGCACAAGCTAAACAAATCATCCATCAATTTATAAAGCTAATCACAAAAGAATAAGAGGCCATTGAAGTCGAGTACCACCACACAAACCTAAAAATAAATATGGGTAGCCAAGCACTATCTTTATACAACCCGGATTACAAATGAATTAAATATAATTAAGCAAGGAATTCATTGCTATGGGGGTCTTCAAGCTTTCTTTCATCATTCTTCTTTCTTCTTTCTTCTTCTTTCTTCTTTAGTTTCTTCTTTTGGATGGTTGGAAGGCGAATGCTCTAAAAGCTTCACATGGTGCATAAGATGAGATCTTATGACCAATGCTCATCCTAATCCCCATAACAATCATTCCGAAATCCTAATTGTAAAAATTACATGAAAAGGAAAAAGTAAATCTAGCTAACACTTGCAAAATAAAGGTAAGCTAAACAAATCACCAAATCCCAAGCATGTATATTGGACTTATCACCCTACACATGGGTGACTAAGTCCACCTAGCCTAAGCACAATCACCTGCATAAAATAATGGTTAGATTAAGATCACCCTAACATTCATTCTATGAGCATACAACCTAACATCTAATCTAAAATATAATTTACAAAATAAAAATAAACATCAAACCATGCACCGCCCTAGAAGTGATGACTTAGCCTAATGTGTGTGCTTTAAAATGTTTATGTGATATGCTTAGCTATGGATTTAAGGTTCATATTTTCTAAATGTGAAGATGTTCAACTTAGAGGATGGTTTCATTTAAGTTGTTTAATTATTTTGGGTTGATTTTATTTTGCACTTTTATTAGGTTTAAGTGCATCCTAGAATTAATTACTAAGTTATGATGAGAGGAAAGAGAAGAGAACCATCCCTAACCTAAGTAATTTCTAAGGTAGATTCATATTTTAGTTTTTTTTAGTGAATGTTTTAATTAATGCTAAGTTTAGATGAACTCTAAATAAACCTATTCAAAGTAAATATATTTTAAGATTAAGTAAAATGAACTAAATTTATAAAACATACATCACTTCACTTCTTTCCCAACATGTATAACATGCATATGAATGAGTCCTAAGCATATCTATATATATACAAATGAGAATGTTTAACACACTTTATGATGCATGCTAAGCAATTCATTTAAGAGAATTTGAAAGTTTATGATGCATGATTTTCATTAAGTAGAAAAGGGTTTCTTATCCAATTTTCACATGCATATAAGAATATATAAAAGGTATAAGTGAGTACGATACCATTGTTAGCACCAGGGGTGTAAGGTACAAGACCTACTTAGAGATACTTAAAGCCTCACAACTATTGTCCGACTAATATACCACTTTCCTTAAATAAAAGTACAAAGAAATGAAAGAAAGTTCATTTTTTTTTATTTGTTTTGTTTATTTTCTTATTTTATATGTGTAAGTGTGGATGTCCTTTCTGATTTGATAATATGGAGATGAATACGAATGGATTCAAACAAGTGATGTGCTCTTTTCAAATGAGCTATACACTTTACCAAATCCTCATTCAATACTATGTTAAATATGAAGGGAGGGAAAACCACACTATACACATCTTTATATTTTCACCACATACAAGCTTATAAGTAAGATATATATAACACACTTTTAGTTTTGATAATTGATTCACATATTTTGAAAATAATTTGTATTTAGTAGTGATAATAGCCATTTATATTTCTAACTTAAGCCAAATCATGCAAGTTTGACATAAAGGAAATTTTTTCATTTTAAATTTGATTTTGAATAGGATGAATGTATGAAATCATATGACACACATATTTAACATGTTGGAAAAGAACTAAAGCAATAAAAGCAAGTAAACACATTCACTTTAATTAAATCCTAAAGACAATCTTATGAAATAAGAAAGTTTAAAGTAACTCAAAGTTTATTTAAAGGATTTTTGTTTGACTTTGAATTTGATTAAATTTTAAAAATGTGAGTTTAGTTTGTTGTTCCTAACCATTCTCACATGTGTTTGACTTTTTTTTGTTTAATTTTTATAAGATTATATTCATTTTATACTTTTGATTAGGTTAAGGTATGAATTAAACATGTTAATTAACCCTGACCTACACCACCTTAGCATTGTTAACCAAATAATTATGAGCCAATGAATGACATAAAACCTTACAAGGAATTTAAATTTGTAATGCACCTAGGAACAAAAGGGCATAATGCAATTTGGCTCATGATTAATGGTTAATTAAGCTGGGGTTTAACTTAAGTAATTTCAAAACACCCCTCACACATATGAGTTGAGTTTTGATTTTCTTAATTGAACTTATGTTCTTGAACACCTAAGCATCTACCCAAAGTAGATTAATTAAGTTCTACAAAGTTTTAGAATTTTAAGAAAATTAATTAAGAGGGTAATGAATGAATTAGCCCTTAATTAAAAGAGGATTAAGAAAGAATAAGGGGGTTTAGGGAATAGCTTAAGAAAAATGCCCCAAAATTATTTTCTAAACCTCCTATTCACTAGATCAAACCTTAATCAACTTCAATAAGGGATTAAAAGACTAATCAAACCCCTAATTATCTTTAATTACAAAAAGGGGGTAATTAGAAAATGCATTAGCATTTCCCCCAATTAAGCCATCAATAAATCCTAAAAAAATTAGGGGAAGTAGAAGTCATCCTCCAAAATATACCCAAGAAGTTTGAGATTAATGAATCATTAATTAGGGAGTACTTAGGAAATTAAGATTTCCAATAAAATCAAAAATTAGAGAAAGATACAATTCAAAATCCATTAAAACTAATTTTAAAATATTCTAGATTGAATTATCTTTCTGTGACAATTTATCTCATATTTTTTTATTTTTCTTTAGAGAGATATGAATTTTTGAAGTTTAAAAAATTAATTAGAATTATTTAAAACCTAATTAATCCCTTAATCCAACCACGTGCCACGTAACGGCTGAGTCAGATGCTTTACACACGTCAAGCAGTGAGTGTCCACTTAAACATCCTGTCACAGCACACATGGCGATGGCGCTACGTGGTTTGATATCCACCATTTGAACAAGGATTGAACGACTAGGAATTAACCCACAATTTTAAAAGGTGAAATAATATTTAAAACGTGCGTTTAATCTCGGTCGTCCATCCAAAATGTGCGGATGGATGGCCGAGATCATCCCTATTCTTCCTTGAGGAATAATGGAGATCATCCACTTTTAAATGGAAGATCCGAGCTCGATCGAGCTCGGATTGGAATGAAATCTTGCACACACCATCAATTTAGCTTAGATCAAGCTTTGACACATTTTTAATTTTTAAGTCAAGTTGGGTCAACTTGGGTCAAGTGGCTAATTGGGTTAGGTTAGGCTCAAATGTTGCCTTGGTCAAGTTCAAACATAGTTCATGAATGAACTTAGATCAATGGTTTCAATCAATTTGGCCTATGGTGGATTTTGGCTATGTTAGATTTTATTTTGGCTAAGTGTTGACTTGGTAAACCCTTAGGTTTGACTTAGTTTGACCCAATTTGATAGATTGATCATCTCATGATGATTTTTGATCATGATGAGAGGCAAAGATATGTTTGGTTCAATCCAATTTGGTTAGGATTAGAATTTGGCTCATAAGGGTACTTTAAGTCCCTTTGGGTCAAGTGAGCCTAAGTGGGTTAAATGGCATGATTAAAGCATGATTTGAGTTTGATTGAACTCATACATGGACTTATGATTGAAATATAAATCCATTTGCAAGTGGTTTGAAGTCAAATGGGTTTTGATTCAATTGACAATTTTATATTCAAAGGAAGAACATGAATTGATTTGGGGTTTGACTTTTGAATTGGGTTTTGATTTAGTGATTGAAGTTTGTATTTATATTTAAATTCATGATTGTAGGATTGATTGAATCATGAAAGAAAATCAAGAGTTCAGCTTGATTTGAAGTTGATTTGGCTAAGTTCAAGATTTTGACTTAAAAGGCTTAGGTTGGATTTTGAATGGATTTGAGTTTGATTTTTGGAAGTGGTTTTGATTGTTTGAATTTATATTTTATTTATAAATTTGAATATAAATGAGAATTTAAATGGATTATAAGAAAATTTTATGAATTTGGAATGATTTGATCATGATCTAGGCTAAGTCTTTTAAGAGGGAATATGAAGGACTTAGGAAAGATTTGGAGTTTTTGAATTTTGAATTTGACTGGATTGATTTGAATTTATATTTTATTTATATATATGAATATAAATGAGAATATAAATGAATTATGAGAAAATTACATGAATTTTAATTGATTTGATCATGATTTAGGCAAAGTCTTTTAAAAGAAAATTTAAAAGGACTTGGGAAATTTTGGAGTTTGGAGCTTGAATTTTGAATTTAGTTGGATTGATTTGAATTTATATTTTATTTATATATGTAATATAAATAAGAATATTAATGAATTATCAGAAAATTTTATGAATTTGAATTGATTTGATCATGATTTAGGCTAAGTCTTTTAAGAGGAAATTTAAAAGGACTTAAGAAATTTTGGAGTTTGGAGCTTGAATTTTGAGTTTAGTTTGATTGATTTATATTTATATTTTATTTATATATGTGAATATAAATGAGAATATAAATGAATTATGAGAAAATCCCATGAATTTTATTTGATTTGTTCATGATTTTGGCTAAGTCCTTAAGAGAGGATTAAGACTTATTAAAAATTTGGAATTTGAAATTTCATTCATGGGTTTCAATCATGGATTCCAATCAAGGATTTGATTCATGGATTTCAATCATGTGGCATTGATTTGACTTTGGAACAAATCAAATAATATTGATTTGGAGCTTGACTTAAAGGAAGGAAGGTAAGGAGTGGTTCAAGCTAAGGATAGGCAAATTTCCTAACACCCCTAAGGCATGACTTTTCCTATGGCTAACTCTTCTAAGTCTCTAGGGCTAGGTTGAGTGTCCACCTAGTCACTAGATGTGTCTTAAGACTAAGGAACTCTTAATAGTCTAAGAGAAGTCCTATGTTTAAGATGGAGGGGGTTGAGAGCTCATTCTAAAAATGAGGTCAACAAGAATTAAATAAAAGGCTTAAATCAAAGCTTTGGTTATGACAAACTAAAATGTGAAGTTATAAATGCATAAAATAAATACAAGTCCTTATAGGGATCTGATAGTTTGCTTATTAACACAACCATACAACTTACCAATGAGCACAAATATAACCTTTAGTGATCGCCTGAATATAATTATTCATCTCACTAATTAAATTGAATAGCTTAGAAATCTTAAGCCAAGCTTGAAATGATTTTAGAAATTCACCAAATGCCTACAAGACCTTTCAATGAACATTCAAGCATTGAAATAATTAAAAAGGATTGATAATCCATTAGCAAGCACGAATTAAATAGCTCACTCAATAAACACTAAAGGTTTTATAACTTATTCCAAGCAAATTAAAAATAATTTCAATTGAACACAATTAAATATGGAGAACTTATATGAAGCTTGATAGCTTACTTCTGAGCTAGTTGAAAAGTGTTGAGAAAGTTTAAGTGAGATATACAAAAAATTTGATACATTGTTAATTACCATGAATATAATTCTTACAATATGTCATTTTAAGTGACCTAAGAGAAAATATAATTGGATTTATAATCAAAATCACAAGACGCTTATAGTAAACTTGAAAGCTAGCATTCAAATACAAATGCAATTCAAGCATGACTTATGCAATAAGGCTTATATTTAATAAGCTAAGTTGAAAAGGTATAATAGCTTAACTATGGGTGAGAATGAAAGTTGAATATGATGATTAACAAAGATGTAAAATCCTATCAATATGCATAAGCTAAATAGCCATTCTACTTTTGCTATTAAGTTAAGTATAAACAAAATTATTTTGAATCAAAAATATAAAGTTGAAATTAACGCCACCGGATCTGCAATTCTTCATACAAGCAGACAGAAGGCTATGTTAAATCAAATTCTCTATAAATTATGGGGCTTCCTTCAATCAAAAAAATTAATAAATTTTATTCTAATTATGATTTTTTAAAGTCAATGATTTCACCAATTAGATGAAATTATCTGTTATAAAGATTTTAGACATGATTTAAAGTGAAAATTTTAATGTCCAAAAGGTCAGCAGCCAAGTTGGAATTAAATGAAATTATAAAATAAATCTCATGATTTAAAAATAAAATTATCTGAATTATTAAAACACCCGCATGATTCCCGACACTATGCTGAATGCTTAAACTTAGTGTCTGAGGATGCTGTGCGGGTTACTTCCCAGTTTGGTTTTAGGAATGGGTTTGAGTTAACAAAACCTAAAAATCTAATTATTATAAGAATTTCAGCTTATTGAAATATCTAAGAAACTAATTCTATCATATGATAGTAAATATGATCCCCTATTATTAAATTTATAGAGTCGATAGGATCTAAAATAATAAATTAAATGATCAAGCAAACTCATAAACCCCGATAATGATTGTGTTGAATGGAGATTTCAACCGGAGGGGATATTTACCATCAAAAAAATGTGCTTGCAAGCTTAAATTGAATTAATCAAAATCAAGTGTCAATACAAATATAAAAATCGGATAATTACTAAGTGTTAAATTCTTAAATGAAATATAATCTTTAAAAACATAAAGCAAAATATAACTCAATCCACCTTCCGCAATTGTTTGTTGAAGGTAACAAATTAAGAAAATTTTATCTCATAAAGGAGCCAATGTCAAATCAAATGTATTTCTATATTCACCCCTCAATCAATCTCATACCAATAATGATGTGGCTCGTGTCCTTTGTCTGCGTGGTTTGGTCAATAAGCTCCACATATGATGTAGTTACGACTAAAATCCTCTGATCGGGTGGTTGCCGCCAAATGAAACCATTATATTATAATCATGACTGTAACACCTATGCTCCCCAATGGCTCTACCCTTTGAGTTGTGAATCATAGGGTATACCTGATAGAGCAAAAGCCCTCGCCTAAGACTTAAGTCCTCCCAGACAAACACCATCCCGTTTACAAGGATCTCGACGCAACTCATGGTGTTGATAAGGATCCTTCGCCAGTGGTCGACTATCTCCTCCACCAAGTAGAGAGACCAGATAGGATGACGAACCATGTGATCTAGATCGGGTATGTCATCATTCCTCCAACCATCCACTTTAAGTTAAACTGATGAATTTCATAATCTTAAATTATAAAGTCCACATGTTTCTACGCATTTAGCGATCTAATGACTAGCCTTAATCGAAAGTTCTCTCTCAGAATTGGGAGGAGTAATTAACTATAGGTGCTTGCGCCTATAGGAAACCTAGAACCAGATCTAAAGTCCTTACAAAATGAGGGCGAAATCTTTGGGTAGTGTCTTATCTACTATCTCATCTACCTTCTGAAAAATTCACCGACACCTAAATCATACTCTCTTCAAAGTGAGAGGTTGATGGAGAATTTTGGAGCCCACAATACCAAGAGCAATACAAAGTTTCAACACCTGGTTTAATGCCAAATTTTTGCTAAATAAGCAGACTTATTAGGAGCAATCTTCGCATTACATATCTTATGAACTTTAATGGTATCGCTTGAATGAATAAACCAAGAAAGAAAAATATCATAAAAAAGAGATCAAACCACTAAGCTCTAGATTGTTGTTCGCCAAAGCGAATGCGAGAAAAGAGAAATCGCTACATTTGAAACGAAATGTTTCTACATTCACGGAAAAGACAGGAGGTTGGCGATACAAGTCGCCGAAAAGTGTGACGATGGTCAGCGAGGTTCCAAACTCCAAAGAGAAATTGAAGAAGTTGTAGCCTGTAGGTGCTAAAGCGAGTAGTGATGGTGGGATTTTGGACTGTAGTGAAAGCAAAACCTAACTTTAATACTTTTTTTTATTATAGGGGGACAATGGCTAGTGGGGGCATGTGCCCCCACTATGCACCCGCCCGTAAAAGAGAAATTTATATGCATAGCATTCAAAACTTAAAATATTATATCTCACACTCAAATTTAAATATTATAATCTTAAAACTTTGTTGATTGAACTCATGAGATGTACTATATGACCTAATGATGCCCTCTCTTATGGGCTTGTCAGATGCTATCGAACAAGGATGTCGTTTGACCCATCAATGCCCTAGCCGATGAGGTTTGTCAAATTTCATCGTTGTTTGATCCATTGATGCCCTATTGCACGAGCTCTGGTACATTTCATCACATTAGACTCATCGGTGTTTTCTCGCACGATTTGAACCCCACCAATGGTCTCGCCTATGAGCTGTTCATTATCAAGGGAGATGAGACGAGAGACTCCTCCTAAAAGCTCTTCATTGTTGAGGGAGATAAGATGAGAGAGTGACCATGAGGGTGACAATGATGCGGGGACCAACAAATCTATGGTGGTTTAGTGGCGAGATGGCAGGTGAGGGTTGACTAAAGGGGTTATTTTTACTTTTATGTGTTATGAGCAATACGTAACTGAACGAAGTACAACAGATATCATATAATAAATTTTGAATGCTATGAATGTAAATCCCCTTAAACAAAATAAAATGATCATTGATTTTATTGAAGTAGCAATTTTTTCTCATAAAATAAATATCGTGAGTAAGTAATCCTTTTGGAGAATTCAAGATATATTGGGTAACTTCAATTTAATTCAACAAGTTCATAACAAGTTAACAGTGTGTTCACAATGAATCCTTGAGAGTTCACAAAGAGCTATATGAGTTTTTGGTGAACTTGATGGGTTTATTGTATCCATCCTTTAACTTGGCTAAATTATATTAATTTTGACCGACCAACTTAAAGTAGATTTTTAAGATGTGATGCTTATCAGTCTATTGGGTTATATAGGTAAAAGAAATTACATAAAGATGTTTTGATCTTAAATTTGGCAATGATAAATCATTAATATAAAAGACCTTGATTTCTTTTTTGAGTTCAACATCATGTAAATTATGGCTAACTAATCATAATTACAATCTTCTCAAACTTAATTCAATAATTCATAACTCATCCCGATCTTTTTTTTTTTCAGATTATACTTATAGATACTACACCTTAACAAAGTTAAATACATATTTTGTTTGATATCTATATAATAAATTTAGTTTAAAATAAAGAATATGTTTTAAAATTAGTAGCTTAGCACAAGAAAATATAATTCTTGCAGGCTAAGGAGGATGCGTTACAAACCATGACTAATTAAGTGAATGAGAGAAAGATTTAAAAGTTTTTCATTGCAACATTAAACTAAACATGTTCCAACTATTCACATTTTTAAAAAGGACAGAGATAATTGCACTTGACAAAATGTCTCTCTCTCCAAACTTCATACTTCATATACATACATATATATAGGGGTGTCAATTCGGGTCGACGGGTCGGGTCTAACAAATTGACCTAACTTTATTAAACGGGTCAACCAACCCGACCGACTTCAACCCGATTGACATGACCAATGATCTATTTATATATTTTTTTAAAGTCAAATTGGTGAATGTAATCGGGTCAATTTCGTCAAATTGTGACGTCAAAATCGAGTCAATTTTGAGTTGGAGGGTCAACCCGAACCCGACCTGAAAAATCAAATGGCTCAATTTCTTCAACCCGAACCCGACGCGAAAATTTTTTTGATCAACCTGAACTCGGATTTTTTTGAGTGGGTTTTGTCGAGTCGGTATATATATATATATATATATATATATATATATATATAGGTATATATATATATATATATATATATATATATATATATATATATATATATATATATATACTCTTTTAAAAATGCGAATAATTGGAACATGTTTAGGTTAATGTTGCTATGCAAAACTTAATAAAATTTTCTCCCATTTATCTAATATATATATATATTATTAAAAGAGGATTAGATCCCTATGATTTGAACCATTCTGCAGACAACAATGGGAGTACGAAAATAATAGTATATCAAATAGTAAATAAGGTATTAAAGAAAGTATAAAGAGGAAAGCTTGGCCCATAGATAATCCCTTTTGGTGAGAATTGGAAGAGAAAGGGAGGAAGAAATTAGCTGAAGGAAAAGTGATGAATACGAGGCCTTGAGACATAAGTTTAAAAGAAGGAAAATGACAACTTACCAATGGGAAAGTTGAGTGTGATGATTGTACTCTAAGGGAAATAAAAGGTGGAAGGAGAAATAGTGAGATAGACTTCACCCAAGCCTAAAGCAAACTTCACCAGCCTCCTCTCTCTCTCTCTCTCTCTCTCTCTCTGACCCCTCATCTGCTCTTCTCTCTTCCCTACCACCTATTAGAATAAGCCAGCCACTGCCTTTCTCCTCACACACCACAAGCTGTTTGTTATATAGCCAAATGAATCAATAAGACACAATCGTAAGATTAATGGGCTGGTTTCAGTCCCTCTTCTCTCCGCTCAAGAAGCTCTGGTTTCGCATGCATTTTGCTCAAAAGAAGAGTAAGTTAATTTCCTCCCTCGCATCTTCTTCCTTTTCCACTTGTGCAGTGGTACTATTGCTGTGATATAATTTTCATGATCATCATTCTCTTCTTGGTTGAAAGTTGTTCCAATAAAGTGAGAAACGTAGAGTTATATCTAATGCCCCCTTTTTTAAATAAAAAAAGTGATGAGTGTCAAGCCATAAATTCCATATAGGCAGAATTCAAATACAGAATATTGGTGATAGCTTCTAAGTGTTAAGTGAAAAAAAAAATCATGTGATAGAAAGAGAGTGAATGTCTCATCACTCTCTCTCTCTTCAATCTATCTTTATTTATCTTTATCTGTATATGAAACAAATTTGAATAACATCTACAAAATCCCTCTCAAATTAAATATGAATAGATCGAAAATTAGAATTCATAAATTAATGTAAAATTACATATAATATCATAACTTCTCTCTTCAAAATCATCAATGTTACTCATATATTTTTGGTTTATTTTCTTCTGTTTCAATAGGAAGGGGGATATACATCCTCTACGAGGATGTGCAGTCATGCTCATACGAGGACGTGCACGTTCTATGGTCGATCCTAGTCGAGTCGCAACCAAAGCCTTTGCAGCTGCCTCCGCCGTTGAGTCAATGAGACGAATGACTGATCTTATATATATAAATGACGAGAGTTGCAATGTACATATATAAATGTATATATTAGGCATCATTGATCAGTTTAAAGCTTTGGCTTGTATGATAGTCTTGCTTCCTTTGTTTCTTTGTGAGGATGGTGCTTAGAATCCCCCCAAGCACTTGGAAGCATGATGATTAGAGTGATTGTTGTTAGACTTTGTACATAGCAATGTGATGAATAGAGGCAATAGAGAAGAATTATGCAGTGAAAAGAGGTGTCTTCAGAAGTTGAGCAGTCTTTTTATGCGTCCTTTTTATTTTATTTGAAACTGGTGCTTTGTCTATTTCCAATTAGTTGAGGGGTTGTGGGCGCCTCCCTTTCAATTTTCTTGGTCAGTAATGGCTTAAGTAAACGATGGATGATTTGTTGATGTAAATATTCATTACTGTTGCCCTGTCTCTTCTTGAATAGTAAAATAAAGGGCCTTCTTTCTCTAGAAAATAAAATAGATTTTCATTATATTATGATAATTCAAATTACCTATAAGACAAAAAAATATAAGATTTTAACTAAATGATGAGAAGGAGAAGGGGACAATGGAATTAAATTGGCCATATTTAAGTCAGTCGGAATTGTCCTTTGAATAAGAAGATACTATGCCGTTGTTGAACAGTCCTGTTCAGCTCTCACAATAAGATATCACGTAGCAGAAAGGGTATTTCTCTATTGTGATAAAGATAAATATTTTGATTTACAAAAAATAGTCCTATAAGTCTGTCTTGTGATTCTGAAGCTTCAACCTCTAAACAAAGGATTTTATTTATTTTTTATTTTTTTATTTTTTGTTTAGGGAATCCATTAATAAATATTTGGAAAAAAAACATGAGGGATTCCATCTCAATCATCTAAAACAAAATATTATATGCATTCATTAATAAATACAAATGATTTTGAGAATTATGATTCAAGGGACAAAGTTCAAATAGCACAAATGGCCTTAAATGTTGAAAAAGAAAAAGTAAGAAATTCATAAAATTTTAAATTTTAAACTAATACAAACTGACCTAAAAGATTGCAAATGAGAAATATTATATGATTGTGTTACTAAATTATCATAAACGTTTATTTGAAGCATGACCATAGCTGGTAAGTATCTCCTGAAGCAATTTTCTTCCAAGATTAAATCTTGTTCCTGGCAGCAGGACGAACAAGGGCTCATGAGACAACAGTGTAAACCAGAGAGCTTTCTCTTTAGTAACTTCAGTGGAGGACTAAGAAAAGTTAGTTGGCAGATGAAGGAAAAGCGAGATATGGTGAGGAAATTACTAGGTTGTGACAGGGCCAACTATTGATACGCCTAAAAGAGAAGACTATATTAAATTACACCATCAACTTTATTGGAAACAATGGGCACAAACTTTAAAACAAAAGAGGATTAGATGAGAGCTCATGAACAAAAAAAAAAAGGGGGGGGGGGGGGGGGGGAATACCGAAGACAAAAAATTGGTGGAGTGACAAAGCTGAGGGACTCTATGGCAATATACTAATGCATGAGCGGGACAAATCACCGAGAAGGCACTAGAGATGATATCAACTCTGCTCTAGACAATATACTAAACAAAATTTTCATCTCATCATCTCAAAACTGCGAGCATTTCCAATTTTGCATCTTTTACTTGCCTCTTCATGAGAGGAAACAGACACAAGATTGAAATGTTTATTCCCTTTCTGTGAAAGTTCTTTCTCTATTCTTCTCCATACTCCCCAACCATTTCAATGCTCTTTTTTGACCGCCAATATCCTAAATCGAGTACTCTTACGGGTTCTACTCCATACAAGGTCTCTCTTTCTGTCTCATCACCCCGCCAAGCATATAAAACCATGGTTATTAAAGTATCATATCCAAAATTGTTTGTGGGTAATAACATTACCTTATTAGCACTATTAAGGAGAGAAAGATTAATGATTGAGAGAGAGAGAGAGAGAGAGAGAGATTTTAGAGTGAAAAGCTTCAAAATTTCACTGGATTGAGTAAAATAGGTTTAAGTGCTAAATGATCTCCTCACTTGGGATCTCCTTCTGACCTCTTATTTATAAACTTGGATCAAGGTTTAACACTACATGAAAGACGACATCTTGAGCAACATGGGTAAGAAAAAAAACATAGTGAGACTAAATATAAATATTTAGTTACTCTAAAGAATGAGATGTATAGCCTGATGATGTTAGAGTACATATTGACTATTTTGACTGAATTCCTCTAAAGAACATAGTTACTAGCTTATCGGTCAAAGTTATAACTAGACTAGAGAAAGTCACTTGCTTGAATGAATGCTGGCAAATAGCTATTGAGCTTGGAGGAGGATACTTGGTTAAACCTTGGAACGTTCGTGTATGTTCTTGCAAGTTCAAAATAGTCCTATTGAAATCATAATAAACTTACGAGATTGCCATTTCTCTAGTTTTGATTTGTCTAAATTATCTGAAATCGATCTGGCTTAGGTTTAGTCAAGCCAACTTAACTTGAAATAAGCTCACTTATCTTGAGCCGAGTCTTTGAGATATTTAGATCATTGTAATGTTCATGAAATTTTTGTTATTCATAGTTGCAGCTTTTATAGACATATTATCCAGAATGAAGCATGTTACGTTATTAAATGAAACCAAATGTTTTGGGATGTGGATGGTTGATTGAGAACTTCCATCTAGTAGAAAGTTCGTGTCCAAATACACAAATCTACTAATTTTTAATAAATTGTACTTTCATGCTCAACTCTTGAAAAAAAAAATATATATATATATCTAAATGTTGTTTAAAAAAAATGTTTTGTTTATTATTTCATGGTAAAAAAATGTAAAGGATCGTTGACTAGATGAAAGTGGTATATAAATTACATGTATTAAGGGCATATTAGATTAGTACATAAGTAGGATGTGGTTGAATGCAAGTCAGCAGAAAAGAGAAAAGAAACCTCAACCAACTGAACAATCATATCAACGCAGCGTATAAATTACATGTATCAATCACCGAACAATGGAGACTTGTACGGAGGTTTATTTTTAGTAAATTAACATTATTCATGTGGTTAGAGTCATGGCCGAGCTGTAGAATGATTGTTGGAAATATTTGACAGCAAAAAATTTTGTGGAAGCAAATACGAAAATAAGTCTGAGAACTTTAGATTAACTCTTTAAATCTGACAAAAGGTTTTTTTTTTTTGGCACAAATCGCCAAAACTATATTACATGATGCAATTAAGTTTCTTGAATCAAAGTCATTACTTTTTTTTTTTTTTGAAAGAGTGAAATTTCATTATAATTTATTAAAAAATGATATCAACAATTGAAGAAAACTATTAAAAAGTAATGACTTTTCCTAATAAATAAGGTATAATATATATTGTGGCATCAAACCTCTCGATTAAGAGAGTTTAATTAATGTCAATCAAATTTTCAAAAAATAGAAGGAAGAGTAGATAAGACATTACTCAGAGATTTCTTCCTCATTTTATGAGGGCTTTAGATTTGGTTACAGGTTTTTTATAAGTGCAAGCAACTATAGTTAATTACCTCTCCCAGTGCTGAACTTTTAATTAAGGTTAGTCATTAGATTGCTAATTGCTTAGCATATAATAGTAGTATGTGGAGTTTCAAAGTTTATGAAATTCATCATCAGTTAACTTACAGCGGATGATTGAGGGAATGATGACTCTCGATCAAGATCTCATGGTTCCGTCGTTCCAGTTTGTCGTGTTGCTAGTCTACTTAATCAGAGGAGATAGTCAACCCAACCTAACCGAAGGATCCTTGTCAGCAGCCATGAGTTGCGTTGTCCAAGGGAACCTTATAAACTTGGGTTGATGCTTGTCTATGGAGACAATTTTAAGTCAACATTAGCTGACATAGGACTTTTTGTCCTATCAAGAGATAGAGTCATTGAGAAACATATGAACTACAGTCATGACCACCCGCTCAAAGGACTCTGGTAATAACCGCATTATTCGTGGAGCCTATTGGTCAAGTCATGCGGACAGAAGACACAGACTACATCCTTACTAACATAAGATTTTTTGAGAGTGCAAAATTGCACAGTTAACTTGATATTAACTTTTTGTGAGCAAATTTTTTAATTTATTATTTACTACAAACAGTTGCAGAAGGTGGATTGAATAGATTTTACTTTAAGTCATTTAACGTTGAATTTCATTTGAATATTTATAGCTTAATAATTTATCACATTTTTACATTTAGATTGATATTTGATTTATGTGAATTTCATTTAAAATTTTAAGCACATTTTGACAGTAATATCCCCTCCAATTGAGATTTTAAGTCAACACGGTCATCATTGAGATAAATCTTGTCAACTCTGCTTGCGTGCTAGTAGAAGATAAGATCTGTAGCTAAAACTTGTAATCGTACTTTCACACTTATTGTTGAGACTTTATATTTTAAACATGAAATTTCTTTATTAAGCCCTTTGATAGTCATATGTAAATGTGAAATCAAAATCTTTCTTCAAGGATGGAACACTTAGTTTATAGTCAGTTTTATCAACTCTCATTTCAATGAAAAGAAGGATCAGACTAATTAAGTGACACTTACGACTTCACCATATGAATGAAGCGGCACAATCAAGAATATACATGACCAATGAATTTAGATGCAACATTATAAATAAATATTTATTAATCGTTCAAATGTAATGTGTAATTCTTAAGAAAATATTGAATTTTAATTGATTTATGTTTTAGCCTACATAGTATTCTCAGACCATGTGATTAAGCATTTAATATACTGGACGGAGCACATGCATGCAATTCGAATTTAATTTATGTTAACCCATGCAACATCTTTAGACACTGAGTTTAGGCATTTAGCACTATGATGGGAGCCATGCGAGTGCTCATTTTAGATTATATGTACCAATTTTAGTGAATAATTGTTGACCTCACTTTTAGAGTGAGTTCTCAATTTTCTCATCTTAGACTTAGGAGTCTTCTAAACACTAAGACTATCCTAGTAATAAGACACTTCTAGTGATTAGGTGAACACTTAACCTAAAGCTAGAGACTTAGAAGGATTAGTCATAGGAATAGGCTATACCTAATGGATAAGGACAATCCACCTATCCTATAGCCTAAATCCATGTTCACCCACTCAAAACCCAAACATCACATTCAATTCAAACATCCAATACCAAATCTAAATTCATATTCAAATTCCAAATCAAATGATTGAAATCTATAACCAATTCCAAACAAAATCAAATCAAATCAACCTAAGCCTTATGATTTTATCCAATGGACTTAACCAAATTTAGATTAATCCAAACTCAATTGATTTCCTCAAATATCAATTCAACCCTTCAATCATTCTATCAAACTTATAATGAAATTCAATTCCAACCCCATTTTGCCAAAATTTGAAATCAAACCCAAAATCTAAATCTAAACCCTTTAAGCCACCATGGACTTAGCCAAAATCCCATCCAAATCAATTCAAAATCAATTAATTTTCTCATAAATTATTTATTCTTTCAATCATCTTCCTTAATATAAATCAAATCTATCTTCATATATTTAAAATTAAATCAAACTAAATCAAATTAAATTAAAACCCCTCCTAAGCCATATGAGTCAACCTTCATGAGCTTAGCTAAACTTTAACCCAAATCACTTCCAATTCAATTGATTTTCTCATAAATCAATCATAACTTCAATTATCTTCACAAATATAAATAAAATAGACATTTAAATCATCAAAACTTCATGGACTTAGCCAAATTCCATTCAAATTCAACCCAAAATCAATTGATTGTCTCATGAATCAATTATACCTTCAATCACTATCACAAATATAAATGAAATCTACGATCATCAAGCCAAATCAAAATCAGCCTAAGTCAAACCCAACTTAGCCCATTTGACTTGAAATTTTCAAATGAACCAAAGCACATTTTTACTTAAAGAAATTGTAATTAGATTTATATATCAATCTCAAATCTATATATAAACTCCACTAAATCAAACTCAAACCAAATCAAGCCAACTAAACCCAATTGATTCAATTGACCCAAAGTGACCAATTTGACCTATTTGAACTAAAATTCAATTCAATTCAAATCAAAGTGAATTAAACCAATCCAAACTTCATGAAATAATTTTTGATCATCCTAGGTTGATCAATTATCATAAATTGGGTCAAACCAAGTCAACCTAGCCCTTTGACCAAGTCAACCCTTTAACCCATATAAACATAAACTAGCCAAATTACAACCTAAGCCAAATCTATTGAAACCCATGATTCATACTAACCCAAAATCAACACTTGAACATGACTTGACCTTTAATTGAGTCAAACCTAACCCAATTGGCCCTCTTGACCCAAGTTGACCCAAATTGACCTAAATGGCCAAAATGGGTCAAATCAAAATCTAAACCAAATTGATTGCAACCAATGACTCAAGTTCATTTCAAATTGACTATTGAACTTGAGCAAAGCCTCAATTGAGCCCAATTGACCCGCTAGACCCAAATGACCTATTGAATCTAACATGACCGGTCAAACCAACCTAAAACCCAATCAAATCTAAATTGAACTCAACCAAAGCTCACAATATACTCCAAAATAAACAACCAAACCGAAGTCAAGCCATGACCCAAGTCAATTTGGTCAATTAGATCAAATTGGCCAACTTGACCCATTTGACCCAAATGAACTCAAATGAACCAAAACCAAATATAAACTAAACTGAACCAAACCAATGACACCAATACATCTCAAATAATCATATAAACTTGACTCAACCCTTGGTTTGATCCCGGTTTGACCAGTTGATCAACCTAACCCATTTTGACCCAAATGAGTCAAATTAAGCCAAATCTAACCAACTAAACTCCAAATCACATGAAATTTGGTCCAAGCCACTTTTGACTCATTTCAAATCTGTCGAAATCAAATCTAATGTCAAATGACCATCCTACCCTTGGGCTAGGGTAATCACATGAGGCAAATCACCCATGTAAGTGGTCATTTTCATTCCTTGATCACTTGACACCCTCCCATTGGTCCACCTAGGCTCCTAGAACACTGCCCAACCTGAACCAAGGGTGGTTTGGGTTAGCCATAACCCATAGGGAGATGAAATCACCTCCCCTTCCCTATTGGAGCATTTGATACCACCAAGAACCTCCATTACCTTCTTTGGCAGCCACCTCCACACCCTTACCCAACCAAACCAAGCTACCTCATCCACTCAAGGACCTCCACAACCCTCTGAGGTGGACAAATGATCAAGAAAAAGCCAAACTAGCTCAAGCAGTCTGATCTATGGAAAGGGTTTCCACTCAATCCCACATACTTGCATTCCTTAGAGCCCTAGCTACCCAAGATGAGCTGCAAGAGACCTTCCCCAAACTCTCAAGCCCATTCCTCATTTTCTCATTCAACACTTGAACATGACTTGACCTTCAATTAAGCCAAATCTAACCCAATTGACCCTCTTGACCCAAGTTGACCCAAATTGACATAAATGACCAAAATAGGTCAAATCAAAATATAAATCAAATTGATTGTAACAAAGGCTCAAGTTCATTCCAAATTAACTATTGAACTTGACCAAAGCCTCAATTGAGCCCAATTGACCTACCAGACCCAAATGACCTATTGAACTCAACTTGACCTAAAGGGTCAAACCAACCTAAAACCCAATCAAATCCAAATTGAACTCAACCAAAGCTCACAACATACTCCAAATAAACAACCAAACTGAAGTCAAGCCATGACCTAAGTCAATTTGGTCAATTGGATCAAATTGGTCAACTTGATCCATTTGACCCAAATGAACTCAAATGAACTAAAAAAAAATCTAAACTAAATCAAACCAAACCAATTACACCAATATATCCCAAATGATCATAAAACTTGACCCAACCCTTGGTTCGACCCAGTTTGACCAAATGATCAACCTAACCCATTTTGACCCAATTTGACCCAAATAGGTCAAATTGAGCCAAACCTAACCAAATGAACTCCAAATCACATGAAATTTAGTCCAACTCACTTTTTACTCATTTCAAATCTATCCAAATCAAATCCATTGTCAAATGACCATCCTACCCTTGGGCTAGGGGTATCACATGAGGCAAATCACCCATATAAGTGATCATTTCCATTCCTTGACCACTTGACACCCTCTCATTGGTCCACCTAGGCTCCTAGAACACTGCCCAACCTGACCCAAGGGTGGCTGGGTCGGCCATGACCCATGGGGAGATGAAATCACCTACCCTTCCCCATTGGAGCATTTGAAACCACCAAGGACCTACACTACCTTCTTTGGCAGCCACCTCACACCCTTACCCAACCAAACCAAGCTACCTCATCCACTTAAGGACCTTCACAACCCTCTGAAGTGGCCAAATGATCAAGCTAAACTAGCTCAAGTTGTATGATCCAAGGAAGTATACCCTCCCTCCTCAAACAACGCCCCACCCCCCCCCCTCATTTCCACTCAATCCCACACACTTGCATTCCCCAAAGCCCTAGCTAACCAAGATTAGCCGTCAGAGACCTTCCCCAAGCTCCCAAGCCCATTCCTCATTTCCTCATTCTCGGATTTCTTCAATCCAAATTAAGGGAGCCTCCCATTGAATCACATTAGCTTCACACTCAACCAAAGTGCAATTAACTTTGCACACACCATTCTTGGAGGTAGTCAAGCAAGAACGAAGCACTTCCAAAGCTTCCCGGCAGCCGGAGGGTGAACTTCAACACCGACCACTTACGTCTCATGCATTGGCCTCCCGAGCTATCCACCACAAATTGGACCTTGTGTTGATCAATAGGGCCTCATCTCTACTAGATGAAGCTTCCTCAATAGAATTTGGCACTAGTATTGAGCTTCGATGAGGCATGCCATTGAAACCAAGCTTAAAGTAAAATGTGTTGGATCTTTTGAAAAATAAACTTTTATCTCGCATGATCTTGGCCGTTGGATCCCTTCGGATCCTCCTTGTGAAAGTGTGGGATCGATTTGAGATCGATCTAAGCTCATGTGAGCTCAAATCGATCGAAGGAAGGTGGACAGTTCGTCTTACGTCGATCAATAGATGAGGGATCACACATCGTCTGTTCGGTGTGATTGGAATGGACGGTCGTAATAAAATCTAATAGAATTATCCATTTTAATCCTCTAGCGCCGCAGAATTAATCATGATCGTCCTATCTTAGATCAGGCGGTGCACGAGAAAGCACGTCCCACCACCAGTTGACTCAGCATTGATGGTGACAACTTAAATAGCCAATCCTGCGGTGCCACATGGAAAGCATGCCGCGTCATGTATGTGGCATGCATAAGAATTAGGGATTAATTAATATGTTTTAATGGCTGAAACTTCCTAAAATCATAACTAATTATAGAAAAATCATAAAATATAAATAAATACTCATTTAAAAGGTATTTTAGAGGAGAATTTATTAAAAATATTCTTGATTTATTTTAAATAGTAATTAGAGCTTAATTAATGTTTAATTAAAAAGTTAATTAGCTTAATTACTCATTGCTACTTAAGTGATTAATCTCAAAATTTGTGGGCTAATTTAGTGGGATGACCTCTGCCTCTCATAATTTTCTTGAAGTTTATTGCTTGATTAATTAAGAAAATTGACTAATTAAGCTTTAATTACACTCTTAAGTTAATTAATTAATAACTAATCATATGAACAGTAAAATGTCAACTAATTAAATGGTTAATCACTATCCAATAGTGAATGAGTTGATGGAAGGGGATTGAGGCCTTCTCCCCAATTTATTTCCCTAAGTTCATTTCATTAATCAAATTCATTAAGGCTTAATTAAATGATTAAAGTACTTGATTAAGTAAATTGAAATCATAATCATATCAAAACTTAACTAATAAAATATGGGATAGATCTTTAGGTGTTCAATTACCTAAAGACATTTAAGGGAATTATAATTAACCCACATGTGTGGGAGAAGTATAAGTGTACTTAATTAAGTTCCTTAGCTTAATCAACTATTAAATGTGATCCAATTGCATTAGACCCTTTCATTTCTTAGGATCATTGCTGTTTTAATTTTCAATGTATCTGCATATCATGTTGGCTCATCATTATTTGACTAACTATGCTAAGGCAACATAGGAAATGGTTAATTAATGAATTTAATGCATATTACAATCTAATTAACCCATAAAATTAACTTAATTATTTTTCATTGAACTAAACAAATTAACAAACATGTGAATTGGTTAGGATTAGCAAACCTCTTCTCACATCCTTAAAATCTAATCAAAATATGAAATTAAAAATAACATTAAAGAAGCTTTGGTTTATCTTAAATGATTTTATTTGATATGATTATCCTTAAGAATTAATTTAATGGAATGAAATCATATGTTTATGTTTATTTATTCTTTTCCAATCATATTAAATATTGTATGTCATTTGAGATCATGCATTCATCTTTTCAAAGTTAAATTAAATCAAATAATTTTTCATTTATGCAAGCTTGCATGTGTTGCATTAATTTACAATATATGTGTTTATTATCACTAATAAATTCAAATTACTTTTTCAAAAATTTATAAATTAATTGCATTGATTAGAGTGATAATAGTTATGAATATATATAGACTCTGCATGTACTTATGGCTTAGGTATGTGAAGTAAAACTTTATTTTCCTTAATTTCTTATGCAAGCTTAGTTATGAATATATATCATTATCTAAATTATGACAGGTGGGCTTGGTTACCCATGTGTAGGGTGCTAAGTATATATTATACTTAGCACCCTACACATGGGTAAACAAGCCCACATGTCATAATTTGGATAATGCTTAGGGGTTTAAACAACCTGCAAAGAGAGCATTTACATTTATTTTTAAGCACCCCCCTTATGCACAATCCCCTGCAAAAAATATCATTAGGCTAATCACAGTCTAACATCCAGTCTATGAGGCATACACCCTAACTTCTAGTCTACAATAATATATCACAAAACAAAATATACATCATATCAAGCACTGTCCTAACATCACATGTAACATGCATATGATTCAATCTTAAGTATATCTATACATGCAATATATTTTAGCACACTTAAATGATGAATGTTGATGTGTATATTTAAAGTTTATATTCTTTCATTTGATTGAATTACTTAATCATATTAATTTTAAGCTCTATCCAAATTCTTATACAAAAATACATATGGGTGAAGTTAAATAGGTACGTCCATTTTTAAACCAGGGAAGTGAGATAATCAAATGACCTTTTTGGAGCTAGAAAAAGTCTCATATTCCCCCAATGTCTAGACTATATACCCATTTGCATTCAAACACATGTAAGTTTGTACATATGAACATGAGAAAGAGAACTCCAAATCACATAATTAGATAATGCAATCATTCAAATGACTATGAATGCATGTATTTTCAATAGAAAATGGGATCATCATTCTCTAATTAAGCATACCTACACATGTGTAAAAGATGTAAACAAGTGTGTGCCGTTATTAAACCGGGAAGTGAGGTAATCAAATGACCTCCTTGGGGCTACTTAAAGCCTTGTATTCCTAGGATATCTAGACTAAACACTTATTATCTTAAATACATATGAACGTATACATATAAATATATATATATATATATATATATATATATATAATTGTTTCATATCATATGTGTATTTAGCTAACACTTATTTTACAGGTGTAGTTAGATTTACTTTTCTTACTTTCAATGTTATTTTGCATTAGGAATTAGGATTGATGTTATGGGGGATAAGGATGAGCATTGGCTAGAAGGCTTTGTCTTGGGAGGTTATGTGATGCCTTTAAGGTGGAGCAGATCAAATCAAATGGAGATATGAAGATGAAGACATGAATAATGGAGAATGAAGACCCCATAACATTCGCTCATTGTAAGTTGTAATTATTATTTTATAATTTCAGGTTATATAAGGGTAGAGCTTGGCTACCCATCTTTTCTTTTCGGGTTGTACGACGGTACGTGACCGCACCAGCCTTTTATTATTTTATGGTAGTTTATAAAATTGGTTGATGTTTTGTTTAAATTGTGCATTAGGATGGCATATCCTTTATAGTTTCTTGCATGGATATGATTAGGATCTTAGGATAAAAATAAATTTTCTATCCAACTACAACTGATAACTAAATTTTAAATAATTCATACCTCACCATAAAGCCTAGGCATTAAATAAGATAATTAAAAGATTTAACAATCTCTTAGCTAAATTGTTGAATGTTTCACAACATGCATATCATATTATCTCATTCTTGAAAATATGTGGTTTCCATTCTTACACGATAGGGGAATGCTTGACCTGTGAGGGCATCCCTTGTGATGGAAAATACCCATTTCTCGTTAGTTTAACTAACAACTTTATTTCATCATGCAGATAAGCATCAAAATCCCAAAGCCTTTGTCAAAATAAAGTGTCAAAAATAAAAATAAAAATATGAAAAGACTTTTGTATTTGTAGATTAAGTTATTGCTCATACCACTCCTGCTCTAGTCTCTTATGGAGTTTAAGGACTTTAGTCTCCTTCTAAATAATAAAAGCCAAACTATCTTGCAGATTCATATGATCGGACCACATGGGCGGAATTTTCTACTGGCCACTCCAGGCGGTTATAAGTCCAACAGTTGGGTGGTATATCCTCTCTTGTAGAGGCCAATCTTATGCCCATCTTTATTTAGATTCAGGTCGTGGTTTAGCTCTTGCTAAAGCTTCCTAGATTTATGATCCGAGGTAGCTATTTTCTTCGATCTATAAGCATAAATCCTCATCTCTTAGGTATTTCCACAATCTTGTGTTGCTAGATTATAAGCCCTAGTAATCTAATAAAATTTCAACTCAAAACGTATAAGTCTCTTCACTTTCAAATATATAAAACCCAATTATAGGATAGATTGGATTGTTCACTAGGCCTCCTAGTATCATGAGCATTCCCTACTCATCTCCTTCAGCTTCTAAAATAAGTCTCTCTAGTTGACCTATCCTGATTGATTTTTGAGATATATCTAATCCTTTGATAGTCTAACCTTGAAATCTTTGGGGTATTCCTAAGAATTCACCTTTCTTATGATTTAATTAACTGGAGGCTTGTCTCTATAGGAAACTTTAGAACCCAGTTTAACCTTATTACGTGATTAGATCCATTGAAGGGTAATGCCTCTATCTTTTGAGATAGTACATCATATCTCAATGTCATACTCAATCACTTTAATAAATATCCCCCTACGATCTGCGTGGTGTCCCCCCCCCCCCCATACACATCCAAAAATAAACACCACGCTAATGCAAAGAGTTCAAGCATGAGCCCATCTCATAGTGCATGCAAATCTCATTTCTTTTATCATCTGGTATCTCGATGTCATGAATTTGAGTATAAAGTTATTTTGTGATGCGTGCAAGCTATATTTTATTTGAAAACATTTAATTATTAGCACATATTTGGCGTAGTAATTTAAATATCAAATTGCCCCATAATATGCGTACATAATTCATTTAACTATTTGCATGAATTCCAAGACATTATACTTGCAAGAGTAACTATCAAGTAATACATGCATAATTTCTTTTAAAGTGTTAATCAACACCTTCTATTTGCTTGTACGATGTGTTGCAGATCCGATGGCGTGACATATTTTAGACTTTTTTCAATTGTTTGAAGTAACATTCATATTTTCACATTTAGTTTGAAGTTCATTGAATTTATAAGTTTTGATGAAACTTGATTTATGTTTATTGCTTCTTCACCAGTTTATCATGTTTTGTATTGATTATCATTCATGGACAAACTATAGCATCTTCTTTAATTTTTCATGCATATCCAACATTTAAGCTCTTTCAAAACAAGATATAAGTATTATCTGAATGTTCAATGAAAGATTGCATGTAATGCATATAAGTGAGCGTAGAGCTCATTACAAGCTTCTCTTTCTTTTTGTTATTCTTTCAGTTCTTCTCAATACTTCTAAAGAGAGCTATAACAAAACTCATTCATTCATTTAATAGCTTTATTTGCATTAGATGAAAAGATATCAAGTCATGTTCATGCTTATAAGCGAGCCATTATGCTCTCTTACAGATTAACCATCAGATTTAACTCGAGCTTTATTTTCATGTGGGTGATGATCTTCAAGCACAATGTCATTTATATATTTTGTATGAGTTGTAAGTCTTGCTCACATTTGAATTGGGTTATTCTAATTGGTTGGATATAGTACAACCCAAATATTCATTGAAATCACTTTCATTCATTTGGGAGATGTAGAATCTCTTGCAAGTCTTATTTTACATTTTATCTTTGTCCAAGGCCAAGTTCATAAGTCTATGATAACTTTCATTTGCACTCGTGATGAGCTATTGAATCGCATTATAAATGTTATTTGAATTTAATTATTGTAACTTGATTTTTTTTTTTTTTTTGTTGTTGTTGAAGTGTTAAATTTAACTTTAATTTTTATTCGATATTCAACTTAAGTCCAATGGTATAACTAAATTTCGACAGCCTCCCAGCGTCGTCGCCAAGTAGAAGGCTATATCAAAAGTTTAGGCTTGCTCACCATGCTACAAAAATCAAGTATGAGTGGTATAAACCATGGCCTAAGTCTTCTTATTTCATACAACACTATAAAGAGCATGTATAGATTACCTGCATGAGAAATCACAGAAATTTCTTTGTCATGCTGCAAAGAGTGTGTGCAAGGTTCACCCATCATGTCGTGAGCATTGCCTATGAGTTTCCTCTGCTGTTCTACAAAGAGTGCATACAGATTCCCCTCGTTGCGTCAAACACACTGCATTCAGGATTTTCAGAGTCTTAGAGATGCACATTTTATACTTGTCATGCAAATCTAGGTGGTATCTCAAATGACACAGATTTTGAGGCAAAATGTGAGGTAGGGAGGGGCATATTTTTTCTTCTCTTTTTAACTTTTTTATTATTAATGAGAGAGAGAGAGAGAGAGAGAGAGAGAGAAAGAGGGAGGCGAGGAGATATAAAGATGTTTGTTGTTGGAAAGGAGAGATGGATGTGTGGTGGGTTAGGAGTGAGGTTAGCTTAATATGTTCTGACCCATAGAGATAGATTAATAATATTTATTGGAATTTAGTTCAAGGGAATTTGATGGCTAGGTTCATTTTTTTAAAAGAGAGACGAGTAATATCAGATAATGAAGACAAAAAATTGGAGCTGGAAAGTACGACTTGTTCTTTGGTGTGAAATGGAAGTTTCTTGTTATAATAGAGAGGAAAGATTTAGTTGTTGTATTAATTAAGCGAAAGAGTGGCAGCTATTATGTATGCAAGGAAGAACTTGAGAGGAAATAGGAACATGACTATAGGGAACAGTTCTGAGAGGCAAGAGAAGTGAGATGGAGGAGGCTCAGTGATGGATTCGTGTGAGGATAGAAATAATAGGTGAAGGTTTGGTTGCAAATGTTGGTGTCCATCAGTTCAGTGAGGGTTCGATCAAGCTATTTGTGTTCGGCCAGATCGAGAGATTGAGATGTAATTTTCACGTGTAAAGGGAGAAGGTAGAGGTAAGGAGAGTCAGAGAGAGATGGATATAAGAGAAGGAATTGTGGGGAGTTTAAAACTTCACGAAGGGGAGAGGAATCAAAGAAGGAAGATAGATAGATATGGGGGGTGGGAGTCTATGGTGTTTATTTTGGATGGGGAGACCACGGAATGTAGGGTAGTTATTAAAGTGATCGGGTGCAACATTGAGGTATAATGTACTATCTCGAGAGATAGAAGCATCACCCTCCAATAGACTTAATCACTTAATAAGGAATTCTAACGCATGATGGGTCTTCGAATCTACCAGAGATTTTTCCCCTACTTTACATGGATGAATAAAGCAAGGTTTATATTAAACTGGGTTCTTAACTTCTCTATGGAGGCAAGCCTCCATAGTTAATTACATCTTGGGAATGAAATCCCCTAAGAATACTCTAGATTAAAGTAAATAATTATCATCTCTAAAGACTTCAAGGTTAGACTATCAAAGGATTGACTATAGTTAGAAAATCAATTGGAAAAGTTTAAGGAAAAGACTTATTTTGGAATCCAAAGAAAATAAGTAAGGAATGCTCGTGATACTAAGATGCCTAGTGAGCATTCCAATCTATCCTATAATTAGACTTTATATGTTTGAAAGTGAAGAGATTTATTTATTTGAGTTGAATTTTAGTAGATTGCTAGGGCTTATAATCCACCAATACAAGGTTGTGAAAATGCATAAGATGTGAGGATTTATGCTTGTAGCCCAAAAGAAACAGCTACCATAGATCATAAATCTATGGAGCTTTAGTAAGAGCTAAAGAATGACCTAAATTTAAGTGACAGGTAAACATAAGGGTTCATCTCCACAAGAGAGGATAAACCCGTCTGACTTTTAGGCATATAATTGCCTAGGGTGGCCGTCAGCTAACTCCTTTTATAATTTTAAAATCATGTAGTTCAGTCTTATGAATTGCAAGAAAGATAGGGTAATTATTTAATTGGAAAGAGACTAAAATCTTAAAATTCATTCACTAAGAGACTAGAGCATGAGTGGTATGAGCATATGACTTAATCTACAAATGTAAAATCTTTTCAAATTTTATTTCATTTTGACAAGTCATTTTAGACAAAGGCTTTGGGATTTTTTCATGCATAAATGTGTGATGAAAATAGATTCTTGGCTAAATCAGAGAGAAGAGTATTTTCCAACACAAGGGATGCCCTCAAAGGCTAAGCATTCTCTTATCGTGTAAGGATGGAAATCCCTTATTTTTAAGAAAGAAAGAATATGCATGCATGATGTGAGACAAACAACATACAGCTAAGGGGTTGTTAAATATTTTAGGTATCTTGATTATAGCCTAGGCTTCATGGTGAGATTATGAGTTATTAAAATTGTAATTTTGAGTGATTAGTTGTGCTAGAAAAATTAATTTTACCCTAAGAGCCTAACGCATCCAGGCCACACGTTAAAGCATAAATCATAAAAAACTATAAAAAAGCATATCATTTCTAATGCACAATCTAAATATATCAACAAATAATTTTATAAGCTAACGTAAAAGAATAATAGGCCGGTGCAGTCGAGTGTTGTCGTATAACCCGAAAAGAGAAAAAATTGGTAGCCGAGCTCTACCCTTATACAATAAAGTATATAAAAGAATAATTACAATTAGAAATAAATACATGCTATGGGGCTCTTTGATCTGCATATTTTCTTTCTATCTTGTCTTCCTCCTTTGATTTGGATGGTGCTTGCTTCAAAGGCATCATAGGGTGCCCTAGGATAAAGCCTTCTGGCCACTGCTCATCCTAATCCCTCATAGAACTAATCTTAATTCCTATTATAGAATTATATTTATATAGGAAAAATAAATTTAACAACACATGAAAAATAGAGGTTAGTTAAACACATATACATTTTGAAGCAGTTATATGTATAATTTGGACTTAGCATCATGCACATGGGTAACCAAGTCTACCTACCCTAACTTGAATTATGCTTAGATTTTGAGCAACTTGCAAAGAGAGCATTTATACTTATTTTTAAGCATCCCCATAAGCAATCCACTACAAAAAATATTATTAGGCTAAAAGCAGCCTACCATCCAAGCTACGAAGCATACATCCTAACATCTAGTCTAAAACATCATATTACAAAATAAAACATACACCATACATACATCATCCTAACTTAGAGCTAGAAGTTGTGACTTAATTTTAATATGTGCATTAAGGCTTGTGTGGTGTGTCTTAACTAAGCATTAAGGTCATATTTTTCTATGTTTGGAGAGATTCAATTTAACATAAAGGGTTGATTTCACTTGAAGTTATTTAATTGATTTGAGAATTTTAATTTATATTTTCTTTTGTTTCATATGATTTAAACTTAACAACTAAGTGTTATAAAGATAAGGAAGAGGATTACCCTCTTCCATCCACACCTTAAGCTACTTTCTAAAGCATATTAATTTGATTTAGTTCTTTTTAGTGAATAGCTTATTATATGATTTTTAATTAATCCTAAGTTTAGGTTAACTTTAAATAATTCTATTTAATCATGAAAGGCATCTTAAGATTAATCTAATTGAATTACTACCACATGACACATATCAAATCATTCCTTTCCATCATATATAATGTACATATGATTTTATCTTAAGTGTATCTATATATGCAACATGTTGTAGCACAAATGATGAATGTATATTTTGGAATTTGTATTTCATTTGATTGAATTATTTAATAAATTCTAATTAATGCTCTATATAAATTCTTATACAAAAATACATATGGGTGAAATTGAATGGGTGCATGTCATTGTTAACTAGGGAAGTGAGATAATCAAATTACCTCCTTGGGGCAAGCTAAAGCCTCGTATTCTCGGGATGTCAAGACTATATACCTATTTGCATTCAAACATATGTAAATTTGCATATATGAACATAAGAAAGAGAACTTCAAATCACATGATTAATTAATTCAATGACTAAAACAATTATGTATGCATGTATTTCTAATAGAAAATGGGATTGCCATTCTTAACTAAGTACACAAATATGTGTATGAAAGACATAAGCAAATACATGTCGTTGTTAAACCAGGAAAGTGAGGTAATCAAATGACCTCCTTGGAGTTAGCTAAATGTTCCTAGGATATCTAGACTATACACTTGCTTTTCTTAAATGCATACACATGTATTCATAATTAAAAGAATGAAAATCATGTAAAGATTATATTTTTCTTAATTGAATTATTTATGTATATGAATTAAAGCTCTATCCAAATTCTAATATCAAAATACATAAGAATGAAATCAAATGGATACATGCTTTGTTAATCAGAGAAGTGAGGTAATAAAATGACCTCCTTGGGGCTATAAAGTCTCATATTCCTAGGATGTCCAGACTATATACCCATTACCATTCAAATTTATGTAAATCAACATATGAACAAAGGAAAGATGCTCCACTTCATATACTTAAGCTTTAAGCACATACACCTCTTACGTATTTATAACTAACATCATAACATATGTTATCATTTATTTATAAACTTTTGGAAAATATATTTGAATTTAATAGTGATAATAACCACACATATATTAAATTAAATAAACACATGCAAGCTTACATAAGGGAAATTCATTTTTAGTTTCACTTAATTTTGAAAAGATGGATGCATGGATTCAAATGACATACAACATTTACAATGAAAAGAGAGGAATAATCAAATAAAAACACATGATTCATTCAATCAAATTAATTCCAAAGGATAATCAAATTAAATAAACACATTTAAAGAAAACCAAAGTTCTTTTATCAATTTAGTTTTGAATCTTTGTTTTGATTTAGAGAGGAGGAGGGCCACTCATTTATTATTTAATCCCATTCCAAAATTTGTGGATTGATTTTCCTTAATGAAAAGGTAATTAAGTAAATTTTATTAATTAATTAAGTTAGATCCTTAATTAGTTCAATTAAACACCCTTACTTATGTTACCTTAATGTAATTAACTAAATAATCATGAGCCAACATGTTATGCACATGAATGAAAATAAATTTACAATGATCCTAAGAAATGAAATGGGCTTAATGCATTTGGCTCATAATTAATAATTAATTGGATTAAGAAAGTTAATTAAGTACTCTTATGATTTTCCCACACATGTGGTTAACCATAATTTTCCCAACTACCTTTAGGTTATTAAACACCTAAAAATCTATCCATGATTTTATTAATTAGGATCTAATGTGAATAAGATTTGAATTTTATTAATTAAGACATTTTAATTAATTAATTGAACCTTTATTAACTTCAAATTAATTAATCTTTCCTTTAAATGAAATGGACTTAGAAAAAAAAGATTAGGAAATACGTCCCCATCTCATTTCCCTTGCCCACTCACTATTCAATAGTGACTAACATGCTCAATTAGTTGATTTGTTTACTGATTAGGGTGTTAATTAATCCCTTAATTAATTAAGAATGTAATTAAGGCTTAAATGATCAATTCCCCTAATTACTTAAGCAATAAATCCCAAGAAAATTATGGGAGGAAGAGGTCATCCCATTAGACAATCTAAGAAAGTTTAGAATTAATTACTTGAGTAATTTGGGAGTAATTAAGCTAATTAATTTTTTAATTAAACCCAAAGTAAGCCTTAATTACTGTTCAAAATAAATTAAAATTAAATTTAAATGATTCTCCTCTGAAATAACTTTAAAATTAATATTTATATATATATTTTTTATTTTTTTTATGATTTGTTATGAATTTTGAAAGTTTTAGTCATAAAAATAATTAATTAAGCCTAATCCTATTGGTACCACGTGGCGTGTTGATGCGGTGCGCTTTCCACGTGGTGTCACGGGATTGGTCACTTAAACGTGTCTAACTCGCCGATGTGCTGCGGTAGGCGCTTTCATCTCTCGTCATCCGGATCAAATGGCATCAAACTGCGGTTCCTTAAGGGATAAAACCAGATAATTTAATAGATTTGATCATGACTGTCCATTCTGATTACACAAAATGGACGATGCATGATCAATAGTCCCCCGAGCAACGAGAGATGGATACTGTTTGCCTTTCGTCGCTCGATGTGAGCTCACTCGAGCTCAGATCGATCGAAGATTGATCTCTCACCTTCGCACGAAGGATCTGAGGGGATCCAATAGTCAAGATCACACAACATTCACATTTCCTTCATAAAGCTCCAACCAAAATCCTCCAAAAGATTGATTTCATGGAATTACCTCGCTGGAGCTCAAGATCGATGGTGGATTCGATTGAGGAAGCTTCGTCTAGTGAAGACGAAGCCCTGTTGAGCAGCACTTGGATCAATTTCTCATTGTTCACTGCATGGACCAAGCACCATCGATTTGGAGGTTAACTTTGATCGAAGTCTCACGTCTAGTGGTCAGAGGGCTCTGGAGGTGATTCATTCTTGCTCGACAAGGTGTAGGGTCGGTGTATGTGAAGTTAATTTGGATTTGGTGAAGAAATGAGGGAGTTGGATCAAAGGAGGGGGTTGTCCTCTTTTAGCTTGAAGAAATCTGAGCTTAGGGAAGCTTGGAGTGCAATGTGGAAGCTTGGGGAGTTTCAAAATGAGCTCTAGGGTGTTTTTGAAAGCGTGAGTGTTGAATTTAGAATGAAATGTTGGGGGTATATCCTCACCTTCCTTGGATCGGACGGATGGATTGAGCTCCCAATTTGGTCAGCAGTCAAGGCCGAGTGGGTGTCTCCTCCATGTGGCTGATGTGTTGTGGTGGAGCTCGGGGTGGCTCAAGGAAGTTGATTTCTCCTTTGGGTCCATGGGTTTCGGCTAGTGAGGGAGGTGAGTTTCCTCCACATGGCTCGATTATGTTGGTGGAAGCTCTGGTGGGTAGCTCAAGGAAGTTGGTTTCACCTTTGGGTCCATGGGTTTGGTAGTGAGGGAGGTGAGTTTACTCACCTCCCTTTGGTCCAAGGCCGACCTAGCCCACATGGGTTGGGCTAGGTGATTAGTTAGACCCTCTTTGGGGTGTTTGATGGCTGCCACAT
Source organism: Cymbidium sinense (assembly GCA_021442155.1). Lineage (NCBI taxonomy): Eukaryota > Viridiplantae > Streptophyta > Magnoliopsida > Asparagales > Orchidaceae > Cymbidium > Cymbidium sinense. The sequence continues at coordinate 110,826,381 of CM038225.1, forward strand.
GGAAAGATGGAGGGTTTACATGCTAATTTTGGAAAATTCCATGTGGAGAAGAGAACCCAAGGAGATTTGCCTTGGGTTAAGCCCAATTCAGGTTGGGCTAGTTTGGGGCTGACCCAAGGTGGGTTTGAGATTGGTTGGGTCAGGGCTTAGTTCAAAGGGGTGTGGCTCAATTTGACCCTTATAAGTCAAATTGGGTTAGGTTAGGTTAGGTTGACCAATTGGTCAATTTGGGTCAAACCAAAGCTTAGGTCAAGTTCAAATGATGATTTGAAGTATTTTGGTTCAATTGGTTTAAATCAATTTGGCCTAGGTTTAATTTTGGTTCATTTGGATTCATGTAGATCAAATGGGTCAATTGACCAATTTGATCAAATTGGCCAAATTGGCTTGAGTTAAGTGTTGGTTCATCTTCAATTGGTTAACTGAAAATGATTGTAGGTTGTGGGCTCCAAAAATTCACCACCAACCTCTCATATTGAAGAGAGTTTGATTTATGTGTCGGTGAAATTTTCAGAAGGCAGATGAAATAGTAGATAAGACACTACTCAGAGATTTTGTCTTCATATTGTGAAGACTTTAGATCTCGTTCCACGTTTCTCATACACACAAGCACTTATAATTAATTAACCCTCCCAATACTGAGAGAGAACTTTCGATTAAGGCTAATCGTTAGATCTCTAAATGCATAGTGTATAGTAGCAGCATGTAGAGTTTAAAATTTAGAATTTATGAAATTCATCATTTTAGCTTAAAGCAGATGGTTGGGGGAATGATGGCATGCTCAATCTAGATCTCATGGTTCCGTCATCCTGGGCTATCATGGTCCCTAGTCTACTTTGTCAAAGGAGGTAGTCGACCCAACCTGATAGAAGTATCCTTATCAGCAGCCATGGGTTGCGTTATCCAAGAAATTCTTGTATACCTCGAGTAGGGTTTGTCAAAGGAGATAAGCTTGAGTCCACCTTAGCTGATAGAGAGATTTTTGCTTTATCAAGTGCACCCTATGGCTCACAACTCAATATACAGAGCTATTGGGAGCATTCGGGCTACAGTCATGACCGTAATATAATAGTGTCATTTGGCGGCAACCACCCGGTCATAGAACTCACATTGTAATTACATCATATGCAGTCTCTTGTAAACCACACTGTCAGAGGATATGGGCCACATCTTTACTGGCATGAGATTGATTCAGTGTGAATGTAGATATGTACATGACTTGACATTGACTCTTTTGTGAGTTGGAGTTTTCTTAATTTATTACCTTCAACAAACTATTACGAAAAGTGGGTTGGATTTGATTTTGCTTTAAGTTTTTTTAAATTGATGATTTTCATTTAGTCATTTTAAGCGTAATAATTCATCAAAAATTTTCATTTAGATTTATATTTATTTATATTAATTTGATTTTAAATTACAATCACATTTTGATGAAAGTATCCCCTCCGATTGAAATCTCCATTCAACACAGTCATCATCGGGGTTTACGAGTTTGGTTGATCATTTAATTTATTGTTTCAGATCCTACTGACTCTATTAGTTTAATAATAGAGGATTAGATCTACTATCATATTACAGAATTAGCTTCTCAGATATTTCAATAAGTTGAAATTCTTATAATAATTGGATTTTTAGGTTTTGTTAACCCAGACTCGGTCATAAGACCAAACCGAGAAGCAAACTGCGTAGCATCCCCAGACACTAAGTTTAAGCATTCAGCATAGTGTCGGGGCCCATGCGGGTATTTATAGCTTAAATAATTTCATCTAATTAATGAAATCATTGATTTTGAAATCATAATTAGAATAAAATTTCTAATCTTTGGATTGAAGGAAGCTCCTTCATTAATGCAGAATTTAATTTAGTGTCGTCTTCTGTTTGCTTGTACGAAGAATTATAGATTCGGTGGCATTTGTAAAGCAGAATCAGGTTTATAATTGCACTTAAACTGTTATATCTTTGCTTGCATTAAATTTATTTGTTGAATCTCTAAACTTGAATAATTGATTCATGCTTATTAATGAACAATCAAAATTTTGTGAGATTAACTTAAGCCGCTTCACCTATTTTAACTTGTTCGATACATATCAAAGCAAAACTCATTCGTTTGTTGAAAAACCCTTCTTATATTGGTTAATAAGCTATTTAGGTTTACTAAAAAATCTTCATTTGTGCTCCTTAAAGAATGCTCAAATGTAATATAAGTTTTATTTTGAAGCTTTCTTTGTGTTATTTATATACATTCAATAAGTTACATAATCATTTATGTGTTTTGGAAGGCATTTAGTCATACTATAAATTCTATCCAAATCACCTTGACCCCTTCAATATAATTGTAATATTTTGAGAGTTTACAATATCTTGTTTATATTTCTCTTGCTTAAAAGTAAATTATCAATTTCAACACTAATCATCAATTACTTAACTCAATGCTTAATACATGATGTATATTTGATTATTCAATTAAAAGTCATTTTTATGTTTATGGGCAGGTCATCAAATGATGCTCATTATCTCCTTATAAATCAGAGTGCTAGGGGCTTCACTTCATATGCTTGAGAGATTGGAGTGTTTTGGAATATGAGAGGAGAGAAAATATTTGATTGCATTTCAAGTAAATATTTTATTCTTTCAAAGTTTTCCTTTAAGTATTCTCATATATATATATATATATATATATATATATATATATATATATATATATATATATATATATATATATATATATATATTGATTTAATATTTATCATCATATTTATTATGCATTTTTTATTTAATTTAAGTTTAGGTAATTTTCATTTAAATCGGTTTAAGTCTTGACAACAAATTTTGGCGATTTTTTAAAGAGGACCTAACAATTTTTTTGGGCCGCCCATCAAATGATGGTGATGATCGATTTTTTGAAATATCATCGATTTTATCTTATCACGATGAAGCGTAATGATCTTCAAACCTCAAAACACACACACACACACACATATATATATATATATATATATATATATATATATATATATATATATATATATATATATATATATATATATATATATATATATATATATATATATTTAGTTTCCTAACACATTCACAATGAACCACAATGATAAACAATTTGACTTGGTCGGTAATGTAAGGAGGGATGTTGTCGATTGAGCGCACGCACATGGAGAAGATTTGTAAATATGAAATAGAGAAAGAGATGATAGATGAATCGAATTGCTGCTCGGATAGGAGGTTCGGCCTGCTACAGGTACAAGAGGAATCCAAATTTAAAGTTTGTCGAAATCTGACTTGAAATTTTTAGATTTACTGAAATCTGAAATCGGATTTCATGTAGAATCAGTAGGCAGAGGAAGATGGGATTTCAGCCAAGTTTCATACGACTTGCGGCTCGAAGGAGTCGGGCTTGCGGTTCGAATGAGAGGAGGGGAAGTGAATGTCGAACGAAGGGAAGAGAGGAAATCATGCAGAGCTGCGACAGACTTACAGCTTTAGGGAGACGAGAGCGAGTGCGAGGCCTCGAACCGAGAGTGTGCCGAGAGAGGAGGGGCGAATTCTTGTGGCTCGATCAAAGACCGAGAGAGAGGGAGATCGACAGGTTCGTCCCTTGCGGTTGAGGGAAAATGAGATGTAGAAGAGGGGGGATTATTATGTGTGGCTTGCGGTTGATGGAGTCGGATGAGTGAACGAAGAGGGAGGGATTCAATCGTGCATGGTTTGCGATTTTGAGGAAGGGGATCGTGCGAAGGACGGAGTTTCGAATCGAGAGCAGGATCGGTTGAGGGAAATCGAACGAAAGGGGGAAGAGGAAGCCAAAGTTGGGCTCACGTGCGTGCTCCTTTAGCTTGGGTCGTGCATTTAGTCGACCGTGAATAGAGGAATTAGGGGAATGAGAAATAGTTAGGGCTAAATAAGGGTATAAGTATTGTTAATTAAAATTTTTCTTATTGTTTAATCAATCTTAATATGAATTTTATGCCGATATCATTATAGGGTTAATATATATGTTAATTCATTGTTATTTTGATGTTCTAAATGCAACAACGCAATTCATTTTGTGATCGGAGGTCATTTGGTTCAAGTTGGCGTTGAATCGAGCCAATTTCAGCTTTTAATGTAATTTTTTTGCAATTAAGATCTGGAATGAATGTTATGGGGGATTAAAGTGAACATTGGTCTTAAGACCATGTCTTATGCACTATGTGAAGCCTTTGGAGAAACCATACCTCAACTAACCAAAAGAAGGAAAGAAGAAAGAAAAAAGAAATAAGAAAGAAAGAAAGAGATAAAGAAGAAATGAAGAATAAAGACCCCCAATAACATGAATTCTTTCTAAATTATAATTATTCATTTGTAATCCGGGTTGTATAATGGTAGAACTAGGCTACCCACATTTCTTTTCGGGTTTGTGTGGCGGAGCCCGACCATATCGACCTTTTATTCTTTTGTGCTAGCTTTATAAAATTGTTTGATGTTTATTTAGGTTGTCATTAAGATGACATGATTTTCCTAGTTTTTTCATTGCTTTGATGAATGGCCTGATGTGATTAGGCTCTTAGGGAAAAATAAATTTTATATCCAATCAATTAACTCAAAATTAAAAATTAATAACTCATAACCTCACCTAAAGTCTGCGACATAAATCAAGATAATAAAAAATTTAGCAACCCCTTAGTTGGATATTGTATGTCTCACATCATGCATGAAAAATATCTTGCTTCACTCTTGCTAATGGAGGGCTTCCACCTTTGTTAGAGAATGGCTTGATATTTGAGAGACATGGTGAAAACACACCCCCTTCTTGCTTATTTTGGCCCATAATCAATTCCTCATGCATTAGGCATATGAATCTCATAGCCTGTGTCAAATGAATTGTCCAAAAATGAAAATAAAACTTAACAAAAACTTGCATTAGATTGAAGTCATTATTCATGCCCTACATGATCTAGTCTCTTAGAGAGTATGTTTAAGGAATTAGTCTGTTTCTAAATAAACAACAGCCTAGCTATCTTGCAAAGCATATGACTTACCTACATATATTTAAAATCGTAGGAGGAGTTAGTTGGTAGCCACCCCCAGTTGTAAGTCCAACAGTCGGGTGATTTATTCTCTCTTGTGGAGGTAAATCATATACCCAATTTCACCTTAGATTCAGGTCGTGCTCTGGCCTTCGACAAAGCTCCCTAGATTTAGATTCTGAGGTGGTTGTTTTCTTCACGGGCTACAAACATAAATCCTCACCTCTTAAGCATTTTCATGATCTTGTATTATAGAATTGTAAGCCCTAGATTTCTAATAAAAATTCAACTCAAACAACTAATTCTCTTAAATTTCAAAATATAAACCAACCCTAAGTATATCCCTTTTGATCAATCTCACTTGATCTTCCAAAAATAATCAATTTATTGCTAGTCCTATCTTTGAAATCTTTGGAGATAATGATCATTTACCTTAATCAGTAGTATTCTTAAAGAATCTCATTCCTTAAGATGTAATTAACTATGGGGGCTTGTCTCCATAGGGAACTTAATGAACCTAGTTTAAAAAAAAACCCTGGTTTACTTTTCCATGTAAAGTAGGGGAAGAATCTCTGGTACTTCTGAAGACCCATTGACCTTAGGAGTCATTATTAGGTGATTTGGTCTATTGGGGATGACTTCTGTCTCTCGAGATAGTATAATATTTCTCAATGTCATACACAATCACCATAATAAGAACATCTGCGGATCTACGTGGTGTCCAACAAAGCATGTATTTTTGTTTTCATTTATTTTTTAAGATAGATGAAGATAAAAATATTTCACCACAACGGCCGACGCTATCCGGATAGTTGGCGCGTTGGTCCATGATTTTGTCATAATTTGACATCACTTTCATACCCCTTCGTGCGGTGAAAGGAGAGGCACTAGCCGATTTCTCTACTTCTTGTTGATTCTCCGCTTAGTGATGACCTCCCCGATGAATAAATCATGAACTTAGAGAACACTAGCATTCACCGCTGGGAGATATATTTTGATGGTGCGGCTTCCTTTCAAAAAGGAGAAGAACCGCGATTTACTCTTCTAGGAAAGGCTGGGGTAGAAATAATTCTCTTAACTCCATATCTCGATGTGATGAGATTCTCATATCATCTGTCTAATCCATGCACCAACAACGAAGCTGAATATGAGGCTCTGATTGTCTATCTGGAGTTACCCATCATATTATGCATCCATAGCATCAACATCTTCGGGGATTCTTAGTTAGTCATTAACCAAATTGCTGGGTCTTACAAAGTTTTAAAGCCTAAGCTCCATCATTATCATAAGTACATCATGGAGTTGTTGGCCCAAATCCTAAAGGACATAATCTATAAGATTCCTCGAGGAGAGAACATAGTAGCAGATGCATTGGCCAAGCTTGCTAAGGAGTTGGCATGTCCGGAAGATAAGTCCATTCCAATAAGGGTCCAAAATAGACAAGTCCTATCCATTGTTGATGCTAAACTTATCAAGAGATTCTCCCTTGAAGGGGAGGTTGTCGTTGCCAAAAGGGATGACGAGTCAGATTGGAGGCAACCATTCATGGATTATTTACATACTAGAAAACTACCTCAAGAGAAGTCACTAGCACATCAGGTGAAGTAGAGAAGAGCCCTTTTCTACGATCTCATAGGAGGGATCTTGTACCGACAGTCCTTCGATCATATGTGGTTACGTTATTTGGACAAACACGAAGCCCGTAGGATCGTGACCAAGGTACACTCAAGATTTTTTGGAGCGCATCAATTCGGTAAGATGAAAGCAAGATGAAGAGACTAGGATACTACTGGCCTTCGATGATCACATATTACATGAACGTAGCTAGGAGATGCCACCAATGCCAGGTACACGGTGTGGTCTTACACCAACCACCCAACATTCTACACCCTACATTGGCCTCGTGGACATTTGAGTGTTTGGGTACCGACATAGTGGGTCCGATAGTTCCTTCTTCTTTCAAGGGTCATCGATTCATTCTAGCTGTCACATACTACTTTTCCAAGTGGGCGGAGATAATTCCACTTAAAGAGGTCGCGGCTCAGCATTTGCTCCAGTTTTTCAGAACCATATCGTGTATATGTTAGGGTGCCTCGACGAATTATATCCAATAATGGTACTGCATTCAAGAGCACTAAAATCAACAGCTTTACCCGAAGACACATCATAAATTGGAGATACTCTATCATATATTACCTAAGGAAAACGGTCTAGTAGAAACATTCAATAAAACTCTCATCCAGATACTGAAGAAGACACTCGACGACAACAAACGACAATGACATGAGTAGTTAGTTAGTTGAAGCCTTGTGGACATACCGCAACATATACAGAACTTCAACTCAATCTACCCCTTTCTCCTTAGTGTATGGGTCTGAAGTCATTCTACCACTAGAAGTCCAACTCTCATCATTAAGGATAGCTGTGGGTAGCAAGATTATTACAGAGCAGAATGCCAAGTTACAGTTGGAAGAGCTCGAAGGTTTAGAGGAGAGACACCTCAGCATGCCAGAACCACGAGTTGTACAAAGCCAAAATAATTCAAGCTCACCCTATTAGTTGAGTTCTTGGTTCGTTCTCAGAGATCCCGGATTTGTATATTTCGAAATGCATGAGTGTATGAGTTTGATATGAAAATATCTCAAATATTCCCAAAAAAAAATGTTTTAAACTATTTTTTATGTCTCAAACACTTTTGGCATTGCTCATTTTATAATCGGAGATTATTTGAATTAATTTTATGGTAGTTGGAGTGTTTTAGTCAAAATTCACACAATGATAGTTTGTAATTTGATGTTTTCATTATATTTGGCCAAATTAATTGGTGAGGCCATATTTGGTAAATTTTAATGCTCTAAATGTATTGGTTAAATTTGTTTTATGATTAGAGATTGTTTGTGTGATTTTGACGTCGATCTAGTTTGATTTCAATTGGAATCATGCAATGTCGCATTCATCCTCTCGATGCTTGCACAAACTTATCTGAATTGATCGCAAATACTCTCATTTGATAAGTTTCAACATTTCGGCGATAACGACGAGATCCATTTTATGAACTGGGGTCATTTGAATGTTGTCGCGACCTCTAGAATCTGGTATGCATGAAAGCACGCTGATTGCTCAATTTCTTTATTGATCGCCGCCAGATAGAGCATGATTTATATTTAAATCAAATTCAACATTATGGACGCATTGTCCGTTTGTTGATCGGAAGTCATTTCGATCAGTTTCACTGACCACAGGGATATTTCAGTTTCAATTTGTGCGACATTGCATTCGTAGTTTGTCGAATTCAAAGTGTTTTCTCAATTTGACTTGTGGGACGATGTGGAGGTATATATATATATATATATATATATATATATATATATATATATATATATATATATATATATATATATATATATATATATATATATATATATATATATTAATTAGATCTTAATTTAAAATTATGCTTTATTGATTTACTTGATATTGATTATATACATAAATATATGACATCATCATCATAAAATTAATCAATCTTTAACTAGCATTCAAGTCCATGAGTATATTTATTATCATTGATGACCAGCGTTATCCATATATAAAATTCTATATGACTTAGCACTCTATAATGTGATGTACTTAATAAGATATATTTGAATATGAAACCTGAGCATTGTATAATTATGGGAGCCACATATACAATGATAATATAATTACAGGTATGATTATCAGGCTTAATTTTCAAATTAGGCCTAATTAATGACTTAATTAGCTAATTATGCCATAAAAAATTTAAAATAGCCCGATTAGGCGTGGGCAACTGATCGGCGTCAATCGGTGATTGACCATAAACTATTTTTTAAAAAAATTTAAGTAGACAGCCCCCATTTTTTGGCCATATCAGGCTCACCAGGTGTCAGATTTCGGCGTACTTAGTATCGTTGGAAAGGTAATAAAAAACTAAACAACTTTTATGTTGATAACTTTTGATCTTACTTCTGTAGTTTTTTGAATGTATGAATTTTGAAGAAAGTTAAAGTTATTCGGATTTTTTTGGCAATAATACAAGGATTGTGAATATATATGATTCTTTGGTAATATCAAATACTCTCAATATATTCTATATATAAATTGAGTTTTATTGGGTTTACTCATTCTTAAAAAATAATCAGCTCTTTTCTTATATTTGAAGATATTATCTTACACTTGCTAACATTTGCTTATCCAAAACACATTAAAACTAATAATGTGAATTTTGACTCAAGATATACCTCCATTTGACTATTTATCATAATAAATACATATATGACAAAAAGTTCTTAAATCAGATTTGAATTATATGTAATTCCACATTGAATCTTCCCTCATCGCATGGAATTAACCAAAATAAATAAACAGTAAACAACACTAGGATTATAAAATGAGGAGTAACTGAATGAGTAAACATAACAAACATAAAAACAGCCACAAGTACATGCCATCAACCGTATAAAAAAGATAATACATCTATCACCGTCGATGCCTGCGTGGTGGAATCACATCGCTACTAGGAGTGTAATGGGATGGTGGTCGCCGATCACGTAGATGATGTTGTCGATGGTCCTCCTCCTCTGCCACCTGCTCCACGGGGTGTTGCGAACATCCTAAGTTTGTAACATGAGGTATATCAGCCGAAGCTTGAGTAGGCAACGAATACCCGTGGTACACTCCGTATGGCGGTGTCATATGGAATGACAGTGGACCATATGTCTGTGGAACAACTGCATGCCATGGGTGCATATGAGACCACATTGCTTTCTGCTATGAATATTATGGTGGCTGTGTAAATGTATATGTATACTATCCCACCACTAGCGTAGAAGATGGCCCCACATCCATCGATAGAATATCATTGCGCGAGTGCACGGAATGATCCCGTATCTACTGTGGGAGATATGCATATTTTGCCTCAGTTCCACGCATAATTTCTCATATTCATCGAAAGATTTCTGACATTCTGTATCATCACCTCTACCGAAATAGCGCTAGAATATGTCCTCAGTATTCAAGATGTGCTCACGCTGCAAATACAGAAATTTATATCAGTGTTTCGTTGTTATAAGGAAAAGTAAATTGTAATACTTTGCATATAGACTAACCATTAAGCATTCTCCAGGCACTCGGGGGTAGTATGTGTCAGGAGAAAGAATCGGTGCCTTCAGCATGTGAAGTGAAGTCATCTCATGTATCGGTTGATCGCTGGCTCTTGATTATGTGATGAAATAGGCGATGACGTACATTGTATTAAGCAGCGAATGACTACTATGAGGTGAGCCCATTGAACTAATCACACCACCCAACCTCTTAATTGATCTCGCATGCTCCACAAACATGGACTACGGGTCGAATGGTGGTGGTGATGCGATGAATTTTAATTGATTTGAAGCACATATGACATACTATACATTGTTCATGATGACCAACAACAACAAATTATAACTGCTTCTTGAATTGAAAACACATATCTTCAAATAATTCATCTGGAATGCAATTCTCCTCCTCAAAGGCCGAATCATCTAATGGGCTATCAAATGTAAGGTCCTCATCTCATTCTCTTTTTGACAAATGCAAATATTCATTGTATCAGATCTTAAATCATGGCCATCGATACATCAAGTATATAAAATTTATGCACATATTTATATGTTTCACATAAAAGATTTTGTACATTGAAAATAACTATTAAACCAATAATAACACACTTAAATAAAATATATTGACAATAACATCGAATAAGAGAATGAAAAATCAGATTGAATTGTAGAAATATCCCCACACAACTTCCAAAACTCATTTTAAACCACAAAGATTGAATGTGAAAAACTAACAAATCAAGCAAGTCATCATGACTCAGCCACAACCTCATTTTAAATAAGAAATTATTAGAGCAAGAAATAATATCTTAGAATTAGAGTGTGAAAAAAAAATATAAGCTCACAAGTCACAACTTAGAACAACAAATACTAGCACTGACCACAACCTTTTTCTAAACATTATTTGCTTAGAGTTTTTTTAGCAAATAAAGTGTTACAATAAACAACACAGTTGGATGCCAAACAATAAAACATATGTAACAAAAAATATGCACACAAATTAACTTTCCCTAAAAAAATATAAACACCACATACAAAATGAGATCTAACACAAATTTACCATGAAAATCAAACTAAATAGCCTAAACATACCAACTATACTCATAAAAATAAAAATCTAACAATTCTTTTTTGATTTAGGGTTAAAAATACCTAAATCGGCAAAAAAATTAACAAAAACTTCTCCTTCACCGGTGAGCTTCCTTAATGGCGAGATTCCTTGGCGTAGGCATCTTAATCTTGCACGAGGAAGGATGAACGGGATGGGGAACGAATAACCAAGCGAGCGGTCGCCCTAAATTAAAATGCCATCGGTGCGGTGCCGTCACTAAAGCGGGTTATTAAATTTTTTTTCTAATTACATAATTAAGTTATTAATTAGGCCTAATTTGAAAATTAAGCCATGATTATCATATATGTTTGTTCTCCTCTATTAAATTGAATCATATAGTTTATTTTATTTGTCCTATTGGTTTTTATACTTGTCTTATTGACCTATGTTTGTTTTAGTTTTGAGTAGAAAAAATGACTTTATGAAAGGGCTATTGTACTTTATGGATGTATAACAGGTTGGTAGCAAAATGATATGCGGTAGGATGCACTATGCATATGTTTCTATCACATGTGATGTAGGAGGTGTATTGATAGTTTATTTTAACTTATAATATAATCATCAGGGTTACTTCATAAGATAATAATTATGAATAATTAATTCTTTTGAATTAAAGCAATGTAATGTAAATACTTCTGCTAAAAATATATAGTGCTTGCCAACATAATGTGCACCTACAAACTTATAAATGAAATCACATGTTATCTTTTCCATCATATATACTTCTTCATTTACAATTGCTCCTTGTTGTAGTGTATTGAAGATGATGAGATGCAAAGATAAATGCTATATCAAATCTTAGTAATTAAGGAGAATTTTCAAATAAGATATAAAATTCTTTTTTTTTCTTAATTAAAAAACTTAAAACCCTTTGACATCATCACACCCTTTTTTGATATGACACATTATAGTGTAAGAGTTTCTTTGAGTTTGAGGCATGACATCTCTTACATGCAACAAAATGCTTTCTAGCGTTTTTTATATGGCATGTAAGGAGAAAGCCAAGTATTGGCAACTTCATCTTGCTTCCACATATGCAAGCTATGTCCAAAGAGCTATCAAACATGCCCTTTATATTGCTCTTATAGAGTGTTGCACTTTAGTTCCCTTCATGTCTTTTACATTGCTCTCATAGAGTGTTCCACTTTGGTTCTCTTTTAATGGTTCTAAGATACACTTTGTTACTATGAATTTATTTAGAATGATTAGAATTTATCGAAGCTATTCCTTTTATGCTAAAATGCTTCTCTCAAGATGAAACTTTTATTCATATAAAAATAGCATAATATTATCATTACTTTCTAACAAATTTCTATTTAAAATAACAATTTTTTGAATTTATTTCTATCAATTTAAATATCGAAAATTCAAATCATCATTATTTAATGTTTAAATCATATAATTTAATGATATGATATACTTTAACCATTGATAATTATTATTATCTTCTTTTTTAGATTTCTTAGAAAAATCTTTCATTAGATTTATTTTTGTATGTTTGATTTGAAGAAGAAATTATTTAATATTAATTATTACGAAAGATTGATCAAGATATTATATAAATATCGAGTATATAATATCTAGTTTAAGACGCCCGAGAAATGCGTGGACGAATATTATAATATTATTACTACTCTTCTACAAATACCAACTCAATATAAGCCACGCATCGCGGCAACACAGATAACAAACCACAAGAGTTGAATCCCCTGCCTGCTTCCTCCACAACACTCGGCAATGGGGAGCCTTCCCATCGAGCCATTCCGGCCACTAGACCCCGACCTCTTCACCAATGAATCCAAAGCGGTCGTCGATTTCATCGCCGACTACTACCGCGACATAGAACTCTTCCCCGTCCAAAGCAAAGCATAACCTCATCTCCAGCACACCTCCCCACCTCCCTGAGCCCATTCTCAATTCTCAAAACAGACATCTTCCCCGGCTCACCCACTGGCAAAGACCCAACTTTTATGGCTACTACCAAGCCAACGCCAGCACTTCAGGCTGGCATTTTTTTAATGGTGATTAAAATGTGAATTAGCTAAGTCTGTGAAAAAATTTAAGAATAGGTATATGCGATTAATTGGAAGCGGCACGTGATCTGACGTGGCGTAGTGATCTCGAAATCATCGGAGCGTACCATTGCTATAATAGTTTAAATATTTTAAATAATCTTTAACTAAAAGATAGCAATGAGATTATTAGATTTAAGATCAGTCAGCTGTTTTGAATCATTTATTTGTATTTAAATTTTATTTTTTGAAAATAAATTTAAATTTCCAAATAAGATAAATATTATTACTGAATGCGATTTAAAAATATTTTTATTATATTTGAAAATAAATATATAACTTAAAATATTTATATAATTTAAATAGATAAATAATAATAAATTTATAAATATATATATATATAATTACTTTATTTATATAATTTATAAAATATTTATATATTTATTTATTCTTTATTTATTTATTAAAAATTATTTATTATATTTTTTTTTATATTATATATTAACAAAATTAATAAAATTATATTTTTTAAATAATTATATTAATTAATAAAAAAATATTAAATAAATTTATAAATTTATATATATAATTAAAATATTTTTAAATTATATATTTAATTATATATATATATAAATAAATAAATTAATAACTAAATATATAAATATTTAGTTATTAAATATTTTATAAAAAATATTTTTCTAGTAATAATATTTATCTTAAAGAAAGAAAATTTATTTTCAAAAAATAATTTAAATCGATGTGATTTACATCTAACAATCTTAAACCTAACATCGTATATCATTAAAACAGATTATTTAAAATATTTAAACTATTATTAAAACAAAATTGATTTATTCTTCATTAATTTCAATCATTCTCACATCACAAAATTCTTCATTTTAATCCATTAAACAAATTTTAAAATTTCACTTCCGAACTCCACGGAGAGATGCTTTGTTCCGGCCTCAACATCGTCGGGTTCAGTTGGATCGCCTCCCCTGCCGCTACCGAGCTCGAAACCATCGTCATGGACTGGTTGGACAAAATGCTCAAACTCCCACCAACCTTTTTTTCCGGGAGCCGTGGTGGCGGTGGCGTCATCTACGGCAGCACGTTTGAAGCCGTGATCTGCACGCTAGCCGCTGCTAGAGATAGTGCTTTGAGCCAGCGCAACGGCGAAGGGATCACAAAGCTGACGGTATATGCCTCTGATCAAACCCATTTTACAGTTCAGAAGGCGGCGAAGCTGGTCGGAATCCCGCGGAACTTTCGGGTGATATCGACCTCGGTAGAGACAGGATATGCGTTGACGGCAGAGAGTGTGAGAGCAGCCATGGATGCTGATCATTGGAATGGTGCCATTGTATTTTTGGTAGGGACGACTGACCGTTGGTTCCACGATGGAATCTGAAAAGAAGTCAGAATTCCCAGAATTGATGGGGTGGAGCGGCAGTTTTAATCCACAAATGGCTGAACTCGCGAACATGGACTGCTGTTGAGTTAATGGCAATTACGACTAAAATATACAAAACATTTAGATCATGATAAATTTTAAAATCATTAAATTTTATTTAAGATGAGCATACCACATAAATAATAATTTAAAATTTTTATTTTATTTATTTTAAAATAAATTTAGTACTTCAATAAATAATTTAATAGTGAATTTTCACGTAATTTCTTAAAGAAAAAAATATATGCAGTTTGACTCCAAATGAGTAATACATCAATCAAATAAGTGTTAAATTTTGCACGAGTAAAACATCATTCCCGATGATTACCTAACTAAATATCAACCTCAGGTAAGTTCTGCGAAGGGCAAAATTTTTAAACTAAATCTCATTAGTGATATAATTAGCTAATTAGGCAGGATAAAAAAATTAACAAAAATAACGTCATTAAGGTGACATGGCTCAGTCGGTCGGTCCCATTGGAGATAACTCTTAGGGAGAAAACCCGAGTTTCCCTCGGTTTTTCTTATTTCGCGCGCTAGATCTATCCGACGTTGCCGGGATCCACCTGTGCCGGGAAGTCGCCGGGTGTGCCAGCCGGTCGAGAAGTCGCCGGCGGAAAATAGCTTGGAATGTTTATTTTCGCCAATTTAGGTATTTCTAACCCCAAACAAAGAATAAATGTATTTTGTATGAGTTTATTTGGTTGGTTTAGCTAATTGTTATGATATTAAGATCAGATCGATAAATTATACGCAGTTTTGATTTGAAAGCTTCATTTTGTCTAATGCCTATAGATTCTTAAAGGGTTTTAAATCACTAGTTGTTCTTGCCATTTTGTTTGGTTAATAGCATCATTATGAGAATATGAATCATATTGTTATTATGAACAAAGTATAGTCTCTCCTTGAATATGGTGGATCTAGTAACTAAATTTTTTTATCTTGTGATCTAGAACAAATTAGGAAGTGTGTATGTGTAGTTAATTTTAGGGTTTATGAGATCATGATCGATCGAAAATGTCTTTAATTTTTATTTAGGAAAGCTTCATTTTTTTGCAGTTTTTTTTTTATTTAGGAAATGTGTATGTGTAGTTTAATTTAGGGTTTAGGAGATCGATGATCATGTCAATTTTATGTAGGAAAACTTCATTTTTTGCTTGTTTTTTTTTTTATTTAGGAAATGTGTATGTGTAGTTTAATTTAGGGTTTAGGAGATCTGTGATCGATAAAATTGTGCACAATTTTTATGTAGGAAAGCTTAATTTTTGTGCAATGTTCTATTTTTTATTTAGGAAGTATGTATGTGTAGTTTAGGGATGTTTTATTTTTGCTTTCAAAAGAGAATGATTGGATTTGGATTTTATTTGTCATATTGCAGATTTGGATTACATTTGTTTAGGTGAAATATTAGGATCAGTGATGGCTTGAATAAAGTATTTCGAGTCATCTTTGTCATATATATATTAATGCGGATTTTTTGTGCATAATAGGTAGCGATTGAATCTTGGTTTTACAAGGCGTGATGAGTTGATAGTGTATTTATTGTTCTTTATTATGATGGTGAACTTCGAGTAAGTGATGAGTTCATTCCAACATATATTGGTGGGAGAAATCGGTCAATCCAAGTTTCACGGGATTAAATTTGAGAATTACGAGAAAAGTTGTTGAAGTTAGATCCATCAAGATTCTCTAATCGGTGGTTTTTTTATTGGGCTGGATTTGTTGACACACATTAATGATGATGAAGTTTGTGAGACTATTATTAATCTGTTCATGTTCTTTGTGTATGTTGAATTTGAGCAACTCCGCGTGGAGATAGATTGGTTAGCGTGGTCGAGCATCAGTGGTGGGATCGGATACATAACACCACCTCCTCGGATAAGTACTCGAGGGGAGATATATGAGGGTGAGGAAAATGAATATCATGCTTGCAGCTCTGCTCAAATGTTGAACCCACAAGATAATGATGTGTACCCACCATCGATGTAAATGTTGAATAAAACTATGCCAGTGAAGATAGTAGTGATGAGGATGATGATGATTATATTGACTCGGCGAGATGATTTAAGGCGTGCGAACCATCTCATATGTCGAGATTTGATTCGATTACTCAAGGAGAAGCGAGTCATCTTGAGCATTTTATACATAATAATGATTATATGCGCGATCTTTCACCAAAGAATGGGATGAAGATCTTGCATTTGATGGCCCATCGGATGATTCAATCTTGATGAAATTGCATCGATGAATTAGTGGAAGGTAAGGTATGTGCTTTCATGATAAGAAGCGATTGCAATTTCTATTCTTTGGGTGGTCGATTAAACAATGTTGAATATGTCATATATGCCTCAAGCAAATCAAGATTTTCTTGTCTTTGTGCCATTCGACCCGGTGAGACCATGTTTGTGGCGTTTTACATGCTTTCAGTTAAGAGGTTGGGTGGAACTTGGAGTAGTTGATTGGCTCCCATCACGTGTAGTTCAATTCTTAATCTTTGACACCGGCGATACAGCACCGGATTTATAAGTTATTTCATCAACCTGCGGTCAGCATCGGTTGGATCTCAAGCCCGGGGATTATTGGCCATAGAGTCGAAGTTCAATATCTGAGTGTCTTATATGAAGGCTTGGGATGCACGAAAAGCGATTAAGGATATTTTTGGCGGTTGGGAGGAATCCTACAGTCATTGGGAAAATTTATGCTGTTGTTTGCACATATGCAGTTGATATCACAGAAGTCACCGAATCGAATAGATTTCAGCATTACGGTCATTTGAGCCATCAATACGTGGTTGGCGTATTGTGTGCGTTACGTGTCTTGGCCGGGACTTTTCTCTAGTAAGTCTGAGAGCACTCTACTTATCTTTGTTGGGATCGGCCTTGAGACAATGGGTTATTCCCATTGGCCTTGCGATGGTTGAATCGAGCATCGAGTCTTGGATTTGGTTTTGCAAACTCTTGAGGACTTGATCCCATTAGTGTCGGTGACTATGCTTCATCTCAGATAGACATGCAGGTCTTGTCGTGGTTGTCGAGAAATCTTCCCATGGGCTCACCGTTTCTGTTTGCGCCATTTGCGGGAGAACTTCAGAAGCGATCGTCGACAGCATAGCGATGTCATGTGTCAGAAAATGTATGTTGCAGGAAACACAGATGACATCCGAATTTTCAAAAGGCACATGTCAGACATTAAGAATATTAAGCAAGAGGCATACGATTGGCTAGTTTCAAGGGATGTTCAACAATGGACTCAAACTCATGATAGCAGTGCAGTGCGGCACGATGATGACAAATGCAGCAGAGTGCTTCAACGGTGTGCTTAAACGTGCACGTGGTTTACCTATTCAAGCTCTGATTATGGCAGTTTACTATAATATAGTTTCATTTTTCACAAAACATCTTGAAAAGGCTGCCGCTCTAGAAAGGCAACAAGAAAACTTGTTTTCCCCTCGCATTAAAGCTACACTTATTGCTAATGAATGAGGCACGATTACGAACGTTAGAATTATGCAGTATCAAGTGTTTGATGTCCAATCAAACCTACAAAGTTGAACTTTCGAGAACTATGAGTGCTGCGTGTAGACAAACCAGTCTTATCACATACCTTGTCCACGCGTGATTGCGGTTTGAGCCAACGCCACCTAAACGTGCGATCTGTCTGACTTGCATAATTATAGTTATACCGGGGAGAGTTTCATGTTGTACCTGATCGGGAGGAGTGGGCAGATTACATCACAGAAGGCAGTTACGAAACTTATACCCCACCAATATTAGCGAAAGTCCGGAAGGCCAGGCAAGCGGGTTTAAAATACCATGGATGAGAACATTCCAAAAGTTCCGAGGCGTGTCTTTGTTTGTAAGACCATGGGGCATAAGTCCATCCTGGGTTGTGCACGTGTGATGTTTCGAGTGTTGTTTGATGTCATGGTGTTGTGTTCATGCTATTGTTGTTATATATGTTTTCTAATAAAAATAATTAATCAATCATATTTTTTTTCAAAGGCATGTTTTATCGAACCTTCATGAATTGTAACCATATTACATATGATGTGGATTTTAGATTTATTCTGAGATTGTCTTCTTGTAGTTCCTTTTTCCTTCCTCTTTTGTATCTTTTTGATGCTTTCTCAATACTAATTTGAATTCATGTCAAGAAGGTCTTATAGATGCTATACTTTTGTTGAGAGATTTGATGGAGAATTATAGAGAGTAAGGAGGATCTACATATGATATTTATTAATTTTCAGCATCTTTTAAAGTATTTATTCCTTGAATTGCATTTATAGTAATGTAAGTCTTTTACTGATCTTGTTTTCGGTTTTAAGTATAAATATACCTCATTGTATTGAATCTAATTTTCAGCATCTTTTAAAGTATTTCTTCCTTGAATTGCATTTATAAGTAACCTATTGGCTGTGATCTTGTTATTTTTTTGGTTTCTAAAGCATAATTTCTGCAATGAAAAATCGGTGATAAATCTGATCACCTTTAGTAATGGATATTTTTCATAAGATACTTTTGTTCCCTTTAACAAAGCGCTTGTTATTTCTAACAAAACGATTGTTTTAATTAATTTTGTAGGATTTTTTTGTTTCAACCTTTTATGAGGCCAAATGAATGAAAGATGTTTTGCCAAATTTTTTCAAGATGTTCTTACACGTTCAAGTTTACATTTTCGGGTTTTTTTATTTTTTTTTATTTCTGCATTAAATATGCCATAAAATAGTATTGAGGAATTACATTTTTTTTTTTTTAGTAAATTGGTTTAATTTGTTTAATTTATTTATAATGCCACCGAAAGGTTAAGATGTCTGTGAAGCCCCGCGTAGGAGGAGGCACCGAAGGATACTGAGAGTTCTGATCCCCGGTGAGGGTAGCATAGTGTTACGTGGTAGCGGCGTATCACGATTCGTTATTTTGATGTTATTTACGTGCCAATGTATCGCTTGTTTTACTAACGTAGTTTCGGCGATTGCGGTTTGATGAGGCTGCTGCACTTGTTGATGTTCATGGAATGGCACATTCTTCATTGGGTGCGGTGCGATAGCGGTGATCGATCGGTTCGTTAATTTGGATCATCACTTTGGGTGGTGCATGACGAACACATTCCACTTTGCTATGGTGAGATGGCGATCCTACAGGATGATCTGAAGCGTTGAGATAGATGGTCCTCTCTCTTATAAGTGCGTTGGTGGAGAGCGGAGACGGCTACACGGGCTACGTGGCCGTTGATTGGAGCCCATCCGAGCATCCGTGTATGCGTGATCCGATCCATCCGTGTCATGATTTCATATAGTTGGCGCATGCGCACGTGCTTACCTTTCGATGGTTGCGGTGGACTTTTCGAGATTCATACTTAGATCTACCGAGCACCGTTTATTATCGAGCATACATCTTGTTTGTCATTGGTTCTTTTCTTCTTCCAGGATCAGGTCCACTGCGGTATCTACCATTGCGAGGACATTCATTCTTTCGGGGTTTCTCGGTGGGCTCGGTTATATCTTCTGAGAGAGTTGCATGGCAACCAAGCGAACATAGCGAGATGTATTCATTTCTGCGGTATGGGCACAGAGCACATTCATGTTGGCGCCTACGTGTTCCTATGATGATTGAGTGTTGGATGTCACGGAATGAAGGATTTGTTGAAATGCCGCATCCAACATCGAGTCTGAGGATGGTGGATGGACTTAAGTCAGTGCATAAATAGCGATCATTTTACTTCTTTACTCGTTATGGAATTTTAATTTTCAGAGTGTCTTGATGGTACATGTGCGTCATCAGGGGCCATATGGACGCATCCGCATCATATATGTTTGCGGGGAGAGGAGATATGGCTACCAGCGATTTGTTGGAAGAGGGTAGAGTGGCACCTTCGTGATGTCGGCAGACATTACATGCCTCCCATGATTGATGTTGACCGATAGATCCATCGTTTGTTGTGTTGATGGGCGAGGAAAGGCCGGCGTTGATTGGTGTACCACTCATTACCGGTGGGAGCGGCGGCGTGGTTGTGGGTGGATTCAGCAGGTTGATCGGGGAAGCCGATCAACGCAGTTACATGAGGTGGCACCGATCTTGGCTTCACTTTATATCGGCGTGATTACGCTACCCTCGTCGCTGAAAATATGGTAAGTATATGTGAAATTACAATTTGCTTTCCCTTGTTACGGTGAAACCACGATATAAATTTACTTTCTTTGACCACATCAAAATCTCGAAGATATATTTCGGCTATTTTGAGAGTGACAAATTTAAATCCATCGGCGATTATGAAGCGGTATTTGTGGATGATGGAACATGCATATATCGGCAGAATACAATATAGACATTCGAGGCACTTACGCATCAGAGAGATGCCGTCGATGGATGTGGGTCCATCGCCTCCGGTGGTAGCGATCTATCCATTCCACGACCACCCATATTCATCGGATCTGATGATGGTCTGAGATACCCATGGCATACCCGTTCACTACATATGCTCCGTCATTCCACATGACCGCCATATCGTAGCGTACTACTGGTTGCCATCGACTCATTAGATCTGGACTTGGAATGTTGCAACAACCCGGTGGCGAGTGGGAGGAGGATCGTCGGCGTGTTTGCGTGATTTCGTCGACCACCATCTCATTACACTCACGGTAGCGATGCGATTCCACGCAAACATCGGCGGCGATAGTTGTATTTTTTTATCACTTTATGTCATGGTTGTATCTGTTTTTTTTTTGTTATGTCCACTTATTGATTCGGTGTATACTTTGTTTGTTATCAATTTAGTTTTATTTGGTTTAACTTTTTACTCATCAGAAAAAATTAACACACTAACAATGTTTAATATTATCAAAAAATCATATGTATTCAACAAGCATTGTGTTAAGATCACAAAAGCGAGATCAATATTTTTAATTTTTTGCAGCGTCAAAATTTTTACATCTCAAATATTTTTTTAAAAAAAAACATTTGCAAAAAATCGGCGAGATCCGAAAGTTATCAACATAAAAGTTGTAAAATTTGTTATTATCTTTCCAACGATGCTAAACGCCAAAATTGACAAGAAAGCGCCAAAAGCGAGTCATCACATGTTTTATTTTTACAACTTCACATCTCACACATTTACAAAACTGCGGCTCAGGGTCGTAAATTTGTCATGAAAGTTGCTAAATTTTTATTATCTTTCCAACGACATACGTCAACCTACTGATCTCGATATGTTCAAAAGGGGTTGTAGAATTTTTTTTAAAAAAAAATTAAATAGTCGCCGATCGCCGAGCGTGGCTGGGCATCAAATCAACCCTTTGGCTAAACTGTTAATTTTTTTATCCTAATTAGCTAATTAAATCACTAATGATGTTTAGTTTAAAAATTTTGCCTTCTGCTGCGAAGAAACTTGTAGACTCGCTATCGACCAAGCCGGAGATATTGCGGAACGCCATGAGCGATGAAGGCAATGTGATTGACTACAAAACTGGCAGATCGCACTAAGCCGTAGGTTTCGTGCTGTGAAGCTTTGGGTGATCATCAGACGATTCGGCGTGGCTAACTTCATAGAGCACGTGAGGAGCGATGTGGAATTAGCGAAGCATTTCGACAGGCTCGTCCTTGAGGATGAGAGGTTCGAGGTGGCCGAGGCGATTCGCGCTTGTTTGCTTTAAATGGAGGCCTGTGAGAGAAGATATTGAGGAAGATGGAAGGAAGAAGGGCTGGGAGATGAACAAGAAGTCGCTGGATGCGGTGAATGTAAGCGGGAAGGCGTTCATGACGCACGCAATTGTCGGCGGGGAATTTGTGCTGCGGTTTGCAGTTGGCTCAACACTTACAGAGAAGAGACATGTGGAGGCAACGTGGAAGTTGATTCAGGAGAAGGCGAGTGAGATGTTGATGATTAATTAAGACAGTTGCAAGCTGGATCAAGTTATATAAGCTCTAACCACACTCACTTTGAGCTTAGTTAATTAAATAAATTTGAATTCAAATACTACCAGCAAAGCAAGGCGAGATAGTTCAGAGCGGCATAATTTTCAAATTAAGCTTGATTAATAATTTAATTAACTAATTAGATTGTAAAAAAAAATTAAAAATAATGCTCATGATCGACCCCAAACGTCGCCACTTATGGCCATAAATTATTTATAAAAAAAAAATTAAGTAGATAGCCCCCGTTTTTTGGTCATATCGGGCTCATCAGGTGTCGGATTTTAGCGTGCTTAGTATTGTTGGAAAGGTAATGAAAAACTAAACAATTTTCATGTTGATAACTTTCGATGAATCTTGCCCGGGTAATTGCAGTTTTTGCGAATGTATGAATTTTAAAGTTACGAAAGTTAAGTTACTGCGACAATATTATTTTTTTTGGCCATAATATCTGATTGTTGAATATATATGATTCTTTGGTATCAAACACTCTAATATATTCTATATATAAATTGAGTTTTA
The DNA here is from genome assembly GCA_021442155.1 of Cymbidium sinense. NCBI lineage: Eukaryota > Viridiplantae > Streptophyta > Magnoliopsida > Asparagales > Orchidaceae > Cymbidium > Cymbidium sinense. The sequence continues at coordinate 110,849,530 of CM038225.1, forward strand.
ATTGGTTTAATCATTCTTAAAAAATAATTAGTTCTTTTCTTATATTTGAAGATATCATCTTACACTTGCTAACATTTACTTCTCCAAAACACATTAAAACTAATAATGTGCATTTTGACTCGAGATATACCTCCATTTGACTCTTTATCATAATAAATGCATATATGACAAAAAGTTCTTAAATCAGATTTGAACTATATATAATTCCACATTGAATCTTCCCTCCTCGCATGCGAATTAACCAAAATAAATAAACAGTAAATAACACTAGGATTATACAATGAGGAGTAACTAAATGAGTAAACATAACAAACATAAAAATACAATACAAGCCATCAACCGATAAAAAATATAATACATCTATCATCGCCGTTGACAGTGGAATCGCTACTGGGAGTATAATGGGATGGTGGTTCGCCGATCACGTGATGATGTTGTCGATGGTCCTCCTCCGCCACCTCGGGGTGTTTCAACATCCTAAGCACAGAACATGAGGTATATCAAGCTTGTATGAATACCGTGGTACACTCCGTATGGCAATGACATATGGAATGACGGTGGACCATATGCGGGGAGCTGCATTACATGGGTGCATCGACCATTACTCGATATGAAATCGGGGTGGCGTAAAATGTAGTATTATCCATCGAGGATGGCCCACATCCATCATCGTCTCGAAGCATCCTTCTACCGTCGAAGATATGGAATCCCATATCTTTCATCTATTCTAACATAAGCACCTTGAAATATGTCCTCAGTATTCAAGATGTGCTCACGCTGCAAATACATAAATTTATATCAGTGATTCGTTGTTACAAGGAAAAGCAAATTGTAACACTTTGCATATAGACTAACCATCAAGCGTTCTCTAGGCGCTCGGGGGTAGTATGTGTCAGGAGAAAGTGTTGGTGCCTTTAGTATGTAAAGTGAAGCCCAAGAACGATACCATCTCATGTATCGGTTGATCGTTGGCTCCCGATCATGCTGTGATGAATCCACCACGACAATCGACTCACGCTCCCCTGCAATGTAAGAGTGGTGGTCGACCAATCAACATAAGCTTTTTTCCTCGCCATCGACCCGTACGAATAATGGATCTATCAGAGCAACATCAATCGTAGGAGGCATGCCAATGCACACGATCGATACATACCCTCTTCCAACATATGATCGGTACTCTAACTAACCATATTTCCTCTCCCTGTAAACATATATCTACGACACGGAAGCGGATCTGATGTCCATATGGCTCCCAGATGACCTGCACATATAACATAAGTTACTCTTTCAATTACAAGCTCATAATGAGTAAGCCAATAAATATTACATCAATTCAGCATACCTGACTCTGCAGAAGTCCATCCAACTCATCCCTATAAACTCTGAGATTATATGCACAAACAACAGCCATGAATTTTCCCAATGATCTGTAAGATTCCTCCCAACTGCCAAATATAACCTTAACTGCCTTTCGACATGCATCCTAGGCCTTCATATAGGACACTCTTGTATTGAACTTGGACTCAATCGACCTACAATTTCCCTGGGATTTAAATCTCAAGTTGACGTCTTACTACGGGTTGGATGAAATAACTGATGAATTGTGGCGTACATTGCTGTCGGTAAAACAGCCTATGAGGTGAGCTCATTGAACTAATCCGCCAAGCACCACCCAACCTCTTAATTGATCTCACATGTAAGCTCCACAAATATGGTCTAGCTGGGTCAGAATGGTGGGTGCACAGTACAATAAATTTTAATTAATTTGAAGCACATATGACATACTCAACATTGTTCATGATAGACCAACCCTGAACAGCAAATTGTAACTGCTTCTTGAATTGAAAACACATATCTTCAAATAATTCATCTGGAGTGCAGTTCTCCTCCTCAAAGGTCGAATCATCTGATGGGCCATCAAATGTATGGTCCTCATCCCATTCTCTAACTGATTCAGCGCTATGCAAATATTCATTGTTCCGTATCAGGTGCTCTTTCGTATGACTTATTCTAATTGAGTAACCGGCAATCAAGTCTCTGATCCTGAGGGATGGTTCTGTGGCCCGTAATTTAGCCCTGCTTTGTATCGTTATCATCCTCCTCATCATCATTACTAGCTCTACTAGGCATAGTTTCATATCCAACATCTTCGGGAGGTAGTGGAATCATGTCATTATCTTCTGGGTCACCCATAGCAGCAGAACTTGTCCCAGAAAAATAATCATGTTCTCTTGCTTGACCCATAGCATTCCAGGTACTTTGGTGTGATGTACTCGGTGCTCGTTCGGCTCTCGACATTCCTCTATATTATTAACCTCCCCCCATCTCTCCACACATTCTAAACCACATAAACATAGGTTGCACATATCGCATTAAGTATAGCTTCACTAACTTCTTTCATCATTAATGAGACTTGCAAATCCAACACCAATAGGAAAATGACCCCGACAAAGAACTTTGTTGGATCTAGCTAGACTTCATTATTTTCATTCTCAATCTAATCGTGTGGGATTTGGATTGGACAATTTTTCCACCAACATATGTTGGAATGAAATCATCGCTCACTCACAGTTCACCGCCATAATAAAAGAACATTCATCACTAACTAGTAATACACTGTCTCATCTCACCGATCAATGCAGAATTTTAATTGAGAAAATATGAGGGACTAAATGAACTACCTACAAAAGAAATGATTGGATTAATATGATATAGAAGGAAAAATATATTGAGATTTTATATCCTAAATGTTATACTCTAATAAATCTTATATCATAACATGTCATATATGAAATTATCAAATATAATATAAATTAAATGTAACTGATGATGAAAGTGCAAGAAATGCATTAAGATGACCTAAGCATCTAATTTTCTATACACTCAATCCTAATAGGTGAAGTCAAAATGGAGCATGATCTTGAAACAATCACACAATCCTAGAAGACAACGTGATGGAATGTCACAACAATCAATTTTAAGCATAACAAATAAAATCAAAACAAATATTGGACCAATAAATAAATAAAGATTAATAAAAGAGCTCATATGAGTTGTCCATACTACACACAACAATATATATACATTCAAATCTCCAAAACTTTAAATAATAAGTGCTAAATCGCATGGCTCACCCATCGATACATCAAGTATATAAAATTTATGCACATATTTATATGTTTCTCATAAAAGATTTTTGTATATTGAAAATAACTATTAAACCAATAATAACACAACCTTAAATAAACATATTGACAATAACACAGTCAAATAAGAGAATGAAAAATCAGATATTGAATAGTAGAAATATCCCCAACGCCACAACTTCCAAAACTCATTTTAAACATAAAGATTGAATGTGAAAAACTAACAAATCAGAGTAAGCAAGTCATAAATAGCTCACATGCCACAACCTCATTTTAAATAAGAAATTATTAGAGCAAGCAACATTATCTTAGAATTAGAGTGTGAAAAAAAAATATAAGCTCACAAGTCACAACTTAGAACAACAAACACTAGCACTGACCACAACCTTTTTCTAAACATTAGTTGCTTAGAGTTTTTTAGCAAATAAAGTGTTACAATAAACAACATAGTTGGATGCCAAACAACAAAACAAATGTAACAAAAAATATGTGCACAAATTAACTTTTCCTAAAAAAATAAAAACACCACATACAAAATGAGATCTAACACAAATTTACCATGAAAATCAAACTAAATAGCTTAAACATACCAACTATACTCATAAAAATAAAAATCTAATAATTTTTTTTTATTTAGGGTTAAAAATACCTAAATCGGTGAAAAAAACCAACAAAAACCCTTCCGAGCTTCTCCTTCACGGTGAGCTTCGGCGAGATTCCGGGTGGCAAACTTCCTATGGCGGCGAGGTGCGACGGCGGATGACCGGATCTGGACGGGAACGGGGAAAGAACGATCAAAAAATTAAGAGAGCGAGCTATCATTTTTTCGTTCGACCTAAATTAAAATTAGCATGGTCGCCTCGCCGACCAGCGGTACGCCGACGGCGGCCCGGAGCTATTTTAAAATTTTTTTTACAAGCTAATTAGCTAATTAAGTTATTAATCAGGCCTAATTTGAAAATTAAGCTGTTCAGAGCCGAACAAATTGGTCTATTCTATAAAATAATATAAAAAAAACATTTACATAAAGAGCCATTTGGGTCATAGTTAGTTTATGAATTTAGCACGTCTACTGTATTGCTTTAATTCTCAAAGGGATGTAATCAATTATTTATCGAAAAAAAGTATTACATAATAAATAGAATATAATATAAAATAAATGCAATGTATTATTGGGGATATTTTGTAAAGTAAATACAAAGGAGTTATTTTTATTATTTGTTTATGTGCATATATAGTAATGCTTTCTAAATACTTTAAAATGAATATTCATCAACTATTTTTTCAATTGAGTTAAACTTGACTTAAAATATAGGAGCATTTCTAATTTATATGTTATATTTATCTTAAAATAAATTCAAAATTATTCAAAAAACATAATGATTATTTGACGTCATTTTCCTCCATTATTATATGATCGCTGTTACCCATAATTATAAAAATATCATGAATATATTAAATTAAATTTTAATGAATTATTTTAAACTACTTATTTTTTTCCCATATCAAACAAAAGTTAAGTTGTAAGCACCCTTTGGTATATTATTTTTTAATGAAATTTGTATAATTTTTATGCCCACAATAAAACAATGCATTATAGAGCAAAATGAGTGATCAATCATTAAATCTTACACTAAAAAATTATTTGTCTAATTTTTTTCGCATCCATCTAGCCTTTGAATGTATATGTTTTGACAAAAAGAAATGAATTATTATTGAGTTCTTCAATGGGTTATCATATATTATATCAATATGTTCCTCAAAATTTCAGGAATACTTGATAGTTTAGTCATGAGCTAAGTGAACTTTTTTCCTTACTGATAAGATCTTGTTGTGCTTTAGATTGTATTAATAACTTGAGTTACATTATCAGTCATCATAATAATACTCATGATGAGCTCGATCAACAATAAGTATCTTACTCTTTTTTTTTTCATGAAACACATCTCCTCAAAGATGATGATATTGCTTGCTTTATCATTTCTATGAGATTTTCTTTAATATCACTTCAGCACATTCATTAGCTTGCACTGCATCCATGTTAGACTCCATAAATCTCAAAGTCTCTTCATCATTCAAGTTAATTTCTTAATTCTCAAGTGGAGTCCAGACTTTGCCCACTCCAGAAACATATCCTTTGTCATAGAACTCCACTAACTCCATATACTTTACTATTAGAATATTCAAGTAAGTTGCATCCTTGAAAAAAATCTATAACAAAATAAAATAGAATGCATTTGCCTTATATTATTATATTAAAAATAACAGGTCAATTTTTTAAAATAGGCACATTCTTAATTGTAATTAGCAATTTAGACATCAAAAATTTTTTTTTAAGAAAATAATAGTGGTAAATTCTGACGGACGGCAAACAGGAGTAGCGTTAGTAGTCCATCAAATCAAGCGGATATTTGATTTTTTTTTTTGTTTTTTGTTTTCGGTAGCAGGCAGAGAGAGAGAGAGAGAGAGAGTTTTATTTTTTTTATTTGCATGTTGCAAATAGAGAGAGAGAGACTAAAGATATATATATATATAAATAAATAAATAAATAAGTATATATGCATTAATAATTAAATAATTAATTAAATAAATAAATAAATAAATTTTTAATAAATAAATTTTTAATAAATAAATAAAATTTTTTTATTTTATTGTGTTTTTTATATGCATTAATAATTTAAAATAAATAAATAATTTTTTAATAAATAAATAATTATATATATTAAAAATTATATATATATATATATATATATATATAATTTTAATATATATATATATATATATATATATATATATATACATATATATATATATATATATATATATATATATATATATATATATATATATATATATATATATATATATATATATACATATATATATATATATATATATATATATATAATATAATAATTTTTAATACATATATATTTCACTAAAGATGAATTATTATTTTTTTTTATATATATTTATATTTTTATATTTTTTTGTTATTATTATTATTTTAGACTTTTTTATTTTTTTTTCTTTTTTTAATCTATAAATTTTCATTTTTTAATAACTTTGATATTATAAATTAAGAAAAAATAATATATAAAAGTTATTAAAAATTATGAAGATTTATAAATTAAAAGAAAGAAAAAAAAAGGAAAAAGTCTAAAATAATAATAACAAAAAAAATATAAAAATATAAAATATAAAAAAATAAATAATAATTCATCTTTAATCACGTGAAATATATATGTATTAAAAAATTATATATATATATATATATATATATATATATATATATATATATATATATATTTATTTATTTATTTATTAAAATTATTTATTTATTTATTTATTTAATTATTAATGCATATAAAAACAAAAAAAAAAATTTATTTATTTATTTAATTATTTAATTGTTAATGCATATATAGTTATTTATTTATTTATTTATTTATTTATTTATATATATATATATATATATATATATATATCTTTAGTCTCACTCTCTCTCTTCCTGTAATATGCAAATAAAAAAATAAATCTCTCTCTCTCTCTCTCTCTCTCTCTCTCTCTCTTGCTACCAAAAATGAAAACAAAAACAAATAAACCGTCATGACGATTACCGACGTGGCCTTATGCTCGCCGTCTGTCAGACGACTAGTATTTTCTTAAAAATTTTTTTTTGATGCCTAAATTACTAATTACGATTAAAAATATGCCTATTTTAAAATTTTGCCCAAAATAATACTTTCTAAGAGAAATACTTGAATATGTGATTCATACTCCTTATGGCTCATTAATATCACATTTTATTTTTCACAATCGAGATACCCCTAGCTTTTTTAACTTTTAAATCAGAACTTAAATATAACCTAGATAGATATATTTGACATTGTATATTTGGCTCAAGATTACATTTTTTTTATCTCTCTTCTGATTTCATTCAACAACATGGATATAATACTTATTATGATAGCAATAATTATATAAACAAGTGACAAATTTTGAGTTTATCCTACAATATACATTCCTAAACTCATTAAAATTAGAAGAGCAGACTTATTTTCTTTTAATTGTTCTTCTATCTATGTAGCACATGTGAAAATAAAATAAAAAAGAAATAATAAAAACAACTTGTGGAAACTATTTGTAATAATAATAACATTCAATACATTTGCACCAATCTCTTTCCTAACCACATAATATTTCATGTTGGTCCCTTTAGAGTGAATTCATTTTGGAAAGTCAAATTGCATTCATTAATAGTTTATATTATTGTGTCTTGATCAAGAATCAAAAATAAGAGTCACACACAATGGCTTACACATTGACCAATCAATAATCAATCAATGAATGGTACATTTATGATAAAGATTGATGGCATATGTTCATGAATCAATGGTAAACATCTTTTTATGTAATAAAAAAAAGTTTTAGATGTGGCTATGAGTAAAATTCAAGTTTTACATTAAGCAATCAATAGTTGAATTAACCACATGCAATATCCATATAACTACAATGAATCAATGACATGCAACATTCATTTATCATTTGATATTTAAAACATATGGTCATGATCATTTTAAAATAAATGTGATGGAAGTAGATTTTTCTTTTAAGTATTAATGATAATTATTTTACTACATGTAGTGCTTGAGTTTGATTGGTAGATAATAAGATGTATTTATAGTATAAATATAACAACTATTCTAGAGGTAAAATCTAATACAAATTGAAATGCTTATTTGAGTAATCAAATTTAAGGAGGAATGATATCTCCTTTGATATTAGACATTAATCCAAACATAAATCAAGAAAGTATTATTTTGAGATGGTTAACTAATGTAGAATATCATGAGGATCCAAAAATTAGAGCTCAAGGTTCATTTACAAGATCTCAAGCTAAAGTCCAAGAAAATTCAAGAAAGAATAAGAAGCAGCCCATTAGCAAAGGCCCATTTTATGATTTCATCTTTTTTTTTACATATGTAATTTTAATTTTCTTCTAGAAACTTCATGTTTAAAATTTTGCATTTAAAATTTAAAGCATGACATGTGAGGTGGTTGAATCCATATAAAATAATAGCATGTGAAATGGGTGGATGTCATAAAATAATAAAGTAATTTAATGGTTCACATTAATGTGGGCACCCACCTTTTCCTCCATATTTTGAATTCTTTTCTTTTGAAAGATGCTTGTAATGACTATAAATAGCTACCCTTACTAGAATGAAAGAGATCTTTTAGCAATTAAAAATTATTTGAGTTATTTGTTGTGATTTGAGAGCTTAGTGACTAAACCTGGGCAATCCTTAGTGGGATTGCAAGTTATCTAGTATATCTTCTTTTCTCACTTCCACTACCCAAGTTCTCTCAATCTCACCAAAATAAAGAACACCCACCTCCATCAAATTTGGTATCAAAGCGAAGCCTGGAATGAGCAAATTCGATCAAAAGTTTGCTTCATCAAAGGGAGCATCTCAAGTGATAGACTTGTCTTCAAACTTGTGAGGTTAATTAATTTTCTTTTATATGATAGTTTAAATATATATTAGAAAGCTTTGAAAGATATATATTACTTGCAAGTTTATAGTGATAACATAAAATTTCAATTAGTAAGCTCCATTATATAATTTAGTCATTTTTCGATTGTGTGAACTTGCCCCCCCCCCCCCATTTAACAAAAAAATAATTAAGAGAACACCTTAGTGAGGTGGTGCTTCACCATAAATAAAAACAACCTAGCCATTAGTGCATATCAAAATCTAATTGCTTGCTTTATTATCTTTATTATTATTTATGATTATTTTTAGAAGTTTCTCTAATTAACTTATGATAACTTGCTTTCTTTAATATAAAAAAAATATTTTAAAAAAAGAAAAAAAGATCGATAAATTTGAGCATATTTTTTTCATTTCATTAAAAAATTGCATAATAATATAAGTGTGTTAAACTTAGTGATTTTGGAAGCTAAATAGAACTTTGTCAAAAAGACCTAAACTATCTAAGGAGAGCTTTGGATTTAAGTGACCTTGTACCCCCCTCCTCAACTAGAAGTTCTCTTAGCCTAAAATTTTATTTTGATTGCACAATTATATTATACTTGTTTATTTTATTTCATTTTTTCTTTGTTCCCTTTTCATATATCTTTTTTTCTTTTTCTTTTTTTAAAAAAATCTCATAGTACCAAAATCTATCTCTCATGATCAAGTGGAAAATTTGACTAGATTTGTTGATGCCTTAGATCTTAGGATCCATGATAATGAATTAAAAACTCAACAAATATTAGAAGAATGTAAGAATTAAATGCAATAACTTTAAGAACAAATATAAACTCTTATAGCTCATCTACAAAATAATAGAGTACTAACTCCTCCTCCAAATACCTACTCAAACTATGCCTATAAGGATAGAAGAAGAAGATTCATATCCACACCATAGAGAAAATTAATCACTTAAAAGATCACCAATTGCTAGAAATGGTGGAAGGGGAGAAAATTATTTTAAGCCTACAGAAGACTCTAATGATCTATCTCGAAGAGTTAAAGTAGAAGCCCCAACTTATGATGGTATACATGACCAAAATAAATTTCTTGATTGGTTAGTTCAAATGGATGACTTCTTTGATTGGTATAAAATGGATGATTATCAAAGGGTTACTTTTGTTAAAATAAAATTAATAGGACATGCTAAAATTTATTGGATAAATACTTTAGCTAAAGAATAAAGATTAGAAAAGACAAACCTCTCTTGGATATAAATAAAAGAAATGTTAAGATCAAAATACTATTCTAGGCATGATGATAAGAAGCTATATAGTCAATTATTAACTTTGAGATAAGGTAATCATCTTGTAACTGAATACTTGAATACATTTAAAGATCTAGTTTCTAGAACTGATTGTATTGATAATTATTGGCAATTAGCAAATAAATTTATTATTTGGCTTAGGACTAACATGATAAATGAAGTTGAATTATTTGACTCAACAATCTTTAGAGGAAGCATTTCATTATGCCTTATTAGTTGAACAACAAAAGAAATCTACTTCTATCTCTAAAAATAAAAGTCAAGTGCCTTCCATTTTATCCTATAGATATATTATTAGACCCACCCATCCAAATGGCTTGACCCCTTTGCCTAAAACATCAATTGAATGTTGCTCCAAGAGCACAGGGGAAGTAATATGTTTTAACTGTCATAAAAAGGGTCATATTCAAAACCAATGTAAAGCTCAAATCTTATTTTTAGAAGAAGTTAAAAATATAATAGATGATAATCTAGAAAAAGCTTATGATGACACCCCATTATCTGATGAAGAATTGGAATTAACTGATGACCCTCATATTAATGTGATGAGATGTCTTCTTGTAAATAAAAAATGAGGGTAGAATATTGGTGGAGAAAGAACATTGTTAGCATATATGTTTTGTGTAATGAAAAGAGATGTAGGTTAGTTATAGATGGAGAGAGTGCTATGAATGTCATTTCAACACACACCTTGACTTGAGCCAACCTAAAATATAAACCTCACCCTAAACTATTTTATGCTAATGTGATGAGATGTCTTACTGTAATTAAAAAAGAGGTAGAAGATTGGATGAGAAAGAACATTTTTAGCATATATGTTTTGTGTAATGAAAAGAGATGTAGGTTAGTTATAGATGGGTGCAATGAATGTCATTTCAACACACACCTTAACTTGAGCCAACCTAAAATCTAAACCTCACCCTGAACCATTTCATATTATCTGGGTAAATCATACATCTCTTCTTATCACCAATCGATGTTTAGTTCCAATTAAAATAGGAAGCTATGATGATCAAATTTGGTGTGATGTTCTCCTTATGGATATTGCTCATATTCTCATAGGATGACCTTGGTTGTATGATATGAGTGTTATTCATTATGGTAAGAAAAATACTTATACTTTTAAGCATAATAATAAGATTATTAAACTCCTACCAATAAAGCTAGTACAAAAAACACCCTCCATAGCACCACACAAAATAACTTTTGACTTGCAACCTAAGCCTCTATTGAAGAAAAATATCAAACTTCAATTAATTATCGTAGAAAATTCTACTATTAAGGCCAATACTACCATTTCTAATTCTTGCTTTAAAACATCTATTTTTGTTTTTTTACCCCAAAGATAGAAACAATAAGTTTTAGAGCCTTATGAAAAGAATTTTCTAATCCATTTCGCCTTCACTTATTACATGTAAGAGAAGTCATACCAGACTCTAATAAGACTCACAAACCTACTGTGGTCTCTTCCCATCTTTCTGATTTTAAAGATATTGCACCTAATGAGCTTCCTAATGAGCTACCTCCTCTAAGAGACATTCAACATGCTATTCAGTTCTTACCTAGTTCTCAACTTCCTAATCTTCCACATTATAGGATGAACCCCTACCGAGCATGTTGAGATCAAAAGACAAGTTGAGAAATTATTAAAAAAAAGTTTTATCCAAGAGAGTCTTAGCCCTTGTATAGTCCTAACTTTATTAACTCCATAGAAAGATGGAACATTGTGAATGTGTGCTGATAGTTGGGCAATAAATAAAATTACAATCAAGTATAGGTTTTTTATTCCCCGATTAGATGATATGTTAGATTTAATCTCAAGAGCAAATTTTTTTTTTCAAAGATTGATCTAAAAAGTGGATATCATCAAATTATTAGATCGAGAGTGAAAGATGGCTTTTAAGACCCCTAATGGACTTTATGAATGGTTTGTCATGCCCTTTGAACTTTCAAATGCTCCTAGCACATTTATGAGATTAATGAATACTATTCTCAAACCATATATAGGTAAACTTTTGGTGGTGTATTTTGATGATATTCTGACTTTTAGTTCAATTGAAAATGAGCATCTAAAATACCAACAAAAAGTCTTTGAAATACTTAGACAAGAGAAATTATATATTAATTTAAAAAAGTGTTTCTTTTTTCAAGTTGAGGCAATCTTTTTAGGCTTTATTGTATCCACTATTGGACTTAAACCTGATCCTTCTAAAGTAAAAGTAATCTTAGATTGGCCATCACCTAAAAGTTTTACTGAAGTTACAAGCTTCCAAGTTTAGCTACTTTTTATTGGAGATTTATCAAGAATTTTAGTATCATTATTGCTCCGATAACTAATATACTAAAATTAGATAAATTTTGTTGGACTCCTAATGCATAAAAGCGCTTAGAGCAAATTAAAGTTCTTATCACTACGATCCTTAGGCTTCCGATTTTCTAAAGCTTTGAAGTGACATGTGATGAAATTAGGATAGGTGGAATTTTAAGTCAAGAGAATCATCTTATCGCATTCTTTAATAAAAAGTTAAATGAAGCCAAACAACGATATTCCACTTATAATAAGGAGTTTTATGCTGTAATTCAATCATTAAGGTATTGGTGACACCATCTTGCATAGAGAATTTATACTTAATTTTGATCATCATGCCTTAAAATTCATTAATACTCAATGAAAATTAAGTCATAGGCATGCAAAATGGGTTGAATTTTTACAAAACTATTCTTTTGTTCTAAAGCATAAGCTTAGGATTGAGAATAAACCTGTTGATACTTTATCCAGGGCAAACCTAATGATTTCCTCTTTAGAATTGAGAATATCAGAATTTGATAGAATTAAAGATGATTATATTATATGCCCTGACTTTCACCTAATTTATCTTGAACACTTAGATAAACTAATAACTTTACAAGGAACATTCTTGATAACAAATGGATATTTATATAAAGGAAAATAACTATGCATTCCTTGATCTTCTCTTAGAGAATTCCTTATCATCGAGCTACATGTTGGAGGTGTAGCGCGTCATTTTGGAAAGGATAAACCATATGTTTATTAGAAAATAGATTTTATTGGCCTTCATTAAAACGAGATGTTCAAAAATTAGTGACTTAATGCTTAATTTGTAACCAGGCTAAAACTATCAAATAAAGATCTGGATAATACACTGTCTTACCTGTTCCTTATAAGCCTTGGGAAGACCTATCAATGGATTTTATTCTAGGATAACCTAAGATAGCTCGGGAACATGATAGCATTTTTGATGTAGTGGATAGGTTCTAAAAAAATTACTCATTTTTTACCTTGTTCAAAAATAAATGATGCTTCTTATATATCAAAATTATTTTTTAAGGAAATAGTGCGACTCCATAGTATCCCTTTAACTATTATTTCTAACAGAGATGTTAAGTTTGTCTCATATTTTTAAAAAATATTATGGAAATTATTAAGTATCAAATTAAAATTTTTTTCTGCCTTTCACTCACAAACTGATGGACAAACGAAAGTAGTTAATCGTCTCTTAAAATTTTGCTTAGATGCTTGGTAGGTAAAAGTTTAGGAAATTGGGATTTACATTTACCAACCTCAAAATTTGCCTATAATAGTACTATTTCTAGAACTACAAAAAAATCAACATTTGAGATAATCTATGGTCAAAACCGACGACGACCAATAGATGTAGGAAACCTACCATCTCATGTATTTTCTGAAGCAGGATTCTCATTTGATAAAGATTTTCATAGCCTCCATTAAACTATAATAAACCAAATTACTATAAGTAATGAAAATTATGCTTCTAAGGCAAATCATAATCGTTCAACAAAAGAATATAAAGAAGATGATTATGTATTGATTCATTCGACCTGAGCATTATCAAACCAATAAATATAAGAAATTACATGTATGAGCTTGTGGTCAGGTTAAAATTCTTAAAAAATTTGAAACTAATGATCATCACCTTAATTTTCCTGCTGATAATGTTGAACATATTTTATCATATGAAGGAATTAGTAAACATCAACTTGTTTAGTCTAACTCTTTAGCAGGAGATATAGCACCGTACTTACAGAAGCCCTCTTTTCTTTGAAGTTGACTATATTTTTACTGAGGAAGCACCCATTAATCTAGCTTCTGTTCATTGGAAGAATAAGCTACCAGCTGAAGACACAAGATTGACCCATACTAATTTGGAGACTTCGGCCCGATAATTAGTATAAGACTTCTTAGATTTCAACTCTACGGAGCAGAGTTTAATTGAGCCTTAGGGACTTGATACAGAACATCATGAGAATTTAAAAATTAGAGCTCAAGATCCATTTATAACATCTCAAGCTAAAGCCCGAGAAAATTCAAGAAAGAAGAAGGCTTAGCCCATTAGCCTGCTAAGGCCTATTTTATGATTTCATCCTTTTTTATTTATGTAATTTGTAATTTTTATCTAGAAACTCTAGGTTTAAAATTTTTCATTTAAAAATTCAAAATATGATTTGTGAGGTGGTTGAATCCACATAAAATAATAGCATGTGAAATATGTGGAAGCCATAAAATAATAAGGTAATTTAATGCTTCACATTAATGTTCACCCACCTTTCTCTCCATGTTTTGAATTCTTTTCTTTTAAAAGATGCTTGTAATGGCTATAAATACTCCCCCTCACTAGAATGAAGGAGATATTTTGGCAATTACAAATTATTTGAGTTGTTCTTGTGGTTTGAGAGCTTGGTGGCCAAACTTTGGCAATCCTTGGTGGGAGTGTTAGTTATCCAACATATCTTCTTTCCTCACCTCCAATACTCAAGTTTTCTCAATATCACCAAAAGAAAGAATGCTCACCTCCATCATTAATTATATAAAAAATTCTTAATACTTCATAAAATATATTCATATGCTTACTTTAAAAAAAAATTATATTCCTTATTCTAGTGGACTAAATTGTTGAAGCAATTGATCATATTATGATTATGGGATGTAACGTTTAAAATAATAATTTTATATCAACCCTAATAATGGTGGGTTCTTTACTAAACATTGCTCATTTTTTTTTTGCACTCATTCTTCGCATTTTAAGTTAGCCCTATTAATTAAAAATTATAGTAAATTCGGTTTGGCATTCACAACATATAATTTATATTCAAAGAAATTATATGTATTTATACTTTAATAAAAATATTTATGCTAGTTTCTCTTATACATCCTAAACAATGATAATATTAATGCAAGGAAGAACTGAAAATGCAATGGCAAGAAAAGTTGGTTCCTCCAAAAACTTCATATCATATCACAGTGTTTAGTTTGAATTGAAGTGAAAAATGCAAAAAAAAAAATATATCTACCTGAAACAGTATGAAGAGATAGAAGTTTGGCCTGCATTCATAATTGAGAGCTCCAAAGACTTTTGTTGGCAACTAAGGCCTCATTTGGCATAGCAATAATAATGCAATCTACACCACATCCAGGCTAGATTTTAATTGTGTTTCGAGATATCAGCATGAGAAAGGTAGGTTTTACAACCTGATCTAACTACCTATATTGACAGTCAGAAAGTTGACATTTGACCTACGTAAAATTAAAAAAATTTGTACACCCACCGTAACTTCTTCAAATAACAGCTTGTTCTGCAGCATCTCTACCACTATTTTTTCATACAGCTGCAATTGTTCCAAATAGAGCCTAAGGCACTATTTAAAAAGCTTTTCAAGCACAACTTTTTAAAACAATTTTTTGAATTAGCTGAATGGCATTGGAGTAACTGTGTATTTCACATCAAATCGGTCTAAAAGTGTTCACCCATGTATTGAAATTGATTAAGGGCAATTTGACCATACAACTCGTAATAAGTTATTTGAGGAATTTAAAATATTATAAATTTTATCGTGCAGTTATGTCACATCAAATCAAACACTAAATTATTGTTACTTACATTATACTCCTAATATAGACAACCAAATAGGCCTAAATCAACAACTTTGTTTTAATGAAAGATGGGATAAAATAAAAATTCATACAAAGAAAATGAATAATATTATACTTGTTGCAAACATTTTTGAATCGAGTTGCCAAGGTTGCATTGCCTCCCAAGGCCTTGCTTCACCCAACCCAAGAAATTAAACAAATGTTTAATAACAAGAGAACATAATGAACAAATGAATATTTATAATGCCCACATTGCACAAAGAAACAATGCCATGCAATATCCATATATCCACCATGAGTCAAAGTTTTAGGCATGGCTATGAGTGCAATTCATATTTTACTTCAAGCAATCAATAGTCTAATTAACCACATGCAATATCTATATAACTATCATGAATCAATGACATGCAACATTTATTTATTATTCGATATTTAAAACATATGGTAACGATCATTTTAAAATAAATGTGATGGAATGAGATTTTTTTTTAATATAAGTATTAATGATAGTGTTACTATATGTTGGTGCTATAATGAGTAATGATTGGTCGATAATAAGATGTATTTATAGTATAGATGTATTAACTCTTCTAGAGGTAAAATCTAATACAAATTAAAATGCCTATTTGAGTAATCGAATTTAAGGAGGAATGATATCTCCTTTGATATTAGGCATTAATCCGAACATAAATCAAAAAAGTATTATTTTGATATGGTTAGCTATATAAAAAAAACTTTAATACTTCATCAAATATATTCATATGCTTACTTAAAAAAAATTATATTCCTTATTCTAGTGGACTAAATTGATCAAGCAATTGATCATATTATGATTACGGGATGTAACGTTTAAAATAATAATTTTATTTCAACCCTAATAGTTGTTGGTTCTTTACTAAACATTGCTCTATATTTTTTTAACACTCATTATTTGCATTTTAAGTTAGCCCTATTAATTACAAATTATAGTAAATTTGGTTTGGCATTCACAAAATATAGTTTATATTCAAAGAAATTATCTGTATTTATAGTCTAATAAAAATATTTATGATAGTTTCTCTTATACATCTTAAACAATGAAAATATCAATGCAAGGAAGAACTGAAAAATGCAATGGCAAGAAAAGTTCATTCCTCTAAAAACTTCATATCATATCACCGTGTTTGGTCTGAATTGAAGAAGTGGAAAATGCAAAAAATATCTATATACCTAAAGCACTACAAGGAGATAGAAGTTTGACCTGCATTCATAATTGAGAGCTCCAATGACTTTTCGTTGGCGACTAAGGCCTCATTTGGTGCAGCAATAATAGTGCAATCTACACCACATCCTAATTACATTTTAATTGTGTTTTGAGATATCAATGATGAGAAAGCTAGGTTTTACAGCCTAATCTACTGCATTGACAATCAGAAAGCTACAGATCTGACCTCCATAAAATAAAATAAAAAATTTGTACACCCACCGTAATTTTTTCAAATAACACCTTCTACATCACCTCTGTCGCAATTTTTTTTCATACATTTGCAGTTGTTCTAAATAGAGCCTAAGGCACTATTTAAAAAAGCTTTTCAGGCACAAATTTCTAAAATTTTTGTTTTTTGAATCAGTTGAATGACATTAGAGTAACTGTATAGTTCACATCAAATTTGTCTAAAAGTGTTAATCCATGTATTGAAACTAATTCAAGGAGAATTGACCATACAACCCGCAATAAGTTATCTGATGGATTTAAAATATTATAAATTTTAGTGCAGTTACTTCACATCAAATCAAATACTAAATTATTGTTACTTACATTATACTCTTAATTTAGACAGCCAAATAGCCCTAAATAAAAATTTTTTGTTTTAATGAAAGACATGATACAATAAAAATTCATACAAAGAAAATGAATAATATTCTACTAGTTGCAATCATTTTTAATCAAGTTGCAAAGGATGCACTACCTCCCGAGGCTTTACTTCACCCAACCCAATAAATTAAACAAATGTTTAATAGCAAGAGAACATAATGAACAAATGAATATTTAAAATGCCCACATTGCACAAAGAAATCAATGACATGCAATATCCATATAACCACCATGAGTCAAAATTTTAGACGTGGCTATGAGTGCAATTCATATTTTACTTTAAGCAATCAATAGTCTAATTAACACATGCAATATCCGTATAACCATCATGAATCAATGACATGCAACATTCATTTATCATTCGATGTTTAAAACATATGGTCACGATCATTTTAAAATAAATGTGATAGATGTAGATTTTTTTTTAATATAAGTATTAATGATAATGTAACTACATATAGGGGCTACAATGAGTATAATTGGTCGATAATAAGATGTATTTATAGTATAGATATAACAACCCTTCTAGAGGTAAAATTTAATACAAATTAAAATGCCTATTTGAGTAATTGAATTTAAGGAGGAATGATATCTCCTTTGATAGTAGACATTAATCCAAACATAAATCAAGAAAGTATTATTTTGAGATGGTTAGCTACGGATCGCTGGGGGACTGGGGCACATGCTGTCTATTATTATATTAAAATTCATAAAATATATTTTAATACAGGTAAAATTGATGAGATTTTGAGTTCAAAACCCTCATCTTTCTACCCCTTCTGCTCCGTTGCTATCTGAAAAAGAAAAGGGAGAAGTGGTGAAGGTAACTCACGCCTTTCCTCCCACCCTCTTTCGCGTGCTTCTGCTTGTCCAAATCTCGTAAATCTAGAGGAGGCTTTTTAAATGACTACACAAAGCCTCTTTAAAAAAAATCAATTTTAAAACAAATTTTTATATAAAATGGAGTTTTAAATTTTAGGTAGAGAAAGTTAAAAATATTGTTCGAAAAAAAAAAAGAAATTAATACATACTTATTATAATTAAAACTGAAATTATTTTATTTATGTAGATAAATAATATTAATATTCTAGATTAAAAGTCATAATTTTGAACTATTTTGCATGTTTTATATTACGAAAAAAAATTCATCAACTTAATTTATAGGTATTTAAGAAATTATTATTTAATATCTTACGTCTATTCAGGGGCGGACCCAGGCGTAAGTGAGGGTGGGCAATTGCCCACCCTCAATTTTTTTTTATATTATAGTTTCTTTTAAAAAAAATAATTTTGCCCCCCTCACCCCCTAATAAAAAATCTTGCCTAATAAAGACAATTTTTTTCATTTTATTAGTTTGTCCACCCTAAAAATTAATAAATGATAATAAAAATTTTTGTTTGAAATTTTGATAATTAGTTTGTCCGCCTTGAAAAAAGTGGTTGGTTCCGCTCCTGCATCTATTATGCTAGATATATTTTCAAAATATATTACAATTCATTAAATTTATATTTTTCCCATTCATAATTTTCAAAAATAAATAAATAATTTATTCATGTCATTAGATATATTAAATAAATATTTCAAAGCATTTTTACCCAAAATTTATTATTTAAGAAGACAAGGTGAGTAGATGTTGAGATACAACAACAACAAAAACAACAACAACAAGCCTTAATCCCACGGCCTACATGAATCCTTCTTCATTCCATGTCCTATTGTCAAATTCTCATTTTAATTCAAGTATACTAAGATCATTTTTTATACATCTTAACCAAGTCTTTTAGGTCTACCTCTACCTTTCTAACATAAGGCAAATCTAATACATCTACTCTCTAAATGGGTCATCGGATGGGTCGACGCATGTGGCCAAACCATCTAAGGTGACTCTCCCCTAATCTTATCTACCATTGGAGCTACTCCAACTTTTCCTAACATACTCATTTTGCATTCTATCTCAAGGGTAAAGCCACTCATCCAGCATCCTCATCTCAAACACTTAACTTAGTCTTATGTTCTCTTTTATTGGCCAACATGCACCATAAGTCATTGCGTCTTACCACCATCTTATAAAATTTTTCCTTAAGTTTAAGTGGAACTTTTCTATCACATAATAGGCCATTCCTCCACTTCAACCATCCAACTTGAATTCTACTAATAACATCTCCATCTATTTCACCATCATTTTGAACAATAGAGCCTAAATATAATCGCTCACTCTTATTAATGACTTGATCACCTAAAGTCACAACACTACCTCTAAAACTTCTACAACTAAAATTACACTCCACATATTCAATTTTAGATCTACTTAAACAAAAACATTTAGACTCTAAAGTTGACCTCCATAAGTTCAAGGAACTCCTCTAGTCTTATCAACAAGAAGAATGTCATCAGCTAAAATCATACACCAAGGTACATCTTCTTGTAAATGCCTCGTAAGAACATCCATAACTAAAGTAAAAAAAGATAAGTTTAATGTTGATCCTTGATGTAATCCAATAGAAAAAATATTTTGTCAATCCTCCTTGTGTTTGGACACAAGTAAATGCCTCTAGTATACATATCCTAATGACTTGAATATAATCAATATTAACTTCTTCGTCTAGAACTCCAAAGAACATCTCTTGAGACTTTATTATAAGCTTTCTCTAAATCAATAAATATCATATGTAGATCCTTCTTATTTTCTCTATGATTCTCCATCAAACCTCTTAACAAATGTATAGCATCCATAGTAGATCTACCTGGCATGAAACCAAACTGATTGTGAGCGATGTTGAGATAAAGAAAAAAAAAATTGTTCGAGGAAGCTGAAGTGGGAGAAGTAACAGTGAGAGCAAGAGGGTTAATTATGATATTTTGTAAGACCAAAAAGTATACTTCATTCAAAACAAAATTACAAAATAGTATTTCGAAAAACTAAGTTTTTCAGATCGTGCCTTTTAAAAATTGGTTTACTAAACAAATCTCTAAAAAAAAATTTATGTTTTATAAAATGAAAAAATTGAGAAAATACTGTACCAAGCAGTCTTAGCTTGTCCGAAAAACACAGTTTGGTTGGATTTAAGTTAAATCCAACCTGCAATAAAAAAAAATTAAGTGCAGATTGACTTCGTAATATATTTAGTTATTTTCAATTATGATTAATAAAAATATTTACATAAAGTAATAAATAATTTATTCATATTTTATATAAAAGTGTATTTTTTTTTATCATATTATGCCCGCTCTGATAATAATTTCTGGATCCGCCCATGATTAGCTATATAAAAAATCTTTAATACTTCATCAAATATATTCATATGCTTACTTAAAAAAGAATTATGTTCCTTATTCTAGTGGATGAAATTGATCAAGCAATTGATCATATTATGATTATGGGATGTAACGTTTAAAATAATAATTTTATTTCAACCTAATAATTGTTGGTTCTTTACTAAACATTGCTCTATATTTTCTTTAACACTCGTTCTTTGCATTTTATGTTAGCCCTATTAATTATAAATTATAGTTAATTCAGTTTGGCATTCACAAAATATAATTTATATTCAAAGAAATTATCTGTATTTATACTCTAATAAAAATATTTATGATAGTTTCTCTTATACATCCTAAACAATGAGAATATTAATGCAAGGAAGAACTAAAAAATGCAATGGCAAGAAAAGTTCGTTCCTCTAAAAACTTCATATCATATCACAATGTTTGGTCTGAATTGAAGTGGAAAATGTAAAAATATCTATATACCTGAAGCACTACAAAGAGATAGAAGTTTGGACTACATTCATAATTGAGAGATCCAAAGACTTTTAGTTGGCGACTAAGGTCTCATTTGGGGCAACAATAATAGTGCAATCTACACCAAATCCTGGCTACATTTTAACTGTGTTTTGAGATATCAACGATGAGAAAGTTAGGTTTTACAACTTGATCTGACTACCTACATTAACAGTCAGAAAGCTACGATCTGACCTCCATAAAATTCAAAAAAAAAATTTATACACTCACCACAACTTCTTCAAATAACAACTTATTCTATAGCACCTCGCCTCTATTTTTTTCATATAGCTATAGTTGTTCCAAATAGAGCCTAAGCACTATTTAAAAAAGCTTTCCCAACACAATTTTTTTGAATCAATTGAATGTCATTGGAGTAACTATATAGTTCACATCAAATCGGTCTTAAAGTGTTGACCCATGTATTGAAAATGATTCAGGGTGAATTGACCATACAACCCGTAATAAGTTATTTGAGGGATTTAAAATATTAAAAATTTTATAGTGTAGTTACTTCACATCAAATCAAACACTAAATTATCATTACTTATATTATACTCCTAATACAGACAATCAAATAGCCCTAAATCAACAATTTTGTTTTAATGAAAGATAGGATACAATAAAGATTTATACAAATAAAATGAATAAAATTCTACCTGTTGCAAACATTTTTGAACAGTTTTAAAGGTTGCACTGCCTCCCGAGGCCTTGCTTCACCCTTCCTAAAAAAATTAAACTAATGCCAAATAACAAGAGAACATAATGAACAAATGAATATTTATAGTGCCCACATTGCACAAAGAAATCAATGACATGCAATATCGATATAGCCACCATGAGTCAAAGTTTTAGATGAGTGCAATTCAAGTTTTACTTTAAGCAATCAATAGTCTAATTAATCACATGCAATATCCATATAACCACCAAGAATCAATGACATGCAACATTCATTTATCATTCGATATTTAAAATATATGGTCACGATCATTTTAAAATAAATGTGTTGGAAGTAGATTTTTCTTTAATATAAATCTTAATGATAGTGTTACTACATGTAGGTGCTACAATATGTATGATTGGTTGATAAAAAGATGTATTTATAGTATAGATATAGCAACTCTTCTAGAGGTAAAATCTAATACAAATTAAAATGCCTTTTTGAGAATGGAATTTAAAGAGGAATGATATGTCCTTTGATATTATACATTAATCCAAACATAAATCAAGAAAGTATTATTTTGATATGATTAACTATATAAAAATTTTTTAATACTTCATCAAATATATTCATATGCTTACTTTAAAAAAATTATATTCCTTATTATGGTGGACTAAATTGATCAAGCAATTGATCATATTATGATTATGGCATGTAACGTTTAAAATAATAATTTTATTTCAACCCTATTAATTGTTGGCTCTTTTCTAAACATTGTTCTATATTTTTTTAACACTCATTCTTTGCATTTTAAGTTAGCCCTATTAATTACGAATTATAGTAAATTCGGTTTGGCATTCACAAAATATTTTTTATATTCAAAGAAATTATCTGTATTTATAGTCTAATAAAAATATTTATGATAGTTTCTCTTATACATCATAAACAATGATAATATTAATGCAAGGAAGAACTAAAAAATGCAATGGCAAGAAAAGTTTGTTCCTCTAAAACTTCATATCATATCTAGTGTTTGGTCTGAATTGAAGAAATGGAAAACGCAAAAAATATCTATATACCTGAAGCAGTACAAGGAGATAGAAGTTTGGCCTGCATTCATAATTGAGAGCTCCAAAGACTTTTCGTTATCGACTAAGGCCTCATTTGGCGCAGCAATAATAGTGTGCAATCTACACCACATCCTGGCTACATGTTAACTGTGTTTTGAGATGTCTATGATGAGAAAGCTTAGTTTTACAACTTGATCTGACTACATACAGTGACTGTTAGAAAGCTGAGAATTAACCTCCGTAAAATAAAATAAAAATTTGTACACCCACCGCAACTTCTTCTGTAGCACATTCACAACTATTTTTTTCATACAACTGCAGTTATTCCAAATAGAGCTTAAGGCACTATTTAAAAAAGCTTTTCCAACACAACTTTCTAAAAATAAATTTCTGAATCAGTCGAATGTCATTGGAGTAACTGTAAAGTTCACATCAAATCGATCTAAAAGTGTTGACTCATATATTGAAACTGATTAAGGGCGAATTCACCATACAACCCATAATAAGTTTTTTGAGGGATTTAAAATATTTTGGATTTTATAGTGCAGTTACTTCACATCAAATCAAACACTAAATTATTGTTACTTACATTATACTCCTAACAGAGACAACCAAATAGCCCTAAATCAACAATTTTGTTTTAATGAAAGACAGGATACAATAACAATTCATACAAAGAAAATGAATAATATTCTACTAGATGCAAACATTTTTGAATCGAGTTGCAAAGGTTGCACTGCCTCCCCAGGCCTTGCTTCAGCCATCCTAAAAAAAATAAACAAATGCCTGATAACAAGAGAACATAATGAACAAATGAATATTTATAATACCCATGTTGCAAGAAGAAATCAGTGTAGCTCAAAAGAAAAGATTGTTAGGAGTCTCTGCTAATAAAGTTAACTACTTTAAATTTTATTTTGAGGAGCAGGATTGTGTCAATCAATCAAGAACATAATTCAGCCCTCAAAGTTTAACTTTAAATTTTTTCTTATGACGTATAGCATTTAGGTGCTGAAAAATGAAGTTGTTTCAAAGATAAAAGCCAGCATCTCGGTGTTGTAAAGATCAACTCATTGGCATCAAAATTTGTGAGATTTCTCTAGAAAGACAGTTAAGTTAGTGCTGTAGTGCAACACCGTGATGCTAGAATCCATACAGAAAAGTCAGACTAATAGAGAAGCCAACATCATAGTGCCACAAAGTGATAGAGTCTATTTTTTAAACAGGTTTCTATAATTTTAAGTATAGCTTTTTTCATTGTCTAGATAGTGTAATGTGAATTGAGTTTGCTTTAGAGTGAGGCTTGGAGATTGCTAGAGAGACTGAGCGAAAAAAGATTTGTATAATATTTTTTTTTTTCATAGTAAATTTTTTTGATGTGACATATCTCCATGATTGTCCCCGTTTTTTTTATTTTTCATATAAATTCTGATATTTTTCTTCCTCTATAATGTTTTTGTTAAGCTTTTGTTTTGATATGTTTGCTCAAGCTATCTCTCTCAACATAAATTGTCCGCGGAAGGATCGGGTCAGTGAACTAATTTTTCAGAAAGAAAAATGCATAATCTAAAAGCCAAAAACAGTATGTTTTATTGATTCCGCAGTAATACAATAAACAGAAAAATTGCAATTCACAAGAAAACAATCAACCAATTTCAGCAGTTTTCATCTCTCACACAGATCCGAAACTAAAATCCTCAGAGAATTCAAAATGCTGAATTGGACGACTGCATCTCTAAAAACAAATAATGAATGCACCACACCTTCTAAGGATGAGAAGAGAAGTATACAGAACACTCTTTTTACACTTCAATGTTGTTGACCTTCATATATGTGTAAATGAAGTCAGCTATAAGTCTAATTATGGACTTTAGCGATGCGTAATCGTCAAAATCGCTGAACATGTCGAAAATAGTCAACGACCTTCGATCGATGACGGACTTCCATTCACATTCAAATTGATGGCGGAATAGAAAAAATACAATCTAATGATCAGTGATCAAATATTTATCGATATATGCACGCGCATATAGTCGGAAGGCTGGCGATGTCTAAACGACCCGTTTATAAATTGATCGATGTTAGCTTTAAACGTCAAAAAATACAAATGAGACTCCTTCTGAGTGCGTGCAAATTTCGAATGATTGGAAGTGACAACACACAAATTGAGGGTGAAATGAGCTGAATGTCGCCAAAATCAGCCCAAAATGAATTGTGTGACGAAACTTTCGTGCATTGACCAAAAGCCCAGTTAGAATATAAATCGACTTGATGATCAGTGATAAATCGAAGTCGTCGCCTTGCATATATCGGTCGGGAAGTGAAATAAGTCAAACAACTTAGTTGAAATTGATTAAGCATTAACGTCAAAATTTATCAGTAAGGCATTTCTTCAATGATAAGCGAGCGTCGGAGGTCGAAATGATAGTGCATTTTAGTGAAATGGTCATTTGGCTTGAGACTTGAAACGCCGATTGTGAAATGATCGCGTTCTGTCGAATAATCTTGAATCGATATATATATATATATATATATATATATATATATCATTTAATCGTGTCAGCATAAAATTTACATTAAAGTCGATTACTCAATTTAAAATTAATTTAAAATCTTAATCCTAACCTAAATCCCTAAAACCCACTCTAAGAAACCTGTTCGGACCGCTCTAAGCCTTCACGCATGACCCGAACTAAGCCGAGCCTTCCCTCTTCACGCACTGGATCGCACGCCTCGGCCCTCTCTCGCACGTCTTCTCCTCTCGGCCAAAGGAAACTCCCGTTTGAACGGTTCGGCCAACCACTCCCGCACTTCCTCTCCACGCGCGCTCCACCCTCCACAATCGTTCCCTCTTGAAGCAAACCGCAAGATAAGAAGGTTTCCACCCCACTTCTATTCTCCAAACCACATGCCGCACAGCATCCTCACTCCCTGATTTTCCCCTCTCTCCAAAACTGAAAAAAAGGCAAGTTCTCCCTCCCTTTCTTCTTCTTCCTTCTTCCTTCTTCTTTCCTCTTCTTCCCTTTTTCATTTTCTCTCTTTCCCTCTCAAAAAACCAAAATCGAAATTATCCTCTCCTTCTTTCTTTTTCTTTCTTCCCATTCTTCTTCTTTCTTTTACATTTCATTTTTTCCCCTCATTCCTCCCATCTGAAAATATTTTCTCCATTTCTTCCCTCATTTTCGTAAAACCGAAAATCCATTTTTCTTAACTCATTTTCCACCAAAATCAATCCATTTTTTCTTCCCACATTTCCACCAAAATCAAAAATTCACTTTCAAATTCCTTCATTTCCTCAATCCGAAAATTCCCCCATTTTTTTAATCCAAATTTCCAATTGCTTTCCCAGCGGAGAAGAACACCATCATTAGTTCTTCTTTCGGTTTTTGATTATCTTTTTCTTTCTTCACGGAGAGGAACATCATCATTATTTCTTTTCTCTTTCTACCTCCCTTGGACCTTTCTTAGGAAGCACCGTCATTAGGCGGGTTCTTCATTAGTTTTTGGCATCGCCCATTCCATCTCTTTGCCGATCATTGCAACACAAAAAAATGAGTCATAACATGTGTGATGTGGATGTTTATATGCTTGTGTTTCTTTACAGGTTTGAAGGCCTCGTTATGCTCATTAGGGCGCGTTGAGATAAAAAATTGGCTACGGCATTGCAAGCACCACTCCCTATGCTCATTAGGGTTTACCGAGTAAGCCAAGATCCGTTAAATGTCGCTCCCCTAGCCAAAATACTGCCAAAATTTTAAATGAATTCTGGACTTCAAAAAAAAAGAATGAATATATATTGCATTGTCTTTGTCTTCTTTCAGGTTTAAAAGTCTCGTCACACTTATTAGATGAGATGAAATTGTGGTTGTGTCTGCAGACACCACTACCTTCATTACGGAGAAAGCAAACACTCCGATGACTCGGGGATGACGTCGAGAGGCCATCGAAGTTTCGTCAAATTTTTAGACTTAAAAAATAAAATGAAAAAAGAGACAATCAAAGAGTTTAAATGGAATTAAATAAAAGACTTAATCAAAATTTTGAGCATAACAAATGTGAAGTTACAAATGCATAAAATAAATACAAGCACTTATAGGGAGTCTAATAGTTTGCTTCAATCATATAACTTTTTCAATGAGCACAAATATAACCTTTAGTGATCGTCTAAATATAATTATTCATCTCACTAATTAAATTGAAGGGCTTAGAAATCCTAGGCCAAGCTTGAAATGAATTTAGAAATTCACCAAATGCCTACGAAACCTTTCAATGAACATTCAATCTTTAAAATAATTAAAAAGAATTGATAATCCACTTGCAAGCACGAATTAAATGGCTCACACAATAAACATTGAAGTTATTATAACTTATTCCAAGTAAATTAAAAATGATTTAATTGAACACAATTAAATATGGAGAACTTCTATGAAGCTTGTAACTTACTTTCGAGCTAATTGAAAAGTCATGAGAAAGTTTAAGTGAGATACACAAAGAAATTGATACATAGTTGATTACCACGAATATAATTCTTATAATGTATCACTTTAAGTAACCTGAGAGAAAATCTAATTGGAATCATAATCTAAATCACAAGATGCTTATAGTAAGCTTGAAAGCTAGTGTTCAAATAAAAATGCAATTCAAGCTTGACTTAGGCAACAAGGCTTATATTTAATAAGCTAAGTTGAAAGAGATATGCTAGCTTGCCTATGAGTGAGAATACAAGTTGAATATGAGGATTAGAAAAGATGTTAAATCGTAGCAATATGCATAAGCAAAATAGTCATTCTGTTTTTTCTATCAAGTTAAGTATAAGCAAAGTTACACTACTTTGAATCGAAAATATAAAAATTGGCCATACACACACTTTGTACAAGCAAACAAAAGGTGTTAATTAAGACATTCTTAAATAAAATCGCATGGGCCCCGACACTATGCTGAATGTTTAGATTCAAGTTGCGAGGATGCTTTGCTTCGGTTTAGTCTAGGGTAGGGTTAACAAAACCTAAAAATCTATTACAAGAATTTCAACTTATTGGAATATCTGAGAAGCTAATTCTATCATGTGTCAGCAGATATGATCCTCTGTTAGGAGCTAAATAAAGTTGACAAAATCTAAAGCTCTTAAATACATTCAAGTCAATTAACTACCCCAATGATAGCTATGTTGAATGGTGATTTCAACTGGAGGGGATACTTCCACCAATATGCTTCTAATTTCAAATCAAATTAACACAAATTGAGTGTTAAATTTAAAAAGTGTTTAAATGAAACTCTATCATTAAAAGTTTAAAGCAAAAATCATTATATCCAACTTTCGTAACTATTTATCGGGGGTGACAAATTAAGAAAACTCTAGCTCACAAAGGAGCTAATGTCAAATCAAGTATTATACTATATTCACTATCAATCAATCTCTTGTCAGTAAGGATGCGACCCTTGTCCTGTGATTGTATAGCTTCACGAATAGATGACCAGTCCAATAGTTTATGCTCCATTATTATGATCTCACGTATGCTCCCCAATGGCTCTACCTTTTGAGTTGTGAATCATAGGGTATACTTGATAGGGAAAACAACCATCTGTCAGCTAAGGTAGACTTAAGTATGTTTCCTTAGACAAACACCACCCTAGGTCTACAAGGATTTCTTGCATGACATAACCCATGTGTTATTGATAAGAATCATTTGGTCAGGTTGGGTCGACTACCTCCTCTAACTAAGTATACTAAGGACCATGATAGCCCAGGATGACAGAACCATGGGATTTAGATCAGGCATGTCATCATTCCCCCAACCATCAACTTTAAGATAATAGGGTGAATTTCATAAATTCTAAATTTTAAGCTCAATGATCTTCTATATGCTACATTAAGTGATATGATGTTAATTAGTTCTCTCTCAATTGGGTAATTAACTAGGCTGGCTTTTAAAACACACTGATCTCATCACCAATTTAGGGTGAAATCTGGTAGTGTCTACTATTCCATTAACCTTCTGAAAGTTACCTCGATGCATAATCATACTCTCTTTAATTCAATATTTATTGAGAGGTCGGTGGTGAATTTTTGGAGCCCATAGATTTTTGGCAACTCCGCTAGAGACAGTATTCTCTTTCTATCTTTGGCTAGTCATATATGTTCTATAATAGTAATAAAATATTTGAAATTAAAAAAAAATCATGATTTAAATGTGTAATATATTTAGATTATTATTGTATGAGACTTTATATCAAATAAATTATTTTTTAGAGTACATCTTTATTACACCATTATTTTGTTCTATAGACATTTTAAAAGTATACGGTGAAACATTAATTGCTAATTACTAATCCTCATCTTTCACTTTTACAGAATGGATCTACAGAGCACTCCTTTCACCGTTCAACTAGAGCGTGGTGCGAACATCTACATAGTTAATGTCGTCATCAACACAAGAGATGTTAGAGCTACAACTCAATTTGGTAGCTTGAGTTTTTTGGTATCGGTTCTCTTTAAGTACCACCATGGTACACTCATTGAGGCCATGTGCCTCAATTTATTAAGCTCTTCATACGTTTTCCAATCAATTTAGCATCCAAACATTGTTAAGGAGTTCCCCGGACAGAGAACTTCAGTTTTTAAAAGGCTAGGCCAATTTGAAGCCTCCGTGACGAAAAAAACTGTCAGTGGAAAAATTATGTCTTTAATGCCTTATGGTACAACTGCTCTGCCAATTGAACCTTTTGTACCTAGAAAGAATGATCATGAGACTTCCTCATTAGGAAGTAAATTAACCAGAAGGTAGAGAAGAATAAATGCTAAGGAGAGCTGTGATTCCCAATGACTATGAATAGCGATACTACCAAAGCAGTATTCATACTTGATAACTAAAGTGGGTAAAGAGGAATAGCTCTACATGTCAAGTAAAGCAGTCTTTCTAGAAACAACAATGTTAAGCTCCACAACCACAGAGGAGTTAGCCTGAAACACTATATACCAAAATACATAAAGTTCTCAAAGTAGCCAAGGAAAGTGGGTTAATGAAAAGAAGATTTTAGAGGCCTGTGGTAATTGAAAATACTGAAGCTCCACCAAGAAGGTTGTCATCTCTTATGGTAACAAGTCATTGAGCCAAGTATTCTTCGTATGGTGAGGATCATAGCGTGACACTCGAACAGCATGTCCAAGAATCTGCTGCCGAAAGGTCTCGATGAAAGGATAAGCAAATATTGAGGCCAAGGCCCCGTAATGAAATCCTGAAGAATGGAAGAGGTATGACATCTGATACATATACTCAAAAATCTGCCTAAAAAATAACCTATCAAAAGTGGATACCCAAAAAAAGGGATATCATTGATGAAAGACATGATGGTTGACACCCTGGAGAATCTTCTAGAGATCCCATTGTCGATCAGATTCACCTCCATAAGAGAAGGTTGAATTTGATCGCAATCCTTTAATGGAAGAAGTATTCATTCCGCACATTGAACCAGAGATCCACTGGAAATGTCGATCAGAAATTCATGTGCAAAAATAAGGTGTTGAAGAGGATACTATGGAAGTAGAAGTCATCTATATGATTAGAGATATAGATGAACACTCCGCTCAGCACCATCACCAGCAACATGGATCTAGGAAACTTGAACCTAAATTTGACATTTATGAAGAAGAGTCTTCACAGAAGCAAGTAGAAGATGGATCTTCAATCTTTGCTGAAGATGAAGAAGAAGAAGATTAAAATAAGAAAGCGATCATGGGTGTTTAAGCTATTTATTTGGTTGAACAGATGATCACTGTACACGCTTTTATATCGTCGTATTCGACCTAGCTAACCCTGCAAATGCACAAGGAGAAGGACAGTCAAGCTCTTCCCCTGAAGATGAGCAGAGAGCAAAACAACAACAAGAAATAGAGGAAGAAGAAGAGCATGTATTGATTGACGCCATGGCACTAATTAGAGAGCAAAGAAAAATGCAGCATCAAATGAAGGTCAAAGATAAGGAGATTGCACAGCTTAGTACCAAGATGAATGATATGATGGTACAACTGAACATCGTGATGAAGATGTTGTAGAAAAATACCACATTAAATGCAGCACTTGTTTTATCTGCTAATCAACAGGTAGCTAATAATATAGCTTCTATACCACTAGTTGCTCTAGTACCTCAAGCTCCTACAATATATGCCACACCTGAAGGGATGAATCAAGTTAACCGACTACCTCTTCAGCCGATAATTTAAAATATGGCTAACACACTGGGAACCATAACATCTGCTCAATTAGAAATAATAATCAATGAAAAGATAAAGCGCATAGCCTCAGTGGTGAAATCGGTGAGTAAGGTCACCCCTTACGGGAATATGATCAAATGTCATACCCAAAGGTTACTCGGTGCCAAAATTTAATACTTTCGGTGGGCTTGGTAATCCAAAGCAACATCTAGCCAATTTAAGGCTACTTGTGGTAACAGAGAATGATGCTACTATTTCATCGGTTATTGTCACGACGCTTTAGAGTGGTATGCAGAATTATCGAATGGTTCAGTTAAAATCTTTGTTAAGTTAGAGATGATATTCATGAAGAGATTTGCTGGCGAGAAAATAATAATCTGACCTTGCCTGAAAGGAGAAAAGATGAGTTGATAAAATTTATAAGTCGTTGGCATAACCTAAGCATGAAATGTGAGCAACAAATGAAAGAGAAATATGCGATCCATTTGCTAATGGGAAATATGGATGATAAAATTGCACCATTTTTATGTATGATGTCAATTACAATGTTCTAGGACTTGCTTGATAGGGTGGCTAAATTTGAAAAGCTGAATCGTCTTAAGTCTAAAATCTATTCAGGTAAAGCAAAGAGGAACAAACCTTCTCAAGAAGAAACGAAACTCATGACACTTTCTATAGCTCAAATGGTGAAAAGTGGATGATATATAATGTCGATAAAGGAAAGCAGCCAATGTACAATGATGATAAGACAAAGAAGCTGTCTATTCTAATCCACCAAAATTGGTATTGGGAGGCAATGACAAACCTCAGACTTTTTCAAGTGGTGGGGAGTATCTAAAATAAGTAACAAAAGATGATGAGTGAATGCGGCCATCTCTTAAGGAAAAGATGAACAAAGACTATTCCTTTAAAAGAGATAGTGTGGCTAAATTATTTCGGTAACCAGTCAAAGCTAGCCTATAATTATCAGAAATTAAAAGGCCTGAAGAAGTTGATCAAGTCAACAATCCAAATTACTGTTCTTATCATCAGATGATCAGCCATCCAATTGAAGATTGTTATGTCTTCAAAGATTGGATAGAAAGGAAGTATCAATGAGGTGAATTTATATTATCTGTTAGTATTCTAGTCAACCCAAAAAGAGAGTCTACAAGAATGATTATGTCCTCTTCCATATCATCCATCAAAGATAAAAAGAAGGAGAAATTAGTTCAGACTAAAGAATGGAAAATAGTAGTCTCCAAAAAGACTTTGAAAATGTTGAAGCAGCTAAAGGATGTCCCTAGTGTTAACTGAAAATCATTACTTGAACCTGTATTGGACTTAAAGAGATGCCTAAATCAAGTATTTGGGCTTCTCAGTGGCATTTGATAAGGTTACTTCATCATAACATGAGGAGTAGTCTACTAAACACATACCTCATAAATTTAAGAAGCTGACTAAGAAAAAGAAGATCAAGAAGAGAACTACAACTCAAAAGATTATTAATAATTTAGAGGAGTATCACCAACCAAGGCAACCATTTAGTTTTGCAGACTTTATGCTTAAACTTAGTATTGATGAATTGAATAAAGAAGATAATGGTGAATCTTGTCCAGTAGAGACATGCCAAATCATTTATGTGATATCAGATGTTCTTCAGCATCAGTTACTCCAAAATGATAATGGTAGTCAGATAGACTCGACCAACCCATCACAATTCTTGTCAGGAAAGTAAGAAGAGCCTGAGGAGTTAACATTTGAATTTTATTTAATGCTCTCAACAAGATAATAACAGTTCAGATGAAGATCTATATTTTTTCAACGTATGATGTTAAAAAATGAGTCCATCCCATTTGTCCAATCCTCCAGAATAAGAAGGAAATTTGAAGAAACTATCTCTTTAGAAGAATCTGAGCACGATAAAGTTATTCAAGTTCAGTTGAGAAGTGATAAAGTCTTCCCACCTTCATCAAAGAGGCAAAATGTAAATAAAGACAAAGGCAAATAAATTGAAGTCAATGAAGATATCATTCCCAGAAATCCTAGAATAAAGCCTAAATTAAGGGAGTAGATAGATTATAATATTCTCACATTTAAGAAAGATCCCTACATAATTAAGTGTGTACATGGCTCTCTTAATGTCAAAAGACCTCTGAGAAACTTTGATACAGGCTCTCAAAGATCCAGAGAGTTATGAAGTTTATTTTGCTAAAAAAATGTATGACTGAAGCATTACAAACTCAGGATCTCCTAATAATCACATTTTCCGAGGAAGATCTTTTTTGGAATGATCACAATAGTCCTCCATATGTTACTATAGAGAGTGATGGCATCTCGATCAACCAAATTGTGATTGATCCAAGTTCTTCTATTAATCATATGAGTCTAAAGGTATTAAGAGGATTACCACTTGATATCCAACATCTTGGGAGAGACAAATTGATGGTTCATGGTTTCAATGAAAAAAGGGCAAAAACCCTAGGTTCCTTTATTCACCCGCTTAAGTTTTGGGATTTATATACAGAAGCCAAGTTTCATGTAATCGATACCGATACATCATTCAGAGCTCTCTTAAGTCAGCCATGGCTGCATGAGTATGGCATGGTTCCATCAACTATGCATCAGTGTATGAAGTACCTAAAAGAAGGAGAAGAATGCATAATTTCTAGTAACCTAAAACCATTCTCCATCCATGAAGCAAAGATCTATGAAGATGCAAAATATTTCAACCTTAAAGATCCTAAACCAGAGCCTCTTGAGGTAGTAGAATCCACTTCAGGAACTAAAAAGTAACTTTACAAAGTGAGAAGTAAGAGGAAGAAAGAAGGCAATGCCGACTTTCCCAAAAGCACTTGATTCTGACGTAAATCAAGAAAATCAATTCCTCATTTGGGAAGTGACATAGAAGAAGAAGAAGAAGATATTTCTGTCAAACTGTAGGGAACTTATAAGCTTTCAAGAAAGGTAAAGTATGAAATAAGTGATTCTGATTCAGAATATGACTTTGAATCTAGTTATGGAAATAGGTTCAAATGGTCACATCAAGAAGGATAGCTCACTTGACAGAGTCAGATGACACACTCAAAA
This sequence comes from Cymbidium sinense, assembly GCA_021442155.1. Taxonomy (NCBI): domain Eukaryota; kingdom Viridiplantae; phylum Streptophyta; class Magnoliopsida; order Asparagales; family Orchidaceae; genus Cymbidium; species Cymbidium sinense. The sequence continues at coordinate 110,884,039 of CM038225.1, forward strand.
TTATACCCATCCCTCAACAGTACTTCAAAGAAATCACTCCATTGGAGGTTCATAACATAGAAGAGTTGATAACATTCTATGTGCCACCGTTGAGCGAGAGTAGCAGATCAGAAACTCTATTTTACAAATCTGAAGAGTCTCAGCCTTACAATTTTGATCAGCCTCCTCAACATGAAAATTTTGATGAGATTGTGCCAACAAGAATACCAATATACTATCCACAAAAATTGCAAAGAATGATACATAAGCTTCGAATTTATATTAGAACTACTAAATATAGAACTCAAATCTTTAACAAGATGTGGAGCCAAAGAAGTTCTCAAGCATCATGAAGAAGTTATAAGTTTATCACTAAAGGTATTGGGTTCATCAAAAATCTCATCAAAATAAAGCTTGTTATAATATAATAGAAGTTGAGATCAAAACCAATAGTGATGAGGAAGACGATGTCCATGAAATCCTTCTTATAAATGATGAAGATGTAGAAGCCAAGCCTGCACCTGAAGAACTCGAAGATGGTGGATGAACTCAAAGAAATCAATCTAGAAGCTGAGGATGATCCCCGTCCAACTTTTTTCACTGCCTTTTTTCCTGATGAGAAAGTTTAAGAGCTAAAAATGTTGCTTTATAAATTCAGGGATTATTTTTCATGGACATATTCTGAAATGTGAGGTGTTGACCTCATTTTTAGAATGAGCTCTCAACTTTTCCATCTTAAACATAGGACTTCTCTTAGACATTAAGAGTTCCATAGTCTTAAGACACTTCTAGTGATTAGGTGAACACTCAACCTAGCCCTAGAGACTTAGAAGAGTTAACCATAGGAATAGGTCATGCCTTAGGAGTGTTAGGAAAATTTTCCTACCTTACAGCTTGAACCAAATCCTCACTTCCTTCCTTCAAGTCAAATTTCAAAACTCAACCAAACTCAAATCAACTTCAAATTTAAATCAACTCCAAAATCAAATCAACTCCAAGATTAAACCAAACTCCTAACTCAAATCAATTCCAACTTGATTGATTGACTCCAAACTCATATCAACTTGAACTCAGAATCAAACCTTGAACCAATTTCAATGGATTTTCTCAAATCATGAATCAATTCCAAATAATTGAAACCCATGATTGAAATTCATAACCAAATTCAAATTCCAGAAATATTTCCTAATCCCTTTGATTCTATCTTGTGGACTTAGCTCAAATCAAATCCAAATCAATTCAAATTTAGGAAATTTTCTCATAACTCATTTATATTCTCATTTATATTCACAAATATAAATAAAATATAAATTCAAATATTCAAAATCAAATTCAAAACTCAAACTCAAATTCAACCAAGATCAAACCTAAGCCTTTCAAGTCAAATTCTTGAACTTAGCCAAATCAAACTCAAATCAAGCCAAACCCTTAATTTTTCTTCATGATTTAATCAATCCTTCAATCATGAATCCAAATATAAATATAAACTTCAATCCTCAAACCAAAACTAAATTCAAGAATAATCAAAATCAAGTCAAACTCATGTTCATCCTTTGACTTGAAATTGTCAAATGAATCAAAACCCATTTGACTCCAAATCACTTGCTAATGGATTTATATTTCAATTTCAAGTCTATATGTGAGTTCAACCAAACTTTTTTTTTTGAGGGGGGAACTCCATATAGGGGAATTTTATTGCTGCAAAAAGGGATTTACAAGGTCCTTAAAAGGGGATAAACTCAGAAACTACTACTCAAAGAGCTACAATCAACCTAGAGAGTAAATCCCCTATCTAAATACAACCAAAATAAGAGAAGAAAAAGACAAAAAGAAAAAATAGCTAAAGGTACAAAAAAGCACAAGAATGAGAGCCATAGGTCAGTCTTCAGCAAAAGCTTGTGAAAATATGAGCAGCATATGCCACATCTAGATAAGGAACCTGCAAAGAAAACCTACAAAGAAAATACAAAACCCTAACATCCAAAGAGTTAGTACTAAGGAGGTGTAAGTAGAGTTAACTAAGAAGGCTAGGAAAAGGAAAATATATTTAGATAATAGAGTGAAGGAAAGGCTCAAGCTGGGTCACCCATGAAAGGGGAAACCACAAACATGAGCATCCAAACCTCCAAAGAAGGGTTGCATCACAATTGCTGCTACTAGCCAATTTATGAGTGAAATCATCCTAGCCATCATAGCCTACAAACTTGGGGGGCGGCACTTATTGTAAAGTAAATAATCTATATCACCTACATTCCATGCACTAGAAGAACAAATTATAAAGGAAATTGGAACCACCATTAAGCAAGTCAAAAGGAAGTCACCACCCTCAGTATATAAAAGCATCAATAAGTACTTCAACTAAGCTTGATGTGGAGCAACCAACCAAATACACCCTTTAATGTAGCTTGATAAGAAACAACCAGAAAAATATAGGCACATAGGGAGATCAACAGGGAGATCAACAAGGCAGTAAACCCAAACCAAAGATGAGAGCTTAACAGGAATGAAAGTCAGGAGAAATATCCACCTATTAAAAACTAGATCACTGTAGTAATTATACACCATTTGATCTAAAAATGACCTCAACCCATAGTGAAAAACATGTAGCCCAGTTACAAGGACTGAAGCTAACCAAGCAGCAAACAACATAACAAACATCCAAATAGAAAACCAACAGAAAGAATCACCCTGCATAACAAAATAACACATTAATCTATTCAGCTGATAAGCAATACCATAGAACAAAAAATGGAGCCAACTAAGGTGATAGTAAACAACTCCAAAGTAGAAAACAGCCATAAAAAGATTCCATGAAAAAATCACTGAAGATAGCCTTGAAGTAAAGGTAAACTATCAACAGCTAAGCAAATAGCAGCAATAGAACTTAAAAGAAAGGAAGAGCAAAAGAGATGCCTACCTTGCAAGACAACTGCAATAATCACATCAATAAAAGGAGAAAAAGAAATAGTAGTCATATTCAACAAAGTAACCTAAAAAATCCTGCGGGTTGAGTAGGAACAAAACCCAGCAGACCTAATGAGACAGGTAACTATTCCAACAGACAAGGCTATCAACGGTGAAAATAATACCCAGAAATGAAGACAAAAAGGTAGGTAACCAGATGAGATTAGGGACAAAATACCATCAAAATAGGATAACCAGCAAATGCAGTAGAAAAATGAGAAGGAAATATAATAGATCAAAAGAAACATAAAGCAAAAAATACAGTAAATAGTAAACACCAGCATATACATATTAATTTCTTAGATAAGGTAATCCGGAGTTATCCAGATTAATCAAACCCCGCAATTATTTAGGAAGATTGAAATAATCAAAAAGGGTGAGCTCATCTAATATAGCTCCAAGATTGGCAAGATAATCAACACAAGCATTTCCTTCATGCCAGATGTGAGTGATTTTAAAGTAGACTTGCGAAAGTAGAGCTCTTGTATGGTTAAGAAAAAGAGCAGCATAACCCAGTTGTCTCAGAGAAACAGGCAAACCCACAGAATGGCCAACCTGAAAATGGGAAGCATCAAAAAAAGGATTGCAGAAAGATCTAAAAGGACTCAGATTTGACAAGCGGTCTCAACATCTATAGCAACCACCTCTACTAGCATAGTAGAGAATGCAAGATAAAAAGTAGAAGGGATAACAACAGCAAACATCATAAAAATGAAGACTAGCCCAAACTAGCAGAGGATGAAAATGATAACTAATAGATCCCAAAGCTTAGGAAAAAGCCATATCTCCACAAGAAAAAGAATCATAAAAAGCTTAAAATTTTCTAACATAAGGCAATCCAATTTTATCAAATTCACAAGCCCCCTTAAAAGTAAAGGAATATCCTCATTAGAGAATAGATTCAAAGAGGAGGACTTGGATCCCTAATTAGTAAGAAAATCAACACAAGAATTACCTTCCCGATAAATATGAAAATTTTGATAGTCTAGGTTGGCAAGAAGCATCCTAGTCTGGTTAAGTAAATAATACACTTCAGCATTCCCTTGAGCTCCTGAATTTAATAATTCAAGAAGAAGGAGAGCATCAACTTCGAACCAAATCTTCTGAAATCCTTTCTATAAGTAGACAAAAATCCCATAGTGTAGGCCTTTAAGCTCAGCAAATAATACATAATAGGGTTCTAAAGGAGTGGCAAAAGCAGAGATAACCTGACCACTATAATCTCTCAAAATCCTGCCACAACCATAAAAGCCATTAGAAATTGAGCCATCAGTGTTAACCTTAATGACATGATAATTCGGCTTCATCTAGTATATAATTTTATGGTTGGGAGAAATACCACAAGGAGGAGGATTAATCCCAAAGTTCAATCCATATATTTGCATCCTTTGAAACTAAAGGAAGTAAGAAGGGCATCTTTATAAAGAGATATCATAATTTTACATTTGGCTCTAGAAATACTACGATGATAGTTCATAGGTATATCATGATGCTTAGCATCATTTCTTTCCAACCAAATATACCACAGAAGAGTAGTGGCTAGAACAACTTTGACATGACCTTTAGGAGTATAAGAGAAAAAACTTTCAAGATGTTGCATAATAGAAAATGAGCCATCGAAATGAAAACTATTAAACATACTATCATACCAACAACAACTTGGGTTATTCACAAACACATGATCCATAGTTTCAATGTGAAAGCAATATTGGCATCTAGAGGGGAGGTGGAAACCTTTTTTTAAAAGGGTAGCATCAACAAGAATGTAGTGCTTTAGAATGCGCCAAGTTAAAATAGAAAAGGAGGTAGGGATAGAGATATTCCAGATTTTAGTGAAAACTAAGGACTCTTGAGTTTTAATTCTGAAAGAGTGCCAAACATCCTTAAAAATAAATTCTCCAGAGGATTTGGTCAGATTTATTAGGTAATGGACAAATTATAAGGATTTTGTCAACTATCACCTTAGGGATAATGGAGATTGGTGTCTCATCCCATTATTCAGTAATGAACTGATTTACCTTAAGCCTCATAGTGGAATGAGTATTAAGCAAAGAATCAATAGAACCTTGTCCCAATCAATTATCTTGCCAAAAGAAGGAGGAGCCTGAATTCACACCCCAAGAGATAAGATTCTCTGCATTCCACTTGATGTTACAAAGTCTTTTCCACACCAGAGAGCCCCCAAGTTTGAAAGTACAAATGAGGGGGTGTTTCCCCTTACAGTATTTAAAAAGCATAAATTGAGACTAGTAACTATGGTTATTTCTTAAATTCCACCACATTTTGTGTGAAAAAACATTTAATAAATTCTTCTAAAGTTTTACAACCCAAACCACCTTCATTAAAAGGCCCATATTATGCCAATTATGAACTTTCCTGGAAGAAGAGGTAGAACCCCAAAAAAAATTGTTAATAAGTCTATTTATTCTTCTAATAATAAAGTAGGTAGGCACAATAGTGGACAAAAGATACAAAAGCAAAGAGCAATGGGTACTTTTGATCAGGATAAATCTAACACCAAAGGAAAGTAAGTGGAACTAACAAGAGGAAATTTTCTTATTTATTTTCTGAATCACTTCATCAAATAAGGAAGATCTTTTCATTCCTTGATATAAATGAGTGTCCAGATACTTGATAGGCAGGGTTTGATGTGCAAAGCCCGTAATATTATTAATAGAATTAATCCTAGATAAAGAAATAGAAGAGCGAGAGATAAAATAACTTTTGCAAGGATTAATTTTCAAACCACTTTCCCTACCAAATAGAGTAAGGAACTTACAAAATTTTTTAATGTAGAGTAGACCCATTGCAAAATATAATGAAATCATCGGGAAAAGCGTGGGAAATAGAAAGCCACCCCTAGTTTTGTAATACATGTTAGCATTTTACACAACATATGCTCAATACTTCTAGAGAGATATTCCACAACAATAATAAAAAGAGCAGGAGAAAGAGGATCCCCTTGCCTTAGCCCATGAGTGGAAGAAAAATCCATGAACTTCACCATTAATAAGTAAAGAAAACCAAGAATTCTCAATACCATTCTTAATAAAGTAATAAATTGACTTGAAAATCCAAATAGAGCCAAAATTTTATATAGGAAAGCCAAATGTTATCATAAGCTTTGGAAATGTCCAACAAGAGCATGTTACCACTTCTGAACTTTCATTTAAATCACGGATCATCTCTTGAGCTAAAAGAACATTATCAAAAATAGAACGCACTTTAACAAATCCTGTTTGATTGGGGGAGATAATTTTAGGAAGCAGAATTCTTAATCTTTTAGCCAGAATCTTAGAGATGAGTTTATTAAAAAAAGAGCAGAGGCTAATTGGTCTAAAATGACTCCAAAGTTCAGGATTTTCTATTTTAGGGATTAAAATAATGGAAGTGCTAGCAAAATATTTGGGGAGGATACTTCCCTTGAAAAAATCAAGAATAACATTAACCAAATCTTCTTTAATGATATACCAGATTTTGAAAAATAAGGTGGTAAATCCATCAAGACCGATACGAATCAGATTCATATTTTGCAAAATATTAGCAATTTTGGATTCAGAGGGTAACGAAATAAGCATATTGTTATCTTCCTCAGAAATGAGAATAGGAATAACTTCAGGCAAGGAAATCGCATCATAAGTCACATTTTTATTAAGTAGCTCACTAAAAAAAGAAACGCGAATGAGCTCCTTGTTATCAAGATATCATCATTAGTTTTAATTTTTTTTAATGTGATTTAACACCTTTTTCTTTTTAACCATGATATGAAAATATTTGGTATTCGATCACCATCAGATGTCCGTTCTATAGATGCTTTTTGCCACCAGTAGGCCTCCTCCATGTCTTGGAAACATGTTAACCTATTTTTGGCTTGACTTAATAAAGATTTTTTAGATGGATCATTAACAGTAACATCTTCTAAAACTATAACCTCATGTTCTAATTCTTTGATATTAACAAAAAGATTTTTAAAATAGTGTTTGTTCCTCCAATTAAGGCATTGTTTAAGCCTTTTTAATTTGAACCACAATCTCATCTTCTCAAAAATAGAATCATCAAGATGGAGAGGTTCACTCCAATTGCTAGCAACCACATCCATAAGCCACATATTTTGAAATTGGAATGGGATATGAGAGGAGGGTTTAGTAGCATTAACATTTAGGGTTCTACTGAGATGATCAACAAAAGTAATAGGGAAAAGGTTGATCCATATTTTGTTAAAAAGGACCCTATCTAATCTTTGCCAAAGTCTATGATTATTCCAAGTGAAGTGAGACCCGAAATCCAATATCAAGTTGACAATCAAGGATCATGTTATTGAATTCCTCCATGGAAAATAAGTTTGGAGCATTACAACCAACTCGTTCAGAAGAGGAAGATATAATGTTAAAGTCCCCACCCACAAACCAAGGGGCATTCACAGAGGAAGATAAACTAACAAGATCTTCCCACAGAAGCCTTTTACCATTCCCATTACAAGAAGCATAGACAAAAGATCCAAAGCAACACCAATTTTCACAAGTGATTTTAACATTTACAACCTAGGGTAAATCTTGTATAACTTGTAAAACAAATGGATTCTTCCAAAAAAATCCAAATTTTATTGCTTCAATTAGTAAAAAAATTACCAAAGACAATCATTCTAGCAACAGAGGCAATGTTAGAGGGAAGAATAAAGGGTTCCAAAATAGCCAAAAAAGAAATATTATAAGAGTGAACTATAGTATTTCTAAGAGGGTACCAATCCTCTCGCATTCCCTAAGAAATGAGACCATTTATTTGGGCGGGAGCGGATCTAGTAACTCTGACAAAGTTAGGAAGTCTAGTTTTAGAAGTTTTATTTTTCTTTCTAAAAACTGTCTAAAATTTATTGGTCATATCCACAGCATCACCATCTGATAGAGATTGATCAGAGAATTGCTTGGAAAAAGGAGGTACATTGAAAATAGAATTACAAGCCGTTCACCTTCTTCAATTCATTATTATGTTGTAAAGTCGGATTAGGAATCAGTAAAATTAGATGAAGAAAGAAGAAGAAGAGCTAAAGCACATGTACTTAAAACAGACAGAAGCTTTCTCCAAATTTTGCACACCATCCATTCCTTCATGAGGAATCACATTTTGTTTAACTAAAGGTGGCAAAGAGGTCGAGAGCCATTTGATAGAGGGTCAGCATCATAAGTTTTGCAAAACTATTCTTAGTTACATTATTACCTTTGTTATTGTCGTTCAAATGGGAAATCTCATTCGAAGTGACATGGTCCTTGCTAGTTAGTGTGGCATCTGGATGAACAGAGCCGCAATATCGATTGAGGAATAGGAAGCTCAAGGCAATGGCCCTCATTTTCAGGTAAGGAGATACGAGATAAATTAGTGTTTTATAGTTTCACCAAGGGAGCCTTAAGAGAGGGATCTGACTTAGGAACAAAACTTTTCTTAAGGTGTGGATGGACCACAAAGCAATCAGAAATCCCATGGCCGTGAATTTTGCAATGAGAACAAAAAATAGAGAAATTCTCAAAATCCACTTTTGCGAGATATCATTTCTCTCGATCTTAACCCCTTTGGATAATTTTTAGATATATCCAACTCAACTAGTATCCGAGCAACATATGGCCTGGAGTTAGAACCAGTCACCTGGTCCACTTGGAGAGGCCGACTGAACAAACCACCCATGGCAAAGAGGAATTCAAGATTAAAGAAATGAACACGTAAATTGGGAAGAGAAATCCAGACAGGAATAATAGGAGACTCCTCCTTAATATCAAAAAAGGCATCCATTTCAACAAACGCATCTGACAGTTGAACACAAAATACGATCGTCTAGAGAAAACCCATGAATAATCTAAATCATTTGAAAGTTGAATCAAAACTTGGCGAGAGTTTATCAATCCAACAGAAAAAAATACTAGAGAGCTTCAAATTATGAAAAAAATGATCTAATATTCTCCATAGTGGGACGGCGCAGCGCAAATTTGCCCACCAAAGTAAATTCAAATGGTTTTGTAAGTTTTTCCACCACTGAATTAGCACACATAATTGTGGGTACACCTCAGAAGGAAGTAGAGAGAAGATTAACTGACTCGCCCGTGCAGTTGGCCTTACCCGCAAGAACATATTTAAAGGATTTGGAAGGCAACGAGAGGTTGGAACTACAGTGGGATCAAGAACTTTGACACAACAGAATGGTTTCCCAAGGAAAATAGAGATTGTAACCATGATCAACAAAAGCTCATGTTAAGTAATAGCGAAAGCCAAGCAAGGTCGTCGAGACGGAAGACGAGAAAACCATAGACTAGGAGCCACCAAGGGGCAGAAATCGCTATACGCTTAGGGTTGGAAATCTTGAGTTTAACCAAACTTGAATCAAGCCTTGATCAAGCCAACTAAGCCCAATTGCCTCACTTGACCTAAAGTAGCCAATTTGACCTACATGAACCAAAATCTAATTCAATCCAAATCAAAGTGAATTAAGCCAATCCAAACTTCATGTCATATTTTTTGATCATCATAGGTTAATCAAATATCATGAATTGAGTCAAACCAAGTCAACCTAGCACTTGAGTCAACAACCCCATTGCCCAAGTCAACCCTTTAACCCATATGAACCCAGTTTAAATTGATTGTACAAAAGTTCATTGCTCAATTTGACCAATAACTCAACTCCAACCTAGCCCAATTGACCATGAACTTGACTAAAAGGTCAAATCAACTTTAAAGTAAACCAAACCAAAATTAATTGAAACCAAAGCCTACAATATATTCCAAATGATCAACCAAACTTAAATCAAGTGATGATTCAAGCCAATTTGGTCAATTGGGTCAAATTGGTCAACTTAGCCCAAATTGACCTAAAAGATCAAATTAGCCAAAATCCAAATTAAATCCAAATTAAACTAAATTGATTGAAACCAATTGAACCAATGCAATTAAAATGATCATTTTAACTTGACCCAACTCTTGATTTGACCCAATTTGACCAATTGGTCAACTCGTTTTGACCCAATTTGACCAAAATGGGTCAAATTAACCCAAATTAAACCAAATGAACTCCAAATGACATAAAATTTGGTCCAATTACTTTTGACTCATTTAAAACCTGCACAAATCAAATTTAATGCCAAATGACCACTTTACCCTTGGGTCAAGGGCATTCCATGAGAAAAGACACTTTCCCAAGTGATCATTTCTCTTTCTTCCACTTGGCACTCATCCATTTGGTCCACATAGGCACTAAGAACAGATGTTCTGACCCAAAGTGGTTGGGCAGCCACGAATAATGGGGAGGTGAAATCACATCACCTCTCCTATTGGAACACTTGGCATGAAGGACTCTCACCTTCCCTTAGCTAGGATACCTATTTGTCCTTCATAGCAGCCACATTCCATGCCTTAGCCAACCAAAGTGAGCCACCTAGGATGATCCTCTTCCATTCCCAACCACCCTAAGCCAAATGACATGAGTTTGGAGCAAAAAATTTAAAAAATAAAGTGAGATTTTCTTTCACTTTTCATTTTAAGGCATTAGAATGAAGCATTGACCCATTATTCTCATTCTTTCTTTTTAGAGCTCCCAAACCTATTGGCAATCACCCCTACTTCATTTTGGAGAAATACTTCAAAACTAAGTGGATTTGTGAGGAAAAGATGATCCCGGAGGAAACTTCATTTTGGCGTGAAGGAGATCAAGCTCATTCCAAGGCCTCTTCCCTCACTTGTGCTCGAGTCATCACCGTAGTGAAATCATCCTTGGTAAGGTAACTTTTAAAAAAATGTAGTTGGTCTTAGGATCATTCATTTGTGATGGTTTTTTTGCATGATTTTTAGGAATTTAATCTAGATAATCTCATATTTTTACTTTAAAGCATCCCAATTAGAAAATAGAATTTTTTCGGTGTGAATCGACAAAAATGAGTCCATTTGGACAAGTTTTCTCTTAGAATCTTTCAATTTTTCAAAATACCTCTCATTTCACTGGTCACCACTGTTGGGTAGTAGCAGTCGTTCGATCGCGGTTTGCGGATGGACGGCTTTTGACTGATATGATCAGACCGCCGATCGCGTACGCGATATAATGGCTCGAACACGTGCCAATTGCGATCCCACACGGATCGAGATCGATCACGGATTGTCCAATCTACGATGATCGAACGGTCAGGAGCAAACCGCAAGTCACTCTCACCTGCACTCTTGCGGATTCCCACTCAATAGCTATCGTAGCACCGCGTGCCAATCACGCGATGTCGTGTTGCACGCTCGTGCCACGCGACACTGTGCATCCAATGTGCAGCGCCATGTGGCACTTTGTTGCTACGTCAGTGCCGCGCGCAGTGCTGACTTTACTAAATAGGAAAAATCAGATTTTTTTTTATTTAAAAAATTACTTTAAATCACCTGAAACTTCAAAAATTAATAGAAAATAAAATACTCAATGAAAATTACAAATAAAAACTCCTGGATTTATCTTTTGAGAGGAATCAACAACAAAAAATGCCAAAATTTTATTGAATATTTTGAGCTTAATTTGAGTTTTAGTAAAAATTAAATTTAATTAATTAAACTAAAAATATATGCCAGATTAAGTTGAAATTTTAGGAGATTAAAACTGATATGAAAATACACCTATTATAAAATTTTCAGGTCAAAATGACCTTTATATTAAAAGATATTAAATTTTGAGTGTCAAATGAATTATTTTAATAAAATAAATTAATAGAATTCATAAAAATCACTTAAATCAATTAAAACTTCCTAAATTCATAATCAATTGTAGAAGAATCTAAAAAAATATAAACTCAAGTTCATTTTAAAGATAATTCAGAGGAGAATCCAATAAAATTATTTCTAATTGAATTTGAATAGTAGATTTTTCTTAATTAGGGTTTATTTAAAAACTTAATAACCCTAATTACTCCTTAATGACTTTATTAACTAATTCCAAACTTCTCACGCATGTTTAGTGGGATGACTTATGCCTCCCTTAATTTTCTTAAAATTTATTAATGAGTTAATTAGGGAAATTAATTAATGAACCCTTAATCATTCTCTTAATGTAATTAAGGTTAATTAAGCATGTGAACAGTGGTTTAATTCATTGATTAAGATAATTAAACTTGTTTATGTGATTAGGAGGTTTATAGAATGATTTTGGGATATTTTCCTTAAGCTATGCCCTAAACCCCCTTTCTTCCTTAAATTTAAATCTAATTAAGAGTTAATCCACTAATGATCTACTTAATTAATCAAATCAAATTCTCAAAACCAAAATTAATCCAGAAACTTAATCAATCTAATCTTGGGTAGCTCTTTGGTGTTCAATAACCCAAAGTAAGAGATAATGAAATTATGGTTAGCTCACATGTGTGAGAAAACCATAAGAGTAATTAGTTGAGTTCTTTAAGCCTAATTAATTAATCATTTATGAGCTAATTGTATTAGGCCCCTTTTATTCCTTAAGAGCATTGCAAATTTACTTTTCATATGGTTTCCTATCATATTAGCTCATAATTGTTTAAGCAATTAACTTAAAATGATATAGGTAAGGTTTAATTAATTTGTTTAATTCATACCTTAGCCTAACTAAACCATAAAATCAACTTACACATGGGAATGGGTTAAGACCAGCAAACCTTTTCACACTTTCCTAATTCAAATCAAACTCAAAATAAAATGAAAGTCTCTTTAAACAACTTTTGATTCTCTTTAAATGATCTTACTTCATAAGATTATCTTTAAGAATTAATTAGAATGAATGAAATTAAGTTCTTGCATCACTTTATTTCTTTCCTAGCATGCTAAATGTGTATTTCATATGAAAATCATGTATTTATGTCTTTTGAAAATAAAATTAAAAATGAAAAGTTTCCTTTATGCCAAATTGCATGTTTTTTAAAGTAAGATATGAATGACTATTATCACTAATTCAAAACTATTTTCAAAACTTATAAACCAAACATTACTAACGAAAAATATGTTATCTATAAGTACTTATGAGCTTGCATGTGAATAGTATAAAATGTGTTGTGTGATTTTCCCTCTCTTTCTTAATATAGGATTGCATAGGATTTGCAAAGTTTATAGGCCATTTTAAAAGGACATAAAACTTATTTGAGATTCATTCCCATACACTCCTATGTCATGACTCAAGAAGAATTCCACATCACATATATAAAATAAACAAACAAACATAATCTTTTGCATGGTTCACTTTTCATACATTTCTTGTGCATACATGTATTTTAAAAATGGTAAATTAGTCGGACAACCCGGTTGGGAGGCTTTAAGTATTAAGTAGAGGTCTTGTACCAAACACACCTAGTGCTAACAATGGCGCCGTACTCACTTATATCTTTTATACTTATAAATGTGTATATGAAAATGGATAAAAGAGTCACTCTCTTCTGTTTAACAAACAAACATAAACTCTTTGCATGATTCACTTTTCATGCATTTCTTTTTGTATGTGCAAATATATTTAAGAAAAATGGTATATTAGTCTAGACAACCCCGGGGTTGCGAGGCTTTAAGTAGCCTTAAGTAGGTCTTGTACCTTACACCCACTGCGTGTCGTACTCACTTATATCTTTTATACTTGTAAATGTGTAAATAAAATGGATAAAAGAGTCACTCTCTATTTAACATACAAACATAAATTCTTTGCATGATTCTCTTTCCATGCTTTTCTTTTATACATGCACATGTATTTAAGAAAAGTGGTATATTAGTTTGGACAATCCCAAGATTGTGAGGCTTTAAGTAGCCCTAAGTACTTACACCTCACTTGCTAACAATGGCATCGCATCATTTATGTCTTTTATAGTTGTAAATGTGCATATAAAAAATGGATAAAAGAATCACTCTCTTCTACTTAACAAAATCATGCATACATGAAACATTCCAAATTTTCTTAAGCAATCTCTCTTAGCATTCATTATTAAGGTGTGCTAAATACTTTCATCGCATGTATAGATATGTATAGGATTCATTCATGTGCATGGTACACATGTGAGAAAGATATAAAATATTGTGTTTTGAATAGTAATTCACTTTACTTAATCTTAAAATGCTTTTCTTTTGGAATATGTTTGTTTAGAGAAAATCTAAACTTAGGATTAATTAAAATACATAATAAAATATTCACTAAACAAAAATCATTAATGAATCTACCTTAGAAATCACTTAAGGTAGGAGGAAAGAGAAGTTCTCTTCTCTTTTTCTCTCTCTCTGCAACCTTTAGTAATTAAGTAGGTTCATTCAAACTAAATCAAATCATCAAATAAAATTAACTCATATCAACTTAACAACTTAAATGAGACCACCCTTCTAAGTTGAACCTTTTCACACTTAGAAAATCCTAACTTTAAAGCCTAGCTAAGTATACCACACAAACCTTACATGACACACACATTATGCTAAGTCACCACTTCTAGTCCTATGTTAGGGCAGTGCATGGTTTGATGTTTGCTTTTATTTTATGATGTGATGTTTTAGTTTGGATGTTAGGGTGTATGTGTGTAGAGTGAATGATAGGATGATTTAGTCTAATCATTATCTTCTGTAGGGGATTGTGCTTAAGAAGCGTTGTAATAAAAATAAAATTACTTTTGCTGTGCAGGTTGCTTATACCCCTAAGCGTAATCCAAGATAGGTCATGTGGACTTGGTTACCCATGTGTGGGGTGCTAAGTCTAATTTGTTTATATACATGCTTGGGAATGTGTGGTTTGTTTAGCTAATCTATGTTTCTGTGTTTTAGTTAGATTTACTTTTTTCCTTTTCATGTAATTTTGTAATTAGGAATTTAAAATTATTGTTATGGGGGATTAAGATGAACATTGGTTATAAGATCATATCTTATGTACCATGTGAAACCTTTAGTATCCACATTCCAACCATCAAAAGAAGGAACCAAAAGAAGAAGAAGAAGAAAGAAGAAAAGAAGAACGAAAAAATGAAGAATGAAGACCCCATAACATGAATTCCTTGCTTAATTGTAATTGATTCATTTGTAATCGGGTTGTATAAGGGTAGAGCTCACCAAATTTAATTTTGGGTTTGTTGATTGGTGCAGACCATAAATGGCCTTTTATTCTTTTCGTTAGCTTTATAAAATATTTGATGTTTTGTTTAGCATGTGCATTAGAAATGACATGTTTTCTAGTTTCTTCCTTTCTTTGATCTATGGCCTAGATGGCGATTAGGCACTTAGAGAAAAATAAATCTTCTACCAAATTAATCACCTCAAAATTAAAAATAAATAACTCATAACCTCATTTAAAGCCTAAGTTAAAATCAAGATAAAAGAATTAGCAACCCACTAAGTGAAAATATGAGCAGCATATGCCACATCTAGATAAGGAACCTGCAAAGAAAACCTACAAAGAAAATACAAAACCTGCAAACATCTGAAAAGGAGTTAGTACAGCTAAGGAGGTGTAAGTAGAGTTAACTAAGAAGGCTAGGAAAAGGAAAATATATTTAGATAATAGAGTGAAGGAAAGGCTCAAGCTCAGTCACCCATGAAAGGGGAAACCACAAACATGAGCATCCAAACCTCCAAGGAAGGGTTGCATCACAATTGCTGCTACTAGCCAATTTATGAGTGAAATCATCCTAGCTATCATAGCCTACAAACTTGGGGGGGGGGGCACTTGTTGTAAAGTAAATAATCTATAGCACCTACATTCCATGCACTAGAAGAACAAATTATAAAGGAAATTGGAACCACCATTAAGCAAGTCAAAAGGAAGTCACCACCCTCAGAATATAAAAGCATCAATAAGTACTTCAACTAAGCTTGATGTGGAGCAACCAACCAAATACACCCTTTAACGTAGCTTGATAAACAACCAAAAATATAGGGAGATCAATAGGGAGATCAACAAGGCAGTAAACCCAAACCAAAGATGAGAGCTTAACAGGAATGAAAGTCAGGAGAAATATCCACCTATTAAAAACTAGATCTCTGTAGTAATTATACACCATTTGATCTAAAAATGACCTCAACCCATAGTGAAAAACATGTAGCCCAGGTTACAATAAGCTAACCAAGCGAAACAACATAACAAACATCAAATAGAAAATAACAGAAAGAATCACCACAACAAAATAACACATTAATCTATTGGTGATAAGCAATACCATAGAACAAAAAATGGAGCCAACTAAGGTGATAGTAAACAACTCAAAGTAGAAAGCGACATAAAGATTCCATGAAAAATCAAAGATAGCCTTGAAGTAAAGGTAAACTATCAGCTAAGCAAATAGCGACAATAGAACTCGAAAAGAGAGGAAAGAGATGCCTACCAAGACAAGCAATAATCACATCAATAAAAGGAGAAAAAGAAATAGTAGTCATATTCAACAAGTAACCTAAAAAATCCTGCGGGTTGAGTAGGAACAAAACCCAGTAGATCTAATGAGATAGGTAACTATTCCAACAAACAAGGCTATCAACAGTGAAAATAATACCCAGCAAAATGAAGGGCAAAAAAAAGGTAGCTGGTAACCAGTAGATGAGATTAGGGACAAAATACCATCAAAATAGGATAACCAGCAAATGCAGTAGAAAAATGAGAAGGAAATATAATAGATCAAAAGAAACATAAAGCAAAATAGTAAACACCGGCATATACATATTAATTTCTTAGATAAGGGTTATCCAGTTAATCAAACCCCAATTATTTAGGAAGATTGAAATAATCAAAAGGGTGAGCTCATCTAATATAGCTCCAAGATTGGCAAGATAATCAACACAAGCATTTCCTTCATGCGGATGTGAGTGATTTTAAAAGCCTTAAGTAGAGCTCTTGTATGGTTAAGAAAAAAAACCCGGTCTGTCAGAGCAAACCCACAGAATGGCCAACCTGAAAATGGGAAGCATCAAAAAAAGGATTGCAGAAAGATCTAGCCAGAAAAGGACTCACCCAGGATTTGACAAGCAGGTCTCAACATCTATAGCAACCACCTCTACTAGCATAGTAGAGAATGCAAGATAAAAAGTAGAAGGGATAACAACAGCAAACATCATAAAAATGAAGACTAGCCCAAACTAGCAGAGGATAAAAATTATAACTAATAGATCCCAAAGCTTAGGAAAAGCCATATCTCCACAAGAAAAGAATCATAAAAGCTTAAAATTTTCTAACATAAGGCAATCCAATTTTATCAAATTCACAAGCCCCCTTAAAAGTGAAGGAATATCCTCATTAGAGAATAGATTCGAAGAGGAGGACTTGGCTCCCTAATTAGCAAGAAAATCAGCACAAGAATTACCTTCCCGATAAATATGAAAATTTTGATAGTCTAGGTTGGCAAGAAGCATCCTAGTCTGGTTAAGTAAATAATACACTTCAGCATTCCCTTGAGCTCACAATTTAATAATTCAAGAAGAAGGAGAGCATCAACTTGAACCAAATCTTAGAAATCCTTTCTATAAGTAGACAAAATCCCATAGTGTAGGCCTTTAAGCTCAAATAATACATAATAGGGTTCTAAAGGGTGCAAAAGCAAATAGCGACCACTATAATCTCTCAAAATCCACCCACCAAAGCCATTAGAAAGAGCCATCATTGTTATGACATGATAATTGACTTCATAGTATATAATTTTATGGTTGGGAGAAATACCACAAGGAGGAGGATTAATCCCAAAGTTCAATCCATATATTTGCATCCTTTGAAACTAAAGGAAGTAAGAAGGGCATCTTTATAAAGAGACATAATTTTACATTTGGCTCTAGAAATACTACGATGATAGTTCATAGGTATATCATGATGCTTAGCATCATTTCTTTCCAACCAAATATATCTGACAGGAAAAGTAGTGGCTAGAACAACTTTGACATGACCTTTAGGAGTATAAGAGAAAAAACTTTCAAGATGTTGCATAATAGAAAATGAGCCATCATGAAAACTATTAAACATACTATCATACCAGCTCCAAACCTTAACAACAATAGGGTTATTCACAAACACATGATCCATAGTTTCAATGTGAAAGCAATATTGGCATCTAGAGGGGAGGTGGAAACCTTTTTTTGAAAGGGTAGCATCAACAAGAATGTAGTGCTTTAGAATGCAAGTTAAAATAGAAAGGAGGTAGGGATAGAGATATTCAGTTTTAGTGAAAACCAAGGACTCTTGAGTTTTAATTACGAAAGAGTGCCAAACATCCTTAAAAATAAATTCTCCAGAGGATTTGGTCAGATTTATTAGGTAATGGACAAATTATAAGGATTTTGTCAACTATCACCTTAGGGATAATGGAGATTAATTGGTCCTCATCCCAATTATTCTGAGTAATGAACTGATTTACCTTAAGCCTCATAGTGGAATGAGTATTAAGCAAAGAATCAATAGAACCTTGTCCCAATCAATTATCTTGCCAAAAGAAGGAGGAGCCTGAATTCACACCCCAAGAGATAAGATTCTGCATTCCACTTGATGTTACAAAGTCTTTTCCACAGAGAGCCCCAAGTTTGAAAGTACAAATGAGGGGTGTTTCCCTCATTTAGCAAGCATAAATTGAGACCAGTAACTATGGTTATTTCTTAAATTCCACCACATATTGTGTGAAAAAACATTTAATAAATTCTTCTAAAGTTTTGCAACCCAAACCACCTTCATTAAAAGGCCCACAACAGTTATGCCAATTAGCCCAATGAACTTTCCTGGAAGAAGAGGTAGAACCCCAAAAAAAATTGTTAATAAGTCTATTTAATCTTCTAATAATAAAGTAGGTAGGAACAATAGTGGACAAAAGATATAAAGGCAAAGAGCAAAGGGTACTTTTGATCAGGATAAGTCTAACACCAAAGGAAAGTAAGTGGAACTAACAAGAGGAAATTTTCTTATTTATTTTCTGAATCACTTCATCAAATAAGGAAGATCTTTTCATTCCTTGATATAAATGAGTGTACTTGATAGGCGGTTTGATGTGCAAAGCCCGTAATATTATTAATAGAATTAATCCTAGATAAAGAAATAGAAGAGCGAGAGATAAGATAACTTTTGTCAGGATTAATTTTCAAACCACTTTCCCTACCAAACAGAGTAAGGAACTTACAAAAATTTTTTAATGTAGAGAGTAGACCCATTGCAAAATATAATGAAATCATCAGGAAAACTGAGGTGGGAAATAGGAAAGCCACCCCTAGTTTTGTAATACATGTTAGGCATTTTACACAACATATGCTCAATACTTCTAGAGAGATATTCCACAGCAATAATGAAAAGAGCAGGAGAAAGAGGATCCCCTTGCCTTAGCCCGTGAGTGGAAGAGAAAAATCCATGAACTTCACCATTAATAAGTAAAGAAAACCAAGAATTCTCAATACCATTCTTAACTAAAGTAATAAATTGACTTGAAAATCCAAATAGAGCCAAAATTTTATATAGGAAAGCCCAGCCAATGTTATCATAAGCTTTGGAAATGTCCAGCTTAAAGAGCAGGTTACCACTACGAACTTTGTCATTTAAATCACGGATCATCTCTTGAGCTAAAAGAACATTATCAAAATAGAGCACTTTAACAAATCTGTTTGATTGGGGAGATAATTTTAGGAAGCGATTTAATCTTTTAGCAGAATCTTAGAGATGAGTTTATTAAAAAAAGAGGCTAATTGGTCTAAAATGACTCCAAAGTTCGATTTTCTATTTTAGGGATTAAAATAATGGAAGTGCTAGCAAAATATTTGGGAGGATACTTCCTTGAAAAATCAAGAACAACATTAACCAAATCTTCTTTAATGATATACCAGTATTTTTGAAAAAATAAGGTGGTAAATCCATCAAGACCAGCCACAGAATCTGTATTCATATTTTGCAAAATATTAGCAATTTTGGATTCAGAGGGTAATGAAATAAGCATATTGTTATCTTCCTCAAAAATGAGAATAGGAATAACTTCAGACAAGGAAATCGCATCATAAGTCACATTTTTATTAAGTAGCTCACTAAAAAAAGCATGATCGAAGCTCCTTGTTATCGTACACCGGATATCATCATTAGTTTTAATTTTTTTAATGTGATTTAACACCTTTTCTTTTAACCATGATATGAAAATATTTGGTATTGATCACCATCGGTCTATAGATAGATGCTTTTGCCACCAGTAGGCCTCCTCCATGTCTTGGAAACATGTTAACCTATTTTTGGCTTGACTTAATAAAGATTTTTTAGATGGATCATTAACATCTTTAAAACTATAACCTCATGTTCTAATTCTTTGATATTAATAAGATTTTTAAAATAGTGTTTGTTCCTCCAATTAAGGCATTGTTTAAGCCTTTTTAATTTGAACCACAATCTCATCTTCTCAAAAATAGAATCATCAAGATGGAGAGGTTCACTCCAATTGCTAGCAACCACATCCATAAGTCACATATTTTGAAATCAGAATGGGATATGAGAGGAAGGTTTAGTAGCATTAACATTTATAGTGATCAGTAAGGGAGAATGGTCTGATAGGGTTCTACTAAGATGCTCAACAAAAGTAATAGGGAAAAGGTTGATCCATATTTTGTTAAAAAGGACCCTATCTAATCTTTGCCAAAGTCTATGATTATTCCAAGTGAAGTGAGACCCAGTAAATCCAATATCAGTAAGTTGACAATCAAGGATCATGTTATTGAATTCCTCCATGGAAAATAAGTTTGGAGCATTACAACCAACTCGTTCAGAAGAGGAAGATATAATGTTAAAGTCCCCACCCACAAACCAAGGGGCATTCACAGAGGAAGATAAACTAACAAGATCTTCCCACGAGCCTTTTTACCATTCCCATTACAAGACTGCATTTACAACCTACAATGATTCTTCCAAAAAATCCAAATTTTATTGCTCGAATTAGTAAAAAAATTACCAAAGACAATCATTCTAGCAACAGAGGCAATGTTAAAGGGAAGAATAAAGGGTTCCAAAATAGCCAAAAAAGAAATATTATAAGAGTGAACTAAATTACTGATAGTATTTCTAACAGAGAGGGTACCAATCCCTCTCGCATTCCAGCTAAGAAATGAGACCATTTATTTTTGGGCAGAGGAGCCAGATCTAGTAACTCTGACAAAGTTAGGAAGTCTAGTTTTAGAAGTTTTATTTTTCTTTCTAAAAACTGTCTAAAATTTATTGGTCATATCCACAGCATCACCATCTGATAGAGATTGATCAGAGAATTGCTTGTAAAAAGGAGGTACATTGAAAATAGAATTACAAGCCAGTTCACCTTCTTCCAATTCATTATTATGTTGTAAAGTCGGATTAGGAATCAGTTCAAAATTAGATGAAGAAGCACAAGAAGGATTAGAGCCGGCTAAAGCACATGTACTTAAAACAGGACTAGAAGCTTTCTCCAAATTTTGCACACCATCCATTCCTTCATGAGGAATCACATTTTGTTTAACTAAAGGTGGCAAAGAGGCTGGAGTAGAGCCATTTGATAGAGGGTCAACATCATAAGTTTTGCAAAACTATTCTTAGTTACCTTATTACCTTTATTATTGGCATTCAAATGGGAAATCTCATTCGAAGTGACATGGTCTTTGCTAGTTAGTATGGCATCCTGCGGATGAACAGGCAGAGCCGCAACAATATCAGATTGAGGAATGGGAAGCTCAAGGCAATGGCCCTCATTTTCAGGTAAGGAGATATGAGATAAATTAGTGTTTTATAGTTTCACCAAGGGAGCCTTAAGAGAGGGATCTGACTTAGGAACAAAACTTTTCTTAAGGTGTGGATGGACCACAAAGCAATCAGAAATCCCATGGCCGTGAATTTTGCAATGAGAACAAAAAATAGAGAAATTCTCAAAATCCACTTTTTGCAGATATCCGTATTTCTCTGATCTTAACCAAATTTCCTTTGGATAATTTTTAGATATATCCAACTCAACTAGTATCCGAGCAACATATGGCCTGGAGTTAGAACCAGTCACCTGGTCCACTTGAGGCCTAACAAACCACCCATGGCAAGAGGAATTCAAGATTAAAGAAATGAACACGTAAATTGGGAAGAGAAATCAGCAGAACAATAGGAGACTCCTCCTTAATATCAAAAAAAGGCATCCATTTCAACAAGCGCTCGCTTGAACACAAAATACGATCTAGAGAAAACCCATGAATAATCTAAATCATTTGAAAGTTGAATCAAAACTTGAGTTTATCAATCCAACGAAAAAAAATACTAGAGCTTCAAATTATGAAAAATGATCTAATATTCTCCATGGATTGGACACATTTACCACCAAAGTAAATTCAAATGGTTTTGTAAGTTTTCCACCCGAATTAGCACACATAATTGTGGGTACACCTCGAAGAAGGAGAGAAGATTAAGCGACTCAGATGCGGTTGGCCCGCAAGAACATATTTAAAGGATTTGGAAGGCAACGAGAGGTTGGAACTAGTGACCCCCGAGGGATCAAGAACTTTGACAGTCACAACAGAAGTAGCTGGGTTTCCCCAAGGGAAAATAGAGATTGTAACCATGATCAACAGAAGCTCATGTTAAGTAATAGCGAAAGCCAAGCAAGGTCGTTTAGACGGAAGACGAGCCAAGAAAACCATAGGACTAGGATGTGCCACCAAGGGGAACAGGAAATCGCTAGAGCACAGTTAGGGTTGGAAATCTTGACTTCAACCAAACTTGAATCAAGCCTTGATCAAGCCAACTTAACCCAATTGGCTCACTTGACCTAAAGTAGCCAATTTGACCTACATGAACCAAAATCTAATTCAATCCAAATCAAAGTGAATTAAGCCAATCCAAACTTCATGTCATATTTTTTTGATCATCATAGGTTAATCAAATATCATGAATTGAGTCAAACCAAGTCAACCTAGCCTGTTGACCAAGTCAACTTAGCCCATTGCCCAAGTCAACCCTTTAACCCATATGAACCCAAACTAGCCAAATTACAACCTAAACCAAATTGATTGCAACCATTGGCTCAAGTTCACTCCAAATTGATTATTGAACTTGACCAAAGCTCAGTTAAACTCAATTTGACCAATTGGCCAACTAAACCCAACCTAGCCCAATTGACCATGAACCCAACTTGACCTAAAAGGTCAAATCAACTTTAAAGTAAACCAAACCAAAATTAATTGAAACCAAAGCCTACAATATATTCCAAATGATCAACCAAACTTAAATCAAGTGATGATTCAAGCCAATTTGGTCAATTGGGTCAAATTGGTCAACTTAGCCCAAATTGACCTAAAAGATCAAATTAGCCAAAATCCAAATTAAATCCAAATTAAACTAAATTGATTGAAACCAATTGAACCAATGCAATTAAAATGATCATTTTAACTTGACCCAACTCTTGATTTGACCCAATTTGACCAATTGGTCAACCTAACTCGTTTTGACCCAATTTGACCAAAATGGGTCAAATTAACCCAAATTAGACCAAATGAACTCCAAATGACATAAAATTTGGTCCAACTTACTTTTGACTCATTTAAAACCTGCTCAAATCAAATTTAATTCCAAATGACCACTTTACCCTTGGGTCAAGGGCATTCCATGAGAAAAGACACTTTCCCAAGTGATCATTTCTCTTTCTTGGCCACTTGGCACTCATCCATTTGGTCCACATAGGCACTAAGAACACTGATGTTCTAACCCAAGGAGTGGTTGGGGCAGCCACGAATAATGGGGAGGTGAAATCACATCACCTCTCCTATTGGAACACTTGGCATGAAGGACTCTCACCTTCCCCTGGGATACCTATTTGTCCTTCATAGTAGCCACATTCCATGCCTTAGCCAACCAAAGTGAGCCACCTAGGATGATCCTCTTCCATTCCCAACCACCCCAAGCCAAATGACATGAGTTTGGAGCAAAAAATTTAAAAAACAAAGTGAGATTTTCTTTCACTTTTCATTTTAAGGCATTAGAGGCTGAAGCATTGACCCATTATTCTCATTCTTTCTTTTTTAGAGCTCCCAAACCTATTGGCAATCACCCCTACTTCATTTTGGAGAGAAATACTTCAAAACTAAGTGGATTTCAGTGAGGAAAAGATGATCGCCAGAGGAAACTTCATTTTGACGTGAAGGCGGAGATCCAAGCTCATTCCAAGGCCTCTTCCCTCACTCAACAGCGTGCTCGAGTCATCACCGCCGTCAGAAATCATCCTTGGTAAGGTAACTTTTTAAAAAAATGTAGTTGGTCTTAGGATCATTCATTTGTGATGGTTTTTTTGCATGATTTTTAGGAATTTAATCTAGATAATCTCACATTTTTACTTTAAAGCATCCCAATTAGAAAATAGAATTTTTTTCGGTGTGAATCAACGAAAATGAGTCCATTTGGACAAGTTTTTGCTTAAAATCTTTCAATTTTTTAAAATACCTCTCATTTCCGTCACCTTGTTGGTAGTAGCGTCGTTCGATCTCGCGGTTTGCGGGGATCTTTAATTCGATATGATCTAGACCATCGATCCCCCTGCAGCGATATAATGGCTCGAACGTGCCAATTACCGCGATCATCTGGATCGAGATCGATCGATTGTCCAATCTGATGATCGAGCGGTGAGCAAACCGCCGTCACTCTCACACTTGCGGATTCCCACTCATAGCTATCGAGCCGCGTTGCCAATCACGCGCGATGTGGCGCGCGCCACGCGTGCATCAATGATGTGGCACTTTGTTTACGTAGTCGTGCAGTCGACTTTACTAAATAGGAAAAATCAGATTTTTTTTTATTTAAAAAATTACTTTAAATCACCTAAAACTTCAAAAATTAATAGAAAATAAAATACTCAATGAAAAATTACAAATAAAAACTCACTGGATTTATCTTTTCGAGAGGAATCCAACAACAAAAAATGCCAAAATTTTATTGAATATTTTGAGCTTAATTTGAGTTTTAGTAAAAATTAAATTTAATTAATTAAACTAAAAATATATGCCAGATTAAGTTGAAATTTTAGGATATTAAAATTGATATTAAAATTCACCTATTACAAAATTTTCAAGTTAAAATGACGTTTATATTAAAAGATATTAAATTTTGAGTGTCAAATGAATTATTTTAATAAAATAAATTAATAGAATTCATAAAAATCACTTAAATCAATTAAAACTTCCTAAATTCATAATCAATTGTAGAAGAATCTAAAAAAAATATAAACTCTAGTTCATTTTAAAGATAATTCATAGGAGAATCCAATAAAATTATTTCTAATTGAATTTGAATAGTAGATTTTTCTTAATTAGGGTTTATTTAAAAACTTAATAACCCTAATTACTCCTTAATGACTTTATTAACTAATTCCAAACTTCTCACGCATGTTTAGTGGGATGACTTATGCCTCCCTTAATTTTCTTAAAATTTATTAATGAGTTAATTAGAGAAATTAATTGATGAACCCCTAATCATTCTCTTAATGTAATTAAGTTAATTAAGCATGTGAACAGTGGTTTAATTCATTGATTAAGATAATTAAACTTGTTTATGTGATTAGGAGATTTATAGAATGATTTTGGGATATTTTCCTTAAGCTATGCCCTAAACCCCCTTTCTTCCTTAAATATAAATCTAATTAAGAGTTAATCCACTAATGATCTACTTAATTAATCAAATCAAATTCTCAAAACCAAAATTAATCCAAAAACTTAATCAATCTAATCTTGGGTAGCTCTTTGGGTGTTCAATAACCCAAAGTAAGAGATAATGAAATTATGGTTGGCTCACATGTGTGAGAAAACCATAAGAGTAATTAGTTGAGTTCCTTAATCCCAATTAATTAATCATTTATGAGCTAATTGCATTAGGCCCCTTTTATTCCTTAGGAGCATTGCAAATTTACTTTTCATGTGATTTCCTATCATATTAGCTCATAATTGTTTATTCAATTAACTTTAAATGATATAGGTAAGGTTTAATTAATTTGTTTAATTCATACCTTAGCCTAACTAAACCATAAAATCAACTTACACATGGGAATGGGTTAAGCAAACCTTTTCACACTTTCCTAATTCAAATCAAACTCAAAATAAAATGAAAGTCTCTTTAAACAACTTTTGATTCTTTCTTTAAATGATCTTACTTCATAAGATTATCTTTAAGAATTAATTAGAATGAATGAAATTAAGTGCTTGCATCACTTTATTTCTTTCCTAGCATGCTAAATGTGTATTTCATATGAAAATCATGTATTTATGTCTTTTGAAAATAAAATTAAAAATGAAAAGTTTCCTTTATGTCAAATTGCATGTTTTGGCTAAAGTAAGATATGAATGACTATTATCACTACACAATTCAAAACTATTTTCAAAACTTATAAACCAAACATTACAAATGAAAAATATGTTATCTATAAGTACTTATGAGCTTGCATGTGAATAGTATAAAATGTGTTGTGTGATTTTCCCTCTCTTTCTTAATATAGGATTGCATAGGATTTGCAAAGTTTATAGGCCATTTTAAAAGGACATAAAACTTATTTGAGATTCATTCCCATACACTCCTATGTCATGACTCAAGAAGGAATTCCACATCACATATATAAAATAAACAAACAAACATAATCTTTTTGCATGGTTCACTTTTCATACATTTCTTTTGTGCATGCACATGTATTTCAGAAAAATGGTAAATTAGTCTGGACAACCCCGGGGTTGGGAGGCTTTAAGTAGCCCTAAGTAGGTCTTGTACCAAACACACCTAGTGCTAACAATGGCGCCGTACTCACTTATATCTTTTATACTTATAAATGTGTATATGAAAATGGATAAAAGAGTCACTCTCTTCTGTTTAATAAACAAACATAAACTCTTTGCATGATTCACTTTTCATGCATTTCTTTTTGTATGTGCAAATATATTTAAGAAAAATGGTATATTAGTCTAGACAACCCCGAGGTTGCGAGGCTTTAAGTAGCCTAAGTAGGTCTTGTACCTTACACCCCTGGTGCTAATAATGGTGTCGTACTCACTTATATCTTTTATACTTGTAAATGTGTAAATAAAAATGGATAAAAGAGTCACTCTCCTCTATTTAACATACAAACATAAATTCTTTGCATGATTCTCTTTCCATGCTTTTCTTTTATACATGCACATGTATTTAAGAAAAGTGGTATATTAGTTTGGACAATCCCAAGATTGTGAGGCTTTAAGTAGCCCTAAGTAGGCCTTATACCTTACACCTCTGGTGCTAACAATGGCATCGTACTCACTTATGTCTTTTATAGTTGTAAATGTGCATATAAAAAATGGATAAAAGAATCACTCTCTTCTACTTAACAAAATCATGCATACATGAAACATTCCAAATTTTCTTAAGCAATCTCTCTTAGCATTCATTATTAAGGTGTGCTAAATACTTTCATCGCATGTATAGATATGTATAGGATTCATTCATGTGCATGGTACACATGTGAGAAAGATATAAAATATTGTGTGTTTTGTGATATTAATTCACTTTACTTAATCTTAAAATGCTTTTCTTTTGGAATATGTTTGTTTAGAGAAAATCTAAACTTAGGATTAATTAAAATACATAATAAAATATTCACTAAACAAAAATCATTAATGAATCTACCTTAGAAATCACTTAAGGTAGGAGGAAAGAGAAGTTCTCTCTTTTCTCTCTCTCAACCTTTAGTAATTAAGTAGGTTCATTCAAACTAAATCAAATCATCAAATAAAATTAACTCATATCAACTAAACAACTTAAATGAGACCACCCTTCTAAGTTGAACCTTTTCACACTTAGAAAATCCTAACTTTAAAGCCTAGCTAAGTATACCACACAAACCTTACATGACACACACATTATGCTAAGTCACCACTTCTAGTCCTATGTTAGGGCAGTGCATGGTTTGATGTTTGCTTTTATTTTATGATGTGATGTTTTAGTTTGGATGTTAGGGTGTATGTGTGTAGAGTGAATGATAGGATGATTTAGTCTAATCATTATCTTCAGATTGTGCTTAAGAAATAAAATTACTTTTGCTGTGCAGGTTGCTTATACCCCTAAGCGTAATCCAAGATAGGTCATGTGGACTTGGTTACCCATGTGTGGGGTGCTAAGTCTAATTTGTTTATATACATGCTTGGGAATGTGTGGTTTGTTTAGCTAATCTATGTTTTACAGGTTTTAGTTAGATTTACTTTTTTCCTTTTCATGTAATTTTGTAATTAGGAATTTAAAATTATTGTTATGGGGGATTAAGATGAACATTGGTTATAAGATCATATCTTATGTACCATGTGAAACCTTTGGAGTATCCACATTCCAACCATCCAAAAGAAGGAACCAAAAGAAGAAAGAAGAAAGAAGAAAAGAAGAACGAAAAAATGAAGAATGAAGACCCCCATAACATGAATTCCTTGCTTAATTGTAATTGATTCATTTGTAATCCGGGTTGTATAAGGGTAGAGCTCGGCTACCAAATTTATTTTTGGGTTTGTTCGGTGGTGCCCGACCATAAATGGCCTTTTATTCTTTTGCGTTAGCTTTATAAAATGTTTGATGTTTTGTTTAGCATGTGCATTAGAAATGACATGTTTTCCTAGTTTCTTCCTTTCTTTGATCTATGGCCTAGATGGCGATTAGGCACTTAGAGAAAAATAAATCTTCTACCAAATTAATCACCTCAAAATTAAAAATAAATAACTCATAACCTCATTTAAAGCCTAAGTTAAAATCAAGATAAAAGAATTAGCAACCCCTTAGCTGGATGAGCATTTCTTTTCTAACATCATGCATAAAAATATGTTATTTCACTCTTAATTGGAGAGCTTCCATCTTTTACAGAGAACTTGGCTTGACCTTTGAGAGCCATGGTAGAAACACACCTCCCCTTTCTCGCTGATTTTGGCCCATAATCTTATTTCTCATGCATTAGGCATATGAATCCTATAAGCCTAAGTCAAATGATTGTCTAAAAATAGAAGTAAAAATGTAATACATTTTTGCATTAGATCTAGATCATTTTTCACGACCGTACATGATCTAGTCTCTTAGGGAGTGAGTTTAAGGACTTAGTCTCTTTCTAAAATAAATAAAAGTATAGCTATCATGCATAAAGCATATGACTTGCCAACATGAATTTAAAATCATAGGAGGAGTTAGTTGGCGACTACCCCCAGGCGATTGTAAGTCCAACAGTCGGGTGGTTTATCATCTCATGTGAAGATAAACCATAAGCACATTTTTTTCTTAGATTTAGGTTGTGCTTTTGGCCCTCACCAAAGCTACCTAGATTTAAATTCTGAGGTAGCTTCTCCCTTCTATGGGCCATCAGCATAAATCCTCACCTCTTAGGCATTTCCATAACCTTGTATTATGGAATTATAAACTCTAAACTTCTAATAAAAATTCAACTCAAATAAGTAATTCGATTTCCAAAATATAAAGCCCAACCATAGGATAGTTTGGGATGCTTACTAGGCTTCCTAGTATTCTAAACATCCCCTACTCACCTCCATTTGGCTTCAATAAGAACTCCCTCCTCTTGATCGATCCCACTTAATTTTCCAAAAATAAACTAATAGATTGATATTCCTACTTATTGAAATCTTTAGAGATGATGATCATTTACCTTAATCGAGAATACTCCTAAGGAATCCCCTTCCTTAGGATGTAATTAACTATAGAGGCTTGCCCCTGTAGAAAAATTAACGAACCTGCTATAAAATAAACCCTACTTTACTTTTTCATGTAAAGTAGGGGAAGAATCTTTGGTACATATGCAGACCCATTGTCCTTAGGATTCCTTATTGAGTTGATTAGGTCCATTGTAGGGTGGTGAGTTCTGTCTTTCGAGATAGTACACCTCTCCTCAATCTCATACCCGATCACCCTAATAAGAACATTTATGGATCTACGTAGTGTCCCAACTAAAGATGTATATTTTATTTTTTTATCCTCTTCCAAAAGGATAGATGAAGGAGAAGATATTAATTTTCACCACAACAGGCTTATCTTGTGATGTAGCAGTTCATAAACTTGCTATTAAACCAGATGTGGTGCCTATTAAGCAAGCTCCTAGGAGAATGAGATTGGAGATCGAAGAGCATGTAATTGCATAAATTAAGAAGCTAATAAAAGAAGGCTTCATCCGAGAAGAGAAGTATGCATATTGGATAGCCAACATCATTCCAGTTAGGAAGAAGAATGGTCAAATCCATCTCTGCATTGACTTCCAGGACTTAAATAAGGTGTGCCCAAAAGATGACTTTTCGCTTCCAATATCAGAACTACTAGTGGACAATACTTCCAACTAAGATATGTTCTCATTCATGGGCGGATCCTTGATATAATCAAATCAAGATGGTGCCCAAAGATGAGAAGCACACATCATTTAGGATGCTAATTGGTATATATTGCTACACAGTCATGCCTTTTGGCTTGAAAAATGCTGGAGCTATATACCAAAGAGCCATGAAGCATATTTTTGATGAGTTGATTCATTAGTAGGTGGAATGTTAAGTTGACGACTTGGTGGTGAAGATGTTAAATCATGAAAATCACTTTGAAGACTTGAGAATTGTATTGGAGAGAATCAAGAAATATGATCTTTAGATGAATCCTCTAAAATGTACATTCAGGGTATCCTCCAAAAAATTTCTTGGGAATATTGTACGTCACAAAGGTATTGAAATTGATCCTGCTAAAATCAAGCTAATCATGGAGATGCCTCCACCGAAGAGTTTACGTCAGCTTTATTCTTTACAAGGATAACTTGTATTTATCTGTCGATTTATATCAAACCTATCAGGATCCTGTTAACCATTTACAAAGTTGATGAAGAAGGATGCTCCATTCAAATGGGATAAGAGTGCCAAGAAGCCTTCAATAGCATTAAAAGCTACATGTTAAATCCACCAATCCTTACAGCGCCTACTCCTGGGAAGCCACTCATTTTATATAGGACTGCATTAGAAAAGTTCCTTAGAGCACTATTGACACAATATAATGAAGAAAGCAAAGAGAATGCTCTTTATTAAATCAATCAAAGATTAATAGGAGGAGAAATAAGATACTCTCCGATAAAGAAGCACTATTTGGCATTGATCTTTGTAGTCCAAAAGCTCCGTCACAATATGTTTTCTCAAGATTACCCTCATCTCAAAAATCGATCACTTGAAGTACTTGATGACAAGACATTTGCAGGTCACTTGGCAAGATGGACCTACTTTATAATTTAATATCACATACATTCCGTAGAAAGCAGTGAAGGGACAAGTCTTAGCAGAATTTGTAGCTACACACCCCATCCCGACAGACTCTTCCCTTAACGATGATTTGCCCGTTGAGAAAATTATGCTTATCCATGAACGAGAAAAATCACAATTTGGGAAATATACTTTGATGGAGCCTCATCGATCAAACAAGTCAAACCTCTAAATTTTCCAAAGGCAAGAGTAGGAATCGACATCACTTTCATAACACCATAAGGAAGGATAATGAGATGATCATATGGATTGATTGAGCTAAGAACTAATAATGAAGCTAAATATGAAACATTTGTGGCAGGTCTTGAAGAAGTTATTTTCATAGGCATTCAAAACTTGCATATTTTTGGTGATTCTCAGCTTATGATAAATCAAGTTCTTGGCCTCTATAAAATCAACAAGCTTGAGTTAGCTTTCTATCATAAGCGAGTTCTCAAGCTTATAAAGCAAATACCAAATATCACATTAACTCAAGTCTCTTGAGCCGAGAATAGTAAACCCGACTGCTTAGCAAAATTAGCTAAGGAGATGACAAGTATGAATGGTGATTATATCATGATCAACATATTTACTCGACAAGTTCTAGAGCTAGAAAAGTATCAATCCCCATAGGTAGAGGGGTTATTAAATTCGACACAATAGGACGTGACTCAGTTTCTCCTCATACTCCTCAAAATCAACATGGAATCATACCGAGAAAAGCTAAGCCTGACATTGCTTTGAAAAGAAATGGGAAGCCTTTCTTATATAAAGCCACATAGTTGGAAGCAACCCTTCATCAACTACTTTAAAGAAGGAAAATTACCAACCAATAAATTACTGGCAGCCCAAATCAAGAAGAGAATGATGCGTCATACTTTTGTCAGCAAACTTTATATCATAGATCCTTTGAATAAAGGCAGTCATAATGCCTAAATGTAGATCAAGCTAGCAAAGTGAGGGTTGAATTTTATGAAGGACTTTGTGGTGCACATCAGTCAGGTCCCAAGATGGCAGTAAAGATCAAAAGGATGGGTTATTATTGGCCATGTATGGTGAGAGACTATATCAATCATGCTAAGAGGTGTCATGAATGTCAAGTACATGAGAATATAATCCATCAACCTCCAAATCCACTACACCCAGCAATAGCATCTTGGCCATTTGAAATGTAGTGGACCAATTGATCCACCGTCATCGGTTGGACACGCTTCATCTTAATGGTGACTATTTCTTTAAGTGGGGCCTACCCCATTTAAAGAAGTTACTCGTCAGTGATCAACTTCTTCACGCATAATGTGGTCTATAGATTTAGAGTGTCATGTTGAATAATTTTTGATAATGGCACAACATTCAAAAGTAAAGATTTATAGATTCATTGATCGACTCAAAATTGATTGGTGATACTCTTCAATATACAATCCAAGAGCAAATATTTTGGCGGAGGCCTTCAATAAGACATTAGTCAAGCTGCTCAAGAAGATTCTCACTAAAATTAAAAGAGATTGGCATACCAAATTAATAGAGGCACTATGAGCATATTGAACCACCTACAAGACATCGACTAAAGCCACTCCCTATTTGGTATTTAGAATTGAAGTAGTTCTTTTGCTCGAAGTTGAGTTTCCTTCACTTCAAGTAACCATCCAAAACAATCTAACTGAAGATCAAAATACTCATTTGAGAATGGAAGAACTCGATGCACTTGATAAAGTTAGATTGCAAGCTCATCAAAATCTTAGGGTTTATCGAGCAAAGATGATGTCTAGGGCTTTTGACCATACAGTGCAGCCTCAAACTTTCTAGAAAGGAGAATTGGTCATGGTGCCGAGAAGACCAATTATTCCCAATCAAAAATTTAGTGGCAAATTTGAGCCTAATTGGGAAGGCCCTTTTGTCATTGAGAAAGTGTACAAAGGAGGGGCATACCAACTCATTGACCTAAAGGGGGAAAGACTAATGCCTCCAATTAATGGTCGATACCTGAAAAAGTATTATACATGATGACTACATTTTTGAAGTATAATAGAAATCCCCCTGCTAGACAGGGCATTTTTTTAGTATATCTATTTAGGTCGACATCACACTTCATGTCAAGATCCATAAATAAATATACTGACTCCATATGAAAAAAAAACTCTTCTCTGAAAATTCCCCAGTTACATAGGGGGCATTTTATTTCTATATATAGATGAAATCAATGGTATTATGTTAAAACCCTCTTAAGAGCATATAAATATAAATATTGATGTATTTGCATATTTTCATCTTGAAAGTTCTCCTAAATGTGCTTTAGAATTCCCTTTGTAAGAGAGGGGGTATTTTTTAGTTTATATTAAGTTTATTTAAGTTGACATCATGCTATAAGACAAAATCCTTGAATATATTCTGATTCAGGTTAACATTGAGCTTTACAAAATCTTTAAATATATCCATAATTATTTTTGATTAAGTTGCAGGTTCTTACAAGAAAAAAAGAATCCATTTCTACACATGAAAAGATAACCCTAAATGTCAAAAATTTATCTCCCAAATTTGCCAAATTCTGGAGATCAAGTTAGAATAACTTTCAATTTTGGAAGCTTCAATCAATTAAGTTGGAAAAAATCAACCTCTACATCCTGAAGTATAGGAAATGGATGGGTTCTAAAGGTCAAACTCAACAAGCTCACAAATGGTTGAGTTGCTGACGCTCTCCTCACTCAATAGTAAAGGTCGCTTGAAAAAGCCCCATTCATTCATGACAAAACCACCAACCTACAACTTAAGTCAAAGACTCAGTAGGTTCTAAAGTCAAACTCAATAACCCAAATGTGTGGAGTTGCTAACGCTCTCCTCACTCAACAAGCCGTAAGAAAAGGCCACAGTGAAAGAGCTCCTGCTCTTCAGTCCAATGATGATTGTTATTCAATCTTAAACCAGATCCAGCTTAGTGATTACAAGTAACTAAGATCTAAGAGATCTTTCTACTTGATCGATAGATCAAGATAATCTGAGGAAACTCTAATTCAGGGTTGCCTCAAATCAATCTATATATTGCCCATCGATGATATTTTAATTTATTTTCAAATGATTTGATCAAGCTCAGAGCACAGATCAAAGGCAATCTCCTCATCAAGTTCATCAAAGTAGAAAACACAGGACCAAGGAAGCAATTGCATAGTTCATACAAAGTCGACGGTCGAATTAAAGGAATTTCATAATTATTCAGTCTATTAAAGCACACATTGTTAGACTAATAACTCAACATTGACCCTATATAAGCTGAAATGTGTCATCTGTATGCACCCTTTAATGAATTTGTCAAAGCAACAAGCACAGGATTCATTGCATACATACACTTCCTGATAAGTCAATATGGACAAATCAGGTTAGTTCTTCATCAAGTCTGTCAAGCTTAAAGCTAGGACAAAAGGAATTTTAAATCCGACCAAGCATGGATAAACCAATTCCCTAGTAGGATCCTTCATCAATATAAATAAATCAATTTCTCCATCAAACCCAACCAAGCACAAAGCTAGGGTTGGAGGAAACTCAAATCTGTAATGACATAAAAGAAAGAGATCTTCAGCAAAGCCATTGAGAAAGAGAGTAGATGGTGTAAGAATTTTTATCTATTTGATGAGTCGATTCTAACAAATCAGTCAAGCCCATCATTTAGCATTTCCTAAATAAGGCATCATACTAATGACAAATCCTATCAAAGCTCCGCGAGCTATTATAATTGAAGTTGAAATGATCCAAGTTTGTAGCCAGCCCAAAGGGTCAACCAATTTTCAACAAATGTGACTCACTCCATGCACAAATCACATTTGTTGAGGGGCATTTATTGACCATATATATGTCAAAAGTTGAGTCAAGCTTACAAGTCAAATTTAATGGACTTCGGAAGTGATAGTGCGCAAATCGGGGCTCAAAATGCACTGGATGTCACCGAGAATAGTCAAAATGATCTTCGATCAATGAACAGACTTCATCGTTGTGTTCAAAATATTGAAATTGATCAGAATATAAATAGTGCACAATCTAACGATCAACCGATCAAGCAATCGAGCTATCAATGTGTCGACGTGCATATCAGAGTTAGGAAGCTATGATGATGTCTAAATAATCTGCATTTTTGAATTGATCATGTTGTTAGCTTCAAAATATTGAAACTATCAAATGAGCCTATTCATGCTCAATTCAAACAAGTTTGTGCAAATTTTAAACAATCAAAAGTACAACACACAATCGATGCACTAGACATCACCAAAATCAGCCCAAATGACCTCCGGTTGATGAATCGAATTGCGTATTGCATTCAGAACATTGAAACTTGTCAAAATTTAAATATTGCATAAATTGATGATCAACCAATCAAGCGATTGAGTCGTCACTCTGCCTGCACATATATCAAGGTGAGAGGTGTCAACACAAGTTAAATGACCCTCATTCATGAAATTGATTGCACCGTTAGCTTTAAAATATTAAAATTTATCAAGTAAGATGGTTCACACTCAATTGGACAAGTCTGAGCGCATTAGCGATCAAAATGATAACGCATATTTTGAGCTGAAATGGGCTCAATTTGATGTCGACTTGAACCAAATGGCCTCCCATTGTAAAACAGAGCGTGTCATTTGAAATATCATAATAACCTTGAATCTATATATATTGATTATCTAATCATGTTGGCATAAAATTCACATTAAAGTCGATTGCTCAATTTAAAAATCAATTTAAAAACCTTAATCCTAACCTAAATCCCTAAAACCCACTATAATAAACCCTTTACAAGCCTTTGATGTCAGTGAGCCTTCCCTCTGCATACCTTTGGATGACGCCTCGACCTCTTTCACATCTTCTCCTCTCGAAACTCGTTTGACGGTTGACCACTCACTTCCTCTTCTCACACTCCACCTCCACCCATTCCTCCTCAAAAGTAAGAGGTTCCTCCCACTTCTTTTCTCCAACATTGGTACAACTTCCACCCTCTCCTTTCCTCTCTCAACATCGAAGAAAGGCTTTCTTCTTCTTTTTCTTCCTTCTTCTTTCCTCTTCTTCCCTTCTTCATTTTCTCTCTTTCCCAAAACCAAAACTGAAAGTTATCCCCTCTCCTTCTTCTTTCTTTTTCTTTCTTCCTTTCTTCTTCTTTCTTTTCCATTTCATTTTCTCCCTCATTCCTCCAATCCAAAAATATTTTCTCCATTTCTTCCCTCATTTCCACAAAATCAAAATCCATTTTCTTCCCTCATTTTCCACCAAAACTGAAAATTCATTTTTTTTTCTTCCCTTATTTCCACCAAAACTGAAAATCCACTATCAAATTCCTTCATTTCCTCAATCTGAAAATTCCCTCATTTCCTTAATCAGAATTTCCAAATTTGCTTCACAATAATCGAGAAGAACAGTGTCATTAGGCAAGTTCTTCTTTTGATTTTCAGCATCGCCCCATTTTCATTACCTTTCCAATTTCTCTTCGCCCCAACTGGAGAGGAACATCATCATTAGCCGAGTTCTGCTCCAGTTTTCGGTGTATCCCTTTCTACCTCCCTTTCTGACCATTTCCTTTCCACAATCAAAGAGGAACATTGTCATTAAGCAGGTTCTTCTCTTGGTTTCTAGCATCACCCATTTTTCCTCCTTGTCGATCATTACAACACACAAAAAAATGAGTCAGAACATGTGTGATGTGGATGTATATATGATTGTGCTTATTTGTAGTTTGAAGGTCTCGTTATTTCGTTAGATAACGGATATGCATGACCTGCTATCTAATTAGTATACCGGTAAATCCGTTAGATGTCGCTCCCCTAACCAAAATGCTGCTAAAATTTTGAATGAATTCTGGACTTAAAAAAAAGGAATGATTATATATTGCATTGCCTTTGTCTTCTTTCAGGTTTAAAGGCCTCATCATGCTCATTAGGGAGTGACGAGTTGAAAATAGGCTGTGGTACTGTAAGACACCATTCGCTGTGCTCCTTAGGCATACTGAGAAACTCAAAATAATCCCGATGTAGCCCCTTATGCAGGGATGACACTGGGAGGCCGTCGAAG
This sequence comes from Cymbidium sinense, assembly GCA_021442155.1. Lineage (NCBI taxonomy): Eukaryota > Viridiplantae > Streptophyta > Magnoliopsida > Asparagales > Orchidaceae > Cymbidium > Cymbidium sinense. The sequence goes on from CM038225.1 coordinate 110,921,191, forward strand.
TTTCATCAAATTTTTAGACTTAGAAAATCAAATGAAAAAAAGAGACAATCAAAGAGTCTAAATGGAATTAAATAAAAGACTTAAATCAAAATTTTGATCATAACAAATGTGAAGTTAGAAATGTATAAAATAAATACAAGTGCTTATAGGGAGTCTGATAGTTTATTTAAAAATACAATCATACAACTTTTCAATGAGCACAAATATAAGCTTTAGTGATCACCTAAATATAATTATTCATCTCACTAATTAAATTGAATGGCTTAGAAATCCTAGGCCAAGCTTGAAATGATTTTAGAAATTCACCAAATGCCTACAAAACCTTTCAATGAACATTCAAGCATTGAAATAATTAAAAAATATTGATAATCCACTTGCAAGCATGAATTAAATGGCTCACACAATAAACATTGAAGTTATTATAACTTATTCAAAGTGAATTAAAAATGATTTTAATTAAACATAATTAAATATGGAGAACTTCTATGAAGCTTGAAAGCTTACTTCCGAGCAAGTTGAAAAGTGATGAGAAAGTTTAAGTGAGATACACAAAGAATTTGATACATAGTTGATTACCACGAATATAATTCTTATAATGTGTCACTTTAAGTAACCTGAGAGAAAATCTAATTAGGTTCATAATCTAAATCACAAGACACTTATAGTAAGCTTGAAAGCTAGTGTTCAAATACAAATGCAATTCAAGCATGACTTAGGCAACAAGGCTTATATTTAATCAGCTAAGTTGAAAGAGATATGCTAGCTTGTCTATGGGTGAGAATGAAAGTTGAATATGAGGATTAGCAAAGATGTAAAATCTTAGCAATATGCATAAGCAAAATAGCCATTCAGTTTTTGCTTTCAAGTTAAGTATAAGCAAAGTTACACATTTTGATTCAAAAATATAAAGTTGAAATATACGCCACCGAATTCGTAACACTTTGTACAAGCAAACTGAAGATGTTAATTAAGGAATTCTTAAATAAACTTGCATGGGCCCCAACACTATGTTGAATGTTTAGATTCAAGTGTCTAAGGATGCTACACGGGTTGCTTCCTGGTTTAGCCTTAGGACTGGGTCTAGGTTAACAAACCTAAAAATCTATTACAATAATTTCAACTTATTGAAATATCTAAGAAGCTAATTTTGTCATATGTCAGTAGATCTGATCCTCTGTTAGGATCTAAACAGAGTTGACAAAATCTAAAGCTCTTAAATACATTCAAATCAATTAACTACCCCAATGATGGTTGTGTTGAATGGTGATTTCAATCGGAGGGGATACTTCCATCAATATGTGCTTCTAATTTTAAATCAAATTAACACAAATGGAGTGTTAAATTTATAAACTATTTAAATGAAACTAAATCATTAAAAGTTTAAAGCAAAATTCAATCTATCCACTTCCACAACTATTTGTTGAGGGTGACAAATTAAGAAAACTCTAGCTAGTAAGGATGTTAAATCAAGTGTTCTACTATGTTCACTCTCAATCAATCTCTTGCTAGTAAGGATGTGGCCCATGTCCTTTGACTACGTGGCTTGACTGATAAGCTCCATAGATAAAGTAGTTATGACTAGAGTCCTCTGATAGGTTGGTTTGGCCAGTAAGGCTCCATTATATTATGATCACGATCGTAGCCCGTATGCTCCCCAATGGCTCTATCCTTTGAGTTGTGAATCATACAATATACTTGATAGGGCAAACAACCCTCTGTCAAAGGTAGACTTAAGCCTGTCTCCTTAGACAAACACCATCCCAAGTCCACAAAGATTTCTTGGACGACGTAACTCATGTGTTGCTGATAAGAATCCTTCGATCAGGTTGGGTTGACTACCTCCTCTGACTAAGTAGACTAGGGACTACGACAGCCCGGGATGATGAAACTATGAGATCTAGATCGAGCACATCATCGTTCCCCAACCATCCGCTTTAAGCTAAAAGGGAGAATTTCATACATTCTAAATTTTAAACTCCACATGTTGCTACTATACACTACAATTGTGATCTAATGATTAGTCTTAATCAAAAGTTCTCTCTTAATTATTGGGAGGGGTAATTAACTATAAGGGCTTGCGCCTATATGAAACCTAGAACCAGATCTAAAGTCCTCACCAAATGAGGGTTAAATCTTTGGGTAGTGTCTTATCTACTATTTCATCTACCTTCTAAAAATTACACCGATGCATAATCATACTCTCTTCAATTCAATATTTGTTGAGAGGTCGGTGGTGAATTTTGGTAGCCCAGAAATGTACATGAAAAATATATAGTGGCAAGCAGGGAAAGCTGAAGGATACATAATGGAACCTAAATTTAATGAAGAGCATTTTTTTCAGATGAATGTTAGCTCCTGGATTCTCATTCAATTTCATCAATGAAATTTGGAAGCTCTCCATTGCAAAGATATTCATCGCACTGTGATGCAACTCCCCATCTTCTTCTTAGATGAAGTATATCTTTAGTAAATGTCGAGCCAGAGGCTCCTATGAACATAATTGACATAGCAAAGATTTCCTTATCCAGCATGGCCTCAACCTTAAAGAAGCAAATGAAAAAATAAAAATAATTATTAGCTTTAAAATAGCTTTCATTTTTTGTTGGAAGATTTACAATCAAACCACACAATTCTTATGCATTTACTTATCTAACACCAAAAATTATATATTCACTTATCAAACACTTTCTTATTCTTCAAAATGTGCATTTCACTCTTAAAAAAGTAAGTGATGATAATATTTTTGATGTGATATTGAGGATTGAGATGTTACATATATTTAAACATTAAAGTTTAAAGTTAGATATATAAATACATAAAAATTGTGTGGAATGTGTATGCAAATCCCCATTTTCTTAAAATCTGCTACAGCTAAGAATTGTTATAGGAGGAAACACACCTTAGCATCTCCACCAAGATGGTTTTTGTATAGTAAGGCATCCCATTTCTTGACACTATTATGGCTTGATCGCTTGACTAAAGGAACAGGTTTGCTGTCCAAAATAACCAATGACTGCAAAAGATCTGTTTCACTTCACCTTTATCTATGGATAGATAAATCAGGGGAGTATTGGCTCGCTCAACTACCTTGAGTATGCATTCACCATCCTGGGGAATGGGATAGAAGCGGCTTTCCTTCTTCAAGTTGCTGAAGTCAAACAAAGAATGCAAAAACAAATTGGGAATGTGAAACTATGAATAAGTCAATTTTTTGCAGGCAGTGTCCTACAACATTTAATTAAACAATAAAGCATGTTTATGGATAAGAAGCTAGAAAATATCTTTTAAAACTATGATGCAAGTAGTTAGTAAGAAATGCTTATCAAAGGATTATAATGGAATATGTTAATGCTTTACAACATCAGTGCATAGCATAACCAGTGTGATGATTCATTCACTAAATGAGACAATAAACTATGGAGAAAATAAACAAAAAATGGTCCTATTATGCATCTTGATTATTTATGGAAATGGAAAGTGAAAACTTCATAGCGCCACTCTCCGATTTAGTCACCTACTTAGGGATGTCAATAATTAACCCAGCCCAAAAACTGACACAAACTTGACTCGAGAAAATTAGGTTCAGGTTAACCCACATAATTTTTAGGTCATATTTGAATCAAAGCATCATAGTCATTTACTTTTTTAGGTCGAGTTTGGGTTTACCCGCCAACTTGATTTTGAACTGCCAACTTAAATTTGACCCAATTTTGACCCAATAACTTGAGATAGACTCAATTTTGACCTACAAACTATAATGAATTTGACTCAATTTTGACCAAACATATATGTATAGAATGGTCAATTGGGTTAGGTTTATGCTGAGTTAGTTCAGGATAGAGTTCTCAACCTAATATCCTGGTGTGATACAAGTTAGATCAATTTCAGGTCAAAATCGAACCAAACTCATTAACTTGAATTGACACCCCTACTTGTCCCATTTCAACTAACACTTTCCAAACTTTTCAACTTGAGAAAAACATCCCCAAATTCTCACTCTCATCCTTTGCCCTCTTAATCTATATAGCTAAAACTGATGAAGAGGCAAGGCGTGAATTTATATTACAAGAATTACCCCTAACACTTCATAAAATATGCTTTATCTTCCTCTATCCCTTAGCTTATTTCTATTCTTTTATCCCTACGGGTTAAATCTTAAGCTCGATTGGATGGTTAAAATTTGAAAATGCCAAAAAATAAGGCAAGCTCATCATGCCAACAGGTGAAGGACGTAAAAAGTGCCACTATTAATAGCAATTTATTATAGTAACTTACTAGCAACATAAGCAAATGCACACATTATGCCATATCATTCTATGAAAGAAGGGAATAATCAATGATTTGAGACATGACGCAAGTCAAAGCTTTGAGAATTTAGGATATGGTCATACAAGTGTGCATAGTGGTGCATTCCTGTGTGAACTTGCGCACGTCTTTGTGTGTGTTGATGCAAACACAATAACCTGCGTAGGTATAGGTACATATATAAATATAATGCATGTATTAAGCCAATCTAAACATGTAAATATAAACAAAGACATGGTTTTACTCTTATACATTACATAAATTTTTACCATCCTCATCAAATGGACATGCTCTTAGATAATTAATTTGTGGACAGTCAAGATGTATTGTAGAGAGTGTGGGATCCAAAATTCATCACCAATCTCTCACATTGAAGAGAGTGTTTTAAATGTCGATGAAATTTTTAGAAGGTAGATGGAATAGTAGATAAGACACTACCGAGAGATTTTGTCCTCATTTTGTAAGGACTTTAGATCTGGTTCTAGGTTTCCTATAGGCACAAGCACCTATAGTTAATTACCCCTCCCAATATTGAGAGACAACTTTCGAAAGGCTAGTTGTTAGATCGCTAAATGCGTAGTGTATAGTTACAGTATATGAAGTTTAAAATTTAGTATTTATAAAATTCACTATTTTAGCTTAAAGAAAATGCTTGGGAGAATGATGGCATGCCCGATCTAGATTCCATGATTTTGTCATCCCGAGCTGTCGCGGTCTCTAGTCTACTTAGTTAGAGGAGGTAGTCGACCCAACCTGACCGAAGGATCCTTATCAGCAACACATGGGTTACTTTGTCCAAGAAATCCTTATAGACTTGGGATAGTGTTTGTCTAAGGGGACAGGCTTAAGTCTACCTTAAGCGAGAGAGCTTTTGCCCTAGCAGTGTACTATAATTCTCAAAGGGCGAGCCATTGGGGAGCATACGTATAATGATCATAATATAATAGTGTCATTTGGCGAAACCACTCGATGAGGACTCTGAATCAGATCATATATGGATTCTACTGGTCAAGCCACATAGTCAGAGACACATGTCATGTCCTTACTGGTGTGAGATTGATTGAGAGTGAACATAGAAGAACACTTAATTTGACATTGGCTCCTTTATGAGCTAGAGTTTTCTTAATTTGTCACCATCAACAAACTATTGCGGAAGGTGGATTAGGTGAAGTTTGCTTTAAACATTTAAGGATTAAATTTCATTTAAGCAGTTTACACTTAATAATTTATCCAATTTTTATATTTGAATTGGCACTTGATTTTGATTATTTCACTTTGAGCTTACAAGCACATTTTGATAGTAAGTATCCCCTCCAGTTGAAATCTTCATTCAACACAGCCATCAAAGGGGTGGATGTACTATTTGATCATTTAATTTATTCTTTCATATCCTGTCGACTCTATTAATTTAATAATTGAGAATCAGATCTACTATCATATGATAGAATTAGCTTCTCATGTATTTTAATAAGTTAAAATTCTTATAATAATTAGATTTTTAGGTTTTGTTAACTCGGATCGAGTCCTAAGACCGAATCAGAAAGTAACCCGTGCAGCATCCTCAGACACTAAATTTAAGCATTCAACATAGTGTCAAGGCCCATGCAGGTGATTAGTAATTCAGGTAATTTTATTTCTAAATTATGAGATTGATTTTGTATTTTCATTTAATTCCAACTTAGCCTATGAAGCCTTTTTAGCATTAAAATTTGCACTTTGAATCTCTATGTCCGAGCACATGTAGGTATTTATAGCTTAGATAATTTTATCTAATTAATGAAGTCAATGACTTTGAAATTCATAATTAAAATGAAATTCTTAATTTTTGATTGAAGGAAACCCTATAATTCTTGTATAATTTAATAGAATTTAATTTAGCATCATATTCTGTCTACTTGTACAAAGAGTTACAGATCCGATGGCGTGAATTTTAACTTGATATTTTCAATTCAAAGTAGTGTAACTTTGCTTATACTTAACTTGATAGCAAAAATAGAATGGTTATTTAGCTTATGCATATTGATAGGATTTTAGATCTTTGCTAATCATCGTATTCAACTTTCATTCTCACCCATAGATAAGCTATTATACCTCTTTTAACTTAGCTTATTAATTATAAGCCTTGTTGCTTAAGTCATGCTTGAATTGCATTTGTATTTGAATGCTAGTTTTCAAGCTTACTATAAGTCTCTTATGATTTTATTATAAATCCAACTAGATTTTCTTTTGGATCATTTAAAGTGACATTGTAAGAATTATATTCATAGTTATTGACTTTGTTTCAAATTCTTGTGTGTCTTACTTAAACAATCTCGACACTTCTCAACTTGCTTAGTGTGAATTAAATCATAATTCATTTGTTAATCGGGCAGCTTTATAATGCTTGTTATTTTCAAGAATTTGATATTTGGAATAATCAATGATAAATCTTGTTCATGTTAGCTGATGAAATATCAAAATTCATATTTTCTTATAGGTGAGTTATCAACCTTCAAATTCATTCTCTAAGCTTGATTGTGTTTAATTTAAATCACTTTTAATTTACTTAAAATAAGCTACAATAATCGCAATGTTTATTGAAAAGATCGTGCATAACCAAACTCATTGGTGAATATGCAACTCAGAATTTTTTCAACTTCTTCATGTAAGAGCGATCAAACCCAATTTGACTTTATTTTAGATTCCACATCAAATTTTATGTTTATTTAAAGGTCAAACTTCGAACTTATTGTAAGTCTTTTATGAGTTTGGAGTTAGCTTCAAGCCTCACTTTTACCACATCTGTATGCTTATAAGTTATGTTTTAATCACACTATAAATCTTCAATGATTCACTAAGATTTTTCTTTTGGATTATTTTAAACAAAATATTATGAGATTTGGTTCATATATATCAAAAGAATTTAAGTTTATTTCAAGTTTTATTATTTCACTTGAGTTTGATCCCTATTTTCTTATTTGAAATATGATTTTCAATTTTATTTGTAATCAAGTTTCCTTCAAATTTATTTTCAGTTCATTTATATTTAATTTTCAATACATTTATTTAAGAATTTATATTTTATGTTTAACTTAATGTTAAATAATTTTTTTGTTAAGCTTTTCGTTAAGCCCCAAAAATTTAACGAATTTCGGCAACACTTCGACAGTATTCCTTCATCATCCCCGCTTAGGGGGCTACATCAGAATTATTTTGGCCTACCCGTCATGCTCTAAAGAGCATTTGGAAGAAACTCAGCTTGCCATTATGAGACAATCACCCGCATAGAGTATATATATATATATATATATATATATATATATATATGTAAATATTCTTCTCCTCCCCCTCCTTTTTTTAAGTCCTAGATTTAATAAAAATTTTGGCAGTATTTCGACATTGGGGTGCCACATCTAACGATTTTTTTGGGCCTTCCCGTCACGCCCTAATGAGCGTGACAGTAAGTGTTTTAAAATACATCGGCCGATTTTTATCTTGTCATGCCCTGATGAGCGTGATAAGGCCTTCAAACCTACAAAAAATATGCATATACATATACCATATACACATTCACATATTTTTATGCATTCACAATCAACCACATTGGTAAATAGGTATTGACAAGATCCATATCTTTAGCAGAAACTTTGGTTGAAATTGCAGCAAACAGCACTAAGAAGGGCATCCCGGGAGAAGTCGGCTCAAAGACTCTACCAAATGCTTGGTCCTTTCCCTGGGATTGCTTAGCTAGAATTATTAAGTGAATTACCATTTCCTTCCTTCAACACAAGTGAAGTACCACATGTGACTCCAGTTTCATTGGATGCACTGTCTTTTCCAAATAATAACTCTCTGGTTTTAGCAACAAGCTTGAAAGCCATAATATAATCAGGGCAGATGTGGGTATGCACATTCATGTCCCATATTACATAATTCTTTGGAGCTTCAAGATTATCCACACCACAGTCAAAATTGTCATTGGTAGGTTGAAATTGTTTAGATCCAGGATTAATAAGCTCCATGTTGCCCATAATGATGTGACATACCATCATATATGAAGGACTATTTTCCTCAGCATTTGAATAGGCAACACAGATATTTGGGTTGTTCATAGGTGCAAGATGAACACCAAGGTCATGTCTTAGCCAACCAAAGTGAGCCACCTAGAATGATTCTCTCCCATTCCCAACCACCCCAAGCCAAATGAGAATATTTTGGAGCCAAAAATTCAAAGTAAAGGGGATTTTCATTCACTTTTGAAACCAAGGCATTAGAGGCTAAAGAACTCTTTCATTTTTCTCATTCTCCTTCTCCTAGAGCTCCTAAAGCTAGTAGCAATCATCCCCACTTCATTTTGGAGAAGAATACACCAAACTAAGTGGATTTTGGTGAGGAAATGGTGATTACCTATGGAACTGCATTATGACATGAGGCGAAGATCCAAGCTCATTCCAAGGCCTCTTCCTCCACACAATGGCATGCTCTAGTCATCACCGCCGTCAAAAATCATCCCCGGTGAGGTAACTTTTAGAAATCATAGCCATCCTTAGGATCCTCAATTTGTGATATTTTTTGTGTGATTTTAGGAATTCATCCTAGATAATTCTGCATTTTTATCTTATATTATCCCAATTAGAAAATAGAAGTATTTCAGTGTGAACCGACATGAAAATAAGTCTATTTGGACAAATTTTCACGTAGAATTTCTCATTTTTCCCCTAATCCCATAGTTTTACTGTTCATGATGATAGCAAGATTCATTCGATCCCGCACGGGGATCGGATAGTTTGATCGCATCGCGCATTGACGCATCGCCTTCGATCGTTAGATGCGTCGGGCTGTCCGATCCGCGGGTTTGCGATCGACTCGCATCACGCGTGATCGAAAGTGATCCTAGCCTCTGATCATGTGATCGACCAAACCGACCAAGACGGACGACGGATCAAACCGGGTAGTCGCCACCGACAACGCTTCCTCTCAAAGGCGCCGACACCGCATGGTGTGTGCGTGCCATGCGACACTATGCATCTAATCACACGGCATCACGTGGCACCACGTTCCCACATCAACGCCATATGCGGTGCTGACTGTGCTAAGTAGAAAGTTCAGATTTTTTTTATTTTAAAAATTATTTAAGGGCTCGTTGGATTCATCTTTCCGAGAGGGATACAACAATCCCAAAATCCCCAAATTTTACTAAATATTTTGAATTTAATTTGAGTTTTGGTAAAAAACAAATTTCATTAAGTAAATCAAAAATACATATGAGATTAAGTTGAAATTTTCAAAGATTAAAATTAAAGTTAAAACACACCTACCATAAAAATTTCAAGTCAAAAAGACCTTTGGATTATAAAATATTGAATTTTCAGTTTTAAATGACTTATTTAATAAAATAAATTAATAAACTTCATAAAAATTACTTAAATCTACTGAAACTTCCTAAATTCATAACTAGTTGTAGAAAATCCAAAAAATATAAACCCAAGTTCATCTTAAAGATAATTCAAAGGAGAATCCAATAAAATTATTTATATTTGAATTTAAACAGTAGATTTTATTTAATGACCATTTATTTGAAAACTTAATAACCCTAATTACTCCCTAATAACTTCATTAACTGATTCCAAATTTCTCAGATGTATTTAGTGGGATGACCTCTGCATCCCTTAATTTTCTTGGAATTTCTTGATGAGTTAATTAGGGAAATCAATTAATGAATCTTAATAACTCTCTTAAATATAATTAAGCTTAATTAAGCATGTAAATAGTGATTTAATCTTAAACTTTGTTTAAGTGAAGAGGAGGTTTATGGAATGGGTTTGGAGTATTTTCCCCTATTCATTCCCTAAACCCCTTTCCTTCCTTAATCTAAATTTAATTATGGGTTAATCCACTAATGACCTACATAATTAACTTCATAAAATTTTCAAAAACATTTTAGAGCTCAATCATTCCTTCTTGGGTAGATGCTTAGGTGTTCAATTCAATAATCTAAGTCAACTTAAGGAAATCATACCTAACCCATGTGTGTGGGAAAGGTTATGAAAGTACTTAAATTAAACTCTTTGGCTGAATTAATCATTAATTGTGAGCCAAATATATTAGTCCTCTTTCTTTCTTAGGTGAATGTTAACCTCATTTTTAGAATGATCTCTCAACCCCTCTATCTCAGACATAAGATTTCTCTTAGGCTTTAAGAGTTCATTCGTCTTAAGACACATCTAGTGATTAGGTGGACACTCACGCCTAAGACTTGGAAGAGTTACAGAATAGGTCATGCCTTAGGAGTACTAGGAAAATTTTCCTACCCTTAGCTTGAACCATTCCTCACCTTCCTTCCTTTAAGTCAAACTCCAAATCAATCTTATCTAATTTTCTCCAAACTCAAATCAATGCCACATGATTGAATCCATGATTGAAACCCATGAATGAAATTCCTAAGTCCAAATCTTTCTTAAGTCCTTAATTTCTTTTTAAGGACTTAGCCTAGATCATGATCAAACCAAATCAAATCCTTAAGAATTTATTTATATTCTCATTTATATTTATATATATATATATATATATATATATATATATATGAAATATAAATTTCAACTAATCAAACTAAACTCAAAATTCAAAAGCAATTCATAAAATTTTTTAAGTCCTTTAAGTTTTCCTTCATTGACTTAGCCAAAATCAAATCTAAATCAATTCAAACTCATGGAATTTTTTCACAATTCATTTAAATTCTCATTTATATTCTCATTTGTAAATGAAATATAAATACAAATCATTCAAATCAAATCAAAAAATTAAATTCCAAATTTCAAAATTTCTTAAGCCCTTTAAAATTTTCTTACAAAGACTTAGCCAAAATCATGATCAAATAAATTCAAATTCATGAGGTTTTCTTATAACTCATTTATATTCTCATTTATGTTCATATATAAATGAAATATAAATTCAAATCAATCAAATCGAATCCAAAATTCATGCTCCCTACTCCAAAATATCCTAAGTCCTTTAAATTCCTTTTAATGGACTTAGCCTAAATCATGATCAAAGCACTTCAAATTAATCAAATTTTTTCATGAACCATTTATATTCTAATTTATATTCACATATATATGAAATATAAATTCAAACAATCAAAACTAATTCCAAAAATCAAACTCAAATCTACTCAAAATTCATCCTAAGCCTTTCAAGTCAAAATCTTGAACTTAGCCAAATCAACTTCAAATCAAGCCAAACTCTTAATTTTTCTTCATGATTCAATCAACCCTACAATCATGAATCCAAATATAAATACAAACATCGATTACTTGACAAAAATCCAATTCAAAAATCAAACCCCAAATCCATTCATATTCTTTCTTTGAACATGAAATAGTCAAATGAATCAAACCCCATTTGACTTCAAACCACTTGCAAATGGATTTATATTTCAATCATAAGTCCATATTTAAGTTCAATAAAACTCAAATCAAGCTTTGACCAAGCCATTTGACCCACTTAGGCTCACTTGACCCAAAGTGACCTAAAGTACCCTTATGAGCCAAATTCTAATCCTAACCAAATTGGATTAAACCAAACTCACTTATGTCTCTCATCATGATCAACAATCATTGAGATGATCAATCAATCAAAATGGGTCAAACTAAGTCGAACTGGGTTGACCAAGTCAACACTTAGGCTCACTTGACCCAAAGTGATTTAAAGTACCCTTATGAACCAAATTCTAATCCTAACCAAATTGGATTAAACCAAACTCACTTATGTCTCTTATCATGATCAACAAATTGATTGAAAAAAATGGGTCTAGTTCAGTCCAAATCACTTGTTGAACTTTGCCAAAGCCTCAATAGGCCAACTAGACCTAACTTAGCCCAATTGACCTTGAACCAAACTTGACCTAAAGGGGTCATGTTGAGCTAAATTCAAACTTAACTAAAATTCATTGGAAATAAAGATACCAATCCACTTCATATGACTAACCAAACTAAACCTACCCATGACCTAGGTCAGGTCAATAAATTGGTCAACTTGACCCATTTGACCTAAATGAAGTCATATGAGACAAACTCAAAACTAAACCAAATTGAATCAAACCAAAGCCACCAAAACATTTTAAATGGTCAAATGAACTTGACCCAACCCTTATTTTGACCCAATTTGACCAATTGGTCAACTTGACCCAAGTTGACCCATTTTGACCTAAAAGGGTCAACATGAGCTAAACCATATCAAATGAACTCCAAATATAATGATACTTGGCCAAACCTATTTTCTTAACATACCCAACATATTCAAATCCAAAAATCAGCCAAATGGCCATTCTACCCCAAGGTCATAGAACAAATTTTGGTCAAATCCATGGGGAATTTGGTCATGCCCTCTTCATATCAACTTGATACCTTTCTAATAGGTCAAGTAGACCTTATGGAGGGTGGTGCACCCAACTCAATGGTTTTGGGTAAGCCCAAATGGACCCAAGGCCAAAATTGACCCAATAGCTCAAATTGGCCAAATAAAAAACTTCCCTCCACTCAATTTGAAGCACGGAGGAATCAACCTGTTAGCTCAATGCATTTAACATCTAAAACATACCTTTCCATATTAGCAATTGGATCAAAATGGTAAAGATAGCTTTGGCCTTCCGATTGCCATAGGGGGAGATACACTCCCCCTAATTCTTCAATTTTAAGAGGCTCATTGTCGATTGAGTGTTAGAGAGTTAGAGGAGCCATCTAAGAGTGATCTTAAGCTCTCCAAAAGGGAATAGAAATCAGCCATTCTCAATTTTCTTCAAGAGAAAATAGGGGAGCTCCATAGAATTCCTAACTTCTTAGGGGACCAAATCGAGCTTGCCTAAGCTCCCTAAAGTTCCAAAGGTAAGGAGAAGTCTAATTCGATCAAAGCCACAAAGGAGCTAAGGAGATGTTGGTCCATAGAGCAAGCTACTCAACCTCAGGAGCTAATTCTTTCACCATAGCTCAACTATGAAGCTCTAAGAGAATCATCATGATCTCCTTGATGTCATCTTTTGATCACTAGACTTAAGATGTGTTCTTATTTCATAAGATTATCTTTAGGATTTAAGTGAAGTGAATGTGTTAACATGCTTTCATTTATTTAATTCTTCCCCAACATATTAATATGTGTGTCATGAGGTTTCACGCATCTATACTTTTCAAAATTCAAATTTAAAATGAAAATGTTTACTTTATGTAAAATTTGCATGTGTTGGCTAAAGTAAAAAATATGAGTGGCTATTATCACTATTAAATTCAAATTCTTTTCAAAATATATATGAATCACTTATCAAAACTGAAATTATTCTACTTATATTTTAATTATAAGTTTGCATGTGAAAAAATATAAGGATGTGCTTAGTGTAAGTTCTTCCTTCTCTTCTCTTTTAGCATGGTTTTGAATAGGATTTGATAAGATGTATGGTTCATTTCAAAAGAACCTAACACTTGCCAAATTCCATATCCTATTCATTCCCATACTATCACTTAAGAAGGATACTTATGCTTGCACATATAAATTGCATGAACAAAATGGATCAATTAATACAAATTTTTGCATTCTTTCTTTTCCATGCATTTCTTTTGTACACATGTTTGTATTTAAGGAAAGTGGTATATTAGTCTGGACAACTCCAAGGTTATTTTCCTAAGTAGGTCTTGTACCTTACACCTCTGGTTAACAATGGTGGTGTACTCACTTATGCCTCTCTTACTTTCATGTGTGCATGTGAAAATTGGATAAGAAACCCCTTTTCTACTTAATGAAAATCATGCATCATAAACTTTCAAATTTCCTTAAATGAATTACTTAGCATGCTTCATAAAGTGTGTTAAACATTCTCATTTGTGTGTATAGATATGCTTAAGACTCATTCATTTGCATGTTATACATGTTGGAAAAGAAATGAAGTGATGTATGTTTTGTGAATTTGGTTCATTTTATTTAATCTTAAAATGTATTTCTTTTTTAATAAGTTTGTTTAGAGTTCATCTAAACTTAGGATTAATTAAAACACTTAATAAAAACATTCACTAAACAAAACTAAACATGAATCCACTTTAGAAATTACCTAGGTTGGGGAAGGAAAGAGAAGTTCTCTTCTCTTTCCCTCTCTTAATAACTTAGTAATTAATTGTAGGATTCACTTGAACCTAATAAAAACATGAAATAAAAAATAAATCCAAAATAATTAAATTACTTAAATGAAACCCTCCTCTAAGTTGAACATGCTTCACGCTTAGAAAATTTTAACTTAAAGCCATAGTGAAACATACCACACAAACCTCCAAAGCACACATATTAGACTAAGTCACCACTTCTAGCTTTTAGGTGGTTTGGTTTTTTATTTTATGATATATGTTTAGACGGATGTTAGGATGAATGTGCATAGAATGAATGGTAGTATGATCTTAGTCTATCAATTATTTTCTGCAGGGGATTATGCTTAAGGGGCATTGTAATAAAAATATAAATGCTTTTGCTATGCAGGAGCTTAAACCCCTAAGCATAATCTAATTGGCCAGGTGGACTTAGTCACCCATATGTGTAGTGATAAGTCTAATATACATGCTTGGGATTTGATGGTTTGTTTAGGTAACCTTTGTTTTGTTGGTGTTAGCTAGATTTACTTTTCCATTTCATGTAAACTTCGCAATTAAGATTTTGAAATGATTGTTATGGGGATTAGGATGAGCATTAGTCATAAGATCTCATCTTATGTACCATGTGAAGCCTTGGGGTATCCACCTTTCAACCATCCAAAAGAAGGAACCAAAGAAGAAAGAATAAAAGAAGAAGAAAGAAGAAAAAAATGAAGAAACGAAGCTTGAAGACCCCCATAATAATGAATTCCTTGCTTAATTATATTTAATTCATTTGTAATCTGGGTTGTATAAGGGTAGAGCTCGGCTAACCAATTTGTTTTCGGGTTTGTACGATAATACTCGACCACAATAGCCTCTTATTTTTTTATGATTAGCTTTATAAATTGATTGATGATTTGTTTAGCTTGTGCATTAAGTGGCATCATATTCTTAGTTTCTTTCTTTCTTTATGTATGGCCTGGATGTGGATTAGGCTCTTAGAAAAAAATAAATCTTTTACCAAACTTAATAATTAAAAACTAAAAATAAAGAACTCATAACCTCACCTAAAGCTTAGGTTAAATTTCAAGATAAAAGAATTAGCTACCTCTTAGCTGGATGAGCATTTCTTTTATAACATCATGCACAAATGCATCTTGTTCACTCTTGATTGGAGATCTTTCACCTTTGTTAGAGAAACTTGACTTGACCTTTGAGAGCCATGGTGGAAACACACCTCCTCCCTTCTCACTGATTTTGGCCAATAACATTATTTCTCATGCATTAGGCATATGAATCCTATTAGCCTGAGTCAAAATAATTGTTCAAAAATGAAAACCAAATGAAATTTGAATTGCATTAGATTTAGATCATTTAAAGAATGTCCCTACATGATCTAGTCTCTTTAGGGAGTGAGTTTAAAGACTTAGTCTCTTTCTAAATAAATAATAGCCTAGCTATCTTGCATAAAGCATAAGACTTGCCTACATATATTTAACATCGTAGGAGGAGTTAGTTGGCTATCACCCCCAGGCGGTTGTAAGTCCAAGCAGTTGGGTGATTTGTCATCTCTTATGGAGGCAAACCAAATACCCATTTTCACCTTAGATTTGGGTTGTGCTTTCGGCCCTTGCCAATATAGGGTCTGAGGTTGCTTCTCCCCTTTATGGGCCATAAGCATACTTCATCACCTCTTAGGCATTTCCTTAATCTGGTGTAAGGAATCATAAGTCCTAAATTTTTAATGAAAAATCCAACTTAAATAAACTAAATCAATTTCAAAAATGTAAAGCCCAACTGAAGAAGAGTTTGAGATGCTCGCTAGGTCTCCTAGCATCGTGGGCATCTCCTACTTATCTTTCATTTTTGCTTGAATAATAACTCCCCCTCTTTGATCAATCCCATTTGAATCTTCAAAAATAAACCAATCAATTGATAGTCCTTTCCTATTGAAATCCTTGAAGACAACGATCATTTGCCTTTATCGAGAGTTTTCTTAAGGAATCCCCATTCCTTAGGATGTAATTAACTATGAGGGCTTGCCCTTGTAGGGAACTTAACGAACCCGATTTAAAATAAACCCTACTTTACTTTTCATGTAAAGTAGGGGAAGAATCTCTGGTACATATGTAGACCCATTATTCTTAGGAGTCCTTATTGAGGTGATTAGGTCCATTAAAGGGTAATGACTTCTGTCCTTCGAGATAGTATACTAATCCTTGATGACACTGATCATAAGCATATAGGATCACGTGTGGCATCCTAAAAAGATGAATTTTTATATTCTTACCTTCTACAGTTCTCCCCAACAGATTTGAAGGTGACTCCTCTATAAAAATTTATCACCATAAAAAATTTACTAAACAAAAAGACATGAATGAATCTACCTTAGAAATTACTTAGTGTAGGGAGGAAAGAGAAGTTCTCCTCTCTTGTCCTCACTTTACAACACTTAGTAATTAAGTGTAGGTTCATTCAAACCAAATCAAATCATGAAATAAAATTTAACTAAATCAACTAAACCACTAAAATGAAATCATCCTCTAGGTTGAACCTTTCATACTTAGAAAAATTTAACCTTAAAGCTTAGTTAAGACATACCACACAAACCTTAAATGGCACACACATTAGGCTAAGTCACCACTTCTAGTCCTATATTAGGGCAGTGCATGGTTTGATGTTTACTTTCATTTTATGATGTGATATTTTAGTATGGATATTAGGGTGTATGTGCATAGACTGAATGATAGGACGATCTTAGTTTAATCATTGTCTTCTATATGGGATTGTGCTTAATGGGCGTTGTAATAAAAATGTAAATTCTTTTATTGTGCAAATTGCTTATACCCCTAAGCATGATCCAAAATAGGTCAGGTGGGCCCATGAATGGGGTGCTAAGTCCAATACAAGCTTGGGATGTATAGTTTGTTTAGCTAATATCTATTTTACAGGTTTTAGTTAGATTTTCTTTCCCTTTTTCATGCAATTTTGTGAATTAGGATTTAGAATGATTGTTATGGGGGATTAGGATGAACACTGGTCATAAGATCATGTCTTATGTATCATGTGAAGCCTTGGAGTAAGCCACATTCCAACCAAGAACCAAATAAAGAAAGAACCAAATGAAGAAAAGAAGAATGAAGACTGAGGAATGAAGACCCCCCATAACATGAATTCATTTTTGTAATTAATTCATTTTTAATTCGGGTTGTATAAGGGTAGAGCTCGGCTACCCAAATTATTTTCAGATTTCTACAGTGGATCCCGACCACACTTGGCTACTTATTCTTTTGTGCTAGCTTTATAAATTGTTTAAGGTTTGTTTAGTTTGTGCATTAAGATGGCATGTTTTGCTAATTTATTTCTTGCTTTGCTGAATGTCCTAGATGACAATTAGGCTCTTAGAGAAAAATAAATTTTCTATCTAATTAATCAACTCAAAACTAAAAATCAATAACTCATAACTTCACCTAAAGCTTAGCCTATAAATCAAGATAAAAGAATTAGCAACCCCTTAGCTGTATGTTGTATTTTCCTTCTCACATCATGCATAAAAAGCATATTGCTTCACTCCTGATATGGAGGGCTTCCACCCATGCTAGAGAATTTGGCTTGATCGTTGAGAGCCATGGTGAAAACACACCTCCTTTCTTGCTGATTTTGGCCCATAATCTAATTTCTCATGCACTAAACATATGAATCCTATAAGCCTATGTCAAATGAATTGTCCAAAATAAAAATAAAATGAAATAAATTTTAAATTAGATTTAGGTCATTAAATCATGCCCTACCTGATTTAGTCTCTTAGGGAGTGTGTTTAAGAACTTAGTTTCTTTCTAAATAAACAACAGCTTAGCTATCTTGCAAAAGCATATGACTTGCCTACATGTATTTAAAACCATATTAGGAGTTAGTTGGCAGCCACCCCTAGGCAGTTGTAAGTCCAAATAGTTGGGTGGTTTATCCTCTCTTATGGAGGTAAATCAAATACCCAATTTTCACTTTAGATTTAGGTCATGCTTTGGCCTTCGTCAAAGCTCCCTAAATTTAGGTTCAATGGTTGCAACTTCTCCTTGCGGGCTACGAGCATAAATCCTCGCATCTTAGATAATTCATAAAATTATAAGCCCTAGACTTCTAATAAAAATTCAACTCAAAATAAATAATTCCCTTAAAACTTCAAAAATATAAATCCCAACCATAGGATAGTTTGGGATGCTTACTTGGCTTCCTAGTATCATAACCATACCCTACTTATCTTTCTTTGGCTTTGATAGTAACTCTCTCTTCTTGATCAATCCCACTTGATCATCTACTAATAAACCAATTGATTGATAGTCCTATCTTTGAAATCTTTGGAGACAATAATCATTTACCTTAATCGAGAGTATTCCTAAGGAATCATATTCCTTAGGATATAATTAACTATAGGGGCTTGCCTCCATAGGGAACTTAACGAACCCTATTTAAAATAAACCCTCCTTTATTTTTCCATGTGAAGTATGGGAAGAATCTCTGGTACATACGAAGACCCATAGTCCTTAGGAGTCCTTATTCAGGTGATTAGGTCCATTGTAGGGTGGTGATTATATCTTTCAAGATGTACACTTTTCCTCAATATCGTACCCGATCACCCTAATAAGAACATCTGCGGATCTGTGTGGTGTCCTGATAAAGGCTTATATTTTTATTTTCATTTATCCTCTTTCAAAATGATAAATGAAGGCAATGATATTAACTTTCACCACACACATCCTCATAAGAGTTAGTGTGGTTTGAGAAGAACCCATCAGACTCCAAATGATTAGTGACAACTAAGCAGTAATCATCATCATTGACTAGACCCACTGTACTAAATCATAGCCCTAGTCTTGATTGTCCATCCCTACCTTTATTGTTCCACAGCCTCTCAAGATACTCAAACCTGTGCTTGGACCATGTATAAGGAATCAAACCTTTCTTTGGAAGATTATGAACATAAGGAGAGCACCAATAAAAAGGTAATTTCATTAAATCTTTATATGAATTATCCTTAAGTTCTACATCAGCTTCTAGACTTAAGGATGATGATCCCAATAGAAATCTCTTTGGTTTGACATTTATGGAAGACCTAGGGGCTTTCTTAACTAATAAACCTTCAACTTTCTGAGAAGAAAGTGAGGTTAGAGCTAAAGTTCTCAACTAATGCATAATAGTCTTACATAATCATGATTCGCATATATTCATGCTTTGCTTGGAGGCCTGGTCTTCATCACTGTCTGACTCGAGTGTCACATCCAATGAAGCCCACTAAGAGGGATTGGCTGATATGCTAATCACATGAGACTCATCCTCCAAGCTGGATTCCAAGTCTATGTGAATAGCAAGAGTACGCCTAGCATGGCCCCTGCTCAGGCGCCAACCGCCTCCACCTCGAATTGCTTTTGTATCTGCCTATGCCTCTACTTGGTGGAGGTCGAGTCATCCTACCCATATGCTTGTATGGTCGAACCCAACTGTATTTTCTTATCACCTCTTGTACTCACTTTCATTTTTCTTTTCTTTTTCTTTTTCTTTTTTCTTTTCTTATTTTTCTTTTTTCTTTTCTTCTTTTTCTTTTTCTTTTTCTTTTGTATTTGAATTTTGACCAAGTTCAAGAGAATAAGCATTTTCATTTTGAGGAAGATAGTAGGTCGCATCTTTATATATCTCGACCTCTCTAACTGAAAATAACTTTTCATCTCCTTTGACATAGTATTCAATTCCATCTCTTGAAAACGTGATGCCATGATGAAGGGAAGATGGAATCATCTTATTCTGGTGTATCCAAGGCTTACTGAGTAAAGCAGTGAATGAAGTGTTTGAATCAATTATATAGAACTTGGCTTCAATCTTCCAGTGGCCTATTTCCAAAAGTAACACTATGGAACCGAAAGCCCTCTCGCCCTGTTCATTGAATCCTCTGAACATCATCTGATCTCCTCAGAGCTCTAGGAATTTGAACCAAAATCCCTCACTCCAAAAGTTGACTTTTGATGACTAAGATGACTATCTCAAGCATAGCCTACCCTTTAGAGATCAACAGAGGTGTTAGCCTTTTCTAGTGAACAATTAATAAAAATTGACTACTTGGTGAAAGCTTTACCTTCCTCTTTTAAGGATACTTGTCAAGATTGCGGATGACTAGCTTTTGCCAACCACCTCATCATTAGCTGGTGAGGGTGATCGCTCTCTCAAATCCTCGGCCAAAAGACACTAGATAGGTGGAGACGGTTTGAGGGAGGCTAGCCTGATCTAGGCCCAAATCCATCCCGAACAAAAAAGTGAAAATAAACTTCTGAGAGACCATGTGTGAAGACTGCAAAGACTATATTAACTGCTCTGAGTTGTATGCCTACATTTGTTGAAATATAACTTATATCATATTCCTGGGTTCATATTTATTCTACACAAGTAACATAAGTTTAGAGTTTTGAACTGACACTCAATAATTTAAATATGTTAAGTGGGCTTCATTGGAGAGATTTATATGTTTTTGGAGGAGAGTCTTTTGCCATTTGATTTTTGTGATTTTAGAACCCATACTCAACCTATTTAGGTAGGTTGGGTGAGGTTCAAAAATTGAGGAGAGATTTCTTTCTTTTTGGAGATTGTTTGTGTTTTATGTTTCTTGTTTGAAAATATGGATAGTTTGAAGGACCTTGTGGTAAAAATTATCTCTCGGCCTTCATCTATCCTTTTGGAGAGTGGATAAATGAAAACAAAAATATAACACCTTTGTCGGGACACCACACATATCCCCAAATATTCTTATGGGGTGATGATGGCAGAGGAAAGGTGTACTATGTCCTCCTATGGACCTAATCACCTAAATAAGGACTCCTAAGGACTATGGGTCTTCATATATACCAAATATTCTTCCCCTATTTTACATGGATAAATAAAGAAAGGTTTATTTTAAACTGAGTTAGTTAAGTTCCCTATGGAGGCAAGCCCCAATAGTTAATTGCATCCTAAGGAATATGATTCCTTAGGAATACTCTCGATTGAGGTAATTTATTGTTGTCTCCAAAGATTTCAAAGATAGGACTATCAATCAATTAGTTTATTTTTAAAAGTTCAAGTGGGATTAATTAAGAGGAGAGAGTTATTATTGAATCCAAAATGGGAATAAGTAGGGGATGCTTATGATATTAGAAAGCTTAGTAAGCATCCCAAACTATCATATGGTTGGGCTTTATATTTTTGAAATTGAAGTGATTTATTTATTTGAGTTGAATTTTGTTAGAAATCTAGGGCTTACAATTCCATGATACAAGATTATGGAAATGCCTAAGAGGTGAGGATTTATGTAACTAAAGGGAAGTCTCACCTAAATCTAGAGAGATTTAGTGAGGGCCAAAGTGCGACCTAAATCTAAGGAGAAAAAGTGTATTTGGTTTACCTCCATAAGAGATGATAAATCATCCAACTATTGGACTTACAATCGCCTGGGGGTGGTCGTCAACTAACTCCTCCTACAGTTTCAAATACATATAGGCAAGTCATATGCTTTTGCAAGATAGCTAAGATATTATTTATTTAGAAAGATATTAAGTCTTTAAACACACTTCCTAAGAGACTAGATCATATAGGGCATGATTAATGACTTAAATTTAATGTAAATTTTATTATTTTTTATATTTATTTTGGACTATTGATTTGACACAGGCTTTTAGGATTCATATGCCTGATGCATTAGAAATTAGATTTTGGATCAAAATTAGTAAGAAAAGAGGTGTGTTTCCACCATGGCTCTCAAAGGTCAAGCCAAGTTCCATGGCATGGGTGGAATCCCTCCAAATCAAGAGTAAAATAATATGCTTATTATGCATGATGTGAGAAAGAAAATATAACATATAGGTAAGGAGTTGCTAAATCTTTTATCTTGATTTTATAGCCTAAGCTTTAGGTGAGGTTATGAGTTATTAAATTTTTAGTTTTGAGTTGATTAATTGGATATAAATTTAATTTTCCCTAAGAGCCTAATCATCATCCAGGCCATACATCAAAGCGGGGAAGAAACAAGGAAAACTTATCATCTTAATGCACAAGCTAAACATACATCAAACCATTTATAAAGCTAGCACAAAAGAATAAGTGCCAAGTGTGGTCGGGCTCCACCGCACAAACCCAAAAATAAATTGGGTGGTCGAGCTCTACTCTTATACAACCCAGATTATAAATGAATTAATTACAAAAATGAATTCATGTCATGGGGGGTCATCATTCTTTATTCTTATTTTCTTCATTTGGTTCTTTCTTCATTTGGTTCTTGAATGGAATGTAGCTTACTCCAAGGCTTCACATGGTACATAAGACATGATCTTATGACCAATGTTCATCCTTATCCCCCATAATAATCATTCCAAATCCTAATTCGCAAAATTAAATAAAAAAGGGAAAGAAAATCTAACTAAAACTTGCAAAATAGAGATTAGCTAAACAAACCATACATCCCAAGAATGTATTAGAAATGGGTAACCAAGTCCACCTAGCCTATTTTGGATCATGCTTAGGGTATAAGCAACCAACACAAAAGCATTTATATTTTTATTAGTCTTAAGCAATCCCACATAAGATAATGATTCTAAGATCATCTACCATTTCTAAGCATATACACCTAATCTAGAAATATCACATCATAAAATAAAAGAAAACATCAAACCATGCACCACCCTAATATAGGTCTAGAAGTGGTGACTTAGCCTAATGTGTGTGTCATTTAAGGTTTCTATGGTATGTCTTAACTAAGCTTTAAGGTTAAAGTTTTCTAAGTATGAAAGGTTCAACATAGAGGGTGGTTTCATTTTAGTGGTTTAGTTGATTTGGTTAAGTTTTATTTCATGATTTGATTTGGTTTTAATGAACTTATTACTAAGTGTTATATAGAGAGGAAGAGAGGAGAACTTCTCTTTCCTCATACCCTAAGAAATTTCTAAGGTAGTCATTAATGTCTTTTTATTTAGTGAATGTTTTGTTATGTGTAATTGTCCTAAGTTTAGCAACTCTAAACAAACCTATTCAAAGAGAAAGGCATTTTAAGATTAAGTAAAATATCACAAAACACAAACACTTTATTTCTTTTCTTATGTGTATGGATGAATCACATATATATACATGTAATGCAGTACATAGACACCTTAATGATGAATGCTAAGAGAAGTTGCTTAAGAAAATTTGGGATGTTTCATGTATGATTTTGTTAAGTAGAAAGGATTATTTTATCCATTTTTATATGCACATTTATAAGTATAAAAGACATAAGTGAGTGATGTCATTGTTAATTTTATGTAAAAAGACCTCTTTGCTACTTAAAGCCTCAACCAGGTTGTCCAAACTGACACTTGTTTTTAGAATGAGCTCTCAACCCCTCCATCTTAGACATAGGACTCCTCTTAGACTTTAAGATTTCCTTAGTATTAAGACACATCTAGTGATTAGGTGGACACTCAACCTAGCCCTAGAGACTTAGAAGAGTTATCCATAAGAATAGGACATGCCTTAGGGTGTTAAAAAACTTTCCTCCCCTTAGCTTAAACCATTCCTCACTTTCCTTCCTTCAAGTCAAACTCCAAATCAATTTTATTTGATTTTCTCCAAATTCAAATCAACTCCATATGATTGAAATTCATGATTGAAATCTATGACTAAAACCCATGATCAAAATCCAACAAAAATTTTTAAGTCATAATTTTGCCTAAGTCCTTAATCTACCCTTAAGGACTTAACCAAAACCATGACCTAAACCAATTCAAATTTTTGAGATTTTCTCATACCTCATTTATATTTTTATTTATATGCACATATATAAATAGAATATAAATTCAAACCCATCAAATCAAATTCAAAATTCAAAATCAATTCATGAAATTTTCCTTAAATCCTTTAAATTCTCTTTAATGGATTTAACCTAAACCTTGATCAAACCTATTCAAACTCATGGGATTTTCTCAAAACTTATTTATATTCTTATTTATATTCTCATATATAAATGAAATATAAATATAAATCAATCAAATCAAATCTTCAAATTAAATTCTCAATTAAAAATTCTCTTAAAACCTTTAAATTCCCTTTAATGGATTTAACCTAAATTTTGATCAAATCAATTCAAACCCATGGGATTTTCTCAAAATCTTATTTATATTCTCATATATAAATGAAACATAAATTTAAATCAATCCAATCCAATTGAAAAATTAAATTTCAATTTAAAATTTTCCTTAAAATCTTTAAATTCCCTTTAATCGATTTAACCTAAATTATGATTAAACCACTTCAAATCCTTGAAATTTTCTCATGATAAATTTATATCCTCATTTATATTCACATATTTAAATGAAATATAAATTCAAACAATCAAAACCTATTTTAAAAATTAAACTCAAATCCATTCAAAATCCAATCTAAGCATTTCAAGTCAAAATCTTGAACTTAGCCAAATCAAATTCAAATCAAGCCAAACTCTTGATTTTCTCCCATGGTTCAATCAATCCTACAATCATGAGCTCATATATAAATCCAAACTTCACTCATTCAATCAAAACCCAAATCAAAAAAATCAAACCCAAAACCCTTTCATATTCTTCCTTTGAATATGAAATTTTCAAATGGATCAAAACCCATTTGACTTCAAACCACTTGTAAATGGATTTATATTTCAATCATGAGTCCATATACAATATCAACCAACTTCAAATCAAGCTTCAACCAAGCCATTTGACCCACTTAGGCTCACTTGACCCAAAGTGACCTAAAGTACCATGCCAAATTTTGATCCTAACCAAATTGGATTGAACAAAACTCATCTATCCCTCTCATCAAGATCAACAATCATCATGGGATGATCAATCAATAAAATTGGGTCAAACCAAGTCAAATCTAAGGGTTGACTAAGTCAACACTTAACCCAAAATGAAATCTTATATAGCCAAAATCCACCATAGGCCAAATTGATTGAAACCATTGATCTAAGTTCACTCATGACCTATGTTTGAACCAAGCCAACATTTGAGCCTAACCTAGCCCCATTGGCCACTTGACCCAAGTTGACCCATTTTGACCTAAAGGGTCAAAATATGTCAAAACTTGATCTAAGCCAAATTGATTGAAACCAATGGGTCAAGTCCATCCCAAATCACTTGTGGAACTTGACCAAAGTCTCAATTGGCCAACTAGACCCAACCTATTGATAGACCTGAAAGATACCAATCCACTCCATATGACTAACTAACCTAAACCTACTTGACCTACCTCAAATAGGTCAAATGGGTCAAATAGGTCAACTTGACCCATTTGACCTAAAATGAAGTCATATGAGCCAAAACTAAATATATACCAAATTGAATCAAACCAAAGCCACCAAAATATTTCAAATGGTCATATGAACTTACCCTTGGTTTGACCCAATTTGACTAATTGGTCAACTTGACCTAAGTTGACCCATTTTGACCTAAATGGGTCAACATGAGCCAAACCCTATCAAACAAATTCCAAACCTCATGAAGCTTAGCCAAACCTAGTTTCTCCATATACCCAACATATCCAAAGTAGAAAATTAGCAAAATGACCATCCTAACCTTAAGCCATAAAATAAATTTTGGCCTAACCCATGGGTAATTTGGTCATACCCTCTTCACATTCACTTGAGGCTTTCCTAAAAGCTCAAAGAGACTTAGTGATGAGTGGTGCACCCAATGGGTTTGGTTAGCCCATTTGGTAGACCAAACCCTATGGGTTAAAATTGAAATTTCAAACTCCCTCTCAAGCTCAAATTAAGCACATGGGAGGTTGGAAATCCTCTTGGCTCAAACCATGTGCACTCTGATCAAACACCTCAACCTATGATCAATTGGATCAAAATGGCATGCATTATGTGTGTTCGATCCTTCAAGGGGAGATATACTCCCCTAATTCTCTATTTTCATTCACTGAGTCGATTGAAGGATAGAAGCGAGGATTGGAGATTGATCCTAAGCCTCCTAAGCTCTTCCCATTTTCCTTCTCGGCTTTTTTGTGAAAAAAATAGGGAGGTGAAGTACTTCTTCCACTTAATTCATTTCCTTCCAATTGCTCTTGCACACTTCATCTAAGAGCTAAGTTGAGTGCACCTAAGCTTCTATTGAAGTTCCCATAGTAAGGAAGAGTCCAATTGGATCAAATCCAAAGCTCAAGCAAGGAGGAGTTGGTCCATACATTGATCTACTCAACCAAACGAAGCTTCTCTAAGGGAATCGAGCACCGGTGATCACCTCTAGGGAGGTATGGGATTTTTTGACCATTAGACTCAATGTGGTGTGGAGCTTTGTAAAAGAAATTTTCACCCCATTAATTTTTGACCGTTGGATTTATCGCTCTCTATCTTTAGATGGTGTGGGTTAAATTTGGTTTGATTCTATGCTAGATCAAGTTTGGATCTTCCCCATGATCATGATCAGTCTATGTTGATCAAAGGGAAGAACTTGGATGATCTCGACCATCATCCACATTTTAGATGACTAAGATTATTTCACATTTAGATATCCATTTATCTGATTTAAAACTCGAGGAGATCCTTAGCCATCTAATCTTTGATCGAACAATAGAGGATTAAAGCGCGTGCGCCGCCATCACCATTTGGGATGCGACAAGTTAAGTGACCCTCTCACGGCGCAACGCATGTAAAGCGCATTGACCGCCACTGCCACGCGTTGCGTGAGCTAGGGATTAATTATGATTAGTTAAAAATGCTTAATTAATTTCTAATTAATCCAAGAATCTTCTAAAATGCATAACTCTTCCTAGAAAATTTAGAAAAATATGAAATAAAATCCTATGGATAGAAAATTAAACCTAGAATATTTTAAAATTAATTTTGATGAATTTTAAATTATGCATTTCTCTAAATTTGGGTTTCATTGAAAAGTGTGTTTTACCAGGCCTCTGATTAATCCCAAATTTTTTGGATAAGTTTTAGGGGATGACTTATGCCCCCTCTAATTTTCTTGGGATTTATTGAAGGCATAATTAGAATAATTGAATATGGTTTCCCTAATTACCCTCTTTATGTAATTAAGCATAATTAGGGTATGATTAGTGATTTTAACCTATGATTAGGTTTGATTAATGTCAGATCTAGTGAGTAGGAGATTTATGAAATATTTTTGGGGCATTTCCCCTAAGCTATTCCCTAACCCCATTTTCTCTCCTTAATCTCCTCTTAATGAAGGTCTAATTTATTAATTATCCCCTTAATCAATTTCTGAAGATTCTAAAAGTTTTAGAACTTAGTTAATCTACTTTGGGTAGATGCTTAGGTGTTTAATAGCTTTAGTTCAATTAAGGAAATCAAAACCCAATTCACATGTGTGAAAGGGTGTTTTTGAAATTACTTAAGCTAAACCCCTTAGCTTAATTAACTTTTAATTGTTAGCCAAATTGCATTAGGCCTTTTCATTATTAGGTGCATTATAAAATTAAAATTCCTTATGGATTTTATGTTATCTCATTGGCTCATAATTATTTAGTTAATTATTCTAAGGTGGTGTATGTAAGGGTTAATTAAGCTACTTAATCCATACCTTAACCTAATCAACATATAAAAATGGATCTAATTGCCTAAAAATAAAAAAAATACAAAAAATATGTGGGAATGGGTTAGGAACAGTAAATTCATCTCACCTTTTCAAAATTAAATCAAACTTCAAACTAAACAAAAATCACTTTGAATTCACTTTGATTTATTTTAAACTTTTTTATTACATAAGAATGTCTTTAGGATTTAATGGAAGTGAGTTTGTTTACATTTTTTCATTGCTTTGGATCTCTCCCAATATGTTAAGTTGTATGTCATGTGATGTCATGCATTCATAATTTTGAAAGTCAAATTTTAAAATAAAATTGTTTACTTTATGTCAAATTTGCATGTGTTGACTAAAGTAGAAATATGAATGGTACTAAATCCAAATTATTTTTAAAATACATAAATCAAATATTAAATATGAAATGTGTTACGTTTACTTTAATTATAAGCTTGCATGTGATAGATTACAAAGTCATGCTTAGTATAGGTTTCCTTTCTTTCTTATGTTAGCATAGTTTTGAATAGGAGTTTGGTAAGATAGGGTTCATTTGAAAAATAACCCAATACTTATTTAATTTATCCTATTCATCCCTATGCTATCACCTAAGAATTTCTATACTTGCATACATAAATTGCATAAGATAAAATGAATCCATTAAACAACTTTTGCATTTTTTTTTTCTATTTGATTTCTTTTATATACACATATGTATTTAAGGAAAGTGGTATATTAGTCTGGACAACCCTGAGGTTGTGAGGCTTTAAGTAGCCCTAAGTAGGTCTTGTACCTTACACCTCTGGTTAACAATGGCGCTGTACTCACTTATGCCTTTCTTACTTTCATATGTATGTGAAAATTTGGATAAGGAAAACCCTTTCTACTTAAGAAAAATCATGCATATTCAACTTCTAAATTTTCTTAAATGGATTACTTAGCATGCATCATAAAGTGTGTTAAATACTCTCATTTTTCATGTATAGATATGCTTAGGGTCCATCCATATGCATGTTATATATGTTGGGAAAGAAATGAAGTAATGTGTCTTATGTGAATTTTGATTCATTTTATTTAATCTTAAAATGCCTTTCTTTTTTGAATAGGTTTGTTTAGAGTTTATCTAAACTTAGGATTAATTAAATATTTAATCAAAACATTCACTAAATGAAACTAAAATGTGAATCTACTTTAGAAATTACTTAGGTTAGGGAAGGAAGAGAAGTTCTCTTCTCTTTCCCTCTCTCATAACTTAGTAATTAATTATAGGATCACTTAAACCAAATCAAAACATGAAATAAAATCAACCCAAAATAACTAAACAACTTAAATGAAACCCTCTCTAAGTTGAACATGTTCTTCACACTTAGAAAATTTGAAGTCTAAAGTCTAAGCATACCACAAGCCTTCAAAGCACACATTAGCCTAAGTCACCACTTTAGCCTTAGGTTAGGTGCATGGTTTGATGTTTTGTTTTATTTTGTGATATATATTTTAGACTGGATGTTAGGGTATATGCTTAGAATGAATGGTAGGGCTCTTCTAATCTTTTTCAGAGGATTATGCTTAAGAGGCGTTATCATAAATAAAATATAAATGCTTTTGCTTATAAGTGCTTTATACCCTTAAGCATAATCCATAGGCCAGGTGGACTTAGTCACCCATGTGTGGGGAGATAAGTCCAATATATATGCTTGGGATTTGTGTGGCTTGTTTTAGCTAACCTTTATTTTGCAGGTGTTAATTAGATTTTCACTTTTCCTTTTCATGTAAAAATTTATATAATTAATATTTTGGAATAGTTATTATGGGGATTAGGATAAGCATTGGTCATAAGATCCTATCTTATGTACCATGTGAAGCCTTAGAGCATCGACCTTCCAACCTTTCAAAAGAGGAACCAAAAGAAGAAAGAAGGAGAAGAAAAAAGAATAAAGCTTGAAGACCCCCATAATAATGAGTTCCTTTGCTTAATTATAATTTAATTAATTTATAATCTAGGCTGTATAAGGGTAGAGCTTGGCTACCCATATTTGATATTTTTCAGGTTTGTGCGATGGTGCCAGACCACAATGGCCTATTATTTTTTTTATGATTAGCTTTATAAATTGATTGATGATATGTTTAGCTATTGCATTAAGTGGCATGATTTTCTAGTTTCTTTCTTACTTTATGTATGACCTGGATGTGGATTAAGCTCTTTAGGAAAAAAATAAATCTTTTACCCTGCTTAACAACTCAAAATAAAATTAAATAACTCATAACCTCACCTAAAACTTTGGTTTAAAATCAAGATAAAAGAATTAAGAAACCCTTAGCTAGATGTGCATTTCTTTATAATATCATGCACAAATGCATCTTATTTCACTCTTGATTGGAGGGATTCCACCTTTGCCAGAGAAACTCGGCTTGACCTTTGAGAGTCATGGAGGAAACTCACCTTCTCCCTTTTCACTGATTTTGGCCAATAACCTTCTTTCTTATGCATTAGTCATAGAAATCCTACTAGCCTGAGTCAAAATAATTGTCCAAAACAAAAAATTAAATTAAATTTGAATTGCATTAGATTTAGGTCATCTGAAGCATGCCCTTACATGATCTAGTCTCTTTAGGGAGTGAGTTTAAGGACTCAGTCTCTTTCTAAATACTTGACCTAGTATCTTGCATAAGCATAAAGTCTTGCCTACATGTATTTAAAATTGTAGGAGGATAGTTGGTGGCCACCCCTATGCAGTTGTAAGTCCAAGCTGTCGGGTGGTTTGTCCTCTCTTCTGGAGGCAAACCAATTATCCTTTTTTGCCTTAGATTTAGGTTGTGCTTCTGGCCCTAGATTTAGGTTCTGAGATTGCTTTTCCTCTTTGGAGGACATAAGCATAATTCCTCACCTCTTAGGCATTTTTTTATCTTGTGTTAAGGAATCTTAAGTCCTAAAATTCTAATAAAAAATGTAACTCAAATAAACTAAATCAATTTTTAAAATGTAAAGCCCAACTATAAGATAGTCTAAGATGCTCACTAGGTTTCCTAGCATAGTGGGCATCTCCTACTTTTCTTCCATTTTGGCTTCGATAATAACTCCCTTTTGATCAATCCCATTTGATCTTTAAAACATAAACTAATTGATTGATTGTCTTTTATTGAAATCTTTAAAGACAATGATCATTTACCTTAATTGAGTTTTCTAAGGGATCTCACTCTTGGGATATAATGGGGCTTGCCCCAGAAACTTTAAACCGATTTAAAATAAACCCTACTTTACTTTTTCATGTGAAGTAGGGGAAGAATCTCAGATACATATGCAGACCCATCGTCCTTAGTAGTCCTTATTGAAGTGATTTGTTCCATTAAAGGGTTGTGACTTCTATCTTTTGAGATAGTATACTATTCCTTGATGATGTACCAATCACCTGAATAAGTACATCTGTGGATCTACGTGGCATCTTAACAAGATGAATTTTTATAGTGTCTTTCCTTTTCTTTCTCCCCACAGATTTGAAGGTGACTCCTTATAGAATTTTAAAACCAACAGCATGGAAAGAGAATCATGCAAAAAGTTTATATTTTTTATTTTGATTTGATTGCTTAATTTACATGTGTGATGTGGAGTTTCTTCTTAAGTTATGACATAGGAGTGTATAGGAATGAATTTAGGCAAGTGTTATGTTCTTTTCAAATGGACTATACACTTGGCAATCCTATACAAACCTATGTTAAGAGAGAGAAGGAAATCACATAACACATTTTTATACTATTCACATGCAAGTTTATAAGTACTTATAAATAACATACTTTTCATTTTATAATATTTTATTTCTAAGTTTTGAAAATATTTTTGGGTTTAGTAGTGATAATAGCCATTCATATTCTTACTTTAGCTAAAGCATGCAATTTGACATAAAGGAAACATATCATTTTCATTTTATTTTAAAAGACATGAATGCATGATTTTCATATGACATACACATTTAACATGCTAGGAAAAATAAAATGATGCAAGCATGTAATTTCATTTACTCTAATTAATTCTAAAGATAATATTATGAAATAAGATTATATAAAGTGAATCAAAATTGGTTTTGAACTTGATTTGAATTTAAGGAATGTGAAAATAGTTTGCTGGTCCTAACCCATCTCCCGCATGTATATGTTATTAGTTTAATTTTTAGGTGATTAGATTGATTTTATGCTTTGGTTAGGTTAAGGTGTAGTTTAAGTTCATTAATTACCCCTTATTTACACCACTTTAACATATTTAACCAAATAATTATGAGCCAATGTATGACATAAAATTACAATGAATTTAAATCACTAATGCACCTAAGAAAGATAAGGGCCTAATGCATTTGCCTCACAATTAATGATTAATTAAGCTAAAGGGTTTAATTTAAGTATTTTCATAACCTTTCCCACACATATGGGTTAGGTATGATTTCCTTAAGTTGACTTAGGTTATTAAACACCTAAGCATCTACCCAAGATGGAATGATTGAGTTCTGGAATGTTTTGAACATTTTATCAAGTTAATTAAGTAGGTCATTAGTGGATAAACCCTTAATTAAATTTAGATTAAGGAAGGAAAGGGGTTTAGAGAATGACTTGGGAAAATAGCCCAAACCCATTCCATAAACCTCCTCTTCACTTAAATAAATTTTGATTAACTTAATCAAGGGATTAAACCACTGTTCATGCGCTTAATTAAGCTAAATTACATTTAAGAGAGTGATTAAGGATTCATTAACTGATTTCCCTAATTAACTCATCAATAAATTCCAGAACATTAGGGGAGGCAAAGATCATCCAACTAAATACATCTGAGAAATTTGGAATCAAGTAATGAATTCATTAGAGAGTAATTGGGGTTATTAAGTTTTTAATAAAACCCAGATTAAAGATAACTCATTACTCAAAATAAATTGAAAATAATTTTAATGAATTTCCCACTGAATTATCTTTACAATGCATTTTATTTTATATTTTTTTTATTTTTCTACAAATCATTATCAATTTAGAAACTTTCAGTTGATTTAAGTGATTTTTATAAAATCTGTTAATTCATTTTATTAAAATAAATGTTTGACACTCAAAATTCAATATCTTTTAATCCAAAGGTCTTTTACTTGAAATTTTTATGATAGGTGTATTCTAACTTCAATTGTAATCTCTAAAAATTTCAACTTAATCTCACATGTATTTTTGGTTTAATTAATAAACTTGATTTTACTAAAACTCAAATTAAGCTCAAAATATTTAGTAAACTTTGAATATTTTGAATTTATTGGATTCCACTCACAAATACAAATCCAATGAGCTCTTGTTTGTATTTTTTGGTTAAGTATTTTATTTTAATAAATTTTTAAAATTTTAGGTGATTTAAAGTAATTTTTTAAATCAAATAATCTGATTTTCCTACTGCTTACGCAACGTGGATATGCCCTAACCACCGCATTGGCCGTTCGCGTTAGCGGCAATGAGAATCGAGTTAGCATGGTTGATCACGATGCGTGGTTTGACCTGGACCATCTGATTGTCGATCGGATGGTCCTGATTAGATCGCACGATCCAGAGACCAAGATCACATGATCGGCGTGTGATCTGAGCTATTCGATCGCACAAATCATGAGATAGACTGTCTAGATTACATCAGGCGATCTGAAGGCTTGGATTGCGTGATCAATGTGGGATCCGAGTCATCCGATCTCGCAAACCATGGGATCGGGCGGTTGCTACTATCCGGCCATGAATAGTAAAAATGGGATATTATGGAGAAAAATGAGAAATTTTAAGTGAAAACATGTCCAAATGGCCTCATTTTTGTGTCGATTCACACCGAATAATTTTTATTTTCTAATTGAGATGATTTAAAATAAAAATGCAAGATTATCTAGGTAAATTTCTAAAAAATATGTTAAAAATTTTGACAAATGAAAGATTCTAAGGCCGCAATATTTTTGAAAGTTACATCAATGGGATGATTTTCGGTGGTGGTGATGATGAGCACGTTGTTGAGTGAGGGAATAGGCCTTGGAATGAGCTTGGATCTTCGCCTTCACATCGTAACAAAGTTCCACCGTCATCATCATTTCTTCATCGAAATCCACTTAATTTTGAAGTATTTCTCTCCAAAATGAAGTGGGGGTAATTGCCAATGGGTTTGGGAGCTCTACGAGAAGGAGAATGAGAGGAATAGATGAGTTCTTTAGCCTCTAATGCCTTTGTTTGAAAAGTGAACAAAAATCTCCTTTATTTTGAAATTTTTGCTCCAAAGAAATGTCATTTGGCTTAGGGTGGTTGGGAATGGAAGAGAATCATCCTAGGTGGCTCATTTTGGTTGGCGAAGGCATGGAAAGTGGCTGCCATGAAAGACAAATGGGTGTCTAGCCAAGCGGAGGTGAGAGCCCACCATGCCAAGTGTTCCAATGGGAGAGGTGAGGTGATTTCACCTCCCTAGGAGTCATGGCTGCCCCAACCACTCCTTGGGTCAAAAATCAATGTCCTTGGTGCCTATGTGGACTAATGGATGAGTACCAAGTGGCCAAGGAAGAGAAATGACCACTTGGGTAAGTGTCTTTTCTCATGGGATTCCCTTGACCTAAGGACAAACTGGTCATTTGGCATTGAATTTGATTTGAGAAAATTTGAAATAAGTCAAAAGTAAGTTGGACCAAATTTCATGTCATTTGAATTTCATTTGGTTTAATTTGGGTCAATTTAACCCATTTTGGTCAAATTGGGTCAAAATGAGTTAGGTTGATGGTCAAATTGGATCACAAGATTTGGGTCAAGTTTAAATGACCATTTGGATTGCATTGGTTCAATTGGTTTCAATCAATTTGGTTTAATTTGGATTTTAGCTAATTTGATCCTCTACGTCAATTTGAGCTAAGTTGACCAATTTGACCCAATTGACCAAATTGGCTTGAATCATGGCTTGGTATGGGTTTGGTTGATCATTTGGAATATATTGTAGTCCTTGGTTTCAATCAATTTTAGTTTGAAATGATTTTGGCTTGATTTGACCTTTTAGGTCAAGTTGGGTTCATGGTCAATGGGCTAGGTTGAGTCTAGTTGGCCAATTGGTTAAATTAGGTTTAGTTGAGGCTTTGGTAAAGTTTAATAATCAATTTGGAGTGAACTTAAGCCATTAGTTGCAATCAATTTGGTTTAGGTTGTAATTTGGCTAGTTTGGGTTCATATGGGTTAAAGGGTTAACTTGGTCAATGGGCTAGGTTGACTTGGTTTGACCTAATTCATGATAATTGATTAACCTATGATGATCAACAAACATGACATGAACTTTGGATTGGCTTAATTCACTTTGATTTGGATTAAATTGGATTTTGGTTCATGTAGGTCAAATTGGCCATTTTGGGTTAAGTGAGCCAATTAGGTTTAATTGGCTTGATAAAGGCTTGACACAAGTTTGGTTGAACTCACATATGGACTTGTGATTGAAATATCAATTCATTTGCAAGTGATTTGGACTTAAATGGGTTTTGATTCATTTGACAATTTCAAGTCAAAAGGGTGAATATGGGTTTGGCTTGGGTTAGCTTGATTTTGATTTGATGATTGAAGTTTATATTTATATTTGGTTTTTGATTGAAGGGTTGATTGAATCATGAAGAAAATTTAAGGGTTTGGATTGATTTGAGTTTAATTTGGTTAAGTCTAAGACTTTAACTTGAAAAGGCACAAGTTAGATTTTGGTTGAATTTGATATGAGTTATGAACTGGTTTTGATTATTTGAATTTATATTTCATTTATATTTGTGAATATAAATGAGAATATAAATGGATTATGAGAAAATATTTTGAGTTTGGAGTGGTTTGGATTTGAATTTGGGTTAAGTCCATAAGATCAAATCAAAGGGTTTAGGAAAGATTTTGGGATTTGAATTCAATCATATATTTCAATCATTTGATTTGGAATTGATTGATGATTTGGATTTGAAATTGATTTGAATTGGTTTGAATTTAGAATTGATTTGAATTTGAGGTTGATTTGAATCTCAAGGTGATTTAATTTGAATTCAATTTTAATCTAAAGTTGATTTGAATTTAAAGTTGATTTGAGAGAAAGAAGTAAGGATTTGGTTCAAGCTAAAGGGTAGACAAGTTTTCCTAATACCCCCTAAGTCATAACCAATTCCTATGGCTAATTCTTCTAAGTCTCTAGGATTAGGTTAAGTGTTCACCTAATCACTAGAAGTATCTTAAGACTAAGAAACTTTTAATGTCTAGAGGAGTCCTTATGCCTATGATGAAGAAGTTGAAAGCTCACTCCAAAAGTCAGGTCAACAGACCTCTACTTAGCAAATTTGGGTATGCTAAGAAGAGGATGTAATTTGTGTGTTTGAAATATTTCTACTTGTGAAGATTCGATTGTGTGATATTTTTATTTTTAAAATTTGGCTTCCTACTTAACAAATTTGGTATGTTAAGTAGAGGCCACATGTGTTTGATTTGTGAGATAAATTTATTTTTTTCTTTCTTTCTTTGAAGATGGGAGTCCCACTTAACAAATTTGGTATGTTAAGTGAAAGCCCCAAATATGTTTTCAGATATGTTTATTTTTCTTTGAAAATGAGACTCTCACTTAATAAATTTAGTATGTTAAGTGAAAGCTCAAGTGTGGTTGATATGAAAATTTGGATCCTTATTTAACAAATTTGGTATATCAAAATAGGGATCAAATGTGTGTTGAAAAGACACCCTAACTTAACAAATTCGGTATCTTAAGTGAAAGCCTGAATGTGTTTGATATATTTTTGAGAGTGGGATTCCCCCTTAACAATCTGGTGTGTCTGGTGGAAATCAAGGTATGATATGACTAGAAAATGGGATTCTCACTTAACAAATTTGGTATGTTAAGTGGGAATCCAATATGGCATGATTATGTGGTTTCTTACTTAACAAATTTGATGTGTTAGATAGAACCAAGCATATGCTTTGAAAATGATGCTCTTACTTAGCAACATTGGATATGCTAAGTGGAAGCCTAAATGTATTTTTTTCTTTGAAAATGATTCTTTCTCTTAATCAAATTGAATTGTTAAGTGAAAGTTAAATTTTATGTTTTGGAAATTAGACCCTTAACAAATTAAAATTATTAAGTGAAAATCAAATTTAAAATTTTAAAAATGAGACCCCCACTTAACAAATTGAAATTCTTAAATGAATGTCAAATTCATGTTTTGGAAATGAGACTTTCACTTAACAAATTGAAATTGTTAAGTGAAAGTCAATTTTTAATGTTTTGAAAATGAGACCCTCACTTAACAATTGAAATTGTTAAGTGAAGATCAAATTCATGTTTGAGGATGAGACCCTCACTTACAAATTAAAATTGTTAAGTGAAGATCAAATTCATGTTTTGAAAATGAGACCCCACCCTCACTTAACAAATTGAAATTGTTAAGTGAAAGTTAACTTTCATGTTTTGAAAATGAGACCCTCACTTAACAAATTTAAATTGTTAAGTGAAAGTCAAATTTCATGTTTTTTTAAAACATGTAGCAATCATGAAGAGGTTTTAGTTTTGTGATTTTGTGAGTTTCTTGAAAGGTGCTTTTTGAAAGTGTCATTTTTGTGAAAGGAATTATTTTCTTTAAATTTTATGATGAATCTTGCCTCACCAAGATAGTGGTGAGAAGGTTCTAAATTTTTATTATCTCCCCTTTCTTTGATAAGTTATGTTTTCACCTATTGGGAAACTCAATAGAGGTTTCAAGACCTACATGGATTGAGGTCCTAAAACATAAAGGATGTTGGCTAACTTTGCTTAAGAATAAAATAATCTAAGTGCCAATGAAAAGAAAGATAGTCTCGAACTCATATAAAATACAAGTCCACTATCGATGCTTGGAGACAAAAATCGTCTACTAAAGATGGAGAGAGGAACCATCCCCAGCGGAGTCGCCAGAGAAAATTTGTGGTGTTTATTTTTTGTGTTTGGGTGTGTGTTTATGTGAGGGGACACCACATAGGTCCATAGATGTACTTATTAAGGTGACCAGATATGACATTAAAGAATAGGATACTATCTCAAGAGATAGAAGTCACTACCCTATAATTAACCTAATCACCTAATAAAGACTCTAAGGCATGATGCATCTTTGGATATACCAGAGATTTTTTCCCTACTTTACATGGAAAAGTAAAGCAGGGTTTATTTAAATCAGGTTCATTAAGTTCCTAAGAAGGAAAACCTCCATAGTTAATTACATCTTAAGTGAAATGAATCCCTTAAGAATACTCTCGATTAAAGTAGGTGATTATTGTCTTCAAAGAATTCAAAGATAGAACTATCAAAGGATTAATTGTATTTTTTGAAAATCAAGTCGGGGAGATCAAAAGGGGAGAGTTCTTGTCAAAACCAAGGAAGAGTAGGGAATGCTCATCAAGAAGCCTAGTGAGCACTCTAATCTATCATGTGGTTGGGCTTTATACATTTAAATTTGAGAAGATTTATTTGTTTGAGTGAAAATTTTATTAATAATCTAAACTTATAACTCCACAATACAAGATTATGGAAATGCCTAAGATGTGAGGATTTATGCTTGTAGCCTGCAAATGGAAACAACAATAAGATCCTAAATCTAGGGAGCTTTGGTGAAGGCCAAAGCATGACCTAAATCTAAGGTGAAAATGGGTATATGGTTTACCTCCACAAGAGAGAGTAAACCACCTGACTGCTTGACTTATTACTTCCTGGAGTGGCAGTCAGCTAACTCCTCTTATGCTTTAAATCCATGTAGGCAAATCATATGCTTTTCAAGATGGTTAGGTTTCTATTTACTTAGAAAAGAAACTAAGTTCTTAAACTCACTCCCTAAAAGACTAGATCATGAAGGGCATGAGTAATGACTTAAATCTAATGCAATTTTGTCTAGTTTTATTAAATTTTTGGACATTTATTTTGACATAGGCTATATGATTATTATGCCTAAATGCATGAGAAATTGATTGTGGGCTAAATCAAGAGAGAAGGAGGTGTCTTTCCTTCAAAGGCTCTTACAGGTTAAGCCTTTATTCTCTAGCACAGATGGAATCCCTCTCTTAGCAAGAGTGGAAGAATATGACATGCATGATATTATATATTCATTCATCCAGCTAAGGGGTTGCTAAAAATTTTATTTTCTTAATTTAATTCTTAGGCTTTTATGTGAGGCTATGAATTATTTTAAAATTTTACTTATGAGTTATTAGTGGGATAAAAAATTTATTTTTATCCTAGGAGTCTAATCGTATCCAGTCCACACAGTAATTACAAATCATTAAGAAACTATGAAAAGGCATGCTATTTTTAACACACAAGCTAAACAAAATATCAAACAATTTTAAAAGCTATCGCAAAAAAATAAAAGGCGGTGAGGTCAAGTACCACCGTATAACCTGAAAAGAAATGTGGATAGCCTGAGCTCTACATTTATACATCCCGATATAATGAAAGAATAATTATAATTATGAAATGATAAATGTTATGAGGGTCTTCATTCTTCATCCTCCATTCTTCACTCTTCATCTTTCATTTCTTCATTTTTTATTTGCTCTATTTCTTTCTTTCTTTTGGCTAGATTGGGATGTTGCTTGCTTCAAAGACTTCACATGGTATATAAGACATGGTCTCATAACAAAGCTTATCCTTAATCCCCATAACACTAATTCTAATCCTAATACAAAAATTACATTAAAATGAAGGAAAGTAAATATAACTACATTTATAAAATAAATCTTAGCTAAACACACCATACAACCCAAGCAGTTATAAGAATAATTTGGACTTAGCACCCCACACATGGGTAACCAAGTCCACATGTCCTAACTAGGGCTATGCTTAGGGACTAAGCAATCTGCATAGAAAAATATTTATATTTTATTACAGCAGCCCCTCTAAGCACAGCCCCTACATAAAATTTGATTAGGCTAATATCGGCCTAACATATAGGATATGCATATACACCCTAACATCCTGTCTAAAATAATACATCACAAAAATAAATATTCATCAAATCATGCACCACCCTAACATAAAGCTAGAAATGGTGACTTAATATGCATGTGTTAAAGCTTGTGTGGTATGTCCTAACTAAGATTTAGGGTTATGATTTGCTAAGTGTAAGAGATTTAATTTATGAAGGGTTGATTTCTCTTTAAGTGGTTTAGTTGATTTGGGATTTTTACTTAGTATTTTATTTTATTTTATGTAGCCTACACTTAGCCTCTATGTATTATAAAGAGAAGAAAGCGAGAGTGTCTCTCTTTTATCCCTACCTTAAGTCATTTCTATGGTAAGTTGATTAATGAATTTCCTTTAGTGAATGGTTTATTATGTGTTTTAATTAACCCAAAATTTAGATTCATTCTAAATAGCCCTATTCCATAAGAAAGGCATCTTAGGATTAGTTAGGGTGGATTACTTTCACATAACACACTCATTCATTTCTTTCCCATCATGTATACCATGCATATAAATAATCTTAGGCATACCTATACACGCAATGTAAATCTTAGCATACTTTGATGATGAATACAAAGAAATATATTTTAAAATTTAAATATTTCATTCATTAAATGAATTATGAATGCATGTCTTTGTTATATAAGAAAGAGGGATTTTCATCTATTAGCTAAATACACATTCACATGTATAAAAATTATAAGTGAGCATGACACCATTATTTTCTACACCAGGGGCGTAAAGTACAAGATCTACTTAGGGCTACTTAAAGCCTCGGAGCACCGAGATGTCCAGACTAATATATCACTTTTCTTAGATACATATAAATGTATGAATAACTATAAGGATAAGAAAATCCATGCAAAAGTTATATTTTATTTATTTGATTTTTTATTCTTTATTCATTGGTCACATCACACATGCATATGTATAAGAGTTTTAAGTGAGTATGATGCCATTTTTTCTACACCAAGGGCATAAGGTACAAGACATGCTTAGGGATACTTAAAGCCTCGCAACCGGATGTCCAGACTAATATACCACTTTTCTCAAATATATGAATGTATAAAAAGAACCAAATTGATAAGGAATCATGCAAGAAATTATGTTTGATTTGGTTGTGTAATTTACATATGTAATATGAAAACCCTTCCTAAGTCTTAACATGAGATGCATATGAATAGATTTAGGCAAGTGTTGTGTTCTTTTCAAATGAACTATACACTTGCAAATCCTATGTGAATCCATGTTAGGAGAAGGAAAGAGAGCTCCATAGCACACATCTTATACTATCATCACATGCAATCTTACAAGTATTTGTAATGAGCATTACTTCATTTGTAATAATTGATTTATAAGTTTTAAAAAAAATAATTTTTTTTTTTGTTTAATAGTGATAATAGCCACTCATATTCTAAATTTTAGCCAACACATGCAATTTGACATAAAATAAAAAATATTTTATTTAATTAATTTTCAAAAGAAATGAATGTATGATTTCATATGACAAATAATATTTAGCATGATTGGAAAGAAATAAAGGAATATAAACACATGATTTCATTCACCCTAATTAATTTATAAGGACAATCATATCAAATAAGGTTATTAAAAATGAATCAAAATTCTTTAAGGATTTTTTTATCTTTGAATTTGATTTGATTTAAGAAATATGAGAAAGGTTTGCTAATCCTAACTCATTTCCCCATGTGTGAACTAGTTTTGTTTATGAAGAAAGATTAAGTTGGTTTATATTTTGATTAGGTTAAGGTATGAATTAAATGAATTAATTATCCTTACCTATATCACCTTAAGTTAATTAACTAATAAATAATAAGCCAATATGATATTCTACCACATGAAATGTAAACTTACAATCCTCCTAAGAAATAAAAGGGGCCTAATGCAATTGGCTTACGATTAATAGTTAATTAAACTTAAGAGATCTCACTTAAGTACCCTTATAATTTTCTCACACATATGAGCCAATCATAATTTCATTACCTCTCACCTTAGGTTATTGAACATCCAAGGAGCTACCCAAGATTAATTAAAAGTTGCTTAGGTGAGGATGAATTGATTTTTACTTTTAATTTCATTAGGCTTTAACTAAATTGATTATATTTTGGTTATGTTTTTTATGATGAAATTGCTTTCCACATGGCGCGATGTGATTGGCTATTTAAGTAGTCACAACCGCACGCTGACTCAGTGATGGCAGACACGCTTTCTCTGTGGGTCGTCCGATCTAAGATTAGACACCCAAGATTTAATTCACAGGTAAAGGGGGAAATCAAAGGATCCATTACGAGATTTGATCAAAGTCGTTCATCTCGATCACGCGAGATGGACGGCTCGTGATCTATCTCGTTTGTGAGCAATGAAAGATGAGCATCATCCATCTTTCTTTATTCAATCCGAGCTCACCTGAGCTCGATTGGGATCAAATGGATCCTACACTATCTAAGAGAGCATACAATCACATCCAATGGCTAAAATCCCTCGATATGGAGATTCCTTTCACAAAAGACCAA
Source organism: Cymbidium sinense (assembly GCA_021442155.1). Classification (NCBI taxonomy): domain Eukaryota; kingdom Viridiplantae; phylum Streptophyta; class Magnoliopsida; order Asparagales; family Orchidaceae; genus Cymbidium; species Cymbidium sinense. The sequence continues at coordinate 110,963,651 of CM038225.1, forward strand.
CACTATTGTTAAGGATATATATTACTCTTCCACTCTATGCTCTTGTTTCTTAGAGGCAATTTTTTTAAATTAAGTATCATTAAAATATTAATTATGTAATTAAGTATTGATAAAAAAAATTAAGTATATAGGCCCAACTAGGCTTAATGGCTAGTCACGTCGATTCGGCGTGTGGATGTGTCACATTAAATTGAGGCCAGTCACCCACTAAGTGGGCTACTAGCCGTGATTCTTATTAGGGCTGATCGACCTTGATCGACCCTAATACTCTACTCTCGCCGATTTGCACCGTTGATTCTCCGCGATCTCCGACACCCGATTTCTCTATCTGAGCACGGTTCTCTCCATATCAAAACTTTCCAGCAGCCGTCGGCGATAGCTCCAACCGCCTGCATTGTGTCATCTTCTCCGGGTATTCAAAATAAACTTCCTTTTTCTCGACAATCGTGTTCACACCGTTTGACGACTTTCCTCTCCCATCTAGCAGCTGTTGGAAGCCAACATTAGCTTTTGGCGACAATTCCGGTGGCTCCATTTTGTTCGGGAAGTTTCCTATGGCAGATTCTACCTTTTTTGTGTGCATCCCCATCGTTCTTCATAAACACACGATAAATCTATTTCTATCAATTTATAAATTAATAGAGTATGTGTGCAAGGGATTAGAGTTGTATGGTTAGACTTTTATTTGGGATTTGATTTGTAGGTGGCATTGTGTGTTAGTTTAAGGTAGTATTATTTAGGGTGTCAATTGATATAAATTTATGATTATTCATATAGTTTATTTTGCAAGAATGAATAGAGAATTTGTTTTGCTGATCTTTTTCTATGGAGACGAACTAAGTATCGATGAGAACTTTAGTCTAAGTTATGTGAGAGGTCAAAATCATGGTTAAGGTTCGTCGACCTTACCGGAATTGAAGCAACGATGAAAACTTGCACATTGATCCGAGCATCACACAATCACTTACAGTCATTATCCGGGTGGCGATTTATAGTGTATGTAATATCCGACATGACGTTTGTAAAGTTACACCGATGAAGCTTCCGCCGATGTTTTATATCGAAGTGGAGGATATTAATGTTGCATCCACATCAACTGATCTGGTAATAAGGTCAGTAGATATACCGCTAACTCATACACAGGATTTCATCGCACATGCATCTCTGGGGACACAATGCAACTTTGATGAGTTGATTCCCAGGTAATATATGGTCAACCTTTCTCTGTTTGTATTTGTAATAATTAATATGATAGGTTATTGTCTAACTTATGAGTTTTATGGCGATGATTGTTGTATCGCTCGAGGAACCGTATGTGTCTCAAAGGTGCAGGGAAGATGAGTAACTATCAATGTCAAGTGAGTCCGAAGTGATATGATGATGATTCACCGGGGTAAGCCAGCGTTTGGGAATCTGACAACCATAATCTTAAAAAAATCACTCACTCAAATATTGACAAGGAGAGTCATATGTTGTCCACAAATAAGTATGTCCGGATGTGTTATACAAGAGAGTGAGACAACAATGTTTACTTGACCCATCCGATAAAGCCCCTAACATATGATATTGAAATCCCGTGTGACCTTATCAAAGGTAGTAAAATGAGTCTAGAATTTTGTTGTAGGTATAGTAAATAATGTTCAATTCCAAACATTTACCTCTAACCAAAAGAACTACATGGTTGTATGTGATAGCATGATAACAAGATCATGTAAGTGGCATTTGCATTATAGCAGCAGCAGACGAGCTACAGGGATGCGTTGATAGGTATGAGGTGCTATGCAGAGACCTGGATCAGCATGTACATATTGCGAATACATATTACGGATCGAGCCTATAGAGGGTGTCGCACACCATGATTGGAGCGTCGGGCCATCTACTTATGCAGATCCAGGTCCATCTACGTATGCTGATCCAGGTCCTTCTACATATCAGCCTACATATGAGTACGACCATATCTTTCGGCCACAGGATGATCCACGTGACCGTCGAAGATCTTGCACTGGAGGGTCACCATCAGCTGCGTGATCCTCCATCCCGTGAATCTGACCAGTACACACCTAGGAGTAGTGTGATTCCATGCAGATGCCGGAGGTAATAGATGTTTAGGATAGTTTATTTGTGCTTCTGTACTACGTTTGTTCTTATCTATTTCATTCATTGATCATTTATGCTTATTGGCTCCCATTTAGTTGAATCTACTTGTTTAAATTGGGATGCAAATCCTCAAATCATATTATTATATTTCATATGCACTTTCTTTAAACTACTTGAATCCTAAGTTTGGGAGGATCTTAATTCTCACATAAGTTGTGCGCTAATGTGCTGCAATTTGGTTCATTTTTTATTAAGAATATATGAGGGAAATGATGATGATTTGAGAAGGCAACCATTATGTGCACCTGACCATGGGATTCATGCTTGCAAATAAATAGAATCCTTTATATGTTGGGGTGTGCATTTGGTCGATTTGGATAATTTTTTTGTTGAATCGATTAAACCGAATCAAATAACATAACTATTTTGATTTATTCAGTTTAATATATTCTTGCTTCTTTAAACCGAACCTAACACCATTTATTTTAGTATTTACAACTGAAAAGCAAACTGTGAGTTTGCTAACTAACTAAACCAACCAATTAATGTCAGTTTGGCTTTATTTTTTAGTGGAAGCCAACTAGTGCACACCCCTACTTAGATGTGATATTTTATAAATTTAACTTCATGTGAGCCCTCTTATTGACTTGTGGCAAGATTGAAAAAGCATACTTGTCGTGGTTGTGCAGAGGACATAATTAATCTTTATGGAGTTGTGGATTTTTCCATAAATCATGGTTCAAGGCTCGCTACATATTGTAGCATAACTGGCATTACTTTTTTTCCTACTAAGCCAGCGATGTTTTATTAAGAATGATGGGCAAATTGACACTTTTGAGTTATTTTCTCCTTTAACAACGATGAGGTATCAGTTATTGCACAGAGCTCCATTTTCCAACCTTTTTGATAGTTTTTATGTTTCAGCCTTGGAGATTAGTTAGAAATCCCCTTGTCTTTGTGCTCTATTTTGTTAATATCAATGGTCATTTGTCAATTAATGGTCATAGAATGCTACTTGGCTGATAACTATGGAATGTTGATCAGCCACCCAGTAGGCGACATTTAAGTAAGTGATGCCTCAATTTAACGCGACAGTACCACGCAACATGATAGGCTCACAATTAAGACTATTTATATCTATATTTAAATTTTTTTTATCAATACTTAATTATATAATTAATATTTTAATGATACTTAATTTAAAAAAATTATCTTTCTTAGATGAGTTCCCAAATAAATAAAAATCCATTTTCAACGAAGAGACATCAAGAAAATTTTTTTAAAAAAGACATCATTATTATTTTAATTAATAATAATGAGATTATTTTTTTTTCAAAATGACTTTGTCGCCGAGGCCGTTGACGAGGTGTCTTATCAGCGAGCCCGCCGTCGACAATATATATTTATTTATTTTAATTAATAATATTATATTATAAATTATACTATATATTATAAGTATTAATATTAAAATTATACAATTTATCTAGTATTATTATTAAGTAATTATAATAATTAATATAAGTAAAAAGTATAATGTTTAGAAAATTAATCATTATTTAAAATTTTTATTTTATAAATGATTAAGCCAATTTCATCTTTTAAAATAAATTTAATAATATTTAAATTTTTAAAATAAAATAAAATAATTAATTTGTTTTTTTGTGAGTACTGAAATTTTAGATTTTGATTATATTAGAGGATTTAAAAAAAATAGCACAAAGTTAAAATATCTTATTTGAAACGTTTTTTTCTTATAATGTTTAAAAATTGTAATAAGTAAATATTTCAAAATATTAGAATGATTTTAAAATTTTTATATTCTAATTTTATGAAATATTTACAAATGTTAATCTGAATATTATATTAAAATTGTGATTTACTTTTTTAAGTTTTTAAAAGATAATATTTAAGAAAAATGATAGAAAAAACTCTAATTACTAAAACTAAAATCATATTCATATATAAAAGTTTACCTACTAAAATTGATATATAATATAACATAATGAAATATGTATCAAAATAAAATAGTACAATATATATCATATAGCTAAAGTCTTACTATCGTCTATGTCAATGTCTAGGTGGTATGGCTCCACTACAGAGAATAATGGTCAAGTGCATGGTGAGGTCTATCTAACAGGTCATGATGCGACTCCTCCAGGAGCTTTGACTAGATTATCCTCTGCTGCTGACAATTATTGTACAAGGTAAGCCATAAATTGCTACTCCTATGATAATGAACTAATATAAGCTCTCCAAAATTATTGTCCATAAGGCAGTGGAGTAATAGTGTGTACTTAGTACTGTGAATCATGTGGTTCTATAGATGGACCGCTTCCAGGTATGATGCAGCTCCTTCAGGTGCTCTGGCAGGGTATCATCCTCTGTTGCTATCGACTGCTTTACAGGGTAAGCCATGAATTGTTGCTCTTATGGTAGTGAACAAATGAAAGCTCCCCAAAACTATTTTCCATAAGGCGATGGAGTAACAATGAGTATTTAGAACTGTGACTCCTGTGTTGTAGATGGGTCGCTGCCTAGGGTCACCCAAGATGGTCTTGATTTGAAGAATGCTTAAAGAGTAAATGGGACTGCCCAGAAATACCACCATATGATCCTTCCTAGTATGAGTTGTAAGGTGTCCACGTGAGTATATTGGAGGTGGTGGTACTATGTATATATAAGAGGCAAGAACAGTAAATGTAAATTTGCTAGGATCCACATGACTTGGTACTTTAGCTTCAACATTATCTGAGAAGTACGCTAAATTTTGTATCCTAGTGCATAGCTCCTCGAACTTATCAATAGCTCCATACTTCAAACTATCATCCTGATCTCCCAAAGTATGATTGAAACACATCCTCTACCTCCAAAATTTACTATATTGCAAAAGCAAATTTAATTAAAATTAATAAAGTGTTTATAATAAGGTAAATGAGACTTTATAAATAAAAAAAATTGCAAGCATACCATTAATATTTCGGCGAGTGATCTCAAGCAATATGTATCCAGCGGATCAATAGGAGCTTGAAGTATAGTGTCGCCCATGATCAATACCACCACATATATCATGCAATTGCCTTCTTAACATACCTAAGTTGTGAGCAAAAATATATGCTTCCCTGTCATCCAAAATCTGAATGTATTTTCGGTGGTAACCGGCATAGTCAACAACACCATTCCCAGGATATTCGATGAACTGAAAAACTTGCCTTTAACGACTCCAAGTATACATTGGGTACTCGACCAAACTATCTGGCAACTCGCTCTGATAGGTGTCATTCAACTCGATGCCAATATATCATGACACTTTAGCAAATTTGATAGTAATGGTAGAATGTACGTTCTCTACATTAGCCGCTGAATACCTTCTAAGCAGGTCATGTCCCATTATTTTAGTGTATATATATATATATATTGGTGCATCTATCATATCATCATTAATGTTGTCACTAGAACTAGCACTTGCCCACTATCCATTGTCTTGTACTCATTCCTATGCATCATAACTCGCTCATCATCTCTCAAACGAGCAGCCTCAATTAAACTACCTCAATATACTTGCTCCACACATAAATGTTGTGTCGTACTATAAAAAAAATTATTAATTAAAAATTAATAAAAATTTCTAATTAATTTTATAATTTTATAATTGTTAATGAAATACATGTATGCTTGAAAGTTCATGAGTTCTAGTTCATAAAACTCAATGAAATTAGGAGTGGCATATCGGATGAAGGTCCAGTTTGTGACTTGGGTATTGTGTTGACATGGCTAGGTTCGATATCAATAGTAGTTTTACAATTTTACCCAATGAATAATGGTTCATTTTAGAGCCTCTAATATAATGCATTATGTGACTTCATCGTCTGTAATGGACATTACAATAAAACCTTCACCAATTGGAAACATGCATAACAGAGAGATGTTGGTCCTCATAGGATCAAATTTTAGAGCATGGAGAACTCTGTGTTTTAGTTGATCAATATTTGATTGCATAGTGATATGAATTGGTCGGCAATGACCATCGACATAGTTAGGTGCAAATTTATCAACTAAATTCAGTTCACTATTGTAGAATAATATGATGTTCGATGTTTGTTGACTCATTGTAATTATGTATCTGAAATCAATTATTAAGCACATTAATGATGGGTCATCTAACTTGCTTAGTTGAAAATTTGTTAATTAAATGATTGTTAATACAATACAATAATTACTTATATAAGTAATATGATTATTAAATTATTAATGATTAATGATAATAACACTTAAAAACAATCACTATTTCAAAGTTAAAATTTTAGTGGTAATAATAATAGAAGAAATAATTGCTATTAGTACTAATAAAATTAATCATAATAGTAAAAATAAAAATATTGAAAAATAAGAATAATAACAAGAAATAAAAAATAATGATAATATTATTAATTATAGCAACAGTAATATGTACAAAAGAATGTTAATGTTTAAAAATTAAAATAAAAATAAAAATAAAAATTATTATTATTATTATTATTATTATTATTATGATAATAATGATAATTAAAATAATAATTAAATTACACAAAGTAATAAATTTAATAAGAATTATTATTATTATTACTATAACAATAGTGATAAAAAAATCAAATACATGACAAAAATACGGAGATAAAATTTTAAATTAAAGAAAACAAATAACTGCTTAAATAATAATAAGAGTAATAAAAAATAAATATATAAAAGTTAACAAAAATAATAATAATAAGCATATATTAATAAAGAATGTATTAATGTTCTCCAACTCATTCAAAACTCAATGTTAAGTAAAATAAAATAAAATTTCTATATAGCACAGTATAAATATTAAAAAAAAATTTATAACAATAAAATTATTTTTCTTTTCTTTTTTTTTTTTGAAAAAATAAACTATACAACTTGATACAAAGATATCAACTAAAAATTTTTTTGAACCTGAAATGTCGAAATCTTTAGAATATTCTATCAAATTGACATCAAAGAATATAATAATAGCAAAAAATTGACAACTTTTTTGCCGGTTATAAATCGATTTTGCGAGAAATAATCGTAGAAATTAGAGAAATATGAAAATATAGCAAGAAAGAGCTTACGAAATGATAGGTGTTCATTTCCACTCGAGGGATTTAAATAGTCAAAACTCTCCTCAAAATAACCCCAAGGGCTAGCTCATTCGTGCATTGGGCGACGCAATTTAAAAAATAAATTAATTAAGAGTTGTCGACGAGCTCGCCCTCGACATGTTGTCCGTGGGCTAAATTTTTAAAATAGGTTTAATTAAAATTTTAATTAAGTAATTAGGCATAAAAAAAATCTAAAATATACATAGTCTCCTGTTCAACAGGTAACTAGACTGAGCTAAATTTTTAAAAAAATAAATTTGACATATTTTGCTTTCAGAGACTCATCCAATCGAATCGAAGAAGATCGTGAAATATATAAATTTCGACTTTTATGTTGGTAAAAAATCTGAGATTCCAAATCGGTTAACCGCATTTTTTGCAAAAGCTCGTAAAAACTGCGGTGTGGAGTTAAATATTTTGGCACACTCGTAAAATTTTACAATGTTATCCTGTCGAATTTAGTTTGATATCTTTAGAAATATAATAAAATTCCACATGATTTTTATGTTGACAAATATCTACGATTCTAGCATGGTATACTGCAATTTTTGCAAACGCTCATAAACTGTTGTGTTATATAAATTTCTCAATTTTTTGGAATGTACATACATTCTTTTTATATTTCAAGATAATAATAATAATAATAATAATAATAATAATAATAATAATAATAATAATAGTAGTATTTTGAAAATTAAGAATATAAATATTAAAATTTAGATATTAGATATATAAATATATATAAATTCTATGATTTGTATATATATTATAAAAACAAAATATTTAATTATGATATAAATTTATAATTTCATTTTTTTTAATATTTAAATTTATTATTTTATTCTCCCAAAAAACAATTTTATTTTAAAACAAAATTTATCCGCATAAAAGTGATTAATTATCTATTTCCAAAAAAAGTGGCCCAAAGCTGAGAAGATCCGATAAATACTTTTCATCCACTATGAATCTAACTCTTGAAAAGTAACCCATGATGAAAGAAGTCCCAAAATCTCGACACAAGATGGCCCATTGCAAAATAAATACTTTCAAAAATGATTATTTATCTAAGCAGGGCGTTAAAAAAAATCAGACGACGGGTTTGAATCTAGATTTTTTGCCAACATGAAAATAGTGAGAAATTTTGTTATGTTTCTAACGATGCCAAGCTCGCTCAATTCTGACACTAGATGAGTCCGATACGGATGAAATTTTGCATTGTGCCAAAATTTTCAACTCTGCACTGCAGTTTTTATGAGCGTTTGCAAAAACTGTGACTTAACGGGATGGAATCGTAGATTTTTGTCAACATAAAAGTCGTGGGGAATTTTGTTACGTTTCCAACGATACAGCATCGATTGACCGGCCGAACCGACACTGTCATACTAGTTTTAATTTTAGCTAGTTTGTACCGCTCAACGGGTAACTAGGCCTATTTTTATTTTTATTTTTTTCTTGCCTAATTACTTAATTAAAATTTTAATTAAGCCTATTTTAAAATTTTAGCCTTATCCATGGCTCAGTCGTAGACAATGAACCACTTCGGCACCTATCGACGACGAGCCCGTTTATAATATCATTTTATAATTTGTTATATTTTCCAACAATGTCAAGCTTTCAATTCATTGACCAATGAGTCAGTAAATTTTGTAGTTGTGCCAAAGTTTTCAACTCCGCCTACTTTTGTGAGCATTCATAAAAAATGCGGCTTATCAAGGTAGAATCGTAGATTTTTGTCAACATAAAAGTCGTGAGAAATTTTGTTACGTTTCCAACAATACTAAACTCGCTCGATTCTGACACCAGATGAGTCATATATGTACAAAATACTGAGGCTATGCCAAAAAAAATTTTGCTAGGACTAGTAGCCCATTGAATGTGCATTTGCGCTGACGTGGGAATCCACATCAGTGCAAGTAGCCCGTTCAACAGGAAACTAGACCTACTTTTAAATTTTTTTTCATATCTAATTACTTAATTAAAGTTTTAATTAAGCATATTTTAAAATTTTAGCCTTGTCCATTGCTCAGCCGTAGACAATGAGCCACTTCGGCACCTATCGACGGCGAACCTATTTATAATATCATTTTATAACTTGTTATGTTTCCAACGATACCAAGCTCGCTCAATTCCGACACCGGATGAGTCTGATAAGAGTAAAATTATGTGACTGTGCCAAAATTTTAATTCTTCTTTTCTTTGGTCTTCCTCTAGGCCTTAGAGAATTTGGTATGCCTACTAACATCGCATCTTCAGTAATATCTCATTGTTCTTTCCCCGGGAGAATAGCTATCGGACCTTCATATGCCATTTGATACCTACAAATTAAGCCAACAAAAATTGTTAATTACTTTGTACTTTTTATTTACATATACAAAAAGAATAAGATGGTACAAATTAAGCCAACAAAAATTGTTAATTACTTTGTACTTTTTATTTACATATACAAAAAGAATAAGATGGTACTTCTTGTTTACCTGATCACATAGTAGCTTTCATCTACATAGATATGCCAAAGAGAGAACTCTTTGGTGGCAATAAATGCAGCTGCATGTATGCAAAGCAATCTAGTTAATTGAGACCTTTTACAACTGCATTGTCTATTTTCTATGTCAACTTCAAATATGCATTTTAAACTTTCAACCTCAACTATCTGTGATGTTGATTGCCTTATAATAAATTGTTCCTTTTAGTAGATATATCTCGGATGTACTCTTCAAAGGCACTAACACACCCCTCCAAGTTGATGAATTAAGTTTCCTTTCGGCCCTTTGTTCCATTAGCTTTGCTCTTATGAAATTAAGCAAGTCTACAACTGGTTTGCTTCTACCTTCACCTACCCATGAGTTAAATGACATTGCCATATTATTAGTGTTGCACTGATTTTTAATCTCAAGTAAGAAGGTATGTTTGACCCACTTGTAGGGTAAAGAAGTTAAGTAAAGATGAAGTTGAGAGCTAATAAGAAACAAAATATTCATTTTTCAATCATATTCAAGCTTAGTAAGAGCATTGGCTACTGACCGAACTAAAGATCCAATGTTTTGACTATCGTGGCGTACAAATTCTTCCACAAATGTCGAAGACAGATTCTATGCTTTGCATCTGGAAAAACAATTTTAATAGCCAAAACCTATATCTTCGTAAAATGAATGTCAAATACTACAAATTTAAACTAAAACTATCTGCCAAATTTTCTAAAAACCATCTCCATGTCTTCTTTGACTCACTTTTAGCTACTGCAAATGCTAAAGTGAAGAGGTCATTATTTCCATCCAATGTGTTTGTCGATAGTAAGATGCCTAAATACTTCGACTTGAGATGACATGCATCAAGCCCAATGAGATGTCTGCAACCAACCATGAAACCATCAATGCAAACTTGAAACTCAAATAAAATCTCTCGAAAGAACCATCATGATTATTGCAAGAATATGTTATATGAGAACTAAGATTTCTTTTTAGCAATTCAGCTTGAAATGCAGGTACCCATCTATAATTTTCATCAACAGACCCAAAAATACAATAACGTGATGCTTCCTTAGATCTCCACAACTTCATGTATGAAAGAGAAAGCTCATACATATTCTTTATGTTATTGTTAATCTGCTTTGGCAGAATATCATTAATTTTCCTTACAATCTCTACAATTTGTTTTAGCCACCTAGGAGGTTGTTGCTTGTCTGTTTTCTACTCTATTCACACCCGGGCATAAATGTGTTGACTCTAACTTTCTATCCTCAAGTGATTTATCATTTTTACACAATATTGCTCTCACTCTCCAAGGACAACCTCAATGTGAACAAATAGCAATCACTCTTGATCCATCACTAGCTTGGATCTTCACTCCAAAATTATTCATAATGGAATTAGTTCTGAGAGCTTATTTGAAATTTAATAACTTGAAATAATGCACCTACAAATAAGTCGTTAGAAGCATGCATAGCACACCTACAAAATTATCCTGATGTTTAGTGTTATTTTTGTAATATTTGACATTTGAATGTAAAGTATGTAATATAAATAATTTGGAGTGTTATGTATGTAATATAGATAATTTGATATATATATATATATATATATATATATATATATATATATATATATATATATATATATATATATATATATATATAAGCAAAAGAAAGAAGAGTAAGACTGTGTTGGCAAGAAATGATTTATAAAGAAATCATCCAAAATGTGTAAGGAAGCAAAAAAAGCAAAAGTGGGATCGACATCAAGGCTGAAATCGAGCTCAGCAGTGACCAGCTTACCAGAGAGAAGGAGGACTCCATCTAGGGCAGCCAATGTCCTTGAAGAATTATGAGTCTCGATACAAAAGAAATTAGAGGGGTAATCAGAGAGAGTTACTCGATGAAATAGCTGTCAGAAGAAATCACAGAAAATATTGGCAGCTGGTTGACTCCATTAATTGTTGGCTTAACATCATTGCTCTAAAAAGAAAGATAGAACTTCCCCTTGTGATAAAATCTCCCATAAACAATTTACTGTGCCAAATGAAGCCAAGTTATTCCAACAGGAAAATCCCAAGAGTCAAAATCATCAATGGACAATATAAGCTAGAAATAGTCAAAAGTATAAAATCTGAATTGCATACGTCACATTCCCTTTTAGCTTCCATCTATAACTTTTCTGCCTAATGGAGAGGCATATTTTGGTAATAGTAATGCTGACGGGAGATGCATTAGTGTTAAAGATACATTGATTTTGTTCCAACCATATGTAATCAGTAGTAATAGGAATAGCAAGCAAGAAAAGCTTTTTAGTCACCTTACAATATATTGAATCAGTGTGTGATATTAATTGAACAAAGGTGCAACCCATATGAAAAAAAAATCCATCATAATAGAAGCTTTAAGAACATCCATAAATTAGGGACATTCAAAAAGAGATGGGAATGCCTCTCATTGTAGCTTTGATAAAGGATACATAACAGATTAACCGTAACACCTCTTTGTATTAAAATGTCTTTCATTTTCAGACCATCCATAATGATCCTCCAAGCTAGTGTGGCAAATTTGAGAGAATAGCCTTTGAACCAAACATATTTCACCCATGTCGGTTTAGCATGATCTTAAAATAGGAATGAGTGAGTAGTTTTATGGCTATAAAAATTTTACCCAACCAAAAATAGCTAATCGGTTTGTCCTTTATATGTGTATTAAGGATAAGGTTTATGCAGTCATTTGGAGCGAAAGAAGTAAGATGTAAATTTCAAGTATTGTTGCAAATAACATCACAGACCAAAGTATGAACAATTAAACCAGGAGAAAACCACATGCCCAAATTTTGCATAAAGAGAAGAACCATCTAGCTATGGGTCGAAGAAGAAAGATAGCGAGCTACCTTTGAAAACCTAAAATTTAGCAGCTTCTAGTTCTCACAGTCGTTATCTTCATGTCTTTGAAAGAAGAGTTAAGGTGGTAGTGTGATTAAACCAAAGAGAGAATTTCTATCAAGTAAACTAGTTGGAAAGCAAGGAATTGGAATTGAAGATTCTCCAAATCATCTTAGATTTACACAGAATATTGATAGAATCAAATGAATGCCCAGTCCACCATACAGAGAAGGCTTAGAAATTTTAGCCCAAGATATAGTAGCCAATTTCCTCTCATTCCCATTATTATGGATGAAAATGAAATTAAGCTAGTGATTTTCCTTCTAATGCTTTTTGGTAGAGTAATGGATCTGAACCAATAATAGAAGTAGCTCTAACATGTATAACGAACAAGTTGGAGCCTACCAGCAAATGAGAGATGGGTCCGGTTCCAACCATTCAACCAATGATGCATCTTCTCAATATTTTTGAACAATCCGTAGGTTTGAAATGAGCATAGGAAATGGTTAAGCCAAGATATTCCCATGGCAAGGCTTTGTGTTGAAAACCCAATAGATTGCTCAAAAGATCAATATTGATAAGGTCCACTGACTTAAAGTAGCAAATAACCAATTTAGAAGTGTTAGAAGATAGGTTTGCTTCATGAAAAAAAGATTTAAACAAAGTAGAAAGACCAATGTTGGAGATATCGGCCTTAGCAAAAACCAATAATCATCAATATAAATGAGGTGGGACATAGAACAACCCAGTTTTTTAATTGGTTTATAAGAAGCTTCAAAAGTGAATTTGTCAAGAAGCCTCAAGAAAGCATCCATGATAATAGTGAAGAGGTAAGGGGATAAAGGGCAGCCCTGCCTCAGATCCAAGGAGGAAAAGAAGTGTCCAGTAAGTTATCCATTGAGAATAATCGAGAAAGGTACATGATCCACACAAGCATCGATCTATTTTATGAAAGTAGGAGGGAATTTCATAAGATTCATTCTATGAAAGAAACTGTGAGAAAGCCTTCTTAAGATCAATCTTAGTACAAAAACTCTTAGGGTTATTTTTTGATTGAAACCATGAAGAGTTCCATTAGCTAGAATAATATTATCAGCAATGTCTCTCCCATATGAGAAAGCAACTTGAGCAGTGGATAAGATTTGGAAGGAGGTTCTTTATCCTATGAGCAAGAAGCTTGGAGATGACCTTGTAAAGAATGTTGAAAAGTGACAAAGGCTTGTAATCACTAATGGTTTCAGCATGGCAACTCTTATGGATGAGAGTGATAGCCAAGTGTTTAACTTGATGAGGAAGCTTTGAGGTAGTGAAGAAGTGCTGAACAGCTTCAACCAGAGAAGGACCAGTGATAGCCAAGGTATCCTTGACAAATTTAGAAGTGAAGCCATCCGGTCCTGAGGCCTTTTCGATCCAATAGAGAACACTGCTTTTTTTAAATCTTCATGGGTGAAAGGAGAGATGAGTGGTTGGCTATCTTGCATGGAAATGGAAGAACCTGTAGGGATATCAAACCAAATAGAGCTTGGAGAATGGTTGGGGTTGCTTAGCAAATTTGAGTAATATGAGATGATCTCTTTAGCCATGTCATGTTGGGTATAAAGATCAACACCATTGGATTTCAGATTACTGATGTAATTCTTGTTTTTCCTAATGTTAACCCTTTGGTAGAGAAACTTAATGTCATCCTCACCTTTAGAGATCCAAGCACACTTGCCCTTTGTATGACCCATTGGTTCTCACAAGCTATGACTTCATTCAAGTAATTTTGAATCAAGAGCCTCATGAAGGTCATTACAAATAGAATTAGAGTTAAGGCTAGAAAATACCTCATTTAATTTATTCTTCAGATTAGTGATTCTATTAGAGATATAGTTGAATGAATTCCATTTGATAGCTTTAAGAGCTTCTTTAGCATTTTTGAGCCGATTGCTAAATGCAAAGATAGGATTCCCTTTCACATGAGACTTATTTATTTTAGAGCTTCTTTAGCAATTTAGAGTCAAAGTTTTTTTTTTTGTTAGTTCAGAAAAGAAAATAGCCAGCTCTCCCATTAACGTGAGACTAGCACAGCATGTGCAATGAGATTTCCGTGTCAAATCCATTAAAATTTGAGCAGCAAGTGGCTGCATGCGTAGAAAGAAATTCTTATGTTATTTATGGGTAAATGCTCAGCTGGAGGATTAAACGGAAAGAAATTTATTATTATTTTTTTTTTGGAATGGGTATTCACCCAACATCTCACATCTTATGAGTAGGGATGTCATTGTGACTAATCCCACGGGAGCTCCACATTCTCACCCACAAACTGACTCTCCCATTATAACAGCGCCGGAAAGGAATCGAAGCTGCCTGGGGTTTTTTGTCAGCCGCCACCAAGCTAAGAGACGTGGATAAAGAAATTTAATTAACTTTGAATACCAAATATAATTAATAATAGGTGGTATGCGAAGACTTATCAATTAAATTATAGAAAAAGTTCATTTCTACACTTAATTTTGTGATTAGACAATATTTGTGATGCTGCAAGTAATTGGGAATATATATATATATATATATATATATATATATATATATATATATATATATATATATATATATATATATATATATATATATATATATATATATCTCAACTTGAGTTCTTGCTTCGGAGATCCGGGATTTGTATATTTAGGAATGCATGAGTGTGTGAGTTTGAAACGATAATGTCTCAAATGTTCTCAAAAAAAATTTTGTTAAACTATTTTTGATGTCTCTAACACTTTTGGCATTGTTCATTTTATAATCGGAGATTATTTGAATTAATTTAATGAGTTGGAGTGTTTCAGTCAAAATTCACACAATGTTTGTTTGTAATTTGATGTTGTCATTATACTTGGCCAAATTAATTGGTGAGGCCATATTTGGTAAATTTTAATGCTCTGAATGTATTGGTTAAATTTGTTTCATGATTAGAGATTGTTTGTGTGATTTCGACATCAATCTAGTTTATTTCAATTAGAATCGTGCAATGTTGCATTCGTCCTCTCGATGCTTGTACAAACTCATTCAAATTGATCGCAAACAATCTCGTTTAATAAGTTTCGACGTTTCGGCGACAACAACGAGATCCATTTTATGAACCGGGGTCATTTGAATGTTGTCGCGACTTCTAGAATCTGGTATGCATGAAAGCACGCTGATTGCTCAATTTTTTTATTGATCAACTGCTTGATAGAGCATGATTTTTATTTAAATCAAATTCAACATTATGGACACATTGATGAAATCCGTTTGTCGATCGGAAGTAATTTCGATCAGTTTCACTGACCACAGGGATATTTATGTTTCGATTTGTGCAATATCGCATTTGTAGTTTGTCGAATTTGAAGTGTTTGCTCAATTTGACTTGTGGGACATATGTGGAGGTATATATATATATATATAAGGTATATAACATAATATGGTAATTAGATCTTAATTTAAAATTATACTTTATTGATTTACTTAATATTGATTATATACATAACATATATGACATCATCATCATAAAATTAATCAATCTTTAACCTAGCATTCAAGTTCAAGAGTATATTTATTATCATTAATGACCAGCGTTATGCATATATAAAATTCTATATGACTTAGCACTTTATAGTGTGTTGTACTTAATAAGATATATTTGCATATGAAACCTGAGCATTGTATAATTATGGGAGCCACTTACACAATCATAATATAATTACAGGTATGATTATCATTTATGTTTGTTCTCCTCTATTAAATTAAATATATAGTTTATTTTATTTGTCCTATTGGTTTTTATACTTGCCTTATTGACCTATGTTCGTTTTTAGTTTTGAGTAGAAAAAATGACTTTATGAAAGGGTTATTGTACTTTATGGATGTATAACAGGTTGGTAGCAAAATGATATGTGGTAGGATGCACTATGCATATGTTTCTATCACATGTGATGTACGAGGTGTATTGATAGTTTATTTTAACTTATAATATAATCATCAGGGTTACTTCAAGATAATAATTATGTATAATTAATTCTTTTGAATTAAAGCAATGTAATGCAAACCACAAGAGTTGAATCCCCTACCTGCTTCCTCCACAACACTCGGCAATGGGGAGCCTTCCCACGGAGCCATTCCTGCCAGTAGATCCCGACCTCTTCACCAAAGAATCCAAAGCGATCATCAATTTCATCGCCGGCTACTGCCTATTGAAGTATCTGCATGAGCAACCTAATTTATCTAGTATCTCATCTCATGACGAGTACAAAATAATGAATAACCAATCAAGCAATACATCTAATGATAGTGATGTTGAAGAGGATTCTTTGGTCGGTAATACTAATTTATGTGACATCAATGTTAGTCACGAGCTTATTAGGAGTCATTCAATCTGGAATCCTTCAAATGACGATGCTATGATCTGCAATAACGATTATGCCCGCATATGTCAAACCACAAAAGATTGGGATGCAGAGATGGTGTTTGATGGTCCATCTAATAGTTCAAGTTTTTCAGATGACATCGAAGTTCCAGTTGAGCTATATGAATGTATATATTTCTTAAATAAGAAGGAGCTTCAGTTTGCAGTAACTGGTTGGTTAATACTTAGTAATGTTTAGTTTCTTACCATTACATTGAATCAGAAGAATTTTATTGTTATATGTGCACAACATTGCAATCCTAGCAGATGTTCCCCTGATCAACTGATCAGCTGGAAGAGGGTGGAGTGGCTTCTTCGACGAGTTTTCTTTGGTCACTTGCCACGATTGATGTCGCCCGATGGATCCTACCAAAAGAGTTGATGGCGAGAGGAAAGCATATTGGGTTCGGCCATCGTGAAGACATCGCTATCTGGGAGGCTCGCAGAGATCACATTGTCGTGGTAGATGACACTTATGCTGACGTATAGCAAGCCCTCCAGCGGTATATGTTATGGTTTAAGTCATGAGCTTCGTTGTACTTCTTAAGGCGCCTATTGATCCATCGATGACATACTACCCCAGAGCACCTGCCGAGCGACCATATGTTAAGATAATACTACAATCTATAAAATTTCTTAGCTACTATGTCTACAGATTTTCATAATAACATTTTAAACTTGTTTCATATAGACGGAGCATATCTTAGCAACGGATGACATTTTTCAGCCTTTCTTTGGACGTCTAGGTGACTCGGACTTCCAGTTGGCTATAAATAAGTATGAGAAGATATGTCACGATGTGAGATTGAGAACCCACATCGCCTACTGAGCCAAAGTCCAGCCAGATATCATATGGCTATGATTATCTTATACAGCTATATGGGTGCGGACCATCTATTTATTTATGCTGATCCAAGGCCATCCACTTTTCAAGAGAGCTCTCAGTCTCAGTACCATATTGACGTTGCACCATTACAAGATTGGGTATCTTTAGGAGACTCTAGATAGGGTCGAAGTTGCGACAAGATCAAAGACGATGTCTCTCATCGCTACGATCATCCATTGCACCACCCCTACACTCCAAGTAGTGCAATATATAGACGTCGCCATAAGCAATAAGATAGTAGAGATGTATTTGTATATATATTTTCTATAGTTTGTATTTTATTTTATAACCGAGTTTACTTAAGATATGAATAAAATTTTTTTTGTATAATTTGTTTAGTAGTACAACAACTTTATGTAAAGTAGTTTAAACTTGATTCTAGCAGCTGGTTGAGTTTATATGCAAAATGCAGACAAACTCTGGTAAAAAAAACATATCTCCTTTCTCAAAAAAAAAAAAAACATAGCAGGAAAGTAGCCCACTTATGGGCTCAGCCGGTTAAAGTCGCCGAGCAAGTGGCTTTAAAGCTCAATATCGATTCGGCTTTAAAACCGTCAACGATTATCGGACATTGTTTGTCGGTAATTATTAAGGCGGACGACGGCTCATTCCTCATGATCAATAGACTATGGATGGCTGTACCTAAACTAAATTTTTTTTTATATATTCTTAAAATAATAATTAATTATTTAATACTTATTTTAAAAATTTATTCTTCCATATAAGTACACGCATCGCGGCAACACAGATAACAAATCACAAGAGTTGAATCCCCTGCCTGCTTCCTCCACAACACTCGGCAATGGGAAGCCTTCCCACCGAGCCATTCCTGCCACTAGACCCCGACCTCTTCACCAAAGAATCCAAAGCGGTCGTCGATTTCATCGCCGACTACTACCGCGACATAGAACTCTTCCCCGTCCGAAGCCAAGTAAAGCCAGGCTATCTCCATAACCTCATTCCCAACACACCTCCCCACCTCCCTGAGCCAATCACCACCATTCTCAACGACATCAAAACAGACATCTTCCCCGGCCTCACCCACTGGCAAAGCCCCAACTTTTATGGCTACTACCAAGCCAACGCCAGCACTCCAGGCTTCGCCGGAGAGATGCTTTGTTCCGGCCTGAACATCGTCGGGTTCAGCTGGATCGCCTCCCCTGCCGCTACCGAGCTCGAAACCATCGTCATGGACTGGTTGGCCAAAATGCTCAAACTCCCACCAACCTTTTTTTCCGGGAGCCGTGGTGGCGGTGGCGTCATCTACGGCAGCACGTGTGAAGCCGTGATCTGCACGCTAGCCGCTGCTAGAGATAGTGCTTTGAGCCAGCGCAACGGCGAAGGGATCACAAAGCTGACGGTATATGCCTCTGATCAAACCCATTTTACAGTTCAGAAGGCGGCGAAGCTGGTCGGAATCCCCGCGCGGAACTTTCGGGTGATATCGACCTCGGTAGAGACAGGATATGCGTTGACGGCAGAGAGTGTGAGGGCGGCCATGGATGCTGATGTCGAGGCTGGAATGGTGCCATTGTATTTGTGTGGCACGGTAGGGACGACGGCTGTTGGTGCGGTGGACCCGATAAAGGAGATCGGGGAAGTGGCAAAGAAGTTGGGGGTGTGGTTCCACGTGGACGCAGCGTGCGCTGGGAGCGCTGCGATTTGCACAGAGTTCCGGCGGTTTTTTGATGGGGTGGAGACGGCGGATTCGTTTAGTTTTAATCCGCACAAATGGCTGCTCGCGAACATGGACTGCTGCCTTTGGGTGAGTTAATGGCAATTACGACTAAAATATACAAAACATTTAGATCATGATAAATTTAAAATCATTACATTTTATTTAAGATGAGCATACCACATAAATAATAATTTAAAATTTTTATTTATTTATTTTAAAATAAATTTTGTACCAATAATTTAATAGTAAATTTTCACGTAATTTCTTAAAGAAAAAATATACAGTTTGACTCCAAATGAGTAATACATCAATCAAATAAGTGTTAAATTTTGCATGAGTAAAACATCATTCCAGATAATTACCTAACTAAAGATTCTAATGACAATATCAACCTCAGGTAAGTTCTGCGAAGAAACTTGTAGACTCGCTATCGACCAAGCCAGAGATATTGCGGAACGCCATGAGCGACGAAGGCAATGTGATTGACTACAAAGACTGGCAGATCGCACTAAGCCTTAGGTTTCGTGCTTTGAAGCTTTGGGTGGTCATCAGACGATTCGGCGTGACTAACTTGATAGACCACGTGAGGAGCGATGTGGAATTAGCGAAGCATTTCGAGAGGCTCGTCCTTGAGGATGAGAGGTTCGAGGTGATTGTGCCGAGGCGATTCGCGCTCGTTTGCTTTAAATTGAGGCATTTGAGAGAAGATACTGAGGAAGATGGAAGGAAGAAGAGCTGGGAGATGAACAAGAAGTTGCTGGATGCGGTGAATGAAAGCGGGAACGCGTTCATGACGCACGCAATTATCGGCGGGCAATTTGTGCTGCGGTTTGCAGTTGGCTCAACACTTACAGAGAAGAGACATGTGGAGGCAACGTGGAAGTTGATTCAGGAGAAGGCGAGTGAGATGTTGATGATTAATTAAGCCAGTTGCAAGCTGGATCAAGTTATATAAGCTCTAACCACACTCACTTTGAGCTTAGTTAATTAAATAAATTTGAATTCAAATACTACCAGCAAAGCAAGGCGAGATAGTTCAGAGCCGAACAAATTGGTCTATTCTATAAAATAATATAAAAAAACATTTACGTAAAGAGCCAATTGGGTTCATAGTTAGTTTACGAATTTAGCACGTCTACTGTATTGCTTTAATTCTCAAAGGGATGTAATCAATTAATTATCAAAAAAGTATTACATAATAAATAGAATATAATATAAAATTCATGCAATGTATTATTGGGGATATTTTGTAAAGTAAATACAAAGGAGTTATTTTTATTATTTGATTATGTGCATATATAGTAATGCTTTCTAAATACTTTAAAGTGAATATTCATCAACTATTTTTTCAATTTAGTTAAACTTGACTTAAAATATAGGAGCATTTCTAATTTATATGTTATATTTATCTTAAAATAAATTCAAAATTATTAAATTACATCATGATTATTTGGCTTCATTTTTCTCCATTATTATATGATCTCTGTTACCCATAATTATAAAAATATCATGAATATATTAAATTAAATTTTAATGAATTATTTTAAACTACTTATTTTTTCCCCATATCAAACAAAAGTTAATTTGTAAGTACCCCCGGGTTTATTATTTTTTAATGAAATTTGTATAATTTTTATGCCCAAAATAAAACAATGCATTATAGAGCAAAATGAGTAATCAATCATTAAATCTTACAATAAAAAATCATTTGTCTATTTTTTTTTTCATCCATCCAGCCTTTGAATGCATATGTTTTGACAGAAATAAATGAATCATTGTTGAGTTCTTCAATGGATTATCATATCTCATGTCAATATATTCCTCCAAAAAATCAAGAATACTTGATAGTTTAGTCATGAGTTAAGTGAACTTTTTCCCTATATGATAAGATCTTGTTGTGCTTTATATTGTATTGACAACTTGAGTTACATTTTCAATCATCATGATAATATACTCACAATGAGCTCAATCAACAAGACGTATCTTGCTTTTTTAGTAGAACACATATCATGGAAGATGATGACATTGCTTGCTTTATCATTCCTATGTGATTTTCTTTAATATCACTTCAGCACATTCATTAGTTTGCACTGCATCCATATTAGACTCCATAAATCTTAAAGACTCTTCATCATTCAAGTTAATTTCTTAATTCTCAAGTGGAGTCTAGACTTTGCCCCCTCCGGAAACATACCCTTTGTCATAGAACTCAACTACCTCCATATAATTTATTATTAGAATTTTCAAGTAAGATGCATCTTTTAAAGCCTTATATTATTATATTAAAAATAATATTTTCTAAGAGAAATACTCAAATATGTGATTTGCACTCCTTATGGCCCATTCATATCACCTTTCATTTTTCACAACCCAGATACTCCTAGCTTTTTCAACTTTTAAATCAAAACTTAAATATAACCTAGATAGATATATTTGACATTATATATTTGGCTTAAGATCACATTTTGTTTTATCATTCTCTTATGATTTCATGCAATAATATGAATATATTACTTATTAAGATACCAATAATTACATAAACAAATGGCTGACTTTGAGTTATCCTACAATATACCATCTCATAACTCATTAAAATTAGATGAGAAATTTTATTTTCTTTTAATTGTTCTTCTATCTATGTAGCACATGTGAAATGAAAATAAAAAAGATATAATAATAACATCTTATGGAAACTATTTGTAATACTAATAACATTCAATACATTTGCACCCATCTCTTTCCTAACCACATAATATTTCATGTTGGTCCCTTTAGAGTGAATTCATTTGTATTGTTCATTTTTGAAAGTCCAATTACATTCATTAATAGAATTGTGGTATTTATTTTTGGATGTGGGGACACCACGCAGATTTATATTGAAGTAGTGACGCATATTGAAGTGTGATGTATTATCTCGAAAGATAAAGACATTATCCTACAATGGACCTAATCGCCTAATAAGGACTCCTAAGGCATGATGGGTCTTCAAATATATCAAAGATATTTTTCCCTACTTTATATGAAAAAATAAGGGTTTATATTAAGCCGGGTTCTTAAGTTCCTTATGGAGGCAAGCCTCCATAATTAATTACATCTTAGGAAATTAGATTCCTTAAGAATACTCTAGATTAAAGTAACAATTATTATCTCCAAAGATTTCAAGGTTAGACTATCAAAAGATTGGTTATATTTAAAAAATCAAGTGGGAGGGATCAAATGGAAGATTTATTTTTGGAATTCAAAGGAAGGAAGTATGAAATGCTCATGATACTAGGAAAACTAGTGAGCATTCTATTCTATCTTATGGTGTGGCTTTATATATTTGAAAGTGAAGAGATTTATTTATTTGAGTTGAATTTTTATTAAATTGTTAGGGCTTATAATCTATTAACACAAGATTGTAAAAATACCTAAGAGGTGAGTATTTATGCTTGTATCCTAAAGGAAACAATATCCTTAGATCCTAAATCTATGGAGCTTTAGCATAAGCTAAAAGCACGACCTAAATCTAAGCTTAAAATGAACATAAGAATTCATCTCCATAAAAGAGGATAAACCGTCCAACTTCTGGACTTACGACTATCTAGAGTGGTTGCCAGCTAACACCTCCTATGCTTTAAATTCATGTAGTCTGGTCTTATGAAATTACAAGATAGTTAGGGTAGTTATTTAATTTTGGAAAGAAAACTAAAGTCCTAAACCTACTCCTAAGAGACTAGAGTATAAATGGTCTGAGCATATGACTCAATCTACAAATGTAAAATCTTTTTAAATTTTATTTTATTTTGACTTAACATTTTGGCCAAAGGCTTGGGATTTCTTTATGCCTAAATGCATGATGAAAATTGATTATTGGATAAATCAAAAGAGAGAAGGTGAAGCTCCATCAAGAGGGGTTTGTCTCATAGGTCAATCAGTCTCTATAGTGTAATGACGAAGGACCTCATTTTTAGCAAGAGTGATATAAGATGCATGCATGATATGAGACATACAACATACAGTTAAATGATTACTAAATTTTTTAATTATCTTATTTAACACCTAAGCTTTATGATGAGGTTATGAATTGCTTAAAACTTTAATTATGAGTTATTAGTTGGGTAAAAAATATATTTTTATCCTAAGAGCCTACTGCATCCATGCACACATTAAAGAATCATATATTAAGAAACTATGAAGATAAGGCAATCCTATTGCACAATCTAAATAAATCATCAAACAATTTTATAGACTACTCTAAAAGAATAAGAGGCAAGTGCGATCGAGTACAGTCATACACCCTGAAAAGAGAAAAGATGGGTAGCCGAGCTCTATCCTTATACAACTTGGAATATGAAAGAAAAATTTTACAATTAGAATGAATACATGCTATGGGTCTTCATTATTCTATCTTCATGTCTTCATTCTTCCTTTTTCTTTGATTTGATTTGCTCCTTCTTTAATTTGGTTCTACTTGCTTCATAGGCATCACAGGACACCCTAGGACAAAGCCTTATAACCAATCGCTATCCTCTCTCATAATTATATATATATATATATATATATATATATATATATATATATATATATATATATATACATACATATAAAGTAAATCTAACTACACCTGCAAAATAGAAGTTAGCTAAACATATATACAATCATGTATTTTTATAACTTACGACTCATTACTGCAATCAAGCCCACCTATCCTAACTTGGATTATGCTTAGGGGTTTAAGCAACTTGCAAAGAAAATATTCATATTTATTTTTAAGCAACCCCTTAACCATAATCATCTGCATGAGACATGATTAGGCTAAGAGCGACATAACATCCAGTCTACGAATCATACACCCTAACATCCAGTCTAAAATATTACATCATAAAATAAAACATGCATCACACATACACCGTTCTAACTTAGACCTAGAAGTGGTGACTTAGTTCTAATGTGTGTGCTAAGGCTTTGTGTAGTATGTCTTAACTAAGCATTAGAGTTTTACTTTTCTAAGTGTGGAAGAATTTGATTTATCATAAGGGTTGGTTTCATTTCAAGTTGTTTAGTTGGTTTGCATATTTTAGTTCATATTTTATTTTGTTTCATTTGATTTACACTTAACATCTAAATATTGTAAAGAGAAGAAATAGGCTTGCCCTCCTTCATCCTTATCTTAAGCACTTTCTAAAACATATTTTGATGACTTAGTTCTCTTTAGTGAATGGCTTATTAAGAATTTTATTAATCCTAAATTTAGGCTAACCTTAAATGACCATATCCAACATGAAAGGCATCTTGAGATTAATGTAATTGAATTACTATCACATGATATATATCAAGGCATTACTTTTCGTCACATGTAACATGTATATGACTTTAACACTTAGCATATATATACATGCAATATATTTTGGCATACTTAAATGATGATGGATATATATATATATATATATATATATATATATATATATGTTTGAAACTTATATTTTACTTGATTGAATTATTTATGCATGTAAATTAAAGCTCCATCCAAATTCTAATACAAATATACATAGGAAAGAAATTAAATGAGTATGTGTCATTGTTAAACCAGGAAAGTAAGGTAATCAAATGACCTCCTTGGGGCTACTTAAAGCCTTATATTCCTGAGATATCCAGACTATATACTCATTATTATTCAAACCCATGCAAATCTATATATAAATCATAAGAAAGAGAACATTAATTTACATGTACTATATTTTAATGACTTAGATTATCATGAATGCATGTATTTTTAGTAGAAAAGGGGATCTTCATCCTTTAATCAAATACACATACATATGTACAAAAGTTTTAAACAAGCATGTGTCATTGTTAAACCAGGGAAGTGAGGTAATAAAATGACCTTCTTGGGGCTACTTAAAGCCTCATATTCCCGGGATGTCCAGACTATATACTTGTTATTCTTAAGTACATATGTGTTGACCTAATTTTTAGAATGAGCTCTCAACCTCTCCATCTTAGACACTAAGATTTTCTTAGTCTTAAGACACTTCTAGTGATTATGTGAACACTCAACCTAACCCTAAAGACTTAGAAGAGTTAGCCATAGGAATAAGTCAAGCCTTAGGGGTGTTAAGAAACTTGCCTACCCTATAGCTTGGACCAAATCCCTACTTCCTTCCTTCAAGTCAAACTCCAAATCCAAACCAACTTCAAATTCAAACCAACTCCAAATTCAAATAAATTCCAAATCCAAATCAACTTCAAATTCAAACCAATTCCAAATTCAAATCAATTTCAAATCCAAATCAACTTCAAATTCAAATCAACTTCAATCCCAAATCAAATCTCAAATCAATTCTAATTTAATTTATTTTCTCAAATCTTAAATCAATACCAATAGTTTTTTCTCAAATCATGAATCAATTCCAAATGATTGAAACCCATGATTGAATTCCAAATTCAAAAGTCCTTCCTAAGTCACTTTGATTTCATCTTATGGACTTAGCTCAAATCAAATTTAAATGGCTTCAAGCTCAAAATATTTTCTCATAACCCATTTATATTCTCATTTATATTCACAAATATAAATGAAATATAAATTCAAATATCCAAAAATCAATTCAAAACTCAAACCCAAATCTAACTAAAATCTAACCTAAACCCTTTCAAGTCAAATTCTTGAACTTAGCCAAATCAACCTCGAATCAATTAAGACCTTTGGATTTTGTCTCCAAATAATCAATCCTTCAATCACAAACTAAATTCAAACATAAACTAAATTCAAAACTCAAACCCAAATCAAACCCATGTTCATTCTTTGAACATGAAATTGTCAAATGAACCAAAACCCATTTGACTCCAAACCACTTGCAAATGAATTTATATTTCAATCATAAGCCCATATGTGAGTTCAAACAAACTTGAATCAAGCCTTGGTCAAGTCAATTGACCAACTTAGGCTCACTTGACCCAAAGTGACCTAAAGCACCTTTTGATCCAAATTCTAATCCTACCTAAATAGAATTGAACTAAGCCCATCAAAGCCTCACATTGTGAGCAACAATCATCATAAGATGATCAATCACTCAAATTGGGTCAAACTAAGTCAAACCTAGCCTTTGACCAAGTCAACATTTGACCCAAATGAAACCTAAAATAGCCAAAATCCACCATAAGCCAAATTGATTAAAACCATTGATCGAAACCAATTCATGATCAATGATTGGACTTGACCAAGTCATCATTTGAGCATAACCTAGCCTAATTGGCCACTTGACCTAAGTTGACCCAACTTGACCTAAAAGGTCAAAATGTGTCAAATCTTTATCTAAGCCAAATTGATTGAAACTGATGGGTCAACTTCATTCTAAATCACTTGTTGAACTTGACCAAAGCCGCGATTAGCCAACTAGACCCAACCTAGCCCATTTGACTATGAACCAACTTAACCTAAAAGGTCAAATCAAGCCAAAATCAAATCAAATCAAAATTGATTGAAACCAAAGCTTGCAAAATATTTCAAATGACCAACCAAACTTGACCCATTTGACCTAAGTGAATTCAAATGAGCCAAAATCAAATACAAATCAAATTGAACCAAACTAATGATACCACAATATTTCAAATGATCATATGAATTTGACCCAACCCTTGGTTTGACCTAATTTGATTGATTAGTCAACTTGACCCAAGTTTACCCATTTTGACCTAAATGGGTCAACATAAGACAAATGATATCAAATCAACTTCAAATTCATTGAAAATTGACACAACCCAATCTCAAACTATTCTAAATCTGCCTAAATTAAATCAAAACCAAATGACTATTTTACCCCTAGGTCAAGGGGTAACATATGACTAATTTCACTTGGAATTTGGTCAAATCTTTTTCATAGCCACTTGGCACCCTCTTAGTGGACCAAATGGACACTAATGAGTGTGGTGCACATAACACAATGGGTTTTGGTCAACCTTGACCCAACCCATGGCCAAACTGATCACCCAATGGAAAATTCTCGACATGGAATCCCTCACATCCTCATTTAACACATGGACAACTCCTCCACTACATCCCTCTACAAAAACTGAATCACATGGCACCCCTAACAGCCTAACAAACCCATTCAATATGATCAATTTGATCAAAACGGAAGGATAGCTCATGGTCGTCCGATCCTTGTAGGGGGAGATATACTCCCCCTAATTCATTTCATTTGACATCACTTACTGTTAATTGAGCCTTAGGAACTCAGAGGAACATTTGCCAAGCTCTCTTAAGGTCTCACAAGCTCACTCCATTTCTCGCCATCAAACCAAAAATGGGGAGAGTGAGAATTCCACTTTGCTCAACACTTCTCCAAAGCTCAATTCCTCTTGGAAGCACCATTAGAGGACCCAATTGAGCTCATCCAAATCAAATCCTAAGTAATCAAGCCACGGGAAGGAGGAGCAAGACCAAAGTCGTAAGCCATTGGAGCTAACTTTGGTCAATAGGAAGATCTACTCCACCTCAAGCCTTCAAACCTTCAACAGGGCTTCGTCTCCACTAAATGAAGCCATCTCAACACTTGGGAGCACCGGTAATAGCCTCTGGTATGCCTCAAAACCGAGCTTAGTAAGAATTTTCGTTGGTCCTTTGTGAAGGGAAATTTCATCCCAAGCGAATTTGACCATTAAATGTCTTCCTTATTATTTCTTGATTGTGTGGTTTGAATCCCTACTCAATCCGAGCTCAAGTGAACTCAGACCAAGCCATGGAGGATGGACGACCTTCATCTCCCGCGGGCGGGGGTAGGGATGAATCATGGACCGTCCATCCCATATATTTTGAATGGACGGAATCCATTATATCCGCATTTTATTTTTAGATCCACGATCACCGTCCGATCTTACGGCCAAGGAGAAAATGAGTAGCACCAGACCGGCTAAAATGATATGATAACTTAAATCATGAATCGTCGGTCGTCAATGGTCCACGGCATGGGATTAGTTATATAATTAGGGATTTAATTACCTAATAATCACTAAAACTTCAAAAATACATAACTAATTGTAGAAAAATTAGAAAATATAAATGAGGCTCATTTTAAAGATAATTCAATGATGAATAATGTGAAATTATTTCTAATTGATTTTGAATAGTGAATTTTTCTTAACTAGGGTTTATTTGAAATCTTAATAATCCTAATTACTCTCTAATTATTTCATTAATTAATTCTAAACTTCTCAAGCATATTTAGTGAGATGACCCCTGCCTCTAATTTTCTTGGAATTTATTAATAGATTGATTAGGAAAATCAATAAATGAATCCCTAATCATTATCTTAATGTAATTAAGGGTAATTAAGCATGTGAACAGTGGTTTAATCATTTAATTAAGATAACTAAGCATTGTTTAAGTGATTAGGAGATTTATGGAATAATTTTGGGATATTTTCCTGAAGTTATTCCCTTAACACCCTTTCTTCCTTAATCCAAACTTAATTAAGGATTAATCCATTAATGATCTTCTTAATTAGCTTAATCAAATTTTCAAAATCAATTTAAACTTAATCAATCCTTTCTTGGATAGTGTTGACCTCATTTTTATGATGAGCTCTCAACCCCTCCATCTTAGACATAGGACTCATCTTAGACTTTAACAGTTCATTAGTCTTAAGACACATCTAGTTATTAGGTGGACACTCACCTAGCCCCAGAGACTTAGAGTTAGTTAGGAATAGGTCATGCCTTAGGGGTGTTAACAAATTTTCCTACCCTTAGCTTGAACCTTTTCTCACTTTCCTCCTTTCAAGTCAAACTCCACATCAATCTTAATTGATTTTCTCCAAAATCAAATCAATTCCATGATTGAACTCCATGATTGAAATCCATGATCAAAATCCATCAAAATTTCCATGTCCAAACTTTTCTAAGTCTTTAATCCTCTCTTAAGGATTTAACCAAAATCATGATCAAAACCAATTCAAATCTTTGAGATTTTCTCATAATTAATTTATCTTTTCATTTATATTCACATATAAAAATAAAATAAAAATTCAAACCCATCAAATCAAACTCAAAATTCCAAATCAATTCATGAAATTTTTCTAAGCCCCTTAATTTTCCATTAATGGACTTAGCCTAAACCTTGATCAAAACCAAATCAAATCTTTGAGATTTTCTCAAACCTCATTTATATTCTTATTTAAATTCACATATATAAATAAAATAAAAATATAAATATAAATCAATTTTAAATCCTTCTTAAGTCATTAATTCTCCATTAATGGACTTAGCCTAAATCTTGATCAAACCATTTCAAACTCATGGGATTTTCTCAAAACTTGTTTATATTCTCATTTATATTCACATATAAACGAAATATAAATATAAATCAATCAAATCAAAGGCAAAAATTAAATTCCAAATCTAAAATCTTTCTTAAGTCATTAATTCTCTATTAATGGACTTAGCCTAAATCTTGATCAAACCATCTCAAAGTCATGGGATTTTGTCATAATTCTCTTATATTCTCATTTATATTCACATATATAAATGAAATATAAATATAAATCAATCAAACTAAATTCAAAAATTTAAACTTCAAACTCTAAAATTCTCCTAAGTCCTTTAAATCCTTCTTAATGGATTTAGCCTAAATCATAATTAAACCACTTCAAATCCTTGAAATTTTATCATGATCAATTTATATTCTCATTTATATTCACATATATAAATGAAATATAAATTCAAACAATCAAAACCAACTCCAAAATCAAACTCAAATCAACTCAAAATCCAATCTAAGCCTTTCAAGTCAAAATCATGAACTTAGCAAATCAATTTCAAATCAAGCCAAACTTGATTTTCTCATGATTCAATCAACCCTACAATCATGAGCCCATATATAAATCCAAACTTCAATCAAACAATCAAATCCTAAGTCAAAAATCAAAGCTAAAACCCTTTCATATTCTTCCTTTGAATATGAAATTGTTAAATGGATCAAAATCCATTTGACTTCAAACCACTTGTAAATGGATTTATATTTCAATCATAAGTCCATATACAAGATCAATCAAACTCAAATCAAGCTTTGACCAAGCCAATTGGCCCACTTAGGCTCACTTGACCCAAAGTGACCTAAGGTACCCTTATGAGCCAAATTATAATCCTAACCAAATTGGATTGAACTAAACTCATATTTGCCTCTCATCATGATCAACAATCATCATGGGATGATCAATCAATCAAATTGGATCTAACCAAGTAAAACCTAAGGGTTGACCAAGTCAACACTTAACCCAAAATGAAACCTAATATAGCCAAATTCCACCATAGGCCAAATTGATTGAAACCATTGATTTAAGTTCACTCATGACCTATGTTTGAACTTGACCAAGCCAACATTTGAGCCAACCATCCCAATTGGCCACTTGACCCAAGTTGACTCATTTTGACCTAAAAGTTAAAAAAATATGTCAAAACTTGATCTAAGCCAAATTGATTGAAACCAATTGTCAAGTCCATTCCAAATCACTTATGGAAGTTGACCAAAGCCTCAATAACTAGACCCAACCTAGTCCAATGACTTGAACATGACCCAAAGGGTCAAGCCAAATTGAACTAATTAAAATTGATTAGAAACAAAGATACCAATCCACCTATGACTAACCTAACCTAACCCTACCCCTTGACATACCTCAAATAGGTCAAATGGGTCAAATAGGTCAACTGACCCATTTGACCTAAATGAAGTTATATGAGCCAAATTCAAA
Organism: Cymbidium sinense; assembly: GCA_021442155.1. Classification (NCBI taxonomy): domain Eukaryota; kingdom Viridiplantae; phylum Streptophyta; class Magnoliopsida; order Asparagales; family Orchidaceae; genus Cymbidium; species Cymbidium sinense. Next base: position 110,994,960 of record CM038225.1, read on the forward strand.
ACTATACCAAATTGAATAAAACTAAAGCCACCAAAACATTTCAAATGGTCATATGAACTTGACCCAACCCTTGGTTTGACCCAATTTGACCAATTGGTCAACTTGACCCAAAACTAGGTTTGGCCAAGTTTCATGAGATTTGGAATTCATTTGATAGGGTTTGGCTCATGTTGACCCATTTAGGTCAAAATGGGTCAACTTGGTCAACTTGGTCAAAATGGGTCAACTTGGTCAAACAACCCACTGCCTAAGCTCAGTTGGATCAAAATGGCAAGAGGATGGGTCGATCCTTCAAGAGATATACTCCCTAATTCATTTCAATTCTAACTTCCTTCGTTGAAAGCTGGAACTGTAAGCCTTAGAGAGTATTCCCAAGCTTCTTAGAGAGGATTTGAAAACTCATTTCTGAGTTTGAAAATGGGAGGTCTATTGAAGAGCCAACTTCCTCTTCACTCAATTTTCATCCACCGCTTGCATACTTCATCAAGGAGCTAAGTTGAGTGCACCCAAGCTTCCTTTGGAGTTCTCACAAGAGCTGAATTGGATCAAGGACGCAGCTAAGGAGGAGGTGGTCCATATACCAATCAACCTCAATCGCTCAAAACTAGAAAGCTCATATGACAAAGCTTCTCCAAGAGAATGCATGATCACCTCGAGGTATGGGATTTTGACCATTAAACTCAATTGGTGTAGAGCTTTGTGAAAGAAATTTTAATCCCATGGAGTTTTGACCGTTGGATGTGCCACTCTTTAGCCTTAGATGGTGTTGAGTTTGAATTTGAATGCTCGAGCGGATCTTCCCTTGATCATGGACGCCTCTGATCAAGGGAAGAACTTGGGAGATCTATGTCATCCATCCACATTTTGGAAAGTGAGATAATTCTCCATGAAATTCCTTATCCATTTTAAAATGGAGATCTCGCCTCCGATCTTGACGGACAAAGATCAAACAAGCCCGCCATTTTGGATTTGATGTTTAATCTCATGGTGACACGTGTAAAGCGATCAAACTGCCACCGTCACGCATCGTGTCGTGAGCTAGTGGGTTAGTTAAAATGTTTTAATTAATTCTAATTAACCTAAGGATCTTCTAAAATTTATAACTCCCTATAAAAAATTCAGAAAAATATGAAATAAAATCCAAGGGAAAGATAATTCAATCTAGAATAGTTTAAAATTAATTTCAATGGGTTTTGAATTATAATTTTCTTTGATTTTGGGTTTTCTTGGAAACTTTATTTTGCTAATTACCTTTTAATGAGGCCTCTGATTAATCCCAAACTTCTTGGGTATGATTTAGGGAATGACTTCTACCTCCTTTAATTTTCTTAGGATTTATTGAAGCCGTGATTAGAAGAATTGCATATAGATTTATTTATTACCCTCCTTATGTAATTAAGCATAATTAAGGTGTAATTAGTAATTTTAATCCATGATTAGGGTTGATTAAGGTAAGATCCAGTAAGTAAGAGGTTTATGGAATAATTTTGGGGCATTTTCCCTAAGCTATTTCCTAATTTCTCTCCTTAATCCTCTCTTAATTAAGGGTAATTCATTAATTATCCCGCTTAATTAATTTCTAAAAATTCTAAAAAGTTCCATAACTTAATTAATCTGCCTTGGGTGAATGCTTAGGTGTTTAATAGCCTAAGTTCAATTAAGAAAATCAAAACCCAATTCATAAGTATGAAAGAGTGTTTGAAATTACTTAAGCTAAACCCTTAGCTTAACCTTTAATTGTGAGCCAAATTGCATTAGGCCTTTCTTATTAGGTGCATTGAAATTTAAATTTCTTGTGAGTTTTTTATGTCATCTCATTAGCTCATAATTATTTGGTTAATTATTCTAAGGTGGTGTAGGTAAGGGTTAATTAAGTCACTTAATTCATACCTTAACCTAATTAATACATAAAAATGGATCTAATCATCTAAAAATTAAACCAAAATATCAAACACATGTGGGAATGGGTTAGGAACAGAAAACTCATCTCACCTTTTCAAAATTAAATCAAACTCAAACTAAACAAAAAATCACTTTGGCTTTGATTTATTTTAAAGTTCTTATAAGAATGTCTTTAGGATTTAAGTGAATTAACTTGTTTACATGTTATGCTTTCATTGCTTTGAATATTTCCCCAATATGTTAAATTTGTATGTCATATGGTTTTATCCATTCATATTTTTCAAATTCAAGTTTAAAATGAAATTGTTTACTTTATGTCAAATTTGCATGTGTTGGCTAAAGTAGAAGTATGAATGGCTATTATCACTACTAAATCCAAATTATTTTTAAAACATATAAATCAAAAACCAAATCTGAAAGTATGATAATTATATTTTAATTTTGTGTTTGCATGTGATAGATTATAAAGGCATGCTTAGGAGTTTGCATGTGATAGATTATAAAGGCATGCTTAGCATAGGTTTCCTTTCTCTTTTATGCTGGCATAGTTTTGAATAGGAGTTGGTAAGATGTAGAGTTTATTTGAAAAGAACTTAGCACTTACTTAATTCCATACCCTATTCATCTCTATGCTATCACCTAAGAAGGGTTACCTATACTTGCATACATAAATTGCATAAACAAAATGAATCAATCAATGCAACCTTTTCATTCCTCTTTTTCATTTCATTTCTTTTATACATATGTTTGTATTTAAGAAAAGTGGTATATTAGTCTGGACAACCCTGAGATTGCGAGGCTTTAAGTAGCCTAAGTAGGTCTTGTACCTTACACCTCTAGTTAACAATGATGTTGTATTCACTTATGCCTTTCTTACTTTCATGTGTGTATGTGAAAATTTGGATAAGGAAACCCCTTTCTACTTAAGAAAAATCATGCATATTCAACTTCTAAATTTCTTAAATGGATTACTTAGCATGCATCATAAAGTGTGTTTAAATACTCTCATTTGTATATATAGATATGCTTAGGGTTCATCCATATGCATGTTATATATATTGGAAAAGAAATGAAGAAATGTGTGTTATGTAAATTTTGATTCATTTTATTTAATCTTAAAAATGCTTTTCTTTTTGAATAGGTTTGTTTAGAGTTTATCTAAACTTAGGATTAATTAAAAGATCTAATCAAAACATTCACCTAATCAAAAAATAAAATGTGAACCTACTTTAGGAATTACTTAGTTTAGGGAAGAAAAGTGGAGTTCTCTTCTCTTTCTCTCTCTTCATAACTTAGTAAATAATTATAGGATCCATTTAAACCAAATAAAAATATGAAATAAAATCAACCCAAAAAAATTAAACAGCTTAAATGAAATCTTCCTCTAAGTTGAACATGTTCTTCACACTTAGAAGAATTTGAACCTAAAGACATAAGAATACCTTCAAAGCACACACATTAGCTAAGTCACCACTTCTAGCTTTAGGTTAGTGATGCATGGTTTGATATTTTGTTTTATTTTGTGATATATGTTTATAGGATGTTATGCTCATAGAATGAATGATAGATGCTCTTAGTCAAATATTATTTTCAGGGATTGTGCATGTTTAATCATAAACAAAAAATATAAATGCTTTTGCTTGTAGGTGCTTTATACCCCTAGAATAATCCATAGACTTAGTCACCCATGTGTGGGGTGATAAGTCTAATATACATGCTTGGGATTTGTGTGATTTATTTTAGCTAACCTTTATTTTGCATGTGTTAGTTAGATTTCCATTATTTTCCTTTTCAAGTAAATTTATGCAATTAGGATTTTGAAATGATTGTTATGGGGATTAGGATGAGCATTGGTCATAAGATCTAATCTTATGCACCATGTGAAGCCTTGGAGCATCCACCTTCCAACCATCTAAAAGAAGGAACCAAAGAAGAAAGAAGAAGAAAAGAAAAAAATAAGAAAAGAAGAAATGAAGCTTGAAGACCCCCATAACAATGAATTCCTTGCTTAATTGTAATTTAATTCATTTATAATCTGTATAAGGGTGAGGCTACCAAATTTGATATTTTTTTATTTGAGGTGGTGCCCAACCACAAAGGCCTTTATTCTTTTGTGATTAGTTTATAAATTGATTGATGATTTATTTAGCTTTTTGCATTATGGCATGCTTTTCCTAGTTTCTTCCTTGCTTTATGTATGGCCTAGATGTGGATTAGACACTTTAGGAGAAAATAAATCTTTTACCCAACTTAACAACTCAAAATAAAAATTAAAATAACCCATAATCTCACCTAAAGCTTAGGTTCAAAATCAAGATAAAAGAATTAGCAACCCCTTAGCTGGATGAGCATTTCTTTTGTAATATCATGCACAAATGCATCTTATTTCACTCTTGAATGGAGGCTTCCACCTTGCTGTGAGAAACTTGGCTTGACCTTTGAGAGCCATGGTGGAAACTCACCTCCCACCTTGATTTTGGCCAATAACCTTTCTCATGCATTAGTCATATAAATCCTATTAGCCTAAGTCAAAAATAATTGTCCAAAATGAAAATAAAAATGAAATTTGAATTGCATTTGATTTAGGTCATTTGAAGCATGTCCCTTTACATGATATAGTCTCCTTAGGGAGTGAGTTTAAGGACTTAGTCTCTTTCTAAATAAATAATAGCCTAGCTATCTTGCATAAGCCTAAAGACTTGCCTATATATATTTAAAATCATAGGGGGAGTTAGTTGGCGGCCACCCTCAAGTGATTATAAGTCCAAGCTGTCGGGTGGTTTGTCCTCTCTTGTGGAGGCAAACCAATTACCCATTTTTGCCTTAGATTTAGGTTGAGCTTTCGGCCCTCACCAAAGCTCCCTAAGTTTAAGTTCTAAGATTGCTTCTCCCCTTTGTGTGCCATAAGCATAATTTCTCACCTCTTAAGTATTTCCTTAACCTTGTGTTAAGGAATCTTAATTCCTAAATTTTTAATGAAAAATTCAAATCAAATAAACTAAATAAATTTCAAAAATGTAAAGCCCAACCCTAGGATAGTTTGAGATGCTCGCTAGGTTTCCAAGCATCATGGGCATCTCCTACTTATCTTCCATTTTGGCTTCGATAATAACTCCCTCTTTTGATTAGTCCCATTTGATCTTTCAAAAATAAACCAATTGATTGATAGTCCTTCCTATTGAATTATTCAAAGACAACAATCATTTACCTTAATCGAGAGTTTTCCTACAATCCTATTCTTGGGATGTCATTAACTATGGGGGCTTGCCCAGGGAACTTAATAACCGGTTTAAAATAAACCAAGCTTTACTTTTCCATGTAAAGTAGGGAAGAATCTCTACAAACCCATGAGTCCTTATTGAGGTGATTAGGTCTATTAAAGGGTAATGACTTTTGTCTTTCGAGATAATTCCTTGATGACGTACTCGATCACTTGAATAAGCACATCTACAGATCTACATAACATCCTAAAAAGATGAATTTTTATATGCTTATGTTTTCTTTCATTTCTGCACATTTGAGAACTTACCTATAGAAATTTTTCACCACATTTTTCTAGTGGGGATGGTTCTCTCTCCATCTTTGGTAAATGATCATTTTCTTTGAGTATCGATAGTGAGTTTGTACTTGGTATTAATCCAAGACTATCCTTCTTCGCTGGCACTTAGCTCATTTCATTCTGAGTTGAGTTAGCCAACATCTTTAGTTTTAGGACTGCTCCTTGTTATTTTAAAACCCCATTGTTCTCCAATGGTAAAATGGAAAGATCTAAAATAAAAACAAAACTTTTTTTTTAAGACTCCTCCTTATCATTTTCATGATAAGGAAAGGTTCATCTAAAATAATAAAGATAAAATAAATCTTCCATAAAGACTTTGCTTTTCAAAAGCACCTTTTCAAAAATGCTTAATAAAATATTTTTCCACAAAATTTTACCCTCATTTAACAATTCATAATTATTATATGTAGATTTTCAAAAATAAAACTAACAAATATTTTAAAAGCACAAATGAACATCTTCTTTCAATTCACTTTGATGAAGATTTCATTTTCAAAATAAAATGAATAATCATCTTCCCAAAATCACAATCATAATCATAAAGTTTTCAAAAAGCACACATGAATTTTTCCATTCAAAAATAATCACACTTATTGAATGGAAGGTTCATTTCCAAATAAAATTAAAGTTTTCAAAATGCACACATGAATTTCTTCTATTCAATACACTCACACCTATTGAATGGAAGTTTTATTTGTAAACAAAATTAAACTTTTCAAAAGCACACATGAACATCTTCATTTAATATACTCAAATTTATTAAATGAAGATTTCATTTCCAACAAAAAATAAATATCATTTAGTAAATCTCACTTGAGCATATCTCACATATGTTTTAAGTTGGAATTCCTTTCTTTCAAAAAGCAACAATCACACACAAAACAAAAATTTTACATTTCAAAAATAAAATTGATCTCCATTCTACATACCTAAATTTGTTGAATGGAAGTCCCTTTTTCAAAATTAAAACTTAAACAATCATATTTCAAAATTTCAAAACACATTTTGAAACTTCATTTAGATTCAAAATTTTCTAAGTGAAGTTTTAAATCCAAATTAAATCAATAATTATATTTCAAAATCTTTCAAAATACATTTTGAACTTCTTTAACATACCCAAATTTGTTAATGAAGTCCCACCAAATCCAAAAAACGTTTCAAACACATTTTGGAACTTCATTTAGCATAATCAAATTTTCTAAGTGAAGTTTCCAAACCCAAAATAAATAAATAAAAAATCAACTATCATATTTCAAAATGCTTCAAAACACTTTTGGAACCTCACTTAACATACCCAAATTTGTTAAGTGAAGTCTCCAAATCTAAAATCCAAAAAAATGTTTCAAACACATTTTGAAACTTCATTTAGCATATTCAAATTTTCTAAGTGAAGTTTCCAAATCCAAAATCAAAAAAATTAACAATCATATTTCAAAATCTTTCAAAATACATTTGGAACTTCATTTAACATACCCAAATTTGTTAAGTGAAGTCTCCAAATCCAAAATCTAAAAATTTTTCAAACACTTTTTGGAACTTCATTTAACATACCCAAATTTGTTAAGTGAAGTCTTCTAAAATCAAAAATTTTAAACACCATTTGGAACTTCATTTAACATTCCAATAAGTGAAGTCTCCAAATAAAATCAAAATTTTTAAACAACTTTTTGGAACTTCATTTAACATATTCAAATTTGTTAAGTTAAGTCTCCAAATTCAAAATCCAAAAATTTTCTAAGCACATTTGGAACCTCACTTAACATACCCAAATTTGTTAAGTGAAGATTCCAAATCCCAAAATCAAAATTTTTCAAACAACTTTTTGGAACTTCATTTAACATACCCAAATTTGTTAAGTGAAGTCTCTAAATCCAAAATCTAAATATTTTTAAACACCATTTGCAACTTCATTTAACATACCCAAATTTGTTAAGAGAAGTCCCCAATTCCAAAATCTAAAAAAAAATTCAAACACATTTGGAACTTCACTTAACATACTCAAATTTGCTAAGTGCAGTCTCCAAAGCCAAAACAAAATATATCAAACACCTTGAACTTCTTTCCTTAGCATACCAAATTTGTTGAGGAGAGTTTCTTTTCAAAATCAAATGAAATCAAAATTTGAACATTTATTTCATTTAGCATACCCTTTGCTAAATGAAATTTCCATTTCACAAAAAATCAAGTGGGACTTCCTCTTGGATACCAAATTTGCTAAAGTTAAATCTCCATTTTCAAACACATCAAAAACAAACACTTTAGGATTCCTTAGCATACCAAATTTGCTAAGGATCCTATAAAAAAAAAAAATCAAAAGCCAAAAAAAAAAAATGAAACATTTAGAATTTCTTAACATACCTAAATTCTAAGAATATTTTCAAAAAATCAAACAAAACACTTTGATTCTTCACTTAGCATACTTAAATTTGCTTTAGAACTCCAAATTTTCAAAAATTAAACAAAATTCAAAAAAGAAACAATCACTTTAAAATACTTCACTTAGCATACCTAAATTTGCTAAGTAAGTGAAATTCCAAAATAATCGAACAAACACAAAATCAATTTGACCCTTACTTTAACATACTCAAATTTGTTAAAGAAAAGGGTCCTCAAATCAAAAACTCAAATTCGAAACAAAAATGAACCTATGGAAGCATTGTTGAGCTCATTTTTAGAATGAACTCTCAACACCTCCATCTTAGGCTTAGGACTTCTCTTAGACTTTAAGAGTTCCTTAGTCTTAAGACACATCTAGTGATTAGGTGGACGCCCCTAGCCCCAGAAGACTTAAAAAGAGTTAAATATGAATAGGTCATGCCTTAGGGTTAGAAAATTTCCTACCCTTTTTTAAACCATTCCTCACTTTCCTTCTTTCAAGTCAAATTCCAAATCAATTCTAATTGGTTTTCTCCAAACTCAAATCAATTCCTTGATTCAATTTCATGATTGAGATCCATGATTGAAAGCCATGGTCAAATCCCATCAGAAATTCCTAAGTTCAAATTCCTAAGCCTTTAACCCTTTCAAAAGGACTTAGCCAAAATTATGATCTAAACATACCCAAATCTTTGAGATTATCTCATGATCCATTTATATTCTTATTTATATTCTCATATATTAATGAAATATAAATTCAAACCCATCAAATCAAATTCAAAATTCCAAAATAATTCATGAAAATTTTCCTAAATTCCTTTAATTTTCATTAAGGGCCAAAATCAACTCTAAACCTTGATCAAACCTATTCAAATCCTTGGGATTTTCAAAACTTATTTGTATTCTCATTTATATTCTCATATATAAATGAAATATAAATATAACTCAATCAAATCATACCATCAAATTAAATTCCAAATTTAAAATGCTTGAAATTTCCTTAAATACCTTAATTTTTCATTAATGGATTTAACCTAAACTTTGATCAAACCTTTTCAAATTCATGGGATTTTCTTAAAATATATTTTATTCTCATTTTTTCTCATATAAATGAAATATAAATATAATCAATCAAATCCAATTCAAAAATTAAATTCAAATTAAAATTCTTAAATCCAAAATTTCCTTTAATGGATTTAACCCAAATCATGATTAAACTCTTTCAAATTCTTGAAATTTTTCATGATCAATTTATATTCTCATGTATATTCACATATATAAATGAAATATAAATTCAAATAATCAAAACCTACTCCAAATATCAAACTCAAATCAAATCAAAAATAAAATCTAAGCTTTTCAAGCCAAAATCTTGAACTTAGTCCAAATCAATTCAAATCGAGCCAAACCCTTGATTTTCTCTCATGGTTCAATCAATCTTACAATCATGAGCTCTTATCCATTCCCTCAATCAAAACCCAAATCAAAAAATCAAACCCAAGATCCCTTCATATTCTTCCTTTGAATATGAAATTTTCAAATGGATCAAAATCCATTTGACTTCAAACCACTTGTAAATGGATTTATATTTCAATCATAAGTCCATATACAAGATCAATCAACTTCAAATCAAGCTTTGACCAAGCCATTTGACCAACTTAGGCTCACTTGACCCAAAGTGACCTAAAGTACCCTCATGAGCCAACTTTTGATCCTCCAAATTGGATTGAACCAAACTCATATATCCTCCTATCATGATCAACAATCATGGGATGATCAATCAATCAAATTGGTCAAACCAAGTCAAACCTAAGGGTTGACCAAGTCAACCTAAAAAATGAAACCTAAACCCACCATAGGACAAATTGATTGAAACCATTGATCTAAGTTCACACATGACTATGTTTGAACTTGACTGCCAACCTTTGAGCCTAACCAACCCATTTGGCCCACTTGACCAAAGTTGACCCATTTTGACCTAAAGGGCCAAAATGTGTCAAAACTTGATCTAAGCCAAATTGATTGAAACCAATGGGTCAAGTCCATTCTAAATCACTTGTGGAATTTAACCAAATCCTCAATTGGCCTACTAGACCCAACCTAGCCCAATTGACTTAGACCCAACATGACCTAAAGGGTCATGTTGAGCCAAAATTGAACTTAACCCAAATTGATTAGAAACAAAGATACCAATCCTGTCCATATGACTACCAAACCTAAACCTACCCTTGACCTAACTCAAATATGTCAAATGAGTCAAATGGGTCAGATGGGTCAAATGGATCAAATGACCTTTGACCTAAAAGAGTAATATGAGCCAAAACTAAATCTATACCAAATTGAACCAAACCAAAGGCACAAAAATATTTCAAATGGTCATATGAACTTGACCCAACCCTTGGTTTGATCCAATTTGACCTATTGGTCAACTTGACCCAAATTGACCCATTTTGACCTAAATGGGTCAACATGAGCCAAACCCTATCAAATGGATTCCAAATCCATTGAAACTTGGCCCAACCTATTTTCTCAACATACCAAACATACCCAAATTGAAAAATAGCAAAATGACCATTATACCCCTAAGCAATGGAATAAATTTTGGCCTAGCTCATGGGTATTTTGGTCATACACTCGTCACAATCACTTGAGGCTTTTCTAAAAGCTCAAGGGGACCTAGTGATGAGTGGTGCACCAAACCCAATGGGTTTGGGTCAACCCATTTGGCCCATGGACCAAACCCGACCCCATAGCATGAAATTGAAATTTTAAACTCCCCCCTAAGCTCAATTGGATGCACATGGGAGTTAGCATTCCACCTCCTGCCAAACCAACCATGTGCACATCTAACCAAACAACCCATCCCATGGTGTCAATTGGATCAAAATGGCAAGCTCATTACCGACCGTTCGATTTCCATAGGGGGAGATATACTCCCCCTAATCCACTAAAATTTGAATTGATTCACACTCGATTAGAACCTAAGAACTCTTAGCAACCACCTCATAGCTTTTCCAAGGTCCCAAGAGAGGTTTTGAATCTTGCTTTCTTCAGTTTTGTATAATGCAAAATAGGGGAGGTCCATTGAATTCTCAACTTCCCACACTTGATCTCCTTTCACCCCTTGCACACTTGATTAGGAGCCAAGAGCCTTCCAAACTTTCTAAAGTTCTAGAGGCAAGGGAGAGATCAATTCAATCATAGTTGCAAAGGGAGTGAAGGGGAGTTGGTCCACCCATTCATCTACTCAACCTCAAGACCTAGGCAGTTCAACAAGGCTTCATCTCACTGAAAAGCTACCATCACCTTGGTGAGGTTAGTGATTTTCAACAACCAGGCTAAGAGGTGTTGGTCCTTTGTGAAAGAAATTTCCATGTGAAATCTATCGCTTGGATTGGCCGCCTAGTCCTTTAGATGGTGTGGTTGAGTCTTGAATGAATCTATGCAAGATCGAGCTTGATCTCCTCGATCATGAACGGTTCATTCATCCTCAAGGAAGATTTATCTCAACCATCCATCCACATTTTAGATGGATCCAGATTATTAGGCATTTTTATAAATTATTAATAAACCATGGTGTAGCCTCATCCTCGACCGATCTTTGATAAGATAAGCACCACCGCTCCCCGATTTGACAACTTAAGTGGCTCACACGATGTGTGTGTAAAGCGCCACCATCGCCATGCATCGTGCCATGAGCCAAAGGTTAATTAGAGATCAAGAAAATGCTTAATTAATTTAAAATTACTTAGATAACTTTAGAAAATCATAACTCCTTCAACAAAAATCAGAAAAATATAAGGAAAAATGCCATGGATAGATAATTTCATCTATAATCTTTTAAAAATGTTTTCAATGTATTTTCATTTCCATTTTATCTAAATTTAGGTTTATTTAGGAATGTTAATTAGTTAATTATTCTCTAATTAAGCCACCAATTAATCTCAAATTTCTAGAGATCATTTTAGGGGATGGTCTTTTCCTCCAGTAATTTTTTTGAGATTTATTGAGGCCTTAATTGGAGAAATTGCTATTTCATTCCCTAATTACCCCTTCATGTTAAGATGTATTAGTGGATTTTCCCCTATGATTAAGTTTGATTAAGGTTAGATCTAGTGAGTAGGGTTTTATGGAATAATTTTATTTTCCCAAGCTTCCCTTCTAAACCCCTTTTCTTTTCTTAATCCTTCTTAATTAAGGGTTAATTTATTAATTACCCCTTTAAACATAAAAATTCTTAACTTAATTAATCTACCTTGGGTAGATGTTTAGTGTTTAATAGCCTAAGTCTAATTAAGGAAATTAAAACCCCTTTCATAAGAACAATGTTTTTAAAAATTACTTAGCAAATTACATTAGGCCTTTCATTACTTTTAGGTGCATTGCAAATTTACATACTTGTGGGTTTTATGTCATCTCATTGGCTCATAATTACTTAGTTAATTTTTCTAAGGTGGTGTAGGTAAGGGTTAATTAAACCACTTAATTCATACTTAACCTAATCAATGTTAAAATGGATTTAATTATCAAAAATTAAAATACAAAAAACACATGGGGGTTAGAATAAACTCATCTCACCTTTTTTAAAATTAAATCAAACTTCAAACTAAACAAAAATCATTTTGAAATTCACTTTGATTTATTCTAAATGTTTCTTATTCTTTAAGATTGTGTTTAGGATTTAAGTAATGTGAGTTTGTTTACATCATTTACATTGCATTAGATCTTTCCAAACATGTTAAATTGTATGTCATGTGATTTATGCATCCATAATTTCATGTTTTCAAAGTTTTAAAATGAAATTGCTTACTTTATGTCAAATCTATATGTGTTGGCTAACGCAAAATATGAGTGGCTATTATCACTACTAAATCCAAAGTATTTTCAAAACCTATAAATGAAATATCAAATCTGAAAGTGTGCTATTCATATCTTAATTATTATCTTACATGTGATGAATTATAAAGTCATGTTTAGAGTAGCCTTTCCTTCCTTTCTTAGGCTAACATAGCATTGAATAAGGGTTGGTAAGATATGGGGTTCATTTGAAAAGAACCCAACACTTACTTAACTCCAAACCCTATTCATCCCTATGCCATCATCTAAGAAGGATTGCCTATGCCTGCATGAATAAATTGCAAACAAAAAAATGAAAACTATTAAACAACTTTGCATATTCTTTTTTCCATTTCATTTCTTTTATATGTATGTTAGTACTTAAGGAAAGTGGTATATTAGTCCGGACAAACCCGAGGTTATGAGGTTTTAAGTAGCCCTAAGTAGGTCTTCTACACCTCTGGTTAACAATGTTGTACTCACTTATGCCTTTCTTACTTTCATGCATGTATGTGAAATTTTGGATAAGGAAAACCTTTTCTACTTAAGAAAATCATGCATCTAAATCTTCTAAATTTCTTAAATGGATTACTTAGCATGCATCATAAAGTGTGTTAAATACTCATTTGCATGTATAGATATGCTTAGGGTCCATCCATATGCATGTTATATATGTTGGGAAAGAATTGAAGTAATGTATGTTATGTGAATTTTGATTCATTTTTCCTAATCTTAAAATGCCTTTTTTGGATATGTTTATTTAGTGTTTATCTAACCTTAGGATTGATTAAAAGATATAATCAAAACATTCACCTAAATGAAATTAAAATGTGAACTTACCTTAGAAATTACTTAAGGATTAGGGAAGGAAAGAGAAGTTTTCTTCTCTAACTTCTCTTTCCCTCTCTTCATAACTTAGTAATTAATTGTAGGTTTCACTCAAACCATACTAAAACATGAAAAACAAATAACCCAAAATACTTAAACAACTTAAATGAAACCCTCATCTAAGTTGAACATATCCTTCACACTTATAAAACTTGAACCTAAGTCTTAAGCTAAGCATGCCACACAAACCTTCAAAGCACACACATTAGCCTAAGTCACCACTTATAGCTTTAGGTTAGGTTAGTGCATGGCTTGATGTTAGGGTGTGTGCTTATAGAATGAATGGTAGGACGTGTGTAGTCTAACTATTCTTTTCTGCAGGTGATTGTGCTTAAGGGGCGCTATCATAAATAAAAATATCAATGCTTCTTGCTTGAAGGTGTTTATACCTCTTTTGCATAATCCATAGGCCAAGTGGATTTAGTCACCCATGTGTGCGGTGATAAGTCTAATATACATGCTTGGAATTTGTGTGGTGTGATTTAATTAACCTTTATTTTGCCGATGTTAGTTAGATTTATGCTTTTCCTTTTCATGTAAAAATTTGTATATTTAGGATTTTGGAATGATTTGTTATGGGGGATTAAGATGAGCATTGGTCATAATATCCCATCTTATGAACCATGTGAAGGCTTGGAGCATCTACCATTCAACCATCCAAAGGAAGATCCAAAGAAGAAAAGAAGAAAAGAAAAGAAGAAAAGAAGAAAGAAGAACCCATAATAATGAATTCATTTTCTTAAACTATAATTTAATTCATTTGTAATCCGGTTTGTATAAGGGTAGAGCTCGGCCACCCAATTTGATATTTTGAATTTGTCTTTGTGGTGCGCAGATCCACAAATGGTTATTCTTTTTTTGCGATTAGCTTTTGATGCTTTGTTTAGTTTTGCATTTAGTGGTATGATTTTCCTAGTTTCTTCCTTGCTTTATGTATGGCCTGGATGTGGATTAGGCTCCTAGGGAAAAATAAATCTTTTACCCAACTTAATAATTCAAATTAAAACTAAACAACTCATAACCTCACCTAAAGCTTAGGATTAAAATCAAGATAAAAGAATTAAGAATCCTTTAGCTAGATAAGCATTTCTTTATAATATCATGCACAAATGCATATTATTTCACTCTTGATTGGAGGGCTTTCACCTTTGTCAGAGAACCCGACTTGACCTTTGAGGGCCATGGTGGAAACTCACATCCTACCTTCTCACTGATTTTGGCCAATAATCCTCTTTCTCATACATTAGTCATAAAAAAATATTAGCTTGAGTCAAAATGATTGTCCAAAAATAAAAATAAAATGAAATTTGAAATGCATTAGATTTAGGTCATTTGAAGCATGTCCCTTTACATCATCTTGTCTCTTCAGGGAGTGAGTTTAAGGACTTAGTCTCTTTCTAAATAAAAATAGTCTAGCTATCTTGCATAAGCATAAAGACTTTCCTACATGTATTTAAAATCATAGGAGGAGTTAGTTGGCGGCCACCCCTAGGAGGTTGTAAGTCCAAGCTGTCAGGTGGTTTGTCCTCTCTTGTGAAGACAAACTAATTACTAACTTTTCACGTTAGATTTAGGTTGTGCTTTCGGCCCTCACCGAAGCTCCCTAGATTTAGGTTCTGAGGTTGCTTTTCTCCTTTGTGGATCATAAGCATAATTCCTCACCTCTTAAGTATTTCCTCAATCTTGTGTTAAGGAATCTTAAGTCCTAAAATTCTAATGAAAATACAACTCAAACAAACTAAATCAATTTCTAAATTATAATGCCAAATTTTAGGATAGTTTGAGATGCTCGCTAGGTTTCCTAGTATCGTGAGCATCTTCTACTTATTCCCATTTTGACTTCGATAATAACTCCCTCTTTTGATCAATCCCATTTGATCTTCGAATACAAATCAATCAATTGATAGTCCTTCCTATTGAAATCTTCAGAGAAAACAATCATTTACCTTAATCGAGAGTTTTCCTAAGGGATCTTATCTTTTAGGATGTAATTAACTATGGGGGCTTGCCCCTGTAGCAAATTTAATAAAACTAATTTAAAATAAACCCTACTTTACTTTTCCATGTAAAGTAGGGAAGAATCTTTGGTACATATCACTTGGAGTCCTCTTTATAAGGTGATTGGTTCCATTAAAGGTAGTGAGTTCTATCTTTTGAGATAGTACTATACCTTGATGATATCGATCACACGAATAAGTACATCTGATCACATGTGACATCTTACCAAGATGAATTTTTATAAGATCTCTTCATTCTTTTCTCCACATATTTGAAAGGTGACTCCCTATAAGATATTTATTAACAAACAAGCATCATTATCAAAAATTTTGAATCCATATGTCAACATACCTAAATTTATTGAAGTTGGATTCATATTAAAATTTCTCTTTCAATCAATCTTCTCAAATCCATTTGAACCTCACTTAACACTTCCAAGTTGTTACATGTGGGTTCATATTTTCAAATTCAAAATTTTGAAATCTATGGAGATAAAAATCTGATACAAGTTCATTTCTCATTGCAGATCTTTACAGTCAGTGCAGTACAGTTCAGTTTCAATCTATTACAGTTGTTGAAATGGTTGGTTCTTAGAAGTTTGTCTTCACCTTCCCCCACAGTATGGATCTGGCTTTAGATCAGGCTGACAACCCCCATCTAAACAATACCCACCTAATTCACTTTGGCTGGGGATTTGAGGGAGTGAGGATTACTTGTGAGGCACTCCCCTCTCTACAGTCAGCAGGACCAAGGTGACCAGGCAGAAGCCGGACATCAAGATAGACTTATCCTCTGATTCTAACGTCTCCTCACTAAATAGGAAAGTTGTGGTAGTACCATAGACTTGATTATAGCATACCGGTCTGTAGTACCAACTCGATTATGTTCACCCAGTGCTCATGTTGCCCAGTGAGGTAGTACTCTACCATATGCCCTCAAGGGTAAGGCTCCCTCCTAGTCTCAGGCTTGCCTCCCCATTTGAGTATGGGTCTAGCTCGCACTCCTCTCATCCTACTGCGGAACAAGAATCATGATCAAGCACACCCGGATAGCGAGAGCTAGAGGCAGCAGCTCGATCAACCGTGGATGAGTTTCCCATTATCGCTTCACCACTGGTTATAGAAAACTAGTTTGATCCTCCCTCTAGATCAAACAGAGAAGATGTTAGGAGGATTCGTTCATCACCTCCTCCCGTGGCTTTATAATTTCAGAGCAAGAGGTGGTATCGCTTATTCATCTTACTAGTGGCGAGCATCTGATGCTCAAAGTCTGAGACATAGTTTGATCTTCGATCTATTATCCCCCATAGCGTGGGGAGGCATATTCACTAGGAGAGGGCCCGTGAGGCCCATACAGCACATATTGCTAGTAGGGAGCGATGGTTCGATCATCACGGCTTACGCTTTGTTGATTTTCCTACTTGCTATCATTATAGTGATAATATCCTTCTCAGTGGCACTATCCGCATAGGAGGGGCTTCATGCACAAGAATGGTGGTGTCCACCCCACCTCTACCTCGTCACCATCCGATAGGTTAGGATCTCCCATTCCATCTAGGCCATGGCCAAATTCAGGAAAAGTGCACCCCGTTGGTTTCGGCTGTGGCCAAGGGATCCCACCCTTCTAACCACCTATGTGGTAGGTTGAGCTCTCTTGCTACCGACCGTGGTGGTGGAAGGATGGCACCCGAAGCATCTCATCCACTTCAACTCCTTTATGCTAGATGTGGAGATGGTGATAGTTATTACGATATTCAAGATGACAGTTTACACTAGTGGTAGGAACATCTAGGATTGTTACCTCTTAGTATAGCGTCGAGTGTCATTCACCCAATGAGTAGTCCACATTGACTCTCCGGTGTGAGATGCATACCTCTCATTGCGATAGTGATCACTCACTAGATCATTTGTTCTGAGATAGATCATTCTCTCGAAGAGATAGTAGCTCATTATCTAGTATAGAAGAAGTAGATCTTGGGGTATGATTGGTCTGATGAAGAGAAAGTCAGCTTCGATCCCAACGAAGATGACTTGATGGGGGATTCAGTTGGAGTCTGCATGGTTGACACTAGAGGATCTCTTCTTAGGGAACAACAAGCCATGGAAGGTAATGAGGTTGATCAAGCAGACACCACAGAATCAACCTAGAACCTTCAACATCAGTCAAGGCAAAAGGACAAGCAGATTGATAATATGGCACGTCAGTTATAGGACTTGTTCTGTCGATGCTTAAAAATAAGCCCCTTTAGTTCATCTACTATGCATCGGTCAGTGAGTTAGTGCATGTCTTGGACCCATCCAAGACTCTACCTCTCGTTGAGCAAGGTAGCACTAGCCTATATAGGAAGGTAGTGGAAAGTGCCTCCAAACAAGAAAAGACATAAAATCCATGGTTGAGCAATAGAAGGAAGCTTTGGCTCAAGCCCGGGGAGGATCATCTGTTCCAAAGGGTAGACCCTACCTAGAAGAATTCGATGCTATCCAATATCCCAAGGGTTTCATGCCTCCTTCCTTCAAACGCTTTGATGGTAGTGGAAACCTGAGGTAACACATAGCACATTTCAGGATCAATTATTGCAACACAATTGGCAACGATGCTTTACTCTTCCAAATTTTTGTTAGTATCCTAGCGGATATTACTTTTGATTAGTATGCTGAATTGTCTAATGGATCAATAAAGATATTTGCTAAGTTAGAGCAGCTCTTCATCAAGAGATTTGAGCTGCAAAGGTTATTGAGGTGATCGTTATAAGCGACACCTCGGTGAGTCACTTATTGATTATATTCTCCATGGTGTAACCTAATTATGGCGTGTGAACCATATCACGAACACATGCCATTGAGATTTTCTTGAAGAATATCGATGGCGGTCATCATGCTTAAAAGATTTCTTCACTATCAAGACAGAAGCTAATCAACAAGGCTAGTCTACAAGGAGATAGCGTTGCCTTTTCAAGATCAATTGCCTCTAAGAAGGTCTATGAGAAGAAACTTGGGCGAGCGGTGATTGACAAGGGAAAGTAGCTTAGAGATCGGTTTGAGACCATGACCTCAACACCTCCACCTCCTTTTCTCACCACGGGACCATCGGCCTCCAAGTAGCCTCCATGGCCGGACAACCACCTCACCATACCAAGCGCAGCGGCATGCGTACCCGCCGCCAGGTATCTATGGTCCACCTACTCTTTTAGATAATTTAAAAAAACCTTATTCTTTTAAGCAGAAGGTAATCAAAAAGATCTTTAAGAATCTTATAAAGAAACATGATTTTCAGCTACCCGAGCCTAGGAGACTGGAGGAAGAAGGCAAAAGTCATGATCCAAACTTTCGCCCTTACCACCATATGTTAGGCCATATTTTGGAGGATTGCTTCACATTCAAGGACTGGCTTAAACATAGTTTCAAGATCGGTGTTGTAGTTATCCCAAAGGAATACCTTGTGGAACAACCTTCCAGTTCTATTAGGGTAATCCTTGGGGATACATGTGATCCTACCAAAACCAAAGAAGGTTGGAACATTTCTTTGTCCAAAACCTCTAAGAAAATAATTCAGAAGATCAAGAAGCTTTCCTTACATGTGCCTAAGTCAGCTCAAACCTCCAACACTAAGGAAGGTTTGCAAGTTGAACTCTAGGAAAGTGCTCAAGAAAGCGAGTAGTAACCATGTGTGACTGGGATAACCCACGACCACCGTGTCAGCCTCCAATTATTGCACTTCCATGCAACTTCTTCCATTTCGCTAGCTCTTCTATTACTTCTAGTAGAACTCTTGTATCAGATAAGGGCATCAAATCTTACTCCACTCACTTTACTTGATTTCTACTTACCTCCAAATAATTCCAGAAATTGAAGAATAAAGCTAGTTTGAATTATATGTCACTTCTGATGGGTTGTCTTCTTCTATTCCTAATGATAACTCTTCAAGTCTAAATAACTATAACAATTCTAATCTTCATCTTTCGATTCAGAGTTGGACTTTCCAACTCACGAATAATGTTCACCTCTTGAGATAGACTTGGAATCATCTAGAGAGTCCACAAAGAAGTTGTAGGTGAGTGAGTGCGTAGAACCTTCCACCACCTTGCCTCAAGAGATCACCGTCAACCTTCATAGTGGCAGGTTACCTCCTAGGTGCACCTCAAGATAGAAGAAAACAAGTCATTGGTACTAAAGATTGAGAAGCCCTTCCACAGGATGCTCCACCCTTGGATATGCTTGTGGAAGACTAGCCAAAGGTGGACTACAACATCCTTTCTCATCTAAGAAAGTTTTCATCTAAGCTAAGCATATATGATGCCCTTATCTTATCCAAAGAAATGAGGGAATCAATAATCAAGGCTCTCCTTGGTTCTGAAATATGCTTAGCTCAGCTGACCCCTATAGGTGAGGAAGCACATTATGCAAAAGAAGCCCAAGGGATCACCTTCACATGAAGACCTTCTTATGGGGACTTGCACAACCATCCCTCTACATCACAGTTGACATGGGCAGTTGGACTTGAGGTTCTCATGGATTGTGCATCGATGATATTATGAGTCTAAAGACCCTTGCCTATTTGAAGATTGACATCTCTCAGGAGATAGGATGATGTTGAGAGAATTCAATGATCAAGGTGAGCAAGCTTTAGGTTCTATAGTGTTACCATTGGAGATTGGTGACTGGAAGACAGAAGCCAAGTTCTACATCATTGATTCAAATACTTCATTCACTGCTTTGCTTGGTAGGGAACCTTAGCTCTTACCTCACTTACATCTCAAAAAGTTAAAGATTTAGTAGTTAAGGAAGTCCCTAAGTCTTCCAATTACATGAAGCAGAAGAAGTTCTTTTTGGGATCATTTTTCTTAAGCCCTGAAGTTGATGTAGAGCTTGAGGAAGATACTTTTAAGGAATTAATAGAATTACCTTTCGACTTTTACTCACCTTGTGTTCAAAATATTATACATAAAGGTTTAGTTCCTCACACATGGTCCAAGCACCGGTCATAATACTTTGAAAAGCTATGGAGCAAGCAGGAGCAATCAAGAGTAGACAAGGATTGATTTGATGGGTCCAAATGATGAAGATTATTGCCTAGTTGTTATCAACCATTTGAGTTTGATAGTTTCTTCCATCCCCAACTCTTATGAGAATGTGTATTTAAAAACTCCAGATGATCCAGATGATCTCCAAGTCAAAGAGGCACCACCAAAATTTGAAGAAGATATTCATTCAATAATCGACAAGCTTAAAGAAATCAACCTCGGGATAGAAGAAAATCCTCGACATACATGGTTTATTTGACAAGAAGAAACCAATGACTTAGTTAGGCTAGTTTAAAGGCGCCGCATGGAGTTATGATGAAATGCCCGGATTATCTCCTGACATTGCAGTCCACAAGCTAGCAATAGATCCTAACGTTACCACTATTAAGCAAGCTCCTAGATGCATGCAATTAAAAATTGAACAGTAAGTCATTTCTGATGTCAAGAAACTGATCGATGCTGATTTCATAAGGGAAGAAAAATATCCTACCTGATTGGCTAGTGTCATCCCAGTTAAGAAGAAGCATGGCCAAATTCTCATATGCGTCGATTATAGGGACTTAAATAAGGCATGTCCTAAGGATGCGTTTCCTCTTCCTATACCAGAGTTAATTTTTGGACATTACCTCATCTCATGTAGTATTCTCTTTCATGGATGGGTCATTTAGCTATAACCAAAGCAAGATGTCTCCTGAAAATGAAAGAAATACTACTTTTTGAACCCCAATCAAAATCTTTTGTTATAGGGTCATACCTTTGACCTTAAAATAAAATTGTTACATACCAGCCAACTCGGATCTTCAATGAACTCATCCATCATCAGGTTGAGTGCTACATTGATGATCTAGTAGTCAAGAGCAGAGAAAAGGAAGATCACCTATTTGACTTGCGAACAATTTTCAAATAGTTAAAACAACATAACCTCAAAATGAATCCCCTGAAGTGTGCATTCAGAGTAGCATCAAGGAAATTCCTTGGGTTTGCTGTTCGATATCGGAAAATAGAAATAGATCCTGAAAAGATTAAATCTATCTTAGAAATGCCACCTCCTAATAGTTTAACTCAACTCATATCCTTTCAAGGATGGCTAGCATATCTAAGACACTTTATCTCAAACCTATCCGGGAGATGCAAGCCATTCTCGACACTTGTCAAAAAGGATACCAAGTTCAAGTGGGATGACAAGTGTCAGCATACTTTCAAAGACATCAAAGCGTACTTGGTGAAGCCGCCAGTTCTAGCATCCCCTATCCTGGGCAGGCCACTCATCCTTTACACTACTGCATTGGATGACTCTTTTTGCACTCTGTTGGCCCAAGCCAATGACGAAGGGAGGGAGAGCTCACTCTACTACCTCAGCCATCATTTAATCTCTATTGAAGCAAAATATCCACCTATTGAGAAACATTGCCTAGCTTTGATCTTTACATCTCGGAGACACTGCTTTCTCATAAGGTGAACTTGATCTCTCAAACCAATCCACTACAGTATCTCATGACATGGCCAACTCTTTTCGGATGTTTGACATGTTGGACCATGATTCTTTCATAGTTTGATATCACATTTATACCCCTTCATGCAATAAAAGGACATGCACTAGTGGATTTCTTAGTAGCACACCCGCTTCCTGCTGATTCTCCGCTTAGTAACGATCTCCCGGGTGAACAAATCATGAACTTAGGGGAGGCCAAAAATCTTTGATGGGAGATGTATTTTGAAGGTGCTACCTCTTTTCTTAAAGGTGAAGCACGACGATCTATTATCCCAGGAAAGGCAGGGGTAGGAATAGTTCTTCTAACTCCAAACTATAATGTGATGAGATTCTCATACTATCTTTCCAACCCCTACACCACCAATGAAGCTAAGTATAAGGCTTTGACTGCTGGTCTAGAGTTATCCATCACTAACAGTGTCAAGAGCATCAACATCTTTGGGGATTCTCAGTTGGTCATCAACCAGATTATCGGGTCCTACCAGGTTCTCAAAGCCAAGCTTCGTCATTACTACGAGTATACCATGAAGCTGTTGACCCAAATTCTTGAAGTCACTATCTATAAGCTTCCCCAAATAGAGAATGCAATAGCAGATACCTTGGCCAAACTTGCTAAAGAATTGGCATATCTGGAAGATGAGTCCATTTCAATAAGGGTCCAAAAATAGATAAGTCTTATCCCTTATTCATGTTGAACTCATCAAGAGACTTTCTCTTTGAGGGGAGGTTGTCATTGCCAAAATGGACAAGGAGCTAGATTGAAGGCAACCATTCATAGATTACTTAAACACCGGTAAACTACCTCAAGAGAAATCATAAGCCCATCAAATGAAACAGAAAGTTCACTCCGATGCTCTTGTTGATGGCACCCTGTACTACCGGTCCTTTGACCAAATGTGGTTACATTGTTTAAACAAACATGAAGCCCATGGCATTATAACTGATGTACACTCAGGTCTATGTAAAGCTCATCAATTCGATCCAAAGATGAAGACAAAGATCAAAAGACTTGGATACTACTGGCCTTTGATGATCACAGATTGCATGGATGTAGCTAGAAGATGCCATCAGGGTCAGGTGCACGGTGTGGTCCTCCACCAGCCACCCAACATTCTACCACCTACATTGGCTTAATGGCCATTTGAGTGTTGGGGTACCAACATTATAGGTTCGATATATCCTCCTTCTTTCAAGGGGCATCGATTCATCTTAGCTGCTACCGACTACTTTTCCAAGTGGGCAGAAGCCATCCTACTCAGAGAGGTCAAAGCTCACCATGTGCTTCAGGTTTTCAAAAACCATATCATATATAGGTTCAGGGTGCCTCGATGAATTATATTCAATAATGGTACTACATTCAAAAGCATGAAGATCAACAGCTTCGCCAAAAGACATGGTATAGATTGGAGATACTCCACCATCTACTACCCCAAAGAAAATGGCTTAGTGGAAGCATTCAACAAAACTCTCATCCATATACTGAAGAAAACTCTCGATGATAATAAACGACAGTGGAACGAGCAATTGGTTGAAGCCTTGTGGGCCTATCACACCAGATACCGAACTTCAACTCAGTCTACCCCATTTTTCTTAGTGTATGAGTCCAAAGTTGGTCTTCCTTTAGAAGTTCAACTACCATCCCTAAGGATAGCAGTGGGTAACAAGATCATTACAGAGCAGAATGCAAAGTTGCGATTAGAAGAGCTCGAAGGTTTGGAGGAAAGTCGCCTACGGGCATGCTAGAACCTCGAGTTGTACAAGGCCAAAATGATTCAAGCTCACAATAAGCTGGTCCGCCCTAGGTCTTTTTGAGTAGGAGAACATGTGTTAGTCCTAAGGAGACCAATTATTGCCCATCAAAAGATGGGACACAAGTTTGAACCCACTTGGGAAGGCCTCTATGTCATAGAGAAGGCCTACCAAGGAGGATCTTATCAGCTTATTGATTGTAAAGGGGAACACCCGATGCTTCAAATTAATGAGCTCTATCTAAAGAAATATTACCCATGAAATAAATCATGTTTGAAAATAATCATTAACAAAAAGAACAAAAATATGATTCCATTCATAAAATCTTCTCTTCTTTCGAAGTATTGTTTATTTATCTTGTGAATCCACCATGACGTATTTAAGGTAGGTGTAAGAGTCCCCTAGTGGCATCCTATCCCTCTTTCACAACACAAACACAATCTCTTGACGCTTTTAGAATAGGTGTAAGAGAACCCGAGAGACATCCTATTTTGATTAGCATAACTAAGTTAGGTGTGAGAGAACCCAAGACATCCTTTCTTGAGGGAATCCTCCATCCGTGGCACCATTTCATCAAAACCCTAGTGTGTTTAAGTAGGTCCCTTTTAACTCTTTGGTCTTCAATGATCCCTTCTTTGACCCTTCTACAGACAACTAATGCCTTCCACTTGACATCTATGGTGGTTGACCCCTGAAGGCATCCTTGGGCGATCTCACAATTTCTATGGGTGGACATGGGTCTATGGATTTTCCTTCCTTTTAGGTGTAAAGCCCCTGAGGCATCCTATTCCTTTTAACACATGCACACAACAAACACTCTATCTCGAAATTTTGATGTGGGAAAGCCCATGGCACTCACTCATTAGTTCTCTTGGTGGTCATATCTTTGTGCTAGTATGTCAACCCAGTTGTCATTTATTGGAAGATGTGAGTCCCCATGATTTCTTCCTAACTTGACCATTGTAAACCAACAAGCGCCTTGTTAGTATGGTAGATTTCACTGCCCAGCCAGTAAGCTATCTCATGTTGACTTTGTTTAAGAAGATGTGAGTCCCCGTGCTTTATTCTTGAATTAACCACCATGCTCTAATTAGGTCAAGTATATTTGAGGCTTAGGATAAGTCCCCCAGAGGCTCCTTTCCTCTTGACTACTTTTGAGTTGATATAAGTCCCCCAATGGCATTCACTCAGTAGTCACCCTAGGTCGGATAGCACCTCGAAGATAGACTATCCCAGTGATCAGTTCCACTATAGGAGGATGTCAGTCCCCGAGCTTTCTTAAGGCTGATTGTTGCAAACCAATGGGCACCTTAGGTTGGTCGATGTTCACTATACTGACAGCAACTCACCCGGTGAGTACACCACTCTTGGAAGATATGAGTCCCCGTGCTTTCACCTTAAGTTGTACACCAAATACCTATTGGATATATGACTAGCCATGTCATCTTTTCCAGGGTCTTGGATTAAGCCCTTATCGGCCCCATCCCCTGTGGGCACTCTGTTTGGATCAAGTCCTTTATGACTCCATTTAAACACTACCCGGGGTAATTTTGGATTGGACAGTTCCCCTTTCCTAGTAGCCACCCCTGTGGTTGGAAAATTTATTCAGTGGATGCACAAATTCTCCCTTGGTTCAGTAAATCTAAGATAGGTCTAGGCTGATATAAGCTCCTTCTTAGTTTAATCTCTCACAAACTAACAGAGTCCATGATAAAACAAACTAAAACAAACAAAACAAACAAAGTTGATTCACTTGTGGATTAGGATTTCAAGACCCCAAAGGGCCCCTTCTCTCAAGCAGGCATCCTATCTTTAGGGCAGTGTCAGCAGAACTCCCTATAGGAATTTCGACTACTAGTTGAGATAAATCCGTGGTACTCACTATATAGTCACCCTTAGGTCAGATTCAATCAGTTTTGCCACAAGCAGGTTACCCCAGATCATTCTGCTATGAAAGATATAAGACTATGATGCATTCTTTCTAGCCTCTGATTAATCCCAAACTTCTTGGGTATGATTTAGGGGATGACTTCTGCCTCACCTAATTTTCTTGGGGTTTATTGAAGGCTTAGAAGAATTGCATATGGAATTCCTAATTACCCTTCTTATGTAATTAAGCATAATTAAGGTATAATTACTTATTTTAAATTAAATGGGTTAGGAACAGCAAACTCATCTCACCTTTCAAAATTAAATCAAACTCATAAAAAATTACTTTGAATTCACTTTGATTTATTTTAAACTTTCTTATTCTATAAGGATATCTTTAGGATTTAAGTGAAGTGAACTTGTTTACATGCTTTTATTACTTTGAAACTTTCTCTAACTTGTTAAATTTGTATGGCATATGGTTCATGCATTCATATTTTTTAAATTCAAGTTTAAAATAAAATTATTTACTTTATATCAAGTTTGCATGTGTTGGGTAAAGTAGAAATATGAATGGCTATTATCACTACTAAATCCAAATCATTTTAAAACATATAAATCAAATACCAAATCTGAAAGTATGCTACATATATTTTAATTATGAGTTTTCATGTGATGGATTACAAAGGCGTGCTTAGCATAGGTTTCATTTCTCTTTTATGTTGGAATAATTTTGAATATGAGTTGCTAAGATGTATGGTTCATTTGAAAAGAACCTAACACTTAATTATATATCCTATTCATCCCTATGATATCACCTAAGAAGGGTTACCTATACATGCATATATAAATTGCATAAACAAAATGAATCCATCAATACAACTTTTTCCATTCCTCTTTTCCATTTCATTTTTTTTTATACATATGTTTGTATTTAAAGAAAGTGGTATATTAGTCTGCATAACCCCGAGATTGTGAGAATTTAAGTATCCCTAAGTAGGTCTTGTACCTTACATCTCTGGTTAACAATGGCGCTCTACTCACTTATGCCTTTCTTACTTTCATGTGTGTATGTAAAAATTTGGATAAGAAAACCCCTTTCTACTTAAGAAAAATCATGCATATTCAACTTCTAAATTTCCTTAAAATGGATTACTTAGCATGCATCATAAAGTGTGTTTAATACTCTCATTTGTATGTATAGATATGCTTAGGGTCCATCCATATGCATGTTATATATGTTGGGAAAGAAATGAAGTAATATATGTTATGTAAATTTTGATTCATTTTATTTAATCTTAAAAATGCCTTTCTTTTTGAATAAGTTTGTTTAGAGTTTATCTAAACTAAGGATTAATTAAAAGATCTAATCAAAACATTCACCTAAATAAAACTAAAATGTGAACCTACTTTAGGAATTACTTTGGTTAGGGAAGGAAAGAGGAGTTCTCTTCTCTTTCTCTCTCTTCATAACTTAGAAATTAATTATAGGATCCATTTAAACTAAATCAAAACATGAAATAAAATTAATTCAAAATAATTAAATAACTTAAATGAAACCTTCCTCTAAGTTGAACATGTTCTTCACACATAGAAAAATTTGAACCTAAAGCCATAGCTAAGCATACAACACAAACCTTCAAAGCACAGACATTAGCTTAAGTCACCACTTCTAGCTTTAGGTTAGGCCAGTGCATGGTTTGATGTTTTGTTTTCTTTTATGATATATGTTTTATAGTGGATGTTAGTATAAATCAATGAAATCTCCAGTATAACTATTCTTTTAATTGTGCTACAAATCATAAATAAAATATAAATGCTTTTGCTTGCAGGTACTTTATACTCCTAAGTATAATCTAATAGGCTAGGTGGACTTATTCACCCATGTGTGGGGTGATAAGTCCAATACACATGCTTGGGATTTGTGTGGTTTGTTTTAGCTAACATTTCATTCGCAGGTGTTAGTTAGATTTTCATTCTTTTTCCTTTTCATGTAAACTTATGCAATTTGGATTTTGGAATGATTGTTATGAGGATTAGGATGAGCATAGGTCATAAGATCCTATCTTATGCACCAATGAAGCCTTGGAGCATCCACCTTCCAACCATCCAAAAGAAGGAACCAAAGAAGAAAGAAGAAGAAAAGAAAGAAAGAATAAAAGAAGAAATGAAGCTTGAAGACCCCATAATATTGAATTCCTTGCTTAATTATAATTTAATTCATTTATAATCTAGGTTGTATAAGGAGCTTGCCCACATTTATATTTTTTTGTGCTGGCGACCACAAACTTTTATTCTTTTGATTAGCTTTATAAATTGATTGATGATTTGTTTAGCTTTTGCATTAAGGCATGCTTTTTTTAGTTTCTTCCTTGCTTTATGTATGGCATGTGGATTAGACTCTTTAGGAAAATAAATATTTTACCCAACTTAACAACTCAAAATAAAATTAAAACAATCATAACCTCACTAAAGCTTAGGTTTAAAATTAAGATAAAAGAATTAAACCACTTATTTGGATGAGCATTTCTTTTGTAATATCATGCAATGCATCTTATTTCACTCTTGATTGGAGGGCTTCCACCTTTGCTAGAGAAACTTGGCTTGACCTTTAAGAGCCATGGTGGAAACTCACCTCCTACCTTCTCGCTGATTTTGACCATTAACCTTATATCTCATGCATTAGTCATATAAATCCTATTAGCCTGAGTCAAAAATAATTGTCCAAAATGAAAATAAAAATGAAATTTGAATTGCATTAGATTTAGGTCATTTGAAGCATGTCCCTTTACATGATCTAGTCTCTTTAGGGAGTGAGTTTAAGGACTTAGTCTCTTTCTAAATAAATAATAGCCTAGCTATCTTGCATAAGCATATGCTTGCCTATATTTAAAATCATAGGGGGAGTTAGTTGGCGGCGACCCCCAGGTGGTTGTAAGTTCAAGCTATCGGGTGGTTTGTCCTCTCTTGTGGAGGCAAACCAATTACCCATTTTTGCCTTAGATTTAGGTTGAGCTTTCGACCCTTGCCAAAGCTCCCTAGATATAGGTTCTGAGGTTGCTTCTCTCCTTTGTGGGTGATAAGCATAATTCCCCACCTCTTAGGTATTTCTTTAATCTTATGTTTAGAAATCTTAAGTCCTAAATTTCTAATGAAAAATTCAACTCAAACAAACTAAATCAATTTCAAAAAATGTAAAGCCCAACCGTAGGATAGTTTCAGATGCTCGCTAGGTTTCTTAGCATTATGGGCATCTTCTAAATATCTTCCATTTTGGCTTCGATAATAACTAATAAGCTGCTATGATCAATCCCATTTGATCTTTCAAAAATAAATCAATCTATTGATAGTCCTTTTCTATTGAAATCTTCAAAGGCAATGATCATTTACCTTAATCAAGAGTTTTTCGAAGGAATCCTCATTCCTTATGTAATGTTGAGAGGCTTGCCCTTAGAACCGAACCCGATTTAAAATAAACTCTGCTTTACTTTTCTATGTAAAGTAGGAGAAGAATCTCTATTCATATGCAGAGCCACCATCCTTAGGAGTCCTTATTGAGGTGATTAGGTCCATTAAAGGGTAGTGACTTCTATCTTTTAGATAATCTGATTATTCCTTGATGATGTAATTGACCACGAATAAAATATGATCTTGTAGCATCTAAAAAATGAATTTCTATATGCTTATGTTGTCTTTGATTTCTCCCAACAAATTTGAAAGGAGACTCCTACTCCTATAGAAATTTTTCACCATAGATAGATACTTAGGTGTTCAATAACCTAAGTGGCTTTTAAGGAAATTATTTCCAACCCACATGTGTGGGAAGGTTATGAAAGTACTTAATTAAACCCCTTAGCTTAATTAATAATGTGAGCCAATTAATTCCTTTCTTTCTTAGGTGCATTGATTTAAATTCAATGTGGTTGCATATTATATGTTGGCTCACAATTGTTTGAATAATTATGTTAAGGAGGTGTAGGTAAGGGATAATTAATGAACTTAATGTACACCCTAACTTAAATAAAATATAAAATCAACTTAATGGTTCTAAAAATTAAACTAAAATAACACACACATGTGAGAGATAGGTTAGGACCAGCAAACCTCTTCACATTTCTTAAAATCAAATCAAACTCAAAATTACAACAAAAATTTCTCTAAACAACTTTGATTCACTTTTAATGATCTTATTCTATAGGATTGCCTTTAGGAATTAATTAGAGTGAATAAAATTGCATGCTTACATCACTTTATTTCTTTTCAAGTATGTTAAATATTGTATGTCACATGAAATCATGCATTCATACTTTTTTGAAAAATCAAATTAAAATGAAATGCTTCCTTTATGTCAAATTGCATATTTTGGCTAAAGTAAGAACATGAATGGCTATTATCACTATTAAATCCAAAATTATTTTTAAAACATATAAATCAAAGATTACAAATGAAAGGTGTGCTACTTATAATTACTTATAAGTTTGCATATGAGTATAATATAAGATGTGCATTATGTGACTTTTCCTTCTCTTCTATTTTAACATAGTATTGAATAGGATTTGCAAAGTGTATAGTTCATTTGAAAATAACACAACTTGCTTAAATCAATTCCTATTCATTCATATGTTATCATTTAAGAAGGATCTTCACATTTTCACAAGTAAATTAAACAACCAAAATCAAACACATAAAAATCTTTTGCATGACTCTTTTTTCCATTCATTTCTTTTTGTACATGCATATGTATTTAAGAAAAGTGGTATATTAGTCTGGACATTTTGGGGTTGTGAGGCTTTAATTATCCCTAAGGTCTTGTACCTTATACCCCTGGTGTAGAAAATAATGGCGACGTACTCACTTATATCTTTCATACATGTAAATGTGCATTTGATTAATAGATAAAAGAATCTCTCTTTTTCTACTTAATAAAATCATGCATCATAAAAATATCCAAATTTCCTTAAGCAACATATCTTAGCATCCATCATTAAGGTGTGCTAACATTTCCATTTGCATGTATAAATATGCTTAGGGTTCATCCATATGCATGTTACACATGTTGGAAAGAAATAAAGTGTTGTGTGTTTAGCGATAGTATTCACTTCAATTAATCCTAAAATGCCTTTCTTATTTGAATAGGTTTATTTAGAGCAAAACATCCACTAAACAAAAATCATTAATGAATCTACCTTAGAAATTACTTAAGGTAGAGAGGAAAGAGAAGTTCTCTTCTCTTTTCCTCTCTTTACAACACTTAGTAATTAATTGTAGGTTCATTCAAACTAAATCAAATCATAAAATAAAATCAACCAAATCAACTAAATCACTTAAATGAAACCACCCTCTAAGTTGAACCCTTCACACTTAGAAAATTATAATCTTAAGGCCTAGCTAAGACATGCCACACAAGCCTTAAATGACAGACACATTAGGCTAAGTCACCATTTCTAGTCCTATGTTAGGGCAGCACATGGTTTTATGCCTGATTTTGTTTTGTGATGTAATATTTTAGTCTAGATGTTAGGGTGTATGTGGGTAGACTAAATGGTAGAATGATCTTAGTCTAATCATTATCATCTGTAGGGGATTGTGCTTAAGGGCACTTTAATAAAAATATAAATACTTTTATTGTGTAGGTTGCTTATACCCCTAAGCATAATCTAAAAATAGGCTATGTGGACTTGGTTACCCATGTGTGGGGTTCTAAGTCTAATTTATTCATATACATGCTTGTCTAGCTAATCTCTGTTTTGCAAGTTTTAATTAGATTTACTCTTTCCCATTTTCATGTAATTTTGTAAAATAGGATTTAGAATGAATGTTATGGGAGATTAGAATGAACATTGGTCATAAGACTATATTTTATGCATCATGTGAAGCATTTGGAGCAACCACATTCCAACCAACCAAAAGAAGAAAGGAGAAAGAAGAAAGAAAGAAGAAATGAAGAATGAAGACCCCATAACATGAATTCCTTTTTTATTGTAATTAATTCATTTGTAATTCATGTTGTATAAGGGTAGAGCTTCACCCAATTTATTTTGGGTTTGTCGATGGAGCGACCACAAAGGCTTTTATTCTTTTGCGCTAGTTTTATAAATTGTTTGATCTTTGTTTAGCTTGTGCATTAAGATGGCATGATTTTTAGTTTCTTCCTTGCTTTGATGAATGGCCTGGATGCGATTAGGCTCTTAGAAAAATAAATTTTCTATCTAACTAATCAACTCAAAATTAAAAATTAACAACACATAACCTCAAATAAAGCCTAGGTTATAAATCAAGATAAAAAATTTAGCAACCCCTTAGATGGATGTTGTATGTTTTCACATCATGCATAAAAAGCATCTTGCTTCACTCTTGTTTTGGAGGGCTTCCACCTTTGCCAGGAGAACTTGACTTGACCTTTGAGAGCCATGGTGGAAACACACCTCCTTCTTGATTTTGGCCCATAATCCAATTTCTCATGTAGGCATATGAATCCCTAAAGCTGTGTCTAATTGTCCAAAAATAAAATAAAATATAACAAAATTTGCATTAGATTTAAGTCATTAATCATGCCTACATGATCTAGTCTCTTAGAGTGTGTTTAAGGACTTAGTCTCTTTCTAAATAAACAACTAGCTATCTTGCAAAAGCATAAGACTTGCCTACATGTATTTAAAATCAAAGGAGGAGTTAGTTGGCACCCCTGGTTGTAAGTCCAACAGTCGGGTATATTATCCTCTCTTATGGAGGAAAACCAAATACACATTTTAACTTTAGATTTAGGTCGTGCATTGGCTCTCACCAAAGCTCCGTAAATTTAAGTTCAGAGATTGCTACTTTCCTTTGCAGACTATAAGCATAAATCCTCACCTCTTAGGCATTTCCATGATCTTGTGTTATGGAATTGTAAGCCCTATATTTATAATAAAAATTCAGCTCAAACAAATAAATCACTTCTATTTCAAAAATATAAAGCCCAACCATAGGATAGTTTGGGATGCTTACTAGGCTTCCTAGTATCATAAGCATCCTCTACTTATCTTCCTTTAGTTTCGATAATAACTTTCTCCTCTTGATCAATCCCACTTGATCTTCTAAAATAAACCAATTGATTGATAGTCCTATCTTTGAAATCTTTCAAGACAATGATCATTAATCTTAATCAAGAGTATTCTTAAAGAATCTCATTCCTTAGGATGTAATTAACTATGGGGCTTTCCTCCATAGGAACTTAACAAACAATTTAAAATAAACCCTACTTTACTTTTCATGTAAAGTAGGGAAGAATCTCTATATCGAAGACCCATGTCCTTAGAGTCCTTATTAAGGTGATTAGGTCCACTGTAGGATGTTGACTTATGTCTCTCGAGATAGTACATCATTCCTCAATGTCATACATGATCACCCTAATAAGAATATTTGTGGATCTATGTGATGTCCAACATAAGAAAGTTGTTATTTTTTTTTCATCATTTATTTTCCTCAAAAAGAAGATAGATGAAGGATAAAAATAAGTTCACCACAGATTTTTCTGGCGACTCTGCTAGGGATGGTTCCTCTCTCCATCTTTGGTAAATGATCGTTGTCTCCAAGTATCGATAGTGAGTTTGTATTTTATATGAATCCAAGGCTATCTTTCTTTTCCATTGTCACTTAGTTTATTTCATCCTTAAGCTAAGCTATCCAACATCCTTTAGGTTTTAGGATCTCATTTGTGTAGGTCTTAAAACCCTATTGGGTTCCCCAATTGGTGAAAATAAAAATTTAACAAAAAGAAATAACTAAAGACTTCCTTCTTACCATTTCCATGGTAAGGTAAGGTTCATTCCAAAAATAAAGAAAAATAAATCCTTTATAAAAATAATAATTTTCAAAAAACACTTTTTCAAAATGCACATAATAAAATATTATGCACAAAAATTAACCTCATCTAACAATCTTCATGATTGTTATATGTAGGATCTTTTCAAAAAAAAATCCAAAATCATATTTTCAAAAATCACAAATGAACATTTTCACTCAATTCATTTTGATGAAGATTTCATTTTCAAAAATAAAATTCAAAATCATATTTCCCAAAAAGCACAAATGAACATCATCACTCAAATTCATTTTCATGAAGATTTCATTTTCAAAACCAAATCAATAATCATATTTTCCCAAAAGCACAAATGAATATCCTCACCCAATTTATTAAATGAAGATTTCATTTTCAAAAATAAAATAAACAATCACCTTTTCAAAAATAAAATCCAAAATCATATTTTCCAAAAGCACAAATTGGCATCTTCATCAAATTTATTGAAAGAAGATTTCATTTTCAAAAATAAAATCAACAATCACCTTTTCAAAAATAAAATCCAAAATCATATTATCCAATAGCACAAATGAACATCTTCATTCAATTTGTTGAATGAAGATTTCATTTTCAAAATAAAATCAACAATCACCTTTTCAAAACTAAAATTAACAATCATCTTTTCAAAATTTAAACACACATGGATCCTTTATTTAGCATGCCTAAATTTGCTAAGTATAGAATCCTCTTTTCAAAAAATCAAATTCAAAAATCAAAAATCAAACAACACATGGATCCTTTATTTAGCATACTTAAATTTGCTAAGTAAAGAATCCTCTTTTCAAAATCAAATTGAAATAACATTTGGATCTTTCATTTAGCATACCCAAATTTGCTAAGTGAATATCCTCTTTTCAAAAATCAAAAAACAACATTTGGATCTTTCATTTAGTATATCCAAATTTGCTAAGTGAAGATCCTCTTTTCAAAAATTAAAATCAAAATCAAGAATCAAAAATCAAAAACAACATTTGGATCTTTCATTTAGCATATACAAATTTGCTAAGTGAAGATCCTCTTTTCAAAAATCAAAATTAAAAAAAAAATCAAAAGCACACATGGATCCTTTATTTAGCATACCTAAATTTGCTAAGTAAAGAATCCTCTTTTCAAAAAAAAATCAAAACACATAGGATTCCTTTTATTTAGCATACCTAAATTTGCTAAGTAAAGAATTCTCTTTTTAAAAATCAAAACAAAGCATATTTTGATTTCTTTGGCATACCTAAATTTGCTAAGAATCCCCTTGTACTTGTGGGCTAGCACCACTTTCGTTTCCTCATGGAAGGCTCCCTAATTGTGATTATATCCCTACCACCTCAGTAGGGTCTAATTCCATAATGCTCATCCCACCGTGACTTAGCACCAAAACAAATGCATGATCAAGCATCATATTCACATGAGGAGCTGAGGCTCCTGCTGCAGGAGTTACCTAGGATAGTGTCTCCTCTCATCAAAGAGAACAAGTTCCATCCCCTCTCTCGTTCATATGGAGAGGAAGACATTAGGAGGATTTCAATTTCACCTCTGGCCACAATACATTTTAAGGCTCCTATCAGTGATAAGAGAAGATCACATGCTAGCCTTAGATCAATTTTGCACCGGGTTGGCGGAGCTTCTGGATGATCGTTGAGCGTTTGATTTATGTTCGTCATCCCCAGCAGTGGCGCATATCACAGAAGAGAGGGCAGGGGAGGCAGTATTAGTGCTAGCAAGGAGAGGCGTATGCCTTAATGTCGGCCTCACCTTTGTGGACTTTCCTGATCGACGTGCTACCCATGCCGATCATATTGATAGTATTTTACTAATGTCTACTACCCATCACAGAGAGGAGCTCACCTAGAGAGAGTCAATGGTACCTCCACCACACCGCTCTACTCCACGCCCACCATCTCTGATACAAGTTCCATCATCCACTTCAGCAAAATCCATGGGTGCATCAGGAGAGAGAGCCCATTGGTGATCAACCTACGCCAAGAGATCCCATTCCATCTACCCTTGGTGAGGTGGTGAGCTCTCTGCTCGACCTTCGCTAATTGTGGTGAAGCGAGAATGTGACCCCAAGCATAGTAGTCATTCCATCACCACCACCATACGTATGGAGATGGATAGGAGAGGAGAGCAGTTGGTTCATGGCCGCCTCCTCTAGTACCACTCCACCTGATCTAGTGATAATCGAGCATCATCTTCTAGTGAGCATAGTCCTCATAAGATCTTCTCCCATAGCGAGGAGGTTAGGTGTCTCTGTTAAAGTGATCCTACTACTGGCCTCGATCTTTTATACATGTTTTGGATCATCCCTGATGACATTGTAGCTCATTATCAGTGGAGAAGAAGAAGATCTTAGGATATATGCAGTGCGGGTTAGAGGATGAGAAGGTTAGTTTTTATCCTAATGAAGAAGATCTATTGGAGGATTCAGCAGATGTGCACATGGTAGACACCCGGGGTTCTCTCCTTCGTGATCAACAGGGTTTGGATGGTGTTGCTAGCAGGGAAGATAAGGAACTAAGCACCAGCCTCTCCTCTGTGCAGAAATGATGCGACTGAGTTGTTGCATGTCTTGGATCATGTCAAGACTTCACCTCTAGTAGCATAGGGTAGCACCAACTTGTATAGGAAGATAGTGGATAGTACCTCCGCATAGGAGAACGACATTAAAACCATGGTTGAGCAGCAAGTGAAGCATTGGCACAAGCCCGAGGAGGATCATCGGTTCCAAAGGGTAGACCCTACCCTTAGAAATTTGATGCCATGCAGTATCCCAAGGGTTTTATACCACTTTATTTCAAGAGCGATGGTAGCGGGAACCCATAGCAGCATATAGCGCACTTCAGAGTTAGTTGCAATGCTTGTGGCAGTGATGCGTTACTCTTTTGTCTTTTTGTCAGCAGCTTAGCAGGCATAGCCTTCGATTGGTACACTGAACTTCCCAACAATTCAATGAAGACTTTTGCTGAGTTGGAGTAACTCTTCATTAAGAGTTTTGTTGGAGCTCAGCAAAGGGTGGTTGTAGTCGATCTCATTGTGGCTCAACAACACCCTGGTGAGTCCCTCATTGATTATATTCTCAGATGGCACAATTTGTGTATGAAATATGAATCACAGTTGTCTGAACAGCATGCCATTGACATTCTACTAAAGAATATTCATGGCCCGGTCGCCTTCATGCGCAAAGGTTTTACCATCAAGACATTGGAAAAACTAATCGACAAGGCGGCTAGCTTACAAGGAGATGCCAAACAATTACCTTTTTGGATCCAAAAAGAAAATTGAAGTCACATAAATCTTATGAGAAGAATCTAAAGGCAGTGACAGTAGTAGACAAGGGGAAGCAACCAGCCAGAGAGCAATATGAGAGACCTCGAACTCCATAGCCATCACTCCCACCTCCTCTACCACCACCGAGGGCCTTCTAGCCCGCCACCTCTCATTCAGCCTCCTCCTCAACCATATCCATAGCAGTGGTACATATACCCTCCGCCAGGTAACTACCATCCACTTACTCTTATGGATAAACTAAATAAACCATATTCATTTAAAGAGGAGGTAATCAGAAAAATCTTTAAGAATTTATTAAAGAAACCTAATTTTTAGCTACTTGAGCCTAGGAGGCCGGAGGAAGTGGGCAAGAATAATGATCCCAACTTTTTCCCCTACCACTGCATGTTAAGTCATGTTATGGAGGATTTCTTTACATTCAAAGATTGGCTTGAGCATAGCTTCAATACAGGTGTTATAGTTATCCCAAAGGAATACCTTGTGGAACAACCATCTAGTTCTATCAGGGTAATCCTTGGAGATACCTGCAATCCTCTCAAAACCAAAGAAGGTTGGGATATCTCCTTATCCCGAACCTCTAAGAAAATTATATCCAAAATTAGAAACTTTCCCTATAGGTGTCTGAGACAGCTCAAACCTCAACATCAAGGAAGGTTTGCAAGTTGCTAAGGATAACTTGGGGAAAGGGAGCTCAGCAGCAGTAGCAGCAACAACAACCTATGTCAACCCAAGATATCCAAGTAGTGCAACCACTGACTAAGCCCTCCAGTCCACAGTTGCAACTACTGCTTCAGCGAGCACCTCTACTTCAACTAGCTCTTCCTCTAGTAGATATCTTATATCGGTGGATGATGGCATCAAATCCCTCACCCCACTTACTTTACTAGATTTTTATTATGTTCCTCCTTCAAAATCCAAGAAATTAAGGAATAAAGCTAGTTTGAATTACATCTGCATCACTTTTGATGGGTTGTCTAATTCTACTCTTATTGAAAACTCTCCAAGTCTAAATAATAATGATAATAACTCCGATCTTCCTCTTTCTGATTTAGAGTTGCACTTTTCTTCTCTGAATACTACGGGTTCACCTCTTGAGATAGACTTGGCATCATCTGATTCTGAGGGCCCCATAGGAGAAGTTGTAGGTGAGCCTGACGAGCAGGTAGAATCTTCCACTAACGCCACAAGAGATCACCGAAGTCAACCTCCATAGTGGCAAGGTTCTACCTCCTAGGGCAGCACCTCAAGATAAGAGAAAATAAGTCATTGGTTCAGATGATTGAGAAGCCCCTCCACAGAATGCTCCACCCTTGGATATGTTTATGGAGAATCAACTCAAGGTGGATTACAATGTCCTCTCTCACCTAAGAAAGTTTCCATCTAAGTTAAGCATATATGATGCCCTTATCTTATCTAAAGAGATGAGGGAATCATTAATCAAGGCTCTTCTTGATCTAGAGATATACTTAACTCAGCTAACTACTATTGTAGAGGAGGCACATTATTCCAAAGAAGCCCAAGGAGTCACTTTCACAGATGAAGACCTCCTTCTGGGGGACATGGAGCACAATCGTCCCCTCTACATTACAGTGGACATAGGCAGATTCAGACTTTCTAGGGTTCTTATCGATCTAGGTGCATCAGTGAATTATGAGTCTAAAGACCCTTGCCTATTTGAGGATCAATATCTCCACACTCTGAAGAGATCGGATGATGTTGAGAGGATTCAATGAAGAAGGCGAGAGGGCTTTAGACTCCATAGTGTTATCTTTGGAGATAGGTGACTAGAAAATTGAATCCAAGTTATATATCATTGATTTGAATATTTCATTTACCACTTTGCTTGATAGGCCTTGGATACATCAGAACTAGATGATTTCATCCTCCCTCCATTAGTGCATCAAGTTCAGGAAGGATGGGATTGAATATTGTGTCAAAAGATATGAAAAGTCATTTTCAGTCAGAGAGGTTGAGATATATGAGGATGCGACCTACTATCTTCTCAAAACACCTTTTCTCATGAACTTGGTCAAAATTCAAATTCAAAGGAAAATGAGAAAGAAGAAAAAGAAAAGAAAAAAAAAAAAAAAAAGAAAATGAAAATCAGTGAACAAGAAAGGGCATGGAAGAAGTAGAGCTGCATATCACATTCCACCCACAGTTCATTCTATCATATGGACATATGGGTAGGATGACTCGACCCCACTAGGGAGAGGAAGAAGACATAGAGGCAGTCAGGTGGAAGAACCCTGGTTGGCCGAGGTTATGTTAGTTCACAAGACTACTATTCACAGACTTGGAATCACTCGGAGGATGAGTCTAATGTGATTAGCATACCACCAACCCTCTCTCAATGAGTTTCATTGGAGGTGACACTTTCGAGCAAATAGCGATGAAGACCAGCCTCCAAGCAAAGCAGAATGGATTGAATCAAGTTTATGTGAAACTATCGAGCTAGGAACCTTAGCTCGACCTCACTTTCCTCTCAAAAGTTGAAGGTTTAGTAGTTAAGGAAGCCCTCTATCTTCCAGGATGTTAAGCGAGAGATTCTATTGGGATCATCATTCAAGTCAAAGATGTAGGACTTGAAGATAATTCAAATAAAGAATTAATGGAATTACCTTTTGATTATCACTCACCTTGTGTTCTTAAACTTGCAAAGAAAGGTTTGATTCCTTATACATTGTCTAAGCACAGGTCAAAGTACTTCGAGAAGCTGTGGAATAATAAAGGCAAGGATGCACATTCAAGATCAGGACTATGATTTGGTACAGTAGATCCAGTCGATGATGATGATTACTGCTTAATTGCCACCAATCATTTGGAGTATGATAGGTTCTTTGACCACACTAGCTTTTATGAGGATGCATGTTTAGAAACTTTAGATGATCCTTATGATCTCTAAATCAAAGATGCACCACCAAAATTTGAAGAGGAGATCCATTCAATAATTGACAAGCTTAAAGAAATCAACCTGAAAAAAAATGCGACATACATTAGTTCATTGTTGAATGAAGAAAAAACCAATGACTTAGGCTATTGATTGAGTTTTGCATAGCTATGAAGAGATGCATGGATTATCTCCTAAGGTAGCAATCCACAAATTAGCAATAGATCCTGATGCAAACCATATCAAGCAAGCTCCTAGACGCATGCGATTAGAAATCGAACAATAGGTCATTTCTGATGTCAAGAAATTGATCGATCTTTGGTTTCATCGGGGAAGAAAATATCCTACCTAGTTAGCGGTGTCATCCAGTTAAGAAGAAAGAATGGCCAAATTCATATGTATCAATTTTAGGGACTTAAAAGAGGCATGTCCTAAAGATGAGTTTCCTCTTTCTATACCAGAATTAATGGTGGACATCACCTCATCTCATGTAGTATTCTTCTTTATGGATGGGTCATTTGGCTACAACCAAATCAAGATGGCCCCCAAGGATGAAAGAAACACTGCCTTTTGAACCTCAACCAGAATTTATTGTTATAAGGTCATGCCTTTCGACCTTAAAAAACTTGGTGTTACATACCAATGGGTCATGACTCAATCTTCAACGAACTCATTCATCATCAAGTTGAGTGTTATGTTGATGATCTAGTAGTCAGGAGTAAAGAAAAGGAAGACCACCTCTTTGAATTGAGAGTAGTTTTCGAATGGTTGAGATAATTTAACCTCAAAATGAATCCCCTGAAGTGTGCATTCGGAGTAGCTTTAGGGAAATTCCTTGGGCTTGTTGTCCGACACCGAGGAATAGAAATAGATCCAGAAAAGATCAAAGCTATCTTAGAAATTCCACCTCCCAAAAGTTTAACTCAACTCAGATCTTTCCATTGGCAGTTGGCGTATCTAAAACGCTTTATCTCCAACCTATCGGGGAGATGCAAGCCATTTTCAACACTTGTCAAAAAAGATGCCAAGTTCAAGTGGGATGACAAATGCCAACACGCCTTTGAAGATATCAAACAATATTTGGTGAAGCCAGTTCTAGCAACCTATCTCTGGGCGGCCACTCATCCTCACCTACATTGGATGACTCCCCTGCTTTTTTTGGCCCAAGCCAGCGATGAAGGGAAGGAGAGTGCTCTTACTACCTCACCATCATTGATCTTTCAGTGAACTACCCACCTATTGAGAAACATTACCTAGCTTTAATCTTTGCATCCCAAAAGCTATGGCACTATATACTTTCTCATAAGGTGAACATGATTTCAAGAACCAATCCACTAGTATCTCATGACACAGCCAATGCTATTTGGATGCTTGACACGTTGGTCCATGTTTCTCTATGGTTTTATATCACATTTGTACCCCTCCGTGCGATGAAAGGATAAGCACTAGCAATTTTTTAGCAGCACACCCACTGCCTGTTAATTCTCTTAGTGATGATCTCCCTAAAGAACAAATCATGAACCTAGGGGAGGCTGACAACCTCCATTGGGAGATATATTTTGATGGTACGGCTTCCTTTCATAAAGGAGAAGAACCATGATCTACACTTCGAGAAGGTAGGGTAGAATAGTCCTCTTAACTCGCATGTGATGAGATTCTCATACTATCTCTCCAATCCTTGCACCAACAACGAAGCTGAGTATGAGGCTTTGATTTCCAATCTGAAGTAAGCCATTATAGTATGTGTCAAGAGCATCAACATCTTTGGGGATTCTCAATTGGTCATCAACCAAATTATCGGGTCCTACAAAGTTCTCAAACCTAAGCTTCATCATTACCACGAGTATACCATGAAGCTGTTGGCCCAAATCCCTGAAGTCGCCATCTACAAGATTCCCCAAGTAGAGAACGTAGTAGCATATACTTTGGCCAAACTTGCCAAATAATTGGTATGTCGAGAAGATGAGTCCATTCCAATAAGGGTCCAAAATA
This sequence comes from Cymbidium sinense, assembly GCA_021442155.1. Taxonomy (NCBI): domain Eukaryota; kingdom Viridiplantae; phylum Streptophyta; class Magnoliopsida; order Asparagales; family Orchidaceae; genus Cymbidium; species Cymbidium sinense. The sequence goes on from CM038225.1 coordinate 111,036,653, forward strand.
GATAAGTCTTATCCCTTATTGATGCTGAACTCATCAAGAGACTTTATCTTGAAGGGGAGGTTATCGTTGCCAATAAGGATAAGGAGCTGGATTGGAGGCAACCGTTCATAGATTACTTGAACACCAGTAAACTACCTCAAGAGAAATCATAAGCCCATTAGATGAAACAGAGAGCCCTCTCCTATGCTCTCGTTGATGGAACCTTATACCGACGGTCCTTCGATCAAATGTATTTACATTATTTAGCCAAACACGAAGCCCGTAGGATCATGACCAAGGTACATTCAGTTTATGCGCATCAATCCGGTCACGAAGATGAAGAGATCAAGAGAATAGGATACTACTGGCCTTCGATGATTACAGATTGCATGGATGTATATAGAAGATGCCATCAGTGTCAAGTACACAGTGTGGTCTTACATCAGCCACCAAACATTCTCCACCCTACATTGTCCTCATGGCCATTTGAGTGTTGGGGTATCAACATTGTGGGTCCTATCGATCCTCCTTCTTCCAAGGGTCATCGATTCATTCTTGTTGCCACTGACTACTTTTCTAAGTGGGTGGAGGCAATCCCACTCAGAGAGGTCACAGCTCGGCATGTGCTTCAATTTTTCAGGAACCATTTTGTTTATAGGTTTGGGGTGCCTCGACAAATTATATATGATAATGGTACTGCATTCAAAAGCACTAATATTAATAGCTTCGCCAGAAGACACGGTATAGATTGGAGATACTCTGCCATCTACTATCCCAGGGCAAATGGCCTAGCATAAGCATTCAATAAAACTCTCATTCAAATACTAAAGAAGACACTTGATGATAATAAGCAACAGTAGCATGAGTAGTTGGTTTAATCCCTGTGGGCCTACCTCACTACATACAAAACTCAAACTCAATCCACCCCGTTCTCCTTAGTGTATGGGTCTGAAGCCATTCTAGCTTTAGAAGTTCAACTCCCATCACTAAGAATAGAATTGGGTAGCAAGATCACTATCGAGCAGAATGTCAAGTTGAGATTAGAAGAGCTCGAAGGTTTGGAGGAGAGAAGCATGGGGTGTCAAACCTCAAGTTGTACAAGGCTAAAATGATTCAAGCTCACAACAAGCTAGTTTGCCCTAGGAATTTTCAAGTAGGAGAACTTGTATTAGTCCTAAGGAGACCAATTGTTGCCCTTCGAAAGATGGGAGGCAAGTTTGAACCCACTTGGGAAGGTCCTTTTATCATATAGAAGGCCTATCAAGAAGGATCTTATCAGCTCATTGATTGTAAAGGGGAACACCAGATGCTTTCAATTAATGGGCTCTATTTGAAGAAATATTACCCATAAAATATGTTTGAAAATAATTATCATCAAAAGAATAAAATTTCATTCAAATTCATCAAAATCTTCTCTTCATTTGAAGTGTTGTTTGCTTGTCTTGCGAATCCTCCATTACGTGTTTAGGATAAGTGTGAGAGAACCCGAGAGGCATCCCATTCCCTCAAACACATTCACAAACAAAAACAAACACATATCCTTTTGACTCAAGATGGGAGCAAGCCACTCACTCACTCATTATCTACTCTAGGTCGAGTTAACATGCTACCTTGCTAGTATGTCACCCCAGTGGTCATTTATCTGGCAAATGTGAGTCCCTGCGCTTTCTTCCTGACTTGACCATTGCAAGCCAATGAGCACCTTATTAGTTTGGTAGACTTCATTTCCCAGCCAGTAAGCTACCTCTTATTGATTTTGTTTAAGAGTTGTGAGTCCCCATGCATTCTTCTTGAACTAACCATCATACACTGACTAGGTCATGTATATTTGAAGTTTAAGGTAAGTCCCACAGAGGCTCCATTCCTCTTGACTACTCTTGAGTTGACGTAAATTGCATTAACCCCAAGAGTCACCTAGGGTCCCAGTCGATAGGACCTCAAGACGAATATCTCTACAATCACGCATAAAGATGAGTCCCCAATGCTTTCTTCATAAGATAATTATTGTAAATCGATAGAACCTTGATTGATGTTCTATCTTGACACCCGGTGGATACACCACTCTTGGCAGATGTGAATCCCCGAGCATTCTCCTTGAGTTGGCCACCGAATAGCCATGCATATTATCTTCTCCAAGGTTTTGGATAAAGCCCTTAGCGGCCCCTCTCTCTATGGGAACTCTACTTGAATCATGTCCTTTGCGACCCCATTTAGACACTACCCGGGTTACTTTTGGATTAGATAGTCCCCTTTTCCTAGTAGTCACCCCTGTGGTTGGAGAATTTGTTCATCAGATGCTGATTCTCCCTTGATTCAATATGAGATATTCGTGATAAGCTCCTTCTCAATATGATCCCTCGCAAACTAATAGGGTCCATGATAAATAAACAAAAATATTCGCTTATGGATTAAGAATTCAAGCCCCCAAAGGGCCCCTTTCCCAAGCACATCCTATCTTGGGTAGTGTCAAGAAACTCCCTATAGGAATTGTCCTAAAGTTAAGATAAGTCCCCGGGTCAAGACTCTCTCTATAAGCCTTAGGTCGGTTCAGCCACAAGCGCCCCTCCATCCTACTTTGAAAGATATAAGTCTATGCATTCTTTCTAGATGAAGAAACCAACACCTAGATTGTTCACTCCAAGCAACCGATCACCCCAACGGTCTTTGTAGTGGAAGATGAGTCCCCATGCTTTCTTCCCCAATTGACCATTGCAAAAGGCACCCTTTGGTTGGATAGTTCTCCTCGAAGCTACTTTTGGTTCAAGAATAAGAGATGTCTAGCTAATATAAGTTTTTTCTCAATGTGATCCCTCAAACCAATAGAATTCATCAAAAATAACTAAAAAATGAATCTTGATTATCTTTTTCATTTAAGTCCCGGGTCACTAATAGTAGTCGTGTTCACTTGTTGCTCAAGCAACCGATCACCCTAGTGGTTCATTATTTTGGAAGATGTGAGTCCTCATACTTTCTTCTTAAATTTAACTATTGCAAATCGAAAGGCAATACCTTTGGTTGGATAGTCATACTTTGTGGTTAGTATATTACCCCTTTGGATTAGTAAATCTATGTAAGATCAAGGCCAACATGGCCCCTACTCAATGCAGTCCATCACAAACCGATAAGATCCTTAAAAACTAATTAAAAAATAAAATTAATCTTGACTATCTTTGAGCTGATTTAAGACCCCCAGCGGCATTCACTCAATAGTCAGCCCTACATCGAGTTCAATTTGTTGCACAAGCAACCAATCACCCCAGTGGTTCCTTATTCTGGAAGATGTGAGTCCCCGCACTTTCTTCTTAAACTTGACAATTGTAAATCGAAAGGCACCCCTTTAGTTGGATAGCCCTACTTTGTGGTTGGTAGACTACCCCTTTGGATTGATAAATCTAAACTAGCCTAAGGCCTACATAGGTCCTTCTCAGTGTGGTTCATCGCAAACTAACAAAAATTCATTAAAAATAATTAAAAAAATGAAATTGATCTTGACTCTTGATTAAGGCTTCCAAAGAAATTCACTCAATAGCCCAGTATTCGGTTTGTTGCAAGCAACCATCACCCGTGGTTCCTTATTTTGGAAGATGTGAGTCCCCGTGCTTTCTTCTTAAACTTGACCATTGCAAACCAAAAGGCAAACCCTTTGGTTGGATAGTCCTACTTTATGGTTGGTAGACTACCCCTTTGGATTGGTAAATCTATGTTAGACCAAGGCCAATGGCCCCTACTCAGTGCAGTCCATTACAAACCGATGGGATCCATAAAAAATAGTTATAAAAAACAAAATTAATCTTGACTATCTTTGAGCTAATTTAAGTCCCCAAAGATTAACTCAATAGTCGCTCTAGCAATCATGCCTCATCAATGGATTACCCCAACAACTGATCCCTACTTTGGAGGATGTATGTCTAATACGCTTTCTTCCTAGTACAACTGTTGCACATCAAAATGCAACCCCTTTGGTTAGATAATCCTACAATGTGGTTGGTAGACTACCCCTCTAGATTGGTAAATCTGAGCTAGGCCAATGCCATCATGACCTCTACTCAGTGTAGTCCATCACAAATCGATGGGTTCCATCAAAAATAATTTAAAAAATGAAATTTATCTTGACTATCTTTGAGCTGATTTAAGTCCCCTAGCGGCATTCACTCAATAGTCAGCCCTAGGTCATTTGATTTGTTGCGCAAGCAACGGATCACCCTAGTGGTTTCTTATTTTGAAATATGTGAGTCCCCATGCTTTCTTCTTAAACTTAACTATTGCAAACTGAAAGGCAATCTCTTTTGGTTGGATAGTCCTATTTTATGGTTAGTAGACTACCCCTTTGGATTGATAAATCTATGTTAGACCAAGGCCAACATGGCCCCTACTCAGTGCAGTCCATCACAAATTGATAGAATCCATAAAAAATAATTAAAAATGAAATTAATCTTGACTATCTTTGAGTTGATTTAAGTCCCTCAAAGATTCACTCAATAGTCACTATAAAGTTGCACAAGCAACATCATCCCAGAGTTCCTTTGGAAGATGTGAGTCTTTTAAACTTGACCATTGTAAACCAAAAGGCACCCCTTTGGTTGGATAGTCCTACTTTATGGTTGGTAGACTACCCCTTTAGATTGGTAAATATGAACTAGCCTAAGGCCTACATACTTCTTCTCAATCAAAATCAAATAACAAAAATAAAAAAAATGAAATTGATCTTGACTATCTTTGAGCTAATTTAATTCCCCCATCGGCATTCACTTAATAATCAGCCCTAGACCGAGTTCGATTTGTTGCACAAGCAATCGATCACCCCTGTGATTCTTATTTTTGGAAGATGAGTCCCTTTCTTCTTAAACTTGACCACAAACCGAAAGGCAATCCCTTCATTGATGGATACTATCAAATACCCCTTTGGATTGGTAAATCTATGTTAGATTAAGGCCAATGGCCCCTACTCAGTGTAGTCCATCGCAAACCGATGGGCTCCATAAAAAATAATTATAAAAAAAATAAAATTAATCTTGACTATCTTTGAGCTAATTTAAGTCCCCCAGCATTCACTCAATAGTCAGTTAAATTGTCTTGCCTCGTCGATGGATCACCCCAACAACTGATCCCTACTTTGGAGGATGTAAGTCTAACACACTTTCTTCTTAGTATAGCTGTTGCACACCGAAAGGCAACCCTTTTGGTTAGATAGTCCTACCATGTGGTTGGTAAACTACCCCTTAGGATCGGTAAATTTGAGCTAGCCTAAAGCCATCATGGCCCCTACTCAGTGTAGTCCATCGCAAACCGATGGGATCCATCAAAAATAATTAAAAAAATAAAAGTAATCTTGACTATCTTTGAGCTGATTTAAGTCCCCCAATAGCATTCACTCAATAGTCAACCCTAGGTTGGGTTCAATGCTGTCTTCCAACCGACCCCCAAAGAACTAATCTCTACTTTGGAGGATGTAAGTACTATGCTTTCTTCCTAGTACAAATGAAAAGGCAATCCCTTTGGTTCATTTGGTCCTGTGGTTAGTAGACTACCCTTTGGATTGATAAATTTGAGTTAGGCAGCCAACATGGCCCTACTCGATCTATCTGAACCAAAAAGGGTTCATCTCAAAATCCACAAATTTTAAATCTGAAACAAATTCAACACTCCTCCCTCAGTGGAGTCAAAACAAACAAAATAAATCCAATCAACCTCCCTCAATGGAGTCAAATCAAAATAATAAAATAATCAAATAATCAAATCAAACAACCAAATAAGCAACAAAATAAAGACAATCAAACAAATAAATCAAATCATCGCTTTTTTTCGTGAGATAAAATCTTTCTAGTCTGGATCGAAGTTTTAATCCTGATTCACAACCTCTTCTCCCTAGTGTATAACTAGAACTTGCTCCCCTAGTGGAGAATTCACCATTTCATCCCTAGTGGAGCACCAAATCCTAAATCAACAAATCAAATCAATTTCCCAATGAGACTCAAATCAAATTAAACCTCTCATCCCCTTGTGGATGACTTGAACTGTCAAGGTTCACATACTCTATTCCTAGTGGATTCCTCCATCACTCTCTTATTCCTTTGACATGAGTAGAGCCATATTTCACTAAGCTCTTACTTCCTTCTATATCTTGGGTTAGGAGTATATCATTTCTGTTAGTGCTTGGATGTTGTTGATCTTCAACACTAATACATGCAGGTGTCCCACACCACACCCATGAGGTGCCCTTTGTTGACCTCATTTTAGAATGAGCTCTCAACCCATCCATCTTAGACATAGGACTCCTCTTAGACAATAAAAGTTTTCTTCTTAAGACACTCTATTAGGTGAACACTCAACCCAACCTTAAAGACTTAGAAGAGTTACCATAGGAATAGGTCATGCCTTAGGGGTGTTAGGAAAACTTGTCTACCCTATAGCTTGAACCAAATCCCTACTTCCTTCTTTCAAGTCAAACTCCAAATCCAAACAAACTTCAAATTCAAACTAACTCCAAATTCAAGCCAATTCCAAATTCAAATCAACTTTAAATCCAAATCAACTTCAAGTTCAAACTAATTCCTAATTCAAATCAACTTCAAATCCAACTTCACAAATCTCACTCAAATCAAATCTCAAATTTATAACTTAATTTATTTTTCAAATCTTACATCAATTCCAATGTATTTTTTCAAATCATGAATCACCCAAATGATTGAATCAAGATCTCCAAATTCAAAACTCCTTCCTAAGTCACTTTGATTCCATCTTATTTAGCTCAAATCAAATTCAAATCAAAACTATTTTTTCTCATAACCTATTTATATTCTCATTTATACAAATATAAATATATAAATTCAAATATCAAAATCACCAAAACTCAAACTCAAAACCAAAATCAAATATAAACCTTTCAAATCAAATTCTTGAACTTAGCCAAATCAACCTCAAATCAATTCAAACCTTTGGATTTTCTCTTCAAACAATCAATCCTTTAATCACAAACCAAATTCAAACATAAACTTCAATCATAAAACATAAACTAAATTCAAAACTCAAACCCATGTTCATTCTTTGAACAAGAAATTATCAAATGTATCAAAATTGATTTGACTCCAAACCACTTACAAATGAATTATATATCAATCATAAGTTCATATGTGAGTTCAACCAAACTTGAATCAAGCCTTGATCAAGTCAATTGACCCACTTAGGCTCACTTGACCCAAAGTGACAAAGATTTTAATCCAAATTCTAATCCTACAAATTGGATTGAACTAAGCCCATCTAAGCTCTCATTTGAGCAACAAAATCATCATAAGATAATCAATCAAATTGGGTCAAACCAAGTCAAACCTATTTTGACCAAGTCAACATTTGACCCAAATGAAACCTAAAATAGCCAAAATCCACCATAGACCAAATTGATTTAAAAAACCAATTGATCAAAATCAATTCAAGATCAATGATTGGACTTGACCAAGTCATTATTTGAACCTAACCTAGAATAATTGGCCACTTGACCCAACTTGACCCAACTTGACCTAAAAAGTTAAAATCTATCAAATCTTGATCTAATCCAAATTGATTGAAACCAATGAGTCAAGTTCATTCTAAATCACTTGTTGAACTTGATCAAAGTCAACATAAGCCAAATGATATCAAATCAACTCCAAATTCATTGAAAATTGACACAACCCAATTTCAAACTATTCCAAATCTGCTTAAATTGAAATCAAAGTCAAATGACCATTTTACCCCTAGGTCAAGGCATAACCTATGACTAATTCCACTTAGAATTTGGTCAAATTCTTTTCATGGCCACTTGGCACCCTCTTAGTGGACCAAATGGACACTAATGAGTGTGGTGCACATGACCCAATGGGTTTGGGTCAGCCTTGACCCAACCCATGGCCAAACTGACCACCTAATGGAAAATTCTCCTCATGGAATCCCTCACATCCTCATTTCACACATGGGCAACTCCTCCACTACATCCTCCAAAATCAATCACATACACCCTAATGACCTAACAAACCCATTCCACATGATCAATTTGATCAAAATGGAAGGATAGGTCATGGTCATCCGATCCTTGTTGGGTGAGATATACTCCCCCTAATTCCATTTCATTTGACATCACTTGCTGTTGATTGAGCCCTAGGAACTCATAGGAAGCATTGTCAAGCTCTCCCAAGGTCTCCTAAGCTCAATTGAATTCTCCATTTCTCAATTTGCCTAAATCAAAATGGGAGGTGAGTGAGAATTCCACTTTTCTCAACACTTCACCAAAGCTCAATTCCTCTTGCAAGCACCATTGAGGACCCAATCGAGCTCACCCAAATCAAATCTCAAGCAATCAAGCCATGAGAAGGAGGAGCTAAACCAAAGACGCAAGCCATTGAAGCTCACTTTGGTCAATAGGAAGATCCACTCTATCTCAAGTCTTTAAACCTTCAATAGGGCTTTGTCTCCACTAGACGAAGCTACCTCAATGTTTGGGAGCACCGGTGATAGCCTTCGGTGAGGTATGCCTCAAAATCAAGCTTAAAGTGAATTTTCTTTGGTCCTTTATGAAGGGAACTTTCATCCCAAGTGAATTTGACCGTTGGATGTCTTCCTTATTATTTATTGATGGTGTGGGTTGAATCCCTACACAATCTGAGCTCAAGTAAGCTCAGATCAAGCCATGGAGGATGGATGGCCTCCATCTCCAATAGGTGGGGGCAGGGATGAATCATGGACCGTACATCCCACATGTTTTGGATGGACGGTCCTGATTAATCTGATTAGATCCTGCATTTTAATCCATTTAGATCTATGGGTTTAATCCTGATCATCCGATCTTTGATAGGATGGTCCAAGGAGAAAATGCGTAGCACCGCCATCTGACTGTGCAGTCGATTTGATAACTTAAATAATGAATCACGCCATGTGGAAAGAATTCACACATGGCACCGACGAGAGTAGTTATATAATTTGGGGATTTAATTACCTAATAATCACTGAAACTTCAAAAATACATAACTAAATGTAGAAAATCAGAAAAATATAAATGAGGGCTCATTTCAAAGATAATTTAGTGAGGAATAATATAAAATTATTTCTAATTGATTTTGAATAGTGAATTTTTCTTAACTAGGGTTTATTTGAAATCTTAATAACCCTAATTACTCCCTAATCATTTCATTAATTAAATCTAAACTTCTCAGGCATATTTAGTGGGATGACCCCCGCCTCCTAATTTTTTGAATTTATTAATAAATCAGAAAATCAATTAATGAATCTCTAATCATTCTCTCAATGTAATTAAGGGTAATTAAGCATATGAATAGTTATTTAATCATTTAATTAAGATAACTAAGTATTGTTTTAAGTGATTAGGAGGTTTATGAAATAATTTTGAGATATTTTCTTGAAGTTATTTCCTAAACTCCCTTCCTTCCTTAATCCAAGCTTAATTAAGGATTAATCAACTAATGATCTTCTTAATTAGCTTAATCAAATTTTTAAAATCAATCTAAACTTAATCAATCCTTTCTTGGGTAGATACTTAGGTGTTTAATAACCTAAGTGGCTTTTAAGGAAATTATTTCTAACCCACATGTGTAGGAAGCTTATGAAAGTACTTAATTAAACTCATTAGCTTAATTAATAAATAATTGTGAGCCAATTGTATTAGGCCCCTTTCTTTCTTAGGTGCATTATTGATTTAAATTCAATGTGGTTGCATATCATATATTGGATCACAATTATTTGAATAATTATGTTAAGGAGGTGTAGGTAAGGGGTAATTAATTAACTTAATGTACACCCAAACATAAACAAAACATAAAACAACTTAATGGTTCTAAAAATTAAACTAAAACAACACACACATATGGGAGATGGGTTAGGACCAGCAAACCTCTTCACATTTCTTAAAATCAAATCAAACTATAAATTAAAACAAAAATTTCTCTAAATAACTTTGATTCACTTTAAATGATCTTATTTCATATGATTTTCTTTAAGAATTAATTAGAGTGAATGAAATTACATGCTTACATCACTTTATCTCTTTCCAAGTATGTTAAATATTGTATGTCATATGAAATCATGCATTCATACTTTTTTGAAAAATCAAATTAAAATGAAATGCTTCCTTTATGTCAAATTGCATGTTTTGGCTAAAGTAAGAATATGAATGGCTATTATCACTATTAAATCCAAAATTATTTTTAGAATCTATAAATCAAAGATTATAAATGAAAGGTGTGCTACTTATAATTACTTATAATCTTGCGTGTGAGTATAATATAAGATGTGCATTATGTGACTTTTCCTTCTCTTCTCTTTTAACATAGTTTTGAATAGGATTTGCAAAGTGTATAGTTCATTTGAAAAGAACACAACACTTGCTTAAATCCATTCCTATTCATTCTTATGTTATCATTTAAGAAGGATCTTCACATTTGCACATGTAAATTAAACAACCAAAATCAAACAAACACATAAAAAATCTTTTGCATGACTCTTTTGCATTCATTTATTTTGTACATGCACATGTATTTAAGAAAAGTGGTATATTAGTCTGACATCCCGTAAGGCTTTAAGTAGCCCTAAGAAGGTCTTGTACCCCTAGTGTAGAAAATAATGGTGTCACTCACTTATGTCTTTCATACATGTAAATGTGCATTTGATTAATGGATAAAAGAATCTCTCTTTTTCTACTTAACAAAATCATGCATCATAAAAAACATCCAAATTTTCTTAAGCAACATCTCTTAACATCCATCATTAAGGTGTGCTAACATTTCTATTTGCATGTATAGATATGCTTAGGGTTCATCCATATGCATGTTACACATGTTGGAAAGAAATAAAGTGTTGTGTGTTTTGTGATAGTAATTCACTTCAATTAATCCTAAAATTTCTTTCTTATTTGAATAGATTTATTTAGATAAAATATAAACTTAGGATTAATTAAAATATATAATAAAATATTCACTAAAAAAATCATTAATGAATCTACCTCAGAAATTACTTAAGGTAGGAAGGAAAGAGAAGTTCTCTTCTCTTTTTCTCTCTTTGCAACACTTAGTAATTAATTATAAGTTCATTCAAACCAAATCAAATCCTAAAATAAAATCAATCAAATCAACTAAATCACTTAAATGAAACCACCCTCTAAGTTGAACCCTTCACACTTAAAAAATTATAACCTTAAGGTCTAGCTAATACATACCACACAAGTCTTAAATGGCACACATATTAGGCTAAGTCACCATTTCTGGTCCTATGTTAGGGCGGTGCATGCTTTGATGTCTGATTTTATTTTGTAATGTAATATTTTAGTTTGGATGTTAAGGTGTATGTGTGTAGACTAAATGGTAGGATGATCTTAGTCCAATCATTATCTTCTGCAGGGAATTATGCTTAAGGGGCATTGTAATAAAAATATAAATACTTTTGCTATGCAGGTTTCCTATACCCTTAAGCATAATCCAAAAATAGGCTAGGTGGACTTGGTTACCCATGTGTGGGGTGCTAAGTCAAATTTATTCATATACATGCTTGAGATTGTGTGGTTTGTTTAGCTAATCTCTATTTTGCAAGTTTTGGTTAGATTTACTTTTTCTCATTTTCATGTAATTTTGCAAATCAGGATTTGGAATGAATGTTATGGGGGATTATGATGAACATTGATCATAAGAATATGTCTTATGCACCATGTGAAGCCTTTGGAGCAACCACATTCCAACCAACTAAAAGAAGAAAGAAGAAGAAATAAAGAAGAAAAAAGAAAGAAGAAAGAAAGAAGAAATGAAGAATGAAGACCCCCATAACATGAATTCCATTTTTATTATAATTAATTCATTTGTAATACAGGTTGTGTAAGGGTAGAGCTCAGCTACCCAATTTGTTTTTTGTTTTGTGCGGTGGAGCCTGACCACAAATCTCTTTTATTCTTCCGTGCTAGCTTTATAAATTGTTTGATATTTGTTTAGCTTGTGCATTAAGACAGCGTGATTTTCCTAGTTTCTTCCTTGCTTTGATGAATGGTCTGGATGCGATTAGGCTCTCAGGAAAAAATAAATTTTCTATCAAACTAATCAAGTCAAAATTAAAAATTAATAACTCATAACTTCACCTAAAGCTTAGGTGTTAAATCAAGATAAAAGATTTAGCAACCCCTTAGCTGGATGTTGTATGTTTTCACATCATGTATAAAAATTATCTTGCTTCACTCTTGTTATGGAGGGCTTCCACCTTTGCGAGGGAACTTGGCTTGACCTTTGAGAGTCATGGTGGAAACACACCTCCTTCTTGCTGATTTTGGCCCATAATCTAATTTCTCATGCATTAGGCATATGAATCCTAAAGCATGTGTCTAATTAATTGCCAAAAATTAAAATAAAATATAACAAAAATTAGCATTAAATTTAAGTCATTAATCATGTCCTACATGATCTAGTCTTTTAGGGAGTGTGTTTAAGGACTTAGTCTCTTTCTAAATAAATAACAGCTTAGCTATCTTGCAAAAGCATAAGACTTGCATACATGTATTTAAAATTATAGGAGGAGTTAGTTGGCGGCCACCCCCACGCGGTTGTAAGTCCAATAGTTGGGTAGTTTATCCTCTATTGTGGAGGTAAACCAAATACCCATTTTTGCCTTAGATTTAGGTCGTGCCTTGGCTCTCACCAAAGCTCCCTAGATTTAGGTTCAGAGGTTGCTACTTTCCTTTGTGGGCTATAAGCATAAATCATCACCTCTTAGGCATTTTCATGATCTTATGTTATGAAATTGTATGCCCTAGATTAATAATAAAAATTCAACTCAAATAAATAAATCACTTCAATTTTAAAAATATAAAGCCCAATCATATGATAGTTTGGGATGCTTACTAGGCTTCCTAGTACCATAAGTATCCCCTACTTATCTTCCTTTGGTTTCGATAATAACTCCCTCCTCTTGATTAATCACACTTGATTTTCTAAAAATAAACTAATTGATTGATAGTCCTATCTTTGAAATCTTTAGAGACAATGATCATTTACCTTAATCGAGTATTCCTAAGAATCTCATTTCTTAACTATGGGGCTTACCTATATATGGAACTTAACGAACCCGATTTAAAATAAACTCCACTTTACTTTTTCATGTAAAGTAGAGAAGAATTTCGATATATATATATATATATATATATATATATATATATATATATATATATATATATATATATATATATATATATATGAAGACCCATAGTCCTTAGAAGTTCTTATTGAGGTGATTAGTCTATTGTAGGTGACTTGCCTCGAGAAAGTATATCATTCCTCAATGTCATACCTGATCACCCTAATAAGAACATCTACGATCTACGTGGTGTCCAACATAAGAAAGTTATTATTTTTTTCTTCATTTATTTTCCTCAAAAAGAAGATAGATGAAAGATAAAAATAATTTTGCCATAATATGGATGTATAAATAATCATAAGAATAAAAAGTTATGTGAAACTGTATTTTTATTTAGTTGAATTATTTATGTATATGAATTAAAGTTCTATCCAAATTCTAATACAAAAATATATAAAACTGAAATCAAATAAGTACATGTCATTGTTAAACCAGGAAAGTGAGGTAATCAAATGACCTACTTGGGCTACTTAAAGCCTCATGTTCCCAGGATGTCCAGACTAGATACTTATTAACATTCAAATCTATGTAAATCTATATATAAACATGGAAAAGAGAGCTTCATTTCACATACTTAAGCTATAAGCACATGCAAATCCTATATGTATTCATAACTATTATCATTCTACATATTTTTATCAATTTATAAACTTTGGAAAATAAATTAGAATTTATTAATGATAATAGCCACACATATAATTAAGTTAAGTCAACACGCAAGCTTACATAGATAACGTTCATTTAATTCACTTAAATTTGAAAACATGAATGCATGGATTCATATGGTATGCAACATTTATAAGTGATTGGAAATGAATAACTAAATATAAACACATGATTCATTCCACTAAATTAATTCCTAAGGACAATCACATTAAATAAAACCATTTAAAGAAAACCAAAGCTTCTTATTAATTTGATATTGGATTTAGATTAACTTCAAAAATGGGAGATTAACATTTATTGTTTTAATCTTATTCTTGAGTTGGTGATCTTGATTGATTTAGGGAAAGATAATTAAGTACATTTTATGAATTTATTAAGTTAATCATTAAACAAATCATTTAATTCCCTTTCTTATGCTCCTTTAATTTGATTAATCATTTAATCATGAGCTACAAATGAAATGAACATGTGAGGAAATAAAATTGCAATGCTCCTAAGGACCTAATGCAATTGGCTCATAAAAAAGATTAATTAAATTAAAGAATTAATTAATTACTTTTATGATTTTTTCACACTTATAAATTAATCATAATTTTCTTAAGGGTCTTTATGTTTTTAAACACATAAAGAAGAACCTTTAATTTCATTGTTAATTATGTGACATGATTTGCATTCCAATTTTATTTAATTTAATCACTTAATTAATCAATTAATCATTTAATTAATTTCTACCTTAATTTATTCTCTTAAAATGAAATGGATTTAGAGAAGAGATTAGGAAAGAGGTCTTAATCTCACTCTCTCATCCATTCACTTTTAAACAGTGATTAATAAATCTTAATTAATCAATTCTTACAATTTTGAATGTTAATTAATCACCTAATTAATTAAATAGGGTAATTAAGATTTGAATCATTAATTTCTTCTAATTAATGAGCAATAAATTTCAATAAAATCATGGAAGGCATAAGTCATCTCATTGAATAGACACACATAGTTTAGAATTAATTGCTTAAGTAATCAGGGCTTAATTAAGCTAATTAAATTTATTATTAAACTCTAATTAAATCTTAATTACTCTATAAAATTTAATTCAAATTAATTTTAATCAATTCTCCTCTGAATTACTTTTCAAATGAGTATTTATTTGTATTTTTATTTTTCTATATTTTATTATGACTTTTCAAAGTTTCAGTGATTAGAATGAATTATTTAAGCCTAATTAAGCCTAATCCCGTCAGCACCATGCGAATTAGTGACGTGGTGCGCTTTCCACGTGGCACCGTGGGTTATTTAAACTCATCCAATGCGGCGCCTACGTGGCGGCGGCAGACGCGGTTTCGTTCCTACCATCTGATCTATGATCGAACGATGGGGATTAAACTCATGATTCTTAAGGGATAAAATTGAGATTAATTAGTGGATTAATCATGATCATCCGTTCCAATCACACGAAACAGATTGCGAGGGATCTATCGTCTCCCGCGTGACGAAAGACGGAGCTGCCCAATTTGAGCTCGTCGGAGATCGAATTGGCTCGAGATTGATCACACACCTTCACGATGTGGATCCTAAAAGATCTAACGGTTGGATTCATAAATCAACATCCACTTCAAAATTCCTAAGAAAATTTAAAAAATCTTGATTTAATGAAATTTACCTCGCCGGAGCTCAAGACCAGTGAACCGACCGAGTCTCTATTGAGAAGATGGTGTGATATCTCCCCGTCGATTGCTCTGCAATCCTCAATGGAGTTATCCTAAGAGGTACTTCTGGTGGTCAAATTGATCGGGGGAGAGTTTGTTTCACTTCGTCAGAGCTTGAATGTGTGGGTGAAGTTAATTTGAATGGGGTTGAGTTTTGAGAAGGTTGCATGGAATGGGAGCTTCTCCTATCTCGGGTTGGTGTTTTTCGATGATGGAAGACTTGGGGAGCTCGGGAATGCACTCAAGGAACTCATCTTTGGCTGTTAGGGCTTAATGAGGGTTCAAGTCTATGAATTAGATGGAATGGAGGGGGTATACCCCCTCCTCCCTTGGATCAGATGGACAAGATTAGCTCTGCTATTTTTGACCATACAGCCATCACAGGTGGCTGGAGAGCATAGGACCAAGCTGAGGTGGCTCGATTTGGTTGGCCAAGAGGCTGAAGTTGGTTGCTTGAGGGGTCTCCAACATGTTTGGTTTGGCCAATGAGGGGAGGTGGGTTAACTCACCTCCCCTTGGTCTATGGCTGACCTAGCCACTATGATTTAGGTTAGCCACCTAGGTAGGATTCCATTCTAAGCATTGGGTGGCTACCAAATGCAAAGGAGAGTAGTTGACCACCCAAATGTGGATTTCATCTTATGTGGAGGGCTTTATCTAATGGGTAATGGGTCAAATAGGGTCCTAATTAGGTTGGGTTGATTTTGGACTGACCCAAGATAAGCCAAGGATGGGTCATGCCAAATTTCATTTTATTTGGTCTTGGTTTAAGTGGATCTGGCTCAATTTGACCCATGTAACTCAAATTGAGCTAAGTTGGGTCAAGTTGACCAATTGGTCAAATTTAGTCAAACCAGCTTGGGGTCAAGTTCAAATAAATATTTGGAATATTTTGGTGTAATTGATTTGGTTTAATATGGCTTGGATTTGGATTTGGCTCGGATTTAGATTTGGCTCATTTGAGTTCATTTAGGTCAAATTGGTCAAGTTGACCTAATTGACCAAATTGGTCAAATTGGCTTGGATTTGGTACTAGTTCATATTCAATTGATCAATCAAAGATGATTGTATGCTTTGATTTGAATTAATTTGGATTTAGTTTTGATTTTGGCCATTTTGACCATTTAGGTCAATTTGGGCAAAATAGGTCAATTTGGGCTAAATAGGTCAATTAGGTTCAATTGGACAAATTGGGTTCAATCAAGGCTTTGATCATGTTCAATGATCAATTTTAAAAGAACTTGAGCCATTGGTTGCAATCAATTTGGGTTAGATCTTGATTTGACCTAATTTAGTCTTTTAGGTCAAATTAGGTCAACTTGGGTCAACGTGTCAATTGGGTTAGATTTGGCTCAATTGATGATCAAGTCATGTTCAAGGATTGATCTTAGGTTGATGTGAATCATTAGTTTCAATTAATTTGGCTTAGGATAAAATTTGATTTATTTGGCTCATGTAAGTTAAATGGATTGGTTTGGGTCAAATGGCCAAATTCACTTAGTTTGACATAATTGATTGTAATTGATCAATCAAGGATGATCAACAATTATCATGGGAGGTTTTGGATGGTTTGATTCAATCCCATTTGGGTTGGATTGAAAATTAGCTCAAATAGGTCCTTTAGGTCACTTTGGGTCAGTGAGCCAAAATGGATCAATTGGTTTGATTGAATTGAATTGATTGTAGTTAGGTCATCTAAGATGATCAATAGTCATCATGGAGAAGATTTGTAGGGTTGGCTCAATCCAATTTGGGTTGGATTGGAATTTGGTTTAGTTTGGTCAAATGGTTCACTTTGGGTCAAGTGGACTGATTGGGTTGATTGAGTTGGATTTTGGGTTGAATTGAGTATAG